>NC_051170.1:20155811-20755811 GCF_013339725.1 Rhipicephalus microplus
AAATCTATGCGCGTTGTAGTAAGTTAGGGTTAACGCAAGACGCATTCGACGCACATACAGTGCATATGTGACGATCGCTTGCATGCGCGTGTGCTCCGCACACGTAACCCCGTCTCTATAATTAGTGCTCGCTGGTGCGTATATAATGTAGGGTCTGCGCCACCACGGTTAGGCCGTCCTAAATAATGAGCACGGTCGCGCGACCCTGCGTGCACACACGGCGAAGCTCGGAAAAAGGACGTCCCGCCATTTAATACGTCACACGTTTAAATCACACCTATCGATTTTGCAACGCCTATCACTTACGAGCGGCTCTGCCATCTTGTTTTGCATTTGCCTCGAATTCGAAAAGTATAGGCGCGCGATGGGTAAAGCTTAATGGCGGGACCTTCTTCGATACGTGCAATTTGAACGAGGCGTAAAAATAAATACGGCCAACGTGCCTAAACAAACGAGCTCTTTTTTTTTTCTCTCTCTCTCTCTCGCGCGCCCGTAATCTATATATCACGTATGCGCGCCTTGGGAGGATATTAACCTGGCCGCTGTGGAGCCGCTTATTTTTCTCCGGGCTATATAGTTGAGAAATTTCTCGATCTTCTCAGACAAGCCTCGCGGATAGCCATCTTCACGTGAATGCTTTAGAGAAGCTCCTGTGCTCGACTTAATGACTTGTGCGATGTACGGGGGCAGCCGACCGATATTACGAAGGCGCATACCATTTCTATACTCAGCAGGGCGGACACCAGCACCGCCCATGGGTTCCTCTCGCAAAAGGTCGAAATAAGGGTCACTGCCTGTTTCGCGCCGACATAGGCGGCTAAAGTGAGCGCTCTGACCCCTCAGGTAGCGTCCGTTTCAGTAAATGCACGCGCCCCCACTATATATCAAGTGGACGCGATGAACGATGCTCATCGGTGTTAATTGCGACAGCTTGAGGGCGACGTATACAGGTCAGGCTATAGGTAGCCGCGTTAGAGCAATGAGTAATAATAACGCTCGCATTGGAGGTATTTATTAGATTTTTTTTTTCATTATGGTATCACGAACGTTGGCTACAATTATGTTGTCAATTACTCAGCATAGTCGATCGTTGCGTGCTCAATAAAAAAAAGAAGTGAGGTAAAGGTAATGGTCACAACAATTACGTAATTTGCTTCCACGCGTAACCAGCCTTTGGCAAACAATAAAAATAATATGGAACTGGTGGAGGGGGGGGGGGCGCACCATGAATTATGGAACACTTTTGCATAGTCCTTCAAACAGGAACTTATTTTTTTTTTATGATAGAAGACTGTATACATAGTTTCGTTGGGGCTTCGATGAAAGCGCAAACGAGCACAGAAGCAAGCTCAATAGCTTTTTTTAATGAAGTAAAGAAAGCGGTCGGCAAACGAGAGGCTCTACTATCGAAAGAGGAGGAGGAGGAAGAAAGTTTAAGCGGAAAGGCAGGGAGGTTAGCCAGTTCTAAAGACCGGCTGGCTACCGAAAGAGAAACATAAAACACGTTTGTCCTGGATTATGCGGCGCAAAATTTAAGAAGGAGAACTTGTGGTGCTATATTTTTCAAACTGATATTAAATTTTGAACCCCTTAGCCATTATACAGCCGCGGGGGGAAGAAAATTCTGAACCCACATGGCGATCTGGCAATATTACTGGATAGCATAGCTGCTGCAGCCTCGAACTGCACAACAGAATGAACGTTTCCTTGTGTGTTAATCCCTCCCTGTTGACATACGTCATCAAAGGTCATGTCCTTTTTTTTTTTTTACAGTTACCCTTGACAAAGTATAGTGAAATAATTCTGCCAATATTTCTAACCAGAAAACCGATCAACCCACACAAAAAAACGAAGAGTGCGGGACCATTGCAATTTTCTCAATAAAGAGATTATTTCGCACCAACACATACTTTTATACTTTATTCGGGCACTTTCTCGACTAAAATCACTACACCGGCGCAAATGTACGGAAACAAATCAAGGTTTAGCAATCGCGCACTGCTAACACATCGTTCCTAAATCGGCTGTTCTTAATATAGACGTTCCGACGCACACGTATGACGGCTAGTGAGAAATCTACTATTTTCTAAGTGCCTCACAAGAGCAGAATGAAACGATGGAGAGACGCTGGTTTCGTAACTCAATAAACATACGGTCTTCGCTCAGTTCATTCAGTTGAAATACGGAGTCTGTGAGCGTTGTATGTTACGGTCAATGGTCTTCCAAACGATAACGGGCGATAAAGAAAGGGAAGCTATTCGCCAGTTGCTAAATATGGCATAATGCGCGTCGCGGAGTAGCACGCTATATATATATACCAGCGTTCGTGAAAGCCGGCCCACCAGCGAGACATCCATGAGAGCGAGAGATGTATGACGTAGTACGTAATATGATCGACGAAACTTGAAAGGGCGTACAAGATTGAAGAACTTACAGGCCAACGAGTTCGCCGCTTTTTCTTTTTTCTTTCTTTTCCTTTCTCGGATGCGGATGCGAGCAGCGGTGATAAAGAGGAGCACGAAGGTCTGGCAAAGAATAAGGGAGCTGTGACGCAACACACAAAGATGAGGTGAAGAAGAGAAAAAAAAAAGAAGAGAAAAAAAAGAAGAGAAACCACAAACAAGGCCGCAGAGTTGCGCAATGCCGGCTATTCAGCGGCGGCGTTTGTCGGCGACGACGGCGTATTGCGCATAAGTCGCCTTGGCGAGCATTAATAGCGCGTGAAATAATGTGGAATGCCAGCCACGAGACGCGGCGTACAGAGGGCGCGCGCCGCCCCGCATCACGCAACGAACAACGCGAGGTTCTGCTCGACCACCTCGTCACGTGGTGGGCGTGTCGGCGGGGGTGGGGGGGGGGGCAAAAAGCGCGCCTTTTAAATGAGTTACACGAGTCGCGCCACGCGATGCGCCTTTCACGAGCGATCGCAACTGCAGGACGACCGGAAAAAAAAAACACAAGGGCGAGCAAGGTGGACGGGATCACCGCTATACCGTGAAAGGTGTAGGTGCCAGAAGGAGCCGGACGACAGGGTACGAGGCCTTTACGAAAGGAATCAATAGGCTTCAAAAAGGGAAAGGGGTAAGTGAAGAATAAAAAAAGGTCGCACCCTCTTTTCCTCGTTCGGAAGAGTGGTCTCGCAGCTTATGCGCCATCGACGCATGCCTGAGTAGCGCTTCGTGCAAGAAGCAATCGCGAGCACGTCACTCCGTCCCGACGAGCTCTCATTTTTCGTCCTGGCATGGCAGAACGCGAATCAAAGTGTGAAGGTGACGAGAAGGGGGGCGGAACTGGAGCTACGGTGAGACAGCGCTCTAGAAGATTTTCTTCTTCGCTCTGTGTGGTAGCGACGAACGAGAGGCTCAAACGATGCGCGCGAGCGTAATGAAGAAAATAAAAAAAAGGGGGGGGGGGGGGGTATTTCATGGCTAGGGCCCCAACTTTTTAGTCTCCGCAGAATCAAGCTTGAAAAGAAAGTAAACGAAAAAAAAAAAGGGGGGGGGGGGCGAAAGGAAGCGGTCGATATAGTGTGACGCAAAGAATAGGTCACACTGAGATAAAGAATTCGTCGCTAAAATGTTCGAGATTAAAGACACTAGATGTATATCCCCTTCCACAAAAAGTACCGTCTATGCGTATACAGAGTTGCACTGAAAAGAGCGCCCGCCTAAGTGCGTCGGCGCTACAGCGCTCCAGAATAGGTCGCTATAACTTTCACCGTATCGGAGCACGGCTGATTTAACGCAGCTTGACTTCAACATCGTTAGCGGGAAGGCCACCGCCTCTATAACTCGCAAGCCCTTCTTTCATGGCAAGAATGCCCTGAACGTGGGCAGCGGTAGGGAGTTGACCTTTTAATTTAGAACGTATAGCGCGACATCATTGAAATGTCATCGCGGTAAACGCAGCCATATCTGATGCTGCTCCCTTTTTGAGCGTGCGATTTGAACCCATGGCCTATCGTCACAGGGACGAGCTTCCGATATGCGAGTTATGGTATCAGGAGCGCCCCTTTCACACTGCTTTAATCTTTTCATTAATCGACAAACTCTCTAACGCCGTCAAACAGATTTCGCGTGTGCCATCTACGTTTTGCACCTTTGGACGTAAGAGATAATCAAAGAGATCTTTTGCAGCCTATATATAGCTACTGCTGAGCTTTTCATGTTGTAGGCTGCTGCATACACAGCGGAAAGATTCTATAAGAGCAGTGAGAAGCTCAACAAGTGGCACCACGCACAACTTTGCAACGCTTGGAGGCTTATGTCTTGAAACGGCGGCTTCTTAGAAACGCAGCCAGCACCACACAGACAAATGACACTTAAATAAGGGCGAAAGGGGTTGTTTGCTTACGGTTGGGTCAATGTTTTTATTACTCCATCGCCTGCAAGCATGGTTTCGTCCTCCTAGGTGGGAAGACAGTTAAAGAGCACTGTATCGTCACACTGTACTCCGTGATTCGATCATGTCTTTGGGTCTCGGTTTCCATCTGAGGTCTCGCTATGCGAGCTTATACCCTGTTTTGCAGCAACTGCTGCTCGAGCATCCTAGGTTGCGTCGAATGCGCTGATATTTCCGCGTGTTACGTAAGTACGTGCAAAGAGTTTGTGTAATTCTATTTTCTGGTAGGTAACCACCGCTGTAAACTGGCGCTAGGAGTGTGCGAATAGTGAAATTAAAACCAAATCGAATATGAATCGAAGAGTGATCACAACAAAATCGAAGACAAATACTATTCGAATGGTATTCGAATGGTAAAGCCATCATTTTTAAATACAGGCCTAGAATTTTACAACTTTTTCGAAGCAAGAATTCTTGACTTTTAAAACGGTAACATTACCTATTTATGTTTAAACAACAAAAGATACCACAGCTTTTGCCAACATCGATCAGCTACTGTATGCAAAGTCGTGCAAACTGAGGCAAGCTCATATGGAGTAGCGACGACAGACACCGAGCAATTTTCAACTTGAGGTTGAACGCAACAGTTACGCCAGTACACGAGGAGGTACTTCGTCACCAGCTTTTAAACAACACTCATACTTCAATGCTTATTATTACTTCATAAATGAAAATCGTGTATCTCCTCATAATGGTAGTGGATGGAAGACACATTTGCCTTGGCTTCGCTACACTTAAAAGCGAAAATTCCTTAATCCAGCCTAGAGTAAAGCTTCGATAGAGCCGTAAAAACTTGATGTACATGCATCTTGGTGACTCACTAATTAAGCAAACGAAAGTTATCCTTCGCTCTCTCCGTTGGTGCTTATTATATACGAGTACCAAATCGAATAGCATTCAATTCAATTTGTTATTTGAAACTTCCAAATATTCGCACACCACTAACTGACACTAATCTTCCTCACTATTGTCCCTACACCTTTCAGTCATGAATTTCTCTTTCGTGTTCTTACGAGCTACACATTCATGTACTTTACGTAAAAAACAAAGAATTATAACAAGAAAAATTAATCCATAGAATGAATATTTACGTTAAATGAAACTCCTTATCACAACTGTACACAAATAACTAATCACTGATATTTGCCCGTTGCTACAGGTTTATTTTATTACGAAGTGAACTAATAGATTTACAACAAAATATTCCGTGTTTACGATTGCGTTGTAGGGCCCATAATGAAATAAAAACTGAGAAATAGCGTTCCTGCATGAAGGCGAGGTGACAGAACATATATAGGTGCATGCCCTACTGTATACACCTTTTGCGTGCTAAGCACAGCGTCGTAAAAGTTGAAAGGCTGCATTACTACAGGCACTTGCATGGACCAATCGTCGCGGTCATTTGCTCTGCGTCTATTTCACACACGGTTCCCGTTCTTTGGCAAATTAAATATTGCTGGTCAGGCAGCACAAGTCTAATGACTGTCCAGCGTAAATTTATATTTCCACAAAGGTACTAAAAATTAACGAAACACCCACACGGCCAAGGGCTGCTAAATAACGAACGAGTCCTTGCTGCACACGTGCCCTAATTATTCCTCCAACTGCCCTGGTTTTAGAAATTCCTTCCACACGGCAAGGGCGCAGCGAAACCTACTACCGTGTGGTCTACTTTATAACACCGAACAATACTGCAAACTATTTTACAGGGTGACGGGGCTGGGCTCTTAATTAATGATCACTATGCCGCACCGCTTTCTTTCCGTTGTTTACATCCTCGGCACGCTATATATCAGGAGTCTGCCCCGCCGCGGTGGTCTAGTGGCTAAGGTACTCGGCTGCTGACCCGCAGGTCGCGGGTTCAAATCCCGGCTGCGGCGGCTGCATTTCCGATGGAGGCGGAAATGTTGTTGGCCCGTGTGCTCAGATTTGGGTGCAGGTTAAAGAACCCCAGGTGGTCGAAATTTCCGGAGCCCTCCTCTACGGCGTCTCTCATAATCATATAGTGGTTTTGGGACGTTAAACCCCACATATCAATCATATATCAGGAGTCTGAAATACGCGGCCCACGTCAATTTCGCAATAGGCCTCGGGCTCGCACATAACTACCTTCGTCCCTCATTTGTTTTTGTTTTTTCTTGAGCTGGTCTTAAGAAATTTTTCGCGAGGAACTTTATGAGGTCATCATCAGCCTGACTACGTCCACTGCAGGACAAAGGCCACTCCCATGTTCCACCAGTTAACCCGGTCCTGTGCTTGCAGCTGCCAATTTATACCCGCAAACTTCTTAATCTCGTCTGCCCACCTAACCTTCTGTCTCCCCCTAACCCGCTTCCCTTCTGTGGGAATCCAGTTAGTTACCCTTAATGACCAGCGGTTATCCTGTCTACGCGCTACATGCCCGGCCCATGTCCATTTCCTCCTCTTTATTTCAACTATGATATCCTTAACCCCCGTTTGTCCCCTAATCCACTCTGCTCTCTTCTTGTGAGGTCACTATGTGTTAAAGCATAATCACAGAACGGATCGGCATGTGGATAGGCAGTTTGGAAATCGGTATCGATATGTTTCTCGTACTCATACGCCGAATATCTTTTAGCAATGACCCGTATATGGGACGGTAAATGGGACGCGAAACCCCGCATATCAATCAAATCAATCAATCTACAAACTCTCAGACGCCGTGAAACAGATTTTGCGTGTGCCATCTATACGTTTCGCACCTACGCAAGGGATAATCAAGGCAGATCTTTTACAGCCTATATATAGCTACTGCTGAGGTTTTCATGTTGCAGGCTGCTGCGTACAGAGAGGCAAGATTCTATAAGAGCGGTGAGAAGCTCGACAAGTGGCACCTCGCACAACTTTGCAATGCTTTGAGGCTAATGTCTCGAAACGGCGGCCTCACAGAAACGCAGCCAGCACCACATAGATTAATGACACTTAAAATAAGGGCGAAAGGGACTGTTTGCTTACGGTTGGGTTAATGTTTTTTATTACTCCATCACCGCAAGCACGATTTCGTTCTTCAAAATGGGAAGACAGTTAAAGAGCACTGTATCTTTCAAATGGCAACGTTATTTGTCACTCGACACTGACATTATGTCAGGAGATGCGGCACCGGTAGCATAGAATACGAGTGGTAAACAGCGCCATCGGGGGCAATGCGGGCCTCCCATGCAGAACGGCCGCGTGCGCACGAAATGAGAGCGGTGGCAAACGGTCACCGTTGCGGAGGCGCTTCGTCCCTCTCAGTGGGCTGGCTTGCACGCGAGATGTTCGTTCTCGGGGGGCATTCTATTACGCTATTACGCTTGTGGGTGAGTTGGCACTATGCCCAGTGTCCATATCCAGCCGTCGCCGCATTTCATGCATGCTTTATAAAGGCGGAAGCCTTATATTTCTCTCGCGAAGGTGCCCTTCAGCGCGGGGGTGAGCGCGAAACAGAACATAATAATCTCATGACCTCTCAAGCACAGCTAGGGCGCGAGTGTGGCACGTCCACTTCTACCTTGCGTGCTTGCGCAAGTAATTGGTTAACGGGCTGTTAAAGTGCCACTTACTTGGGTCGATGGCTAAATTGGTTAACGTGGTTGTGAAATGGGGTGTTAAATTGCGACTTTCTTGGGTCGATGGCTAAATTGGTTAACGTGGTTGTAGGAGGGGGTGTTAAATGAGTGAACACGTACACACGTATGCGAAAGGGCGGCGCTGGTCGAAGGGACGTCGATCATTGTGTTTGTGGATTCGTTGGAATTCATTTCACCGCGACCTTGGACGTCGACGCGCCGTACAAACCAACCGACGAGCGGCAACTGAGCGAGCGAGCGCCGACCTTGAGTATATATACAGCGCGACGGCGCATGCACTGTCAGCTGTCGAATGTTCGAGAAGGGGGAGAAGCGCAACGGCGCATGCGCGCGCGTCAGCTGCCGATGTTCTCGAAGCGCGACGGCGCATGCGCGCGCGTCAGCTGCCGATGTTCTCGAAGCGTGACGGCGCATGCGCGCTACATTATACAGCTAGCGAATGTTCGTGAAGAGGAGAAGCGCACGCGGTGTGTAGAGGAGGAAGGGTGCACAGATGGTGGAGGAGTGAAGCGCGCGCGGTGTGTAGAGGAGGAAGGGATGCACAGATGGTGGAAGAAGGAGGAGGAAGCTTGCGGACGGCGCCGCACTACAAGCCTCGAGTATTAGATGCTCCGCATCTAAAATACAACTCTAAAGTCGCAGTGTTGCTGAATTTAACGCTTTGGACCAACGGACAAGCGGTTGGCAGTACCACCCTCGAAGCAGACAGGTCCGTTAGCCGACTCGTTGGATTGTGCGACGCCCCTGGCAACAAGGATTTTGAATCGTTTCAAGATTCAGTCGTCATCTTATCTTCTACCTTATCTCGATCATGTGCAAGACACGACCACTCTTTCCATCTCTTCTATAATTTTTGGCCAGCCCCCATTCGTAAATGCACACGTGCCATTGACTTCATATCGACTCTACGGACGATATTTTCAAGACGATTACAATAATGATACAAGGTAACCATTGTTGCCAACTGTAGTCTGCGTCTGAAGCCGACCAGCAAGAATCAGCGAGAGGATATAAATGAAACGTCGAAAATAGATTCTCCTCCGTTGAGTGCGGGCGTTCCGAAGAGCTCATCCCTTAATTCCGCGCTGTCAGATTCATCGGACTGCGAAAGGTCAAGCTGGGATACTCATTGTTCAGCTGTCTCTCTCTCTCTCTCTCTCTTTTTTCTGTCCAAGTCCCGCATCAAAAGTCGCAAGCTACTTAGTCGTCACCAAGCGATCATGATTCAGTTCGCACTTGGCGGTGGCTATAGCGATGGTCAGTTAGAAGAAAACATCGAAGCCATCTAGCCACTGGTGGCTACATAAGTATAGCGATATCTCCACGCCGTTGCCCTCTGAATTTACGATGCTCACGCCATGCCTCTTGCCCGAACACAGCCGTAATTACAGCTCAAATTACGAAGACGCCAACTTCAGCGGAGCGCGTGGCCATTTGCGCCCTGTGCTTTGATTTAGGGTGCGCATAGGCAAGATGGGGCGGTATTCAAGAAGTCCTGGCATGACTTTATTTTTGAAATTATGTAAGTGGGTATAGGTTACAACCAGATGACATTGTTCACAGCGAAATTTAAGCGATGCACCCAGTGTCGTGCATGGCAGCTACGGACAATTAAACGTCACCCTCCTTCCGAGCCGTGATTTTCTTTCTCAATTTTGCCGCAGAGCGCGCTCCACGCCACGAAGATCACGGATGCCACGCTCCGCGTTTGTTAGATTTCTCTCTTTGTCATCAAGCGCTGAAAAAGAAGCCAAACCGCTCTCGCTCACATTTCCTTATTCGGCACGATCCCCGAGAAGACTGCATGGCTTATCAGGCCACTCACGCGAGTTGCAGTGCAAAGCCACGCCCCATCCCCAACGAAGGGGTGGTTGGTGATGGTGATAACTACTTTCCGCCGGATAAGGAGGCCCCCCGCTCGCCGTGCCCGAGGTCACAGGCCGATAGCTGAGATGTCAGCGTGACGATGCCGCCGCGATCTTTAGCGATGCGCGTATTTGAAATATAGCGATGAATTTGCGCCCTTCACGCCGCACGCTTAAGTCGGTTTGTAAATAATTCGAAGGACTTGCGCTTCCTACTCAAGGTATGTTTATACAATTTTCAAAACCGCTTCATGCTTCTATGAACTTGTTATTTGACCTGATTTTATGGCCACAGCATCCTATAGGACGCCGTGGCCATAGACGCAGGACGAGTGTCGGTGAGTGTCGGTGAGTGTCGAACTCGGAACGAGTGTCGGTGAGCGGGATACGCTCCCGCTCACCGACACTCGTGGATACGCTCCCGCTCACCGACACTCGTCCACGCTCACATCCGCTCACACCCGCGGATTCGTAATCCGTGTGAGTGAGTGCCGCGCTGTTTAAAAGTAAATGCTCTAACCTGTGGCACTTGTCTAATGCCCATTGACTCCCAGCTTAACAATGAAATCAACGGAATCCTACAATGTGTGCAAGGATAACTGAAATGACAACATATCCTATATAAGTGCGCAACAATGCGCTACCAGGTGTACGCGCCTGTGTATCCAACATCGCCCAAGTATATAACGGGAGACCGATAAACACGACGTCAAAAAAAAAAACGTCATTTTAGTTGCGTCACAACGCTGTTCCACGGGCTCATGCGTTGTATGAACGTTCCTGTGCTTCGTTAGAAAGATACAGGTGACTCACTTCAGGGATGACAGTTATAGGAATAAACATCTGACCCTCTTGCAGTCGTCAATCTTACGTAACCTCCGACGCTCCTGTGAGATTCAGTACGACCTCAGAGCCCCGCGTGCATTAAATGGAGATGCGCGGCTATCACGAGAATACTCCTACGCCATCGCAAACTATATGCGACGGTCATTTGCTGGGCATCACGAGAAGTCACCTTTATAGAGCTGCGGACTGCAGCAAAAAGATGATGTAGTGTACAGTGTTTTCGAGAAGGTAGGTAATGTTCTTCGAGTACACAATCTTAACAACGTTAGAATGACAGTTTTAAGGTGCTCAGGCACGCTTAGAACATAAAGCTTGCTATAGTGTTGAAGCTTTTAGGCCAGTTGCTCGTAAGAGGGAAAAAAAAAAAAAACAGCGCGACATTCTGGAAGGACAAGACGAAGAAGAGACGACAGCAGTGCTGTCGTCCCTTCTTCGTCTTCTGTCCTGTCAGAACTTGGTGCTCTTTTCCCCGGCTTACAACATTCACTGAAGGTGTGTACGAAGTAACAGCATCAGCATCAGCGGTGGTCAGGATATGACTCTACATCATTCGGTACTCTCCTATTCCTCGACTCGCCTTTTTAAAGCTAAAGTATTTATTTGACCTGAATAGAAGGAGCACGCGATTTGGGGGAGAACAGCCGCGTCGCCAAACTGTCTGTTCGAGTCAATCGAGAAAGGCACGTATACCCGATTTGATGCGGAGTTCGCTCAAGCTCGGATGTCCAGCAATCCGATGTCGTTCGTTACTTCAGCAACGAACGAGCTCTTCGGACTTCGCGTTCGTCCGAGGAAAAAAGAAAAAGGCTCCAGATTGAATACCCACCCTCGCTCATATCCCCTCTGCATAGAGCGGCGCTCGAAGTAATCCGCGAGCCCAGAAATGCGAGGCCTCATACCGAGTGTATCTCTTTCGTCGCGTGCCGTATAACGCAGACTCTATACATACATAGATATGTCCGGCGTATATACACAGGTTCGACACCCGGCAACTCGTCCTTCGCGCGCCTGGCATATTTCGCAAAAGCAGACACGAAATGAAAGCGGAGTGTCCGAGTCGAGCGTCTCTCGATTGAGCCATCGTTTTGGCTCCTCGCGCGCAGCTGCAGTGTTTCTCTCGCGCCGTTGCAGAGACGAGCGCCGGCGGCTATCTTATTGACGCAGGCTGCTCGTACGACTTTCTTCCTTTCCCGTCGTATATAGAGTTCGCGCATAAATGTAACGCGGCTCGCAACTTCGCTCCCTCTGCGTCGCGTCCAAAGTTCGCAGTGGCGAAACGCAAAGCACATGTGCGGATAAAAGTATAACGATGGAGACAAAGAACGCATGACTGTCCCGCCAGAATTCCCGGATGAAGAAATGTACTCCGTCTATATAATACAAGACGGAATATTAAAAAGAACTGTCGGACGGCAGCTGGGGCCGCCAACTGCATGGACACCAACCGCCGGCGATATTGAAACTCCGGAGGAGACGAAAGCCGACTCGGTCGCGCCACTCCGTTTCATCTCGAACGCGGCTCCAAAACCACTTTGCTTATTTCGTACAGTTTATGCGCCGCTACTTTCGTCTTTCGCACTGCGAGTTGCCGCAGGCACCCAGTGTCGCAGAATTGGTCGCTCGAGTATAGTGAGAACGCAGGTTCAACGCTGAACTCGGTCACGCTTCGCCTGTGGCTTGGAGTGGCCTTCACGAACGCATACTCTTATCTCATTGTAATGGCCAGCTCTCCTACATGCACTTACTGCAGTTGCGAAGAAACCATCGCGCACCTTCTGTGTGAGTGCACCCATTTCAACGCGCAAAGACAAGAACTCACTGCAGCTCTGGATAGACTAGACGATCGGCCTTTGTGGGAACAAAGGATTCTGGGTCATTGGCCGAGCCCATCCTCAGCCCAGAAGGCTTTGGAAGCTTTGCTGCGCTTTTTGCGGACAACTGGCCTCAGAGACAGACTTTAGTGTCTTATACTCTCTGATGTTGCCTTTCCTCTGTCGCAATTTTTTTTTGTAATTTCTCTCTGTCTTCGCAACATTTCTTTTTAACACCTTTCATTCCCCTCACCCCTTTCCCCAGCACAGGGTAGCCAGCCGGTCTAAGAACTGGCTAACCTCCCTGTCTTTCCGCTTAAACTTTCTTCCTCCTCCTCCTCGGTCACGCTTCCTAACGTGAGCAAACAAGAGATCTTGTTATACACATTTATAGTTGATGTCGAATCTATTGAGAATACGAGTGAGGCAACTCTAGAAAACTGGTGTAGAAGCACAGAATACACTCACGACACTCAATTTATATTTAAGACGGCACACTTCTGATTGTTGTAATAGTTTCTCGTGGGCGGTGGAGCGGAAAGCTCTCGAGCAGGCCCAATGTTTTCAACGGCATTATTCCCACGAGTTTTGCGTTTATCGAAGGTACGAGATCATACGTGCAAAAAAAAAAGAGCTTACATCTGTTGAGCAACATTGGGAAATACATAACGTTCATCAGTATGTTCCGTGATCACAATAAAACTGTTCACAATATTATTGGAAAGTAAACCTCAGTTAAGCAAGACTGAGTGACGCATAGACCTCATTTCCATTCGTACATATTGGTAGTGTAGCATAAAACGAGCTTGGATAGTGGTTGTTCGAACCATTCCCAGTTCGAAATGTGATTAATTTTTCATCCGCGCATATTTAAATACGTTTCAATCGGCAAAAATTAACATTTGTGATGTAGTTGTCGAGCGATTCTATCAAAACAATAAGGCAGCTGTGTGCAGGGCTGCCAAGCCTGAAAGAATTGCGGAGTGGGGCTCCTTCTTTGCTTCTCGTCCGTTGTGATCGGTTTCCTAAATTTCCTACTCTGTTTTTTTTCTCTCTCCTTTCAAGCTTTTTTCCCTTCCTGTTTATTTATTTTCTTTCTTGCAATATGAATTTTTCTTCTTGTGTTCCCCTTTATTACTCTCTCTTTATATTTCGCACTTGCATCCTCTTATCATCATCATCAAGGATCTTGAAGAACAAGAGGAAGAAGACTTCTCATTGGCGCGAGCGCACGCTCAATATGCTGCACATGGACGGTTACGCCACGAGACGGCGACATCACGTGGCGGATAGTCCGGCCCTCGTATAAAGTGTTCTGTACTTGAAAAATTTTCCTAGGTGTGCTACATGCTTCGAGCAAAAACAAAGATCTAAACGAAAAAAAATTCCTTTAAATGCGAAACATTTCTTAGCGAAGTTCGGCGACATTGAGCGTATCTATCTATCTATCTATCTATCTATCTATCTATCTATCTATCTATCTATCTATCTATCTATCTATCTATCTATCTATCTATCTATCTATCTATCTATCTAGCCGCCTACGACTTTTAGCTCTCTTGGCCGTTTCGATAATGGCATCGATACCAAACTTGGTGTGGCATAACACGACTGTATGAAGAACATATTTGACTGGTCATAACATGAAAATCAAGACACATATGTCATGAATGTCATAATTTACATTTCATGGTACTGCAGCTCTTGCGGAGGTTTCGTTCACATGGCATGTTGCAAAACTGGTATGGTATGGCATGATTGCATGGCGAACACAAGCGACAGACCCTAACATGAAAATCATGACATACGTGACTGGTAACAACATGACTACATGCCACACTGATGATGCGCTCGCGGTTGTTTCGCTAGCGTCACATATACCAAATTTGGTATTACGGTACGTGAATGGATGACAAAGCTATGTGACTTGTGGAAACATGAAAATCATGACATGCGTGTCATGTAACAACATGACTACGTTCCACGCTCATGATGCTCTCGCAGCTGTTTCGCTGGCTTCGCATATACAAAAATTAGTATTATCAGACGTAAAGGGATGACGATGGTATGTGACCTATGCAAACAGGATAATGATGAGATGCGTGTCATGTAACAACGTGACTACATGCCAGACTGATGATGCACTGACGGCCGTTTCGCAAGCTTCTCATATATGCCAAATTTGGTATCACATGGCGCCAATGGATGACGAAGGCATGTGACTGGTGCAAACATGATAATCAAGAGATGCGTGTCGTGTGACAACATGACTACATGCCACAGTCAAGGCGCCAATACATTTCGACGTGACTCGGTGCGCGTGCTCGCCGGCGTTCATTTAGTCGCGTCACGCCGGCGTTGCCACGTCAGGCGCCGGTCCTGCCATATACTCGCAGGCGCACGCCGCGCTGCGTTGCTTTGACGCATGCGCGTTTCAGCGCATCCGGCGTCCCTCCGTCACGAAAAGAGGGAGACGCAGTGCTGTCTGGGTAACGCATCTGCGCAAAATGCAGCATGTTGCATTTCGCGCCGGTTGTCATCGGGCCGCGCCGACGGTCGCTGGTCGCGCCTGGCGTCAGACTATAGAGTGCTCGCATTCTGCTAACGTTGCGTCGCTGTGCCTCGTGTGCGCGCGCTTCAACGCTACATTGGAGTATATTTGGCCCTTCATGATGCGCTCGCGGCCGTTATGCTAGCTCCGCATATACCAAATTTGGTGTTGCGTGACGTCGTTGGATGACGAAATATATGACTGGTGCAAACATGATAATCCTGACACGCGCGTCATGTAAGGACATGACAACATACCACGCTCATAGCATGCTGGCGACCGTTTTGCTAGCTCCACGTATACTAAATTTGGTACCACGTCACGTGGATAGATGACGAAGGTAAACGACGCATTGAAACATGATAATCGTGACACGGAAGCCATGTACGGCATCATTTACCTCCACCTCGTAACGTCGTGATGATATTAAAGTAACACATCAACATTTCTGATTCGTGCTTCGCATATAATCGGTTCCCACTGTACGGGGGATCTGCTAATTTTTCTTTAGTCATTTCAAAACTTCAACTTCCCCAATGACCATTTTTGTCTTTTTAGTCACCGTCAGACGGGTGAATTTTTTTCTGCTGTTTGAAGGTAATAAAGTAAGCTCTCGAAAGCAACAGTAACGAATATTACTGATGCTCAGAAATGTTTTCTGGCGTTGGTTTCTGAATAAATTCAAAATGGAAGTGGGCATGGCAAGTTCAACGGGAGGGCCCTGGTCGTATACCAAAGGAACAGCTACAGCCACTGCCGTCGTCGTCGTCGTCGTTGTTGTCGTCGTCGTTGTTGTTGTTGCTGTTGCTGTTGTTGTCGTCGTTGTTGTTGTCGTTGTTGTCGTCGTCGTTGTTGTTGTCGTTGTCGTTGTTGTTGTTGTTGTTGTCGTTGTTGTTGTTGTTGTTGTTGTTGTTGTTGTTGTTGTTGTTGTTGTTGTTGTTGTTGTTGTTGTTGTTGTTGTTGTCGTCGTCGTCGTCGTCGTCGTCGTCGTCGTCATCTTACATGCTGCTTGTGAGACATACTTATTAGAGAAAGCTTGGTGAAGCAAGTCAAGCAAATTTAGTGTGCAGAAGTAAGATATTTATCACGATGAACACTTAAAAAGCTCCGCAGAAACGATTTGCGTAGGATTTGAAGACAACTATCTGGTCACCATTTCGTTTCTTCGTCTCGTTTGTACTGCTCGAGTCAAACGCAGAAGTTAATAGGCCAGTTTTTTACGCATTTCAATATTCAGCCTCGGTACATCTCATGTCCTCCAGCGCAAACAACGAGCCAAATATTCAGCTGTACCTGTTCATGATTGGGTCTACGGAACGTTGACGCAGCTTTAATAAAACCACTGTCTGTATACGTATTGCCACTGCTGCTCTCTCTCTCTCTCTCTCTCTCTCTCAATATATATATATATATAATATATATATATATATATATATATATATATATATATATATATATATATATATATATATATATATATATATATATATATATATATATATATATATATATATATATATCTTTCTTTCTTTTTCTCTGTTTCACTCTCTCTATGTAAGACTGAATCAAGGAAGAGGGCTTCAAGGTAGCGTTATACGGCCCTGTTCGTAACTTCGTGTAGGTTTTGGCCATCTAGTCTGCTATTAATGTTTGAGCAAACTTAAAACTTTAAAATTGCGTAGCTAGGGGTTGAGTGCCTTCAAGCAACAATGCAGCAGTTATGACGCAATGCTTGCTTAAAGCACCGCGCGCGTGCTACAAGCAATCGAATCGGGACAAAACATGCCAGGGGCTTGCTTCGTATTGCGGGTACACCGCTGCACGCTCCAAAGCAGGCGATATTCCAACAACATCGACGCGCGAGCTAACCGGGCACCTCGTGCGCTCATCTCCGTCCATCTACGTCCTCATTAACGTTCACGGCTGTGTTGGTCGAAGGGCGGGGCGGGCCCCACTAATGCGCGTTTACGAAAGGCTGCGGCGGGATGCACGCCGTCGAGTCTGCCTAACGGTATCGGCCGTGCGAGAGATTATTCGTTTATAAAATCGGCAGCGCGCTCTGCGCCGCGAGATCAAGGCAATTTTGAAAAAGTGCCGCTCGTACACTGGTGCAAACACGGCATTGAGAGCGAAGCAAAGGTCGTGCGTTGAGGCAAAGCGAACTTGCGTAATTGCAGGAGAGGAGCTAGCACGATCACTCGAAAGCCCCAAACTATAGGAACGTTACATAGCACCCCTGCTAAGACGCGCGTGACTTGAATTTGCAAAAAACTCGTGGTTATAACCCGATGCTTGGTCAGCGGCAGTTGTTCAAGCCCGGAGAGCCTTTTTGGGGGGGAGAGGGGTGTAAAGCGAACTTTTGAGCCCGTCGTGTTACTGAGGCACCGTTGTGAGCCGCAGGCGTTTAAAGTTTGAATAAACGAAAAAACATTTTTTTTATTCTTTTACGTATGTGACCGCAGTGTATTAGAAAAACAGTATTTTGTGGCAGCTCCATGGCTTTTATGATAGCTTTAGAACACATCCTTCATTATGACACAATTTCATTGTTGGTGGCTGTCGCTCACTTTGTTCTTACTTAGTTTACGATTCAACGCGCCTGTTCAAGTAATTACACACTTGAGGGCTAATTACATTCAGTGTGTTTCTACTGTAGAAATACGAACATGTTGTAGGCCCGTGTACTCAGATTCGGGTGCACGTTAAAGAACCGCAGGTGGTCGAAATTTCCGGAGCCCTCCACTACGGCGTCTCTCATAATCAAATAGTGGTTTTGGGACGTTAAACCCAACAAATCAAATCAAATACGAACATATACAGTACAGGGCAAAAATCGACACACACTTTTACGGGCGTCATATCGACAGAAGCGACTTATTAGAACGTCTGTAAATCGCAAGGAGTGAGATTTCTCGTCAGTTTCGACGGCACTCAGATCTTCGCTTGTGATTTGCTGTATAGAAAGCACCGCGCGTCATAATTAGCAGCGTTAATTTCTGCGCTATTCGCACCATCCTGGACGACATTTCAAATATGATTCGGTCATTACATATCAGTATAACGTATTGTTCGCTAAGAGGCTCAACGTCTCAAGCACCAGCGCATGCGTAAAAAAGGCGGTGGAGCCTAGATGGCTATAACAAAGAGTTCAGTCCCATGAAGTGCCCTTCAGTATTTTATTTGGAGCTAGTCTAATTAGCAGTCGAAACCAAATGTTAATTCACAGTGAAAAAAAAAACAAGAAAAACAAAAGCGCGGTTCTTTTGACCATTATTAGCGAGGTTTTTTGACGCGTATTAAGTAGATGCTATCGGAAAGTCTTTAGCCCCCCTCCCCCTATTCACCTTTTTTCATTTCTTCGCCAAATTACTGCTTTAAATGCAAAGTGAACAGATCGATTCACAGCGGCGGATCTTTCTTATCTGTCGGCAGTTCCACTGCATGGCACTGCCACCGTGGAGTTGTTGAAAATGACAACTGTGCATGCTTCACAGATCCGACTCTCTCCCCATTAAAACAAAATCAGTAAATGAGCGGCGGCAGCTGTATAGAACCATGCAGTACCTCCAACGCTGCGAGTGGGCACTCTATACCACTTCAGCACTGCTGCATTGCACTTTCGGATGAAGCGGCCCTCGTTCTTCATCTCCTTTCATGCACTGTGGACTGTTGCAGACCAGACGAGCTCTTGTTCGCCTGCTACTACAGCTCAGACCACTGTGGGGATTGGCCAAGCCCGATTTCGCATTCCTCGTCTTTTTCTTACTACACATTCTTAGTTTCGTGCATCCGGTGAGTAATTATATACAGATTTCTTTGATAAACGACTCTGTTATCAAAAAAGACAGTCGGAAGTATTTCTTCTTCGAGAGGCGTTTGCAGATGCATCTGATTTGTAGTAATGAGTCATATAATGCACGTAATCCACCCCCCTCCCCCCCCCCCCCCCACCACCTCTGACGATATGTTTTGGCCCTTTTGCTTCCTAATATATTTTCGCGATTGGTAGCTGAACATACGTTGATCGCTTGTTTGTCGTATTTATGTGACTCTTCCAGAATAAAGATACTTCGTATATTCCCGCAAATGCAAGTTTCGTAACATGATGCGACGCGCTCAGAAAGCGAGCAGTAATTAAGCCGCAACTATCTATCAATGTATGGCAACCGAACTGTTTATTATTTCCCTTTGATTCAGCTCCAGTCCAAGTTTGTAGTGTGGTCTCCACATGTAGAAAATTATTCTGAATTTCTACCGTGGGAAGGCGCTTGTGATGCAGGATATGTGTTTTTTCCCACATGCTCTCCCATAGTAGAGTATATAGTACTCTAAATCGTTAACCACTTTTTCTAAACACACGTAAGGTGCTTCAGCCACGAACACATATTTCAACACTTAAAATTTAAAAAACAGTTAATTTAAAGGGTTGTTCGAGTGAGCGGTTATGAGCACCTCATTTGTTAAAACATCCGTAGGTTAATAAACCACCCATCGTAAGAATACACGTAGTTTATATACATGAATGGTGTAAACATACTACCCATGACTAGTTTGATTTTTTTTTTAGTTATAACCACTCACAACAACGCAGATTAAATACTTCCGCCACTACATTTTACAAACGGACGCTTGTCTACAACAAAATTATTTATGGCACTGGCGTACAATGAAAAGCATTGGAATGTTCGCGTAGAACTCAATGCGACTTTTACGTGCTGTCGGGAACGATAGAATGCATCGCGAAGAGTCCGATAAACTACCTTATCGCGCAGTGTGCGGATGTTTGAACACTTAACTTTAATGTGTGGAAAAGCAACAGCTTGCAAGATAACAAAGAAAATGGAACGTCATTTATCGCACGCAAGTTATGCTTGAAGTTACTTTCGGAAAGATAAAAAGAACATCAAAAGGGGATAGGAAACACTGCGTTGAAGACCAGGCCACGAACCGCCATGGTGTTCTAGTGGTCACTTGTGCTCGAGTGCATTATTCGAAGGCCACGGGATCGAATCCCGGCCGCAGCGGCGGCATTATTGCTGAGGGCCCGTGTGCTTAGATTAGAGTGATTGATTGATTGATATGTGGGGTTTAATGTCCCGAAACCACCATATGAGCTTAGATTAGGGCGCACGTAAAAGAACACCAGATGGTTGAAATTTCTGGAGCACTCCACTACGGCGTCCTTCATAACCGTAGCGTAGTTTTGTGACGTAAAAAACATTCGCATTTATTCTTATACCGGGCCATGACTATCGCTGATGGCGCGAAGAAACCAAGGGAAGCGATAATATAGAACCACTGAGCATGATCTCAACGCAGCTTTTGTAGAGAGCGGCTGAAGACACCATTTGCAATTTCCTGAAGAGTGGCCGTCTGCTCGGGAAAGCGAGAGCAGACGATTTAATGGCCTCATAGCGAAACACAGTGTGCTCGTTCGTCCCATCCATCTCTCAACGCTTCGTGCCGGCACCCGGTGAATCGCAAAGCCACTCACCGCTGTGGCGGCTTATCTCAAGTTCTCCTCCTCACCTCGACTCTCAACATCGCTTTCGTCGGAGCTATAATTGGAGATCCTTATCTACGGTCGATTTAGCTCATCCCGCTCTTTTGATAGGTGATAAACGCGTCTCGACTAAGTGACGAAGCACGCACTCGATATTGCCGCCGGATCCCGTGCTTATGCGGCGACCTTTTATAAAGCACGAAATCGTTTCACTGTGTAGAGTGAATAATCGGCGCGAAAGTGTCTTACATAATCGACGTGTGACGAGTTGGAGTACGCTCATTTCGAACGCCTTCAGATCCATATGTCGAGGTAAGCATGTAGCACATTTGCCTTGGCGGGTATGAATTGTTAGAAAGCGTCCCATACTACGTAAAAGACGGGTGCAATTTCAGACTTCCGTCATTACGTTCTCACAGAGCAGAGCGCCGCGATAGTAACCAGCTCCTCGTCTCGCTCATCGGCCTATGTTTGTGATCTTCTTTCGTTGTGTCGTTAAAACGGAATTTCGGGCGATTTGCTACAGCCCAGGTGGGAGATTATAAGGGGGAAAACGCGCAACGTCTCATCATTTCTTCGTCGGTGTTGCCAAGTGCGTTTCGTTGTATTAACGCGCCGCGGCGTCACAACAACGGACGACCGCCGAGAAGTTAAAGGTGGCAACGTGCGATCGCGACAAACAGGAGGCAAAAAAGAAGCGGCGACCCACCTTGGCAAGGCAGGGCCGTCAAAAGGCGTGGTCTCGCCACCACGGGACCTCCTCGGCAAACGGGACCGTGGCGCGAAGCCGTTTTTACGCAACCGCGCCCCGGCTTGTCCGCTGCAGACGACGCAGCAGCACGTCGTCGTCTGCTCTTGGACACGGCGAGTACGTCTGCCCGGAGATCTTCTTCGCAAGCGTCGCCGGTGGCGCCGAATCCAAAGGCCGGCTGCACCACTTTCTTCGCCGGTGACGGGAGGAATGCGACAGCGCCTGGTCGTCTCGCCACTCGCGGTTGGATTCACCGAGGGGTTCAAGATGGTGTGCCACAGAAAAGAAGCTTCGGCGGATGGTGTGGTGACAGCAGGTGCGTCGAGAGTGTTACGTGTGAGTGGTTTCGGTAGGGAGGAAAAGCCCGCCTCCTGCCTCTCTCTCTCTCTCGACAGCCCGAGCGGCGGCCCACCCGAAGTAGCGCGGTGCGCGGCACAAGACCTGTGGCGAGAGCAGCACTGTGCCGCGGCGGTTATAGGCAGCAGAGCGCCGCCGCGGCGGGACGCCGAGAAACGGCGCTGAGCGGCGCTTCCGACGTCAACGCTGTCGTTGCGCGTGCGCTGGGCTACTGGCACGCCAGCAGAGAAGCGCGCTTTTCGAGCGCCGCCGCCGACAAGCCGCATTTATGAGCCCCCCACCCCTCGCGTCAGCGTAACTCGGTATTACACGTGAAGGAGTGATCTCCCCAGGCTGCGCTGCCATAAAATTGCTAAGGATAGCGGCCTGAGAACCAATGCAGAACTATAGCGTTCTGATAAACAGTGAAAGGATACGTCACCTCCGATCATACAAGTTCCTAGGTGTTATAATTGACAGAGACCTCTCATGGAGCTCACATGTATCATACATGAAAGGGCGATTGACAGGCATCTGTCATTTGTTCAAGCTCTTCGCTGGAAAGAACTGGGGAATGTCCACAACTGCTATGTTGCGACTACACAGGATTCTTTTCCTTGGATTCCTTTGGTACAGCCTACCTGTGTTAACCAACGAAAGTAAAACAAGCATACGAGTGCTTCAAACTGTCCAGGCTCAAGCACTCTGGATATGTTTAGGCTTGCCCCAAAGTGCGTCAACAGCGGCAACTATCGCCATCACAAGGGGCAACCTCATCAAGACCCACATTAATGTGGAAGTGCTGAGGACACATATACGACACCTTGCTCGAACTCCTCGACATCACCTAGCCTCTCTACCAGTGGTCCGACCATGCACATCTTACTGCAAAACAGTGACCGCACATGGTGAGTCGATCCCAACTTCGTTCTCTCCTGCCGCTAGATCTGTGACTCCACCATGGTGCCTCGCTCAACCAATGATTAATATTAACATACCTGGCGTCCAGAAAAAGGCCAATTTGTCGTCACCGGCTCACACTACTTCTCTTGTATGAGAAATACCAAGACTCCACACATATATACACTGAGGGATCGGTTCAGCCGGACAGCTCTACAGGAGCAGTAGTGATACCAAGGTTGGCCACGACAATTAAATTCAAGACATCTCACGCAACAACATCAACGGCAGCAGAATTGGCAGCACTTCGTGCCGCGTTGTAATTTGTAGTTGATCAACCTACACGCAAGGGGACTATTTTCTGCGACTCGAAGGCGGCACTGCAGTTTCTACTATCAGCCTTACGCCGTGGACCACACGAGCAGCTGGTTATACACCACCTGACTGAGAAAGGGCACCAAATTACATTTCAGTGGTTGCCCAGTCACTGCGGAATCATCGGCAATGAACGGGCCGATCAAGCTGCCCGCTCAGCCCACACAGAAGATCATAAACTGCGACTACCACTTTCTAGGACAGATGCTGCACGAAAGCTCCGCAGGCTTGCTCGCCAGCAAACCACATCACAATGGATACAGCCACCCTTCAAGCATGCCCGACTGTACTCGCTTGACCCTACGCTAAGTCTTCAAGTCCCGTCGAGGCTTTGCCGAGCAGTCCAGACCCTGTTATGTAGGCTGTGGTTGGGCGTTGAGTTTACCGACGCCTACGCTTTCCGCATTGGGATGGCCGACACCGCAGCCTGTGGCCACTGTGGCAAAGGAGAAACGACCCAACATATTCTTTGTGACTGCCTAGCGTATAGTAAACAACGACTATGCCTTCGCAAGGAACTAAGCAAATTAGATAATCAACCTCTGTCGGAACAAGGAATTCTACAATATTGGCAAGATACAACTTCACAGAAGAAGGCCCTGAAAGCGCTACTACACTTTTTGCGATCGACCGGCCTTACTGAACGGTTGTAGCTATAGGACGTCCTTCCTGTGTGTGTTTTCGTTTTCTTACGAGTGAGCGTGCGTTTTTTTTTTCTCTCTATCTACCCCCCCCCCTTTCTTGCCCCTACTTCCCCGCCCCCAGCTCTGGATAGCAAACCAGATGCCAATATCTAGTTAACCTCCCGGCCTTTCCTTTCTCTCTCTCTCTCTCTCTCTCTCTCTCTCTGACCATCCTTGAACATAGCCGCTGAACTGTCACCATGGGGCAACCATAATGAAAACATTCTTTAAGAAACTCCCCAGTCCCTTCCTCCAGTGTAGAGTAGCATACCGGTTATTTTAGACTGGTTAACATCCCTGCCTTTCCTTTCTCTCATGTTCCTTTCTTCTTAACAGTCAATACATAACGTGTGTCCGAATTCATCCCTGATTCTAGGATCATTTACAGTTCGCGAGGTACTGTAAGACCGCTGCCAGACAATGACCCCAAGTTTCACGCCGGAGAAATTTCAGGTGACATAGTCGTGTGGCGAAGCAGCTGCTGGTCACGGTCAATGAGGGGTGACGACACGTAGCTGTAGTTACAAAAGGAAACAAATAGCTTCACCTCGACTAGCTTTTACCGCAATACACTGCAAAATGTATTTTAAAAATGCATAAATGGTGACAAATAATGCATAGGAAACGAGTATTAGGGGCGTTCCAACCCCCTTTATGTGTGTTCGTCCGTATGTTTGTATGTGTATGCGTATATTCAGATATACGTGAAAAGAGAAGAACAAAAATATCAGAAAGGTAGGGAGGTTAACTAGATTAAGTCCAGTTTGCTACACTACACGGGTTAGAGGGGAATGATGGAGAAAAAGGGAGAGAGGCAGGAGATATACATTGCATATAACATGCCCTGGAGAAGATCTTGGGAGCGTGGCTTTCAAGTATCTCAGCCCAGAAAGCAACACAAGCCCTTCTACCATTCTTGAGGGTAACATCACTGTGCGACCGCCTGTGAATACTGAACTGTGTGTGCGGTGTGTGTGTGTGTTATGTACATATATGCGAAAGTTTCAGAGGTTGGGGGATGGGGGACGATCACTTTTACCGCCTACCGGCTACGTCAACGGTGACCTCCATGCACAAGTGCGGTGCCTCTCCTAGTTTTTATTTTCTTTTTTCGTACAAGCATTCAACTGTACGATCAATAACTTGACGTTACTTTTGTTCACTCTTGTTTGGTATCTTTGTGTACCCCACTGTCCTCTATAAAGCTTTGTGTGCGATTGAGGGTACACCAAGCGAAATTAAATCGGGGGCCGACTGCCCTAGACTGGTTAAAATTGAAGAAATTACTTTTATCTATTGCTTACCCTCACTATGCTTGGAAATCGCGGTGGCCATGTGCAGTGTAAACGCACCGTATACATGTATACCCGCCAACCTGAGAGACATGAAGCAGGTTACGCGAGAAACTTGGCGATGACATTCATGGAAGAACACTTTTTTTTCATTGTATACTATTGGAAAACATCTAAACACGGCCACCATGACCGTGAATCAAACCCACTGTCTCGCGCACAACGTCCCAGGGCCATAACATTACAACATTTATTAGCACATTTACAGCCTCATGACCAAAAAGCGTGCGCATCTGTTCATTCGAAGCAAACGATTTGCACACATCGCCAATCAAGCAATAGGGAGCACATGCATTCTATTCTTTGGCCTCCAGGTATTGCGGCACAACACGGGATCCGGAAAGCTGCTCGTTTCTTCGTATTACGGGGGATCCAGAAGCTATCGATTACAGCATCCATAACGCTGAGAGCGCAGGGAGCGGCGCTCAACACATCCAAGCCCTTCGTTGGAGGACAGCTGCCCACTTCAGCGCAGTAGGAGCGCCAAATGGCGGTAAGATTTCATCGCGGGCCCTTCCCCAATGGTTATTGGAACGATCAGTCACACAATTCTCTCTCTCTCTCTCTTCATCTTCCTGATTTTTTTTTTATCTTTTCTTTAGCGGAGTAGCAAAGTCGACGACGGTATACAGCTGGCAGCAGCCCGTTAACGGGCCGATTCATTCTTCGTCCTCGTCAATGAGTGGCCATATAGGAGCCGGTTTGAGCGCTCCGCGACGGAACTCATCGTGTCCTTCTTGTCTCTGTGTCGTCGTTTCGTTCTCGCGCTATAACTATCGTCATGCCATACCAAATAGCCCAAGCTGCCACACTTCTAAGGAACTGTTAGGTCTGTGACAGCGGAACGGGTCGTTGGAGAGGAACATCGGGAACGATCGGGCTCTTTCAACGAGTGTTCAGCTACCGTGTCTTTCACCGCTTAACGGCCGTCCTCTGCTACATAATCACGGTCGCTTTGCGTAGCTGTAGACATCTGTGGTGGGACCAGCACAACATATATATATAAAGGAAATAAGCGTATTCCTAAGGGCTCGTTTTTCCGTGTTTTTACACAATATTAATGAGATCTAACAGACAATAATGCCAAGGAAAGTATAGGGGAAGATATGAGACCAAATTTTAATGTAAATGTGAAGAAAAGTGGGTGAAAAGATAACTTGCCGTGGGCAGGATCCTGCCCACGGCCAGGATCCTGCCCACTATCTTGCCCACGGCAAGTCATCTTTTCACCCACTTTTCTTGATATTTACATTACAATTTGGTCTCATATCTTCCCCTATACTTTCCTTGGCATTATTGTCTGTTAGATCTCAATTTTATATATATATATATATATATATATATATATATATATATATATATATATATATATATATATATATATATATATATATATATATATATATATATATATATATATATATATATATATATATATATATATATATATATATATATATATATATATATATATATATATATATATATACACATGGTTCTGCTTACGTTAGAGGCCAACCCCACTCAGCGTGTTAGCTTTCACGATTGGTTTGTGTTTTTGGCGCCACTGTAGGCTGTAATGAAACTGCCTTTAGCGATTAAACCACGAGCGCAGCACAAACCATGTAATGAACTAACGAATTACGATCTGTTCAGGATCCTACAAGTCTTGGGGCACTTACCGTTCGAACCGCCAGAACGGTTACTGCCGCCATCGGAGCGAAATTGCTTGCGGGGAAAATCCCGGTGGACAAAACAAGCGCTACACACATTTTTTTATTCCCATAAATCATTATTCTGCACAGCTTGTCTCATTGAGGTAAAAGAGGGGAAGAGGGAAAGAAAAATACAAAGGCTAGACGGGGTCGATAAGTGAGACACGCATAAAAAACAGCAATGACACGAACTGCACGGAAAGAAGGATCCCGGACAATGAGGACGATTTCAGATTAGTAGATTTCAACAGTAACATTCAGAATTAAATGGCGTTCTTCGTCCAAACACTTTTTTTAGGGGCGAAGCTCTTTATGGCGTGGCTTGGCGTCCCTCGTATGTAACCAATAGTGGCACATACCCGAAATAGGTATAACACCTGACCTCCAAGGTGGTGCTAGTGAGAAATTTCTTCTGTGCGTTGTTTAACAATAAAAAATAGTGCTCAATGTACATGCCGATGGCTGCTAATGGGGATGAGAGACATGAGCATTCGGCTTTTAGTCAACGCGCACGCTGCGATTCCCATTAGCAGCCATTGGCATGTACATTGAGCACTATCGTACAAGAAAGGGATGCTACATTATACTCGCTGGGTGTAACCTCCTTAGCTTTAGAAAGGTTTAGCGAGCGTTGAGCCGCAGTGCCATGAATACAATGAACTTGTATATACCATGAATGAACTCAAGGTGGTTAAAAATGAGAAGTAGATACGAAGCGCAAGCCGTAAGAAAGTAAAAGCCGAATTCTCCTGTCTCTCATTTCTCATTAGCAGCCATTGGCATCTAAATTAAGCCCTATCTGACAGGGAAAGGTTGCTACGTTATACTCGCTGTGCATAACCTCCTTGGTTTTCGAAAGGTTTAGCGAGCGTTTGGTCGCAGTGCCATGAATACAGTGAACTAGTATATACCATGAACCCGAGGTGGTTAAAGGTGGGAAGTAGATCCGAAGCGCAGGCCGTAAGAGAGTGTGCCTGTGCCACCTCTCGTTTAGTCCTTGAAATGTCCGCTGGATGGCGGTGCTTCTATGTGGGGAATATATGATGAAAAGATGCGAGATTGTGGTACTTGGAGTGTTGAATAGGTGGACGAACGGACAAGCAGACAGATGCATGGATGGACGCATGAACGGACGCAGGCGCGGATGCATGAAAAAACGCAGGGACGGGCGCACAAACAGACGCATGGACGGTCACACAGACGGACGTATGGACGGACGAATGCTTCGCCCCACTCTCCATCATTCACTCCGTGGATATGCTGCCATTTTTTTTTGCCTGCGTCCTTGTTCATTTTGTAAACAGTCTTTTATGTTTTCACTTCGTGTAAAGCTGATGAGAGTCGTTCGTCAAAGAATAGCAGTTAACGAGGTCCGAAGTTTCAAAGCAGACTGGACAAATTAGAGACATCCTATAACGGAGGGATCGAGTTTTGTAATGATCTCCTTTAGAATGCGCAGCCGTTCAAGGAACCACCCTGTCGTTTTTCTTACGTATCGCGTTGGTGTCGCGCAGGTCCTACGTCTGAAACACAACAACCGAGCAGGCTGTACGATTGGAATTAGTGCCTGTGAACGGGAGCGTCGTTGAAGGGCCAACACTACGCATTGATGGTCGTCAGCGCGTACAGTCTATAGGGGCTCGGCGCCGTGCTCTATATGCAAAACACGTGATTTCGTGGTTAGTAATGGAAAGAAAACGGCATCTATAATTTCTGTCTGCCTAATTGGCGACACGGCGTAGTGCCTTGTAGGACATAAGAGAAGGGAGATAAAAAAATTGCCCGCAGCTTCCCTCGGGGGAACACTGAGGAGGATGCGGAGCATATAATTGGTTAACGGGGTGTTAAAGTGCGACTTACTTGGGTCGATGGCTAAATTGGTTAACGTGGTTGTGAAATGGGGTGTTAAATTGCGACTTACTTGGGTCGATGGCTAAATTGGTTATCGTGGTTGTAGGAGGGGGTGTTAAATGAGTGAACACGTACACACGTATGCGAAAGGGCGGCGCTGGTCGAAGGGACGTCGATCATTGTGTTTGTGGATTCGTTGAAATTCATTTCACCGCGACCTTGGACGTCGACGCGCCGTACAAACCAACAGACGAGCGGCAACTGAGCGAGCGAGAGCCGACCTTGAGTATATATACAGCGCACCGGCGCATGCACTGTCAGCTGTCGAATGTTCGAGAAGGGGGAGAAGCGCAACGGCGCATGCGCGCGCGTCAGCTGCCGATGTTCTCGAAGCGCGACGGCGCATGCGCGCGCGTCAGCTGCCGATTTTCTCGAAGCGTGACGGCGCATGCGCGCTACATTATACAGCTAGCGAATGTTCGTGAAGAGGAGAAGCGCACGCGGTGTGTAGAGGAGGAAGGGTGCACAGATGGTGGAGGAGTAATGCGCGCGGTGTGTAGAGGAGGAAGGAATGCACAGATGGTGGAAGAAGGAGGAGGAAGCTTGCGGACGGCGCCGCACTACAAGCCTCGAGTATTAGATGCTCCGCATCTAAAAAATGGCAGATCCCACGTACAGTGGCAATCGATGATATACGAAGCACGAATGGGGAAGGTTGGTACGTCACTCTAAAATCACCGCAATGTTATGAGGTGGAGGTAAATGATGCCGTACATGACTTACGTGTCATGATTATCACGTTTGGATGTGTCGTTGACCTTCGTCATCTATTCACGTCACGTGATACCGAATTTAGTATATGTGGAGCAAGCGAAACGGCCGTGAGCACGCTATGAGCGTGGTATGTTGGCATTTTCCTAAATGACACGCTTGTCAGCATTGTCATGTTTGCACCAGTCATATACTTTCGTCACGCATTGACATCACTTAACACCGAATTCGGTATATGTGGAGCCAGCAAAACGGCTGCGAGCACGTCATGATCGGTCCAATACACTCCAATGGAGCGTTGAAGCGCGCGCGCGCTGGGCACAGTGACGCTATACGCTAGCACTCTATAGTCTGACGCCAGGCACGACCAGCGTCCGTCGGCGCGGCCCGACGGCAAGCGGCGCGAAATGCGACATGCTGCATTTCGCCCCGATGCGTTACCAAGACAGCACTGCGTCTGCCTCTTTTCGAAACGGAGGGACGCTGAACGCGCATGCGCCAAAGAAACGCAGCGCGGCGCACGCCTGTGAGCATAGAGTTTCCCAAAATTAACTAGAGGGCACTCTGGCGCTGCGATCGTTCAGCGACCATGGGAATTATGGGTAGTACACACATTTGCCTAGTCTTCGTACTTGCTGGTGGTGAATCGTACTTGCGGCTTCGTTATTGCTGGTTACGGTTTTGTTTTGAAAGAAAGAACGAACCCTTTTGAACTTAGTGACTTGATTCGAAATAGTAAGCCTAAAAGAATAAGGTTGTGAGGGATCAAGGAAGACAAGCTCATCAGGTTGATGCATGCGTTTGTTCTAAGTCACTTCACATACGAGGCAGCAATGCACAACTGGTCAAGAGCAGAGTCCGAGACACTGAATGTGCTCCTCAGGAAAGTTATCAAGAAGGTCCTTGGCCTACCCATACATACCAGCACCGAGCGTCTGCTTGATCTTGGCATACACAATACGCTCGAAGAAATAGCAGAAGCCCAAAAGAGAGCACAGTTTGCAAGGTTATCTACTACAAGGTCGGGGAGAATGATCCTGCAGGAGCTGGGCCAACACCCAATAGCAATCAGACGCAATTACAATGATATCCCTGACAACATCAGGGAGACTATCACGGTATCTTCTATACCGAGAAACATGCATCCAGAACACAACGTCGGAAGAAGAGTAGCGAGGGCCAGGACTATACTTCGTCAAGTCTCAAACGAGGAACGAGGGGTCGTATTTGTTGACGCGGCTTCCTACGCCAATGGGAAAGCGTTTGTGGCAGTGGTAGTCGATGGGGCTGGCCATGTCGTCAACTCAGCGACGGTCAGAACGAAAGACCCAATCATTGCGGAACAAGTGGCCATCGCCTTAGCACTCAAGATGGATAACATTGAAGTCGTCTACAGTGATTCCATGGCAGCACTACGGGCGTTCGCCAAGGGGACGGTCTGTGAACAAACGCTGAAAATACTGCAAGGCAAGAACATAACACATCATCTTCTGAGTTGGTTCCCAGCTCACCTTGGACAAATCAACGATTCCCCTCCCAATCTTAACGAAGCAGCACACGAGGCGGCGCGAGAACTCTCCAACCGCGCCTCCCCGGGGATGCGTTCTACCGGTGAAGGGGATAACCGGAAAATTCTTACAACATATAACGAGCTCACTAAACATTTCTACCTGTCTAGAAGGATTTTCCCTCTACCTCACAAAAATCTAACCCGGCCCCAAGCACTTACATTAAGGCTTTTGCAAACGCGGATGTACCCTACTTTGAAAACGTTACACATCATGTACCCTGACCTATACCCAAGTAATCTTTGTCCACATTGTGGGGAAATAGCTTCATTAGAACACATGCTCTGGCAGTGCACCAAATTCGCTCATTTATCGCACATCACCTCTGCCAGATGGGAGGCGGCCATCCGCAGCTCGTCCTTGGCAGATCAGCTCTGGGCTGTCCACCAAGCCCGCGAGGCGGCTGGGGAGCTTGGCATCTCAGTCCCCACGTGGGAGCTGCCCGCAACACAGTGATCTGTGTTTTGGAGGACCAAATAAAAGTTTATCCAATCCAATCCAATCCAATAAGGTTGTGAAGCGCGAACGGTGAACATTTGCTGATTTATGTTTTGGTGAAAAAACAGCTCCAAGCCACACGAATCACACACGGAGCCAGAAGCAGGCCAGAAGTACGAAAATTAGACAAATGTGTGTACTACCCATCATTCCCATGCTCGCTGAAACGCCTTGTGTTGCAGCTCCCATAGACACTAGCGCCAGAGTTCCCTCTAGTGTATATCAAGAAACTCTATCGTCTGTGAGTATATGGCAAGACCGGAGTCTGGCGTGGCAACGCCGGCGTGACGCGACGAAATGGACGCCGCGGCGAGCACGCACACCGCGTCACGTCGAAATGTATTGGCGTCTTGACTGTGGTATATAGTCATGTTCTCACATGACACGCATCTCATGATTATCATGTTCGCACCAGTCGCATACCTTCGTCATTCATTGACGTCACGTACTATAAAATTTGGCATATGTGAAGCTAGCGAAATGGCCGCGAGCGCATGTAGTCATGTTGTTAAATGACGCGCATATCATGAATATCATATTTGGATCTCTCATTTACCTATGTCACCCGTTCGCGTCACGTAATACCGAGTTTGGTAGATGTGAAGCCATCGAAACGGTCACGAGCGCATCATGAGCGTAGCATGTAGTCATGTTGTTACATGACACGTATGTCATGACTTTCATGTTAGGGTCGGTCACTTGTGTTCGCCATGCAGTCATGTCATACCTTACCAGTTTTGCAACATGCCATGTGAACGAAACCACCTCAAGCGCTGCAGGACCAAGGAAAGTAAGTCATAACATTCAGGACATACATGTCATGATTTTCATGTTATGACTACTCAAATATGTTCTTCAAAGAGTCATGTTATGCCATACCAGGTTTGGTATTGATACCAATATCGAAACGGCCAGGAGAGCTAGAAGTCGTAGGTGGATAGATAGATAGATAGATAGATAGATAGATAGATAGATAGATAGATAGATAGATAGATAGATAGATAGATAGATAGATAGATAGATAGATAGATAGATAGATAGATAGATAGATAGATAGATAGATAGATAGATAGATAGATAGATAGATAGATAGATAGATAGATAGATAGATAGATAGATAGATAGATAGATAGATAGATAGATAGATAGATAGATAGATAGATAGATAGATAGATAGATAGATAGATAGATAGATAGATAGATAGATAGATAGATAGATAGATAGATAGATACGCTCAAGGTCACCGAAGTTCGCTAAGAAATGCTTCGCATTTAAAAGACCTTGACGTGCTCGCGGTCCAGGAGACTGGAGACGGTACAGGAGAGTTAGTACTGAGGACGCGACTGGTAGCTTGGTGTCAGAATTTTCAGTGCGGTACAATGCGTGTGTGATCCATGCGGCGGGAGCATCAGCCAGATGTTTTATTTTTGTCAAGACCTCTCTTGGTATTGTAGTAGAAGAGGTCACAAGTTGCTTACACGGGCGTTTCGTTTTGTGCGACTTTTGTTACGGGAACACTAAATTTAGAGTTATCTGTGTATACGCGCCTACAGATTCGAGAGACAGATGTTTGTTTTTTCGTGAAATGCAAGCGTACTTTAAATGTCAGAGATGGGCGATTCTGTTGGGTGACTTCAATTGTGTTCTGGCCCAAGTGGATTGTACGTATAGTGCTAAATTAAGTGATGAAAGCGTTAATTTGCTTAGAGGTAGCCTTAATAAGTACTTAATAAGCACTACCTGAAAATGATAAGTAATTTATAGGAGCTGTTGCCAACGGCATTCCATATCACTGGTGTGGCCCGAGGTGGGGGGAGATTAATTTTTTAATTAATCTCCCCCCACCTCGGGCCACACCAGTGATATGCCCCACCCGTGACATTGCCCCCCACTTTCAGAATGTTATTCATAACATTTGTCCACACGGAGGGGAATTTTTTCGACAACAAGGAACAAAACACCACCAACAAGGGAGACATGAGGTCTGACCCTCTCATACACAACATAACTAGGCAGAGTGCATCAAAGTAACAACAAAAGAAAAAAAACAAATTGTTAGAGTACCAGCTTCAGTTACACGCAACAATATCAAGGCGCAATACAAACAAGAAGAGGAAATAGCTGTGTACGGCAGCCATCAATACAGAATACACTGCACGAATGTATACTACGAAACAAAACGGAGCAGATGCGCTCCTTTACTGTAGGGCAATCTTTCAATGTGCATTACAACAAGTAAAACAACCAATGCACCAAGCAAAAAGAAAATAACTCAAAATACACTTCTTATACAATGAAATACGTACATACAAACAGAAAACAACCGACGGAAGGAGAAAAAAAAAACAAAATGCTCATAGACCTCAAGTCTCAATGCGCGCAACGACAACTGTACCGGGTCACGCCAATCTTAATCGATTTACGAAATCGATTGGTTTATGCCAGCATCTTTCTCAAATGCTCATTCACGCCACATCCCCATGGCAGTGGAGGCATACGATGCCACACTAAACCTTTGAAACAACTAGAAAAATGACACATTTTCTCGGGTTCTACCTTATACAAATTTTCGCACTCATGATTAAACTAATTCGATGCTAACTTTCAGCTTTTGGCTCGGCGGTTTTCCTTTTGAAAACTTTACATCAAATCTTGTAACCTATACAAAATTAAAACGACTCAAACATGAATCTCCAATGTTGCCCCGAATAATTATACTTAGTAAGCGCGTGCAACATTTACTCAACTGACCGTGCCCCCTTTTCTACAATAGATTCGCCTGAATCGCACCCGATGGGGTCGCGGTCCCGGCGGTTTTTCGAAAAGGCCAGAGGATACAAAATGCACAAACTCTAAGCAGTGCACTGCCGTCACACCTCATTTTCCACTTTGCCCTGTTCCCCTCAGGAATTTGAAAGGGACGCCAGAAACAGGAGGAAAACTGGGGCCACTGTCCCTTTGTGTTCGCCCCGACGCGGTTTTTAGCTTTTGTGATCTTTCTACGTTGACCCTTCCGACAAGGTCGCCTTCCTGAAGTTGTCGAACTAAAACGCGCCTTTCCTTTGGGTAAAGCACCTCGTTTCTCCCCTCTACACCTGGCTCGCCGCTTGTGCTTCCCTGAACGCCACCATTGACGTTCCTTGAAACGGATTAACGGCCTACCCTCTCGTCTTTCTTGCGACTGAGTGGGACCTGTCCTAGGCTTGCGCAGTGCAGTGCGCTTCCGCTTCTTTCGTTTTCGGCGATGTTTGCTTGCCCCCCTTCTCTCGATGCCATCATCAAGTCGCGTCGGGAACTGAGGGGTTGGGGAGCTCGCTGGAGCTTGTGCTACATTTTTCTCCACGCTCAAACATTTTGAACTCGGTGTCATGATGGACTGCCGGACCAAATTATCTTTGTTAACGCTGATATAATCATTAACTGGGCCCTCTGCGATGGCATCGCTGCACTCCTGAAGCATCGCGTTCTTGCTCTGATTATCCACTGCACTACCCATGTCTACATTTGACGACGTCGAAACATGCTCTTGAGGCATGAAGAAGGTTTCCAGCTCCTTACTGGGCCCATTAGGCCTGCTGGAACCCTCCTCATCCACGCAAGGAGCGTCTTTCGACATCGTCTGTACCTCCAGACCGGCCAAGGCCTCGTTCTCAGCATACTCTGCCTTGATGCATTCTAGAATACGCGGGCCCTTTTCTGGCGCGATCTCTGGTTGTAGCGCTTCCTGCCACACTTTAACGTCCAGCGCTTTCCAACGCGCCTCGCTTTCAGACTGTTGTCTTTCTGTTTCGCGCTTTCTTTCAGACTCTTGTCTGAGCTGCTCTTCTTTTGTCCAGACAGAAGGTCCGAATGTCCGGAACGAGTCGCGTAACATCTTCATTTGCCTCGCAAGGCAGAACCGTGAGTAGCCCTTGACCCCATGTGTCTCGCTCAAATGCCAGTTCCTCGCCGGCATCGCCGTGCTCACTGCTGGATCGGCTCACCCTGCTACTCTCACTGAGGCGAATCTTTAATTGCAGTAACTGCACTTCCCGTTCTCCGGCTTTTCTAGCCGCTTCCCTTGCCGCTTCTCGTTCTTTCGCCCTTTCTTCTCGTTCTTTCGCCCTTTCTTCGCGTTCTCTCCCTTTCTTTTTCCCTTTTCTCCCGGGCCCGTGCCCGCTCTTCTCTGGCTAACGCCTGCGCCTGTTCCTGCTGCTCCTTAACACATTGTCTCAGTTCGGCGCCCTCGAGGCCTAACTGTTTACCGTACGCGATCCACTTATCAAAATCCATACACTCCATGCTGCAACTGTCACTATAATGCCACTATAAAAACAGCGCAGTCATTGCAGGATGCAACCGCTTTCACTATGCGGCTCTATCACCACGCTGTCCGCACGGTTCTTGTTCACCCAGCACTGTCTTACTCTTTGTACGGAACGTCCTGTCCTGTCGCGGACGCCAGTTTTGTTACAAGCTGCCACTCTAGCGTCGCCAGCGCGAAGTCGGCGACGGGAATGACAGCAGGTTGGTTCGTTCCGTACGCAAGCAGAGACAGTGAAGAGATCAGAGACGTGAGAAAACAAAACAAACTTTACTCTAGTGATATTGCAGCACACGGGATCTCATACAACACTTCAATACAACTAACAAAATACATGAACACTTGATACAACTAAAGAAATATATAACAGAAACAATAACTCAGCTTACGAGAGAGAACTATTACAAACTTCACAAACTAACAATAATAGAACGATGGAGGAGAAAGTTCGAAGATATAAACAGATGAAGGCATACGTGTGATGACCGGCAGCGTTGTGTCCCCGACGATCGGATGCGAGAAGTCGAAGAGAGTTCTGGCACGACTGCGATGTCGGCGGAGTTGCAACGCTGGTGGCTCCGGGAGGCTAGTGCTTGCAGGTGACTTCGAGCAGGTTGAGCTAACTCGAGGCGAAGTCCCGATGTCTACGTTGCAGACGTTAATATCGCGTCACAACTAGACGAACGGCTAAGTTTAGGTGGCCAGCCGATACAGAGCCACACTAAAAACTTCTAGAAGAGATGCTTGTTGATCTGTTTCTACACCATCTTGGTCAGCGACTAGTCTGCCTAGCAGGGCAAAATCCTGCGCTTAAATCCCCCTCGTGTCTCCTCGCTCTCTTCCTTGGGGACAAGAGACCTCTACCTGGGTCCAATCATGCGCGTTTAATTGAGGGGAAACTCCGCCCCAAAAATATTTTGACCCCACCTCTTTTTAATTGGGAGAGGACCCTCAACTAGCGAGAGTGACAACCTGTTGGGTTGTTGTCATACGGCTTGGCAACCAGAGCGTTTCCCACGCTTTCTCCGTGGGAACGGTCAAACGTTTGGCTCTCAGTCGGTGCGTTTTGTAGTCTAATCCTTGTTCGGGGTATACCGCGGCCTTCTACGACCTTGCAGACGTCGCCACAGTTACAAAAGGATTAACTGTCGGCGGCGACGTTCTAAGAAGAGCACCCCATTTTGCACTTCTCGGCTCCCTTTCATGTGCCGCCGTTTCTCACGGTCAGTCGGGGAGTACGGCGCCCGTTAATTGCCGTGACGCGGTGTCGCCAAAAATGGTCGTCCGTGACAGTCCGTCAGCCCGTCCGTGCGTGCGTCTGTTCGTGCGTCCGTCCATGCGTTCGTCCATGCATCCGCCCCTGTGTCCGTTCATGCGTTCATCCATGTATCTGTCTGTGTGTCCGTTCGTCCACCTATTCAACACTCCAAGTACCACCGTCTCGCATCTTTTCATCATATATTCCTCATATAGAAGCACCGCCATCCAGCGGACATTCCAAGGACTGAACGAGAGGTGGCACACGCACACTTTCTTACGGCTTGCGCTTCGGGTCTACTTCCCACCTTTTACCACCTCGAGTTCCTGGTATATACTATTTCAGTGTATTCATCGCACTGCGGCTCAACGCTCGCTAAACCTTTTTAAAGCTAAAGAGGTTACACCCAGCGAGTATACCGTAGCAACCCTTTCTTGTCAGATAGTGCTTAATGTACATGCCAATGGCTGCTAATGGGGATCGCAGTGTGCACGTTAACTAAAAGCTGAATGCTCCTGTCTCTCATTCCTTATTAAGAGCCATTGGCATGTACATTGAGCACTATTTGTTATTGTTCAACAACGCACAGAAGAAATCTCTCACCGGCACCACCTTGGAGGTCAAAATGTTATGCTTGTTACACAATACAACGGCTACGAAGGACGAACGGGTGTTGCTATAAAGAGCTTCGCCCCTTGATAAAAAAAACGCGCCTTAATCGAGAACTTGATGTCACAGCATTGGCGCATAATGGCGACCCGAGATCTCGGCAGGCGAAGCAGCACCCTTCCTCGTAATACCGCCGAGCATGACCAGGAACGAGCGTGCGCCCTTGTGCTCAACAAGCGGAACGCCATAACCGCCGAGCCGCAGCGGTAGCGCCGGAGGACAGAGTGTATGAGGTGATAAGCCGCACCGAGGGCGTAAAAGCGGTCGCTTCCCATAAACAGTGATTGCACGTCCCCATTATCTCACGCTTGGCACCCGATGACTCTTCAACGGGCTTTATGTACATCGCATCATAACACAACAACAAAAAAAAAAACGGAGCTCAGGCTCCTCCCCTGTACTTCTCTATGGGGAGGTTGACACATATCTATTGACAATGCGCGCTGCTCTTTCCCCTCTCTGTTTTCGTCCACTCGCTGCGGCACGTGTTTATCACCTGGTTTACGAAAAATTTCTCACAGGCATTGCCACTTGTCTATTTAAAGCGCTCGCGTTTTGTACCCTGACCCACTCAACCCGCTGCGCATTATACGAAATGCGCAAGCACACTCATGTTCGGTGACCCTATAGATTTTTGAAGTTTGGGAAAAGCGAAAGATTGGCAGCCGATGCACGAAATGAATGCTTATGATGGATTGATTGATTGATATGCGGGGTTTAACGTCCCAAAACCACCATGTGATTATGAGAGACACCGTAGTGGAAGGCTCAGGAAATTTCGACTACCTATAGTGTTTTTTACCGTACGTACAAATCTGAGCATACGGGCCTACAGCATTCTCGCCTCCATCGAAAATGCAACCGCCACAGCCGGGATTCAATCCCGTGACCTGCATGCTGATGATGGAGCAAAGCTATATTCCTAAGGTCCATGATGTCAACGTTGAAGTCACCGACTATTACAAAGAACGGACTCAGGAACGGACGGGTGGATGCACGGACAGATGGATGGACATAGTACGGCCTATATGTTTTAAACCATATGCGTGCTATGACGCGGACCTACGACGACAGCGACTACAGACATCGTGCGAGCCTAGGCAGTCTCGCTTCTAAAAAAGAAAAAAAAGAAATCGTGGAAGCCTGTTATAGCATCAAGCTGAAGATAACTGTGTCAAGATAACTGTGTCAGCGCGACGTCACTCAGCTTGACCATTCACACGATATGTGTCCTTGATAAACACCTGCCAGTATTAACACGCCTGCCCGTCATCTCTGTTAGTGTTTTGTGTGGTTGGAGGGGGGTCCCATCAAGGGGAGGAGGGGGTACGAAACGAAGGTTTATCGTAGTGCCATGCCCCCTTGCCAAGTCAAAGTATGCGGCACACTTTGTGCATCCCTGCCTTTTTAGGTGACTGTAGGGGGCAGCCGCCCTTAGAACATTGAATACACCTGTGTGTGCGTGTTTTTGTGCGTGCGTCAGCGTATGTGAGTGCATGCGTGGGCGTGGGAGCAACAAGATATAACTGGTTTTTCAATAAAATCTCAACTGGTACTCCAGCGCTGGCCAAAAGTATTTAGGAGTGACCTAGGTCCTAACTGATTTCACGCACATCTAATGCTACATAAATCCATCCCATGCACCTGCATGTTAGTATTATCACTAGTTTGCAAAAAGAAACACCTCCTTTTTACTAATATGTTCATATTTTATGTATTTCTTTACAAGCGTGTTCATATGGTTTTACTAAATATCTATGATTCATACATATGTCCTATGTTCTCGTTTGTTTTGCTATCTGGATCTTTAATTTACATACATTTCCCTAATGACGGAAATGAATTTTACGATGCCTTGTACCGTATTTCGGTGCTGTTATTTCTGAAATAACCCCACCCCTTCCACAAGAAATCTTCCACACTGAAACCTGCGAAGTTTGTTTGTCACAAATATGAGCCTTCTTTTCTCAATGTTCTACGTGAGGCGCACCCTTCTGCTCGAATAGAGTTAAAAATGCGTGCAGCCAATGACGACGCTTTTGCGTAACCCGACGCTGGCGGTGTCACGCTTGACGCCGGCTTTGAATATGCAGTCGTGTTCGCCCACACACGCTATCCGTGAGTGCGGCTCTGCGCGGTGGACCGTGTCCCGATGCAGCGTCAGCCAGGAGATGGCCGTGAGCCGGCGGGCTTGTATGACAGCGACCGGAAACCCGAAACGGCAGCCGCGAAAACAGGCTTCCCGGATGTGGAGAACAAGAAAATTCGTAAAAACGGTAGATCAGCTCGGAAGACTTATTTTAAACATATTTTGTGCTCGCATGCCCTCACGCACCCTTTAATGGCCGTAGTCCTTCAGAATTCTGAAGGTATACATCAAATCAATAAATAAATAATCATCCAAGTATAGAGCCTTGCTACCATGTTACCCAATGGTATCTCGCATAGTGAAAGTGAACGATAAAACTTTATTGTTTTAGATATTGCATTGTTAAAGTGCACTTGTTTGATTTACGGGCAAAAAACAGTGTCTTCAGTTACGGTAGCATTCACTTGTATTGTACTATACCATGCCAGTTTATCAAGGCGCGTAAGCGTTGAATTCGTTCCTGCGAGATGACATTGTGAAGAGTGGCACAACCGATGATCAATGGTCTCGACACACTTGTAGTTATCGAACATGGATGAATCTGTCTTAAAGCTGATAACAATGAAATGGTATCATCTGTGCATATTAGAGCTCTACTGCACTGTTTACGTAAACAAGGACTGTTGCAGCCTTGAAAAAGACGAATCCACATGTCGAAAAGTCGGCTCCAGCACCCGCCCAATGTTTACGGATTTCTCATTATGTATAAAACATTATTAAAAGAAAAATACTTAAAAGAATATGTCAGTGCATAGTACTAACATCTTAAAATGATTGAAAGACTTTTGTACTAGCTGGACTTGATGTGGTGACATTCTTAACGGGGCCCAGCAGTACTTTTTTGGCTCGATCAGAAAACGCTTCCGATCGGTATATATAGTCGAAGCTCCCAGAAACACGTGAGCCAAACATTACAGCGCAGCACGCAGCCTGTATTTACAATTACTTCTCAAAGTCAGCTGCCTCACCTTTCTACAAATGATGCCATATAAACCCAAATGCAAGGCCATTAGCTGATTCAAGCACCGCGAGTTGCATAGTTACAGTGACCGCCGTGGGAGGTCACCATGCGTTTGGGAGCGCAATAGTTACTGTATATACTACCTTCAAATAGCGGAGTTGTGCTTCTTATCGCGCATGCTATTCGCCAAGCGCGCTCACATGCGTAAAAGGCATCCTGTTGAGGGACAGCCTACCTCACAGTCACATGAATGTTGGCGGCCACCGCCACGCCACCGCTGTCCCGATCAGTCGGGTGAAATGATCCGGCAGAATGCTAAATGTTTTCTGTTTGCGGAGTTGAGTTCAGTAAACTTCATTTGCTCAGCGGTTGTACTGTGTCCGGGGCTAGGCTGCCAGTATTCCACCATTCGAAAAACTTCTTTTGAGGTCCTCGATGACTGCCCCGGCCTGCTGAACGCCCCACACCTCCACTCTTAATCTGGTCCCGGTTACAATACTGGATATAGCCAACAAACCGAACATTTTTCGTCTGGTTTCTTAAACATAACCGTCATTTAACCAGGATCTGATTAAGAGCGTGGTCTTTGAAGTCCTCACTGATGAGGGCTGCTTGCCATCACTCAGCAAAGCGCTCCGCTTTCTCGCGCCTTCCGCAAAGTACATGGGCCATATCGGCCCCTTCGTGCTCGCACCACGCGAAGCCACATGACGGGTGCAGCGCAGTCCACAGGCGGAGCAGAGAGTATGAGTTCGTGAACGTGTTCGTTGGTGTTGGGGGGTTGTTGTATTGCGACTATAGCAGTTGATAACAAGCAGGATATATGTATTGCTACTCGCCCACTTGTAGACGGCTGCCTACCTGTGAACAAAAACTGAAAGGCACAGAACGATAGAAATGTGCGCTGGTGAATGTGTGCACATTCACCTTGAAGGTCTATAATTAAGCATAATTCAGTCCGAGCACTCTCTGGCATAAAAGCTTGAAGCTTTACCTATTATGCCACATCTCATACGCGTAATATTCTCGTTAGCTTGCGTTACTTGTAGTAACGGAGCGATAATACCAGCACTTATTTTCTCAAGCCATCTGCTTTATTTTTTGTAGCACCGTGTCAAAAAGTACGTGAAACGAAAAATTCGCTGAACTAAACTTGTGCATAATGTCTGTCGTAGTTTTCTTATTTGCGATTGAAAAAAAAAAACTTTGCTTCTAATAGCAACTGCCATCTAACTATTCATAGCCCCAATTTCGTCTGAATTCGTTGTTTTTTTCAAGTATTCCTTTTTTTTTTAGAAAACAAAATTCATCACGCCAGCCAGTCACGCGTAATGAATGAGTGAGATAGCACACGGAGACGCTGTGTCACGTCGGCTCCTACAATTAAAAAGGTGGCTTTCCTGCTTAACGTGGACGCCTAGGTGGCTGAGCTATGCTGACCTATGCTGACCTATATGGCTGACCAATGCGCAGCTCTGCTCCCCAAGGGAGCATATACAGTAACTCACAGACGCGCGATCACACCTATGTTAAGCCGCGCTTTGGAAGACAAAAAATGGGAAGTGTTCAAGGTCATGAAGGGCGCATGACGTGACTTCTTTCCCCGGGTCGTCTTCTCCTGCTTAGCTGCTTTCTGCAAGATTGTCGAGACGATATAAGAGATTAAAGCAATTGCAGCGTGCGACAAACATCTGCAACTCCTCTCGCACTTCACGGATTCTGAAAAAAAATCTGCGGTGCTCCATTGGTGGGGTAATAAACTTCTTTAATGAAGCTATCGTTAATTGGAAAAGTGTCACAGGGCCTCTTTATTGTGAATCGTTATCAGTTTGCCGCTGTACGAGGATGAAACTACGCAAACGTAACAGGTAATGACTTCAATAACTACGTACTTCTAACCTTTAGAACTCTGGCTAAGGTAATCAAATTATTTAACGAGTTCGTGTATTTTTTTAAGCACACTTTTTTTGCAAAACAGTTTTTTTGGTGGTGAACCATACACTAGTGTTGCTGTGAAGCTCATTAAAATAGTAGTGACATTAAAAGTTCGGGCTCGCGGTTTTTTTTTTTTTTTACTACTGCAATGTGTTTCTGGCGGCCTGTCTGTCATAACATGACACATCGTTTTCTAGATTGTGCGATAGCTAATTAATTGCAGGCTCACTATTACCAGCTATTTTCAGTTTGTTTCAAAAAACGGCAAGCCAGCGGATGCAACTATCACCACCTATAGCGGGTGCAACGTTCGAGCATGTCAGCGCACAAAACTGTGACTGCTCTTCCGCACGGTTCACATCAGGAAGTTTTTTTTCGAACATGAAACGGGACAGCGATGTCCACAAACACGAAACTTTCAACTCTTGCGCCGCTTCCACGGACTCGCGAACAGCTTCCGAGTAATAGTCCTTCATAAAACAGAGCGCATACTACGAATGAACGAATGAGCATACATACAACGATGAATAACCAATACGCCGAAACCGTCTCCCTTTTGGAGTAATAGTCTGCTGGAGCAAACCACCAAAGAAAAATTGGCCCGAATCTACATGTTACACTGCAAATGTCGTTGAAGGACGATAGTCTTGCGTCTGGAGAGAGTGAACAAAACGTTTATTCGATGTTCTGCGCAAGAAAATCGGTGAATGGTATTCTGAAGGGGCTGCGCTAGAGTGCCTAGAGCGTGTAGCTTAGGCGAACAAGCGCATTTAGACACGTTAGACACGAGCGCCATCTGGCAGTTATCTTCGAAAACGAAGACGTGCGCGACCGCGGAGAAAGATGCGCGCCAGTCTTGGAGGTGATAAGGTGTAGAATTCAAAGCGACGGGTTGGTGCCACCACCGTGACGTCGTAGCGAAGCGCTGTAAACACCTTCTTGAGCATCGCGCTGCACTTTCAGCGCAGCGCGATAAACGCCAGTCTTTAGAGTTACTTGTATGAGCCTCTTCTAGTATAAAGGCAGACATAGAAAACATAGATGTGTTGTTATGGTGCCTCAAATATGCGCAATATTTGCTTTTTTAATTGACAATCGCACAACTATGAGCGCTAAACCTTGAGCAATATTGGTGGGCGCTGCGGATGGGGTTGGCCGTTTGAGGTATCATTAGGGTGGGCAAACAGACAAATGTACAGACGATCCCGGCTGCGGCGGCTGCATTTCCGATGGAGGCGGAAATTTTGTAGGCCCGTGTGCTCAGATTTGGGTGCACGTTAAAGAACCCCAGGTGGTCAAAGTTTCCGGAGCCCTCCACTACGGCGTCTCTCATAATCATATCGTGGCTTTGGGACGTTAAACCCCACAAATCAATCAAATCAACAAATGTACAGACAGACAGACCAAACTTTTTTTGTCGAAGGTCCACAAGAAAGACTATCGTCTTTAAAATTGCGGCTATAATGTCGTCTTAACTTGCTGCAGCGAGGTCGCATAAGAGAAGGAGGTCCCCAAGGGTCTCTTTTGAGGGTGCCAATAGTGCGATGAAGTCGATCGCTCGCCCAAATTTGAAAATATAATTTAAAATGTCTTTCAAGCTATATTCGCTGTTAATATTTGTAGATGAAATACGTATGTTCACAGGAATTAATCCTGCAGGTTATCTTGGCCGCGAAATCTCGTCTTAGCATCCCTTTGAGAGTTCAAAGGGGTCGTGGAACGCAATGCGTGTTCTTTAATATGCACGTTATATCACAAGCAGTATTCGATCACAGTTTCGTGGCACAACATTCGATAATGTGGCGTGCCGTGGTAGAGGACTCCGGCCTAACTTTGACAACAACCGGGTTATCTTTTACGCACGCGATTGCACCGGGCAAGAGGATTGTCATCCTCACCGGCACGTGGCTATAGCACCTTAATAAACATGTTGTTCGGGCTAGCTGCTTTTTTCTTGGTGTCAGAGCGTAACCTGACTTTGCACTTCCTAAAAAGATGACTATCGAAGCCAGCGTGAAAACCACAACCACTCGCTATATAGTGTTTCATTTTGTATTATAGTTATATCCCTGACATCTTTCGTTGTCACCAAATGCGTTGGAAAGAGCCCAGTTTTCACGTTGAAATAATGTTCACCACTATAAGACTACTGTTGATTCCTTGCACCACCTGATCATACTCATTTTTTAAATTAACATTTGATTATGCTATCAGAGTCCTTATCCCGCAAAGTTAACTTACTTTATCGGTTATAAACAAGCAGCTCTGGCCCCCGAATGCCTTCTTCAGCAGCCAATCTTCCCGCATTCTGCCGTCACGCGATAAACAACAGCCTGTAGAAGGCAATATCCCATACAAGCGAACGACGATGAAAAGAGGGACGTGCGCAAAAGAGCAGCAAGGGCGCGCAAGCTGCAAAACATTCCTCGAGCGCCATCGGACCACCAAAAAACCGCGGGAGAACGCTTGTAGGCGAGGCGGCGACGAAGCACCCCGGAAACACGCACATCGAGGAACCGCTTCCATATAGAGGCCATCGCGAGCGCCCTCCCGAAGGAGCTCGAGAAACTCCATAAGCTTTCTATATTTTCATTCACGCGACAAACGCCTATAGCAAGCGCTTCCCGCGGCAGCACGCGGTGGGATGTAAATCGTTCCCTCTCATCGGTCGCCCCGGAATTTGTCGATACAGCGACACGCACCAACGCCAACGTCTATGTAAACAGGTAGCGTAACTTCCGCAGAAGCCCATGTATCCAGTAGGCGGCGGCTCGTTGCCACCGTCGCCATCTGCGTATGAAGGGGACAACTAACAGCAAACAAAAAAAACGCAAAAATAAAATATGATGTCACAACCACAAGTTGATGATTGATATGTGGGGTTTGACGTCTCAAAACACCATATGATTATGAGAGACGCTTATAGGCCCCACCGCGGTGGTCTAGTGGCTAAGTACGGCTGCTAACCCGCAGGTCGCGGGATCGAATCCCGGCTGTGTCGGCTGCATTTCCAATGGAGGTGGAAATGTTGTAAGCCCGTGTGCTCAGATTTGGGTGCACGTTAAGGAACCCCAGGTGGTCGAAATTTCCGGAGCCCTCCACTACGGCATTCCTCATAATCATATAGTGGTTTTAATACGTTAAACCCCGCATATCAATCAATCGCGACGCCGTAGTGGAGGGCTCCGGAAATTTCGACCACCTGGTGTTCTTTAACGTGCACCCAGATCTGAGCACACGGGCCCACAGCATTCCCGCCTCAATCGGAAATGCAGCCGCCGAAGCCGGGATTCGATCCCGCGACCTGGTAACCACAAGTGGTAGCGACGTTTAGCATTTGCCCTACATGGCGCGAATTTTAAAACTTTCATAATTGCAGATCTTTTGTATGTCTTGTGATAAATACAGAAATTATTACGCCCTGATGGCTGGCAATTGCGTGCGTGGGATAAAAGAAGACCAACAATGAAGATTGAGGAGGCAAGGTTGCTTTATTAGCCACGTGTACTTGCAATACATACCAATACCTTTGCAGATAAAGAAACTGAGTAAACTATCAGCAGCCGAGTACCTTAGCCACTATACCACCGCGGCGGGGCTCCATAGCTTCTCCTAGTCAACTGTGCACTTACACTCTTATGCGTTCAGGAGGCCATTGTACGGATAAGTGTATTACCTTTTAATATGTTAGGGTCTTAAGTAGCCCCTCACCAGTCCTCACTGCGATTTTCGGTTAATCAGCGGAAATGGTGAACAGCCGTGTGGGGAACGTGTTACCCAGTTTTTTTAATTGATTTATTTTGTACATGTTGGAATAAGCTCTACTGGGCATGCCTCCAAGAGAAGACGATATTCACAGAAGTAGCCATCAGCCTTCCCCTTAGCTTCTGCAAGGACTTGCAAGCGACGTAGCTCTCTTGTGTTCCTTCTAAATATGGAGTAGATTGATTGATTTATATGTGGGGTTTAACGTCCCAAAAACACCATATGATTATGAGAGATGCCGTAGTGGTGGGCTCCGGAGATTTCGACCACCTGGGGTTCTTTAACGTGCACCCAAATCTGAGCACATGGGCCTACAACATTTCCGCCTCCATCGGAAAAGCAGCCGCCACAGCCGGGATTCGAACCCGCGACCTGTGGGCCAGCAGCCGAGTACCTTAGCCACTGGACCACCGCGGTGGGGCTAAATATGGAGTAGAGGGAGCACATGTTGACGTGAGGAGAGCTGCCTAAAGACGAAGATGATTTCATTTTGTTGGTTTGTCAATCTACTGTTTTTATCATATCGATGACAATTCTTGTGAGGAATATTTTATGCGGAATGTTTTTTTACTGGGGACCATAATAACGCTTGTCAAGTACATGATAACGCCGCCAGGAATTTAATAATACAAAATTTTTGTGGCGCGTTTGATGACTTCAAAACTTTTCGTCAAGTGACGCAAGGCCCCCGAGCTACGACATCAATAAGGGTCATGTGAAGTCATCATGTGGAGTACAGAATCGGTGACGTTAGGAAACAAATGGGCATGCCATCCGCTACATTTAACACAAACGTCTCCACTTTGGGGGGCCAGATCTTCCGAAACGCGCAGGTGAGTCGTCTGGCAACCAGACAATGCCGTCGTCGCTATTGCGATCGGGCGAATGCGACCACGAGTCCCAACGCGAGCAAGTGAAAAAAAAATCACAGCATATCCACGGAGTGAATGATGATGAGTGGGGCGAAGCGTCTATCCGTCCGCGTGTCCGTCCGTGCATGCGTTCGATCACGTTCGAGAATGCAGACGGCGCGCGGTAAGGTAACACCGACGAGACGCGAGCCAAGGAAGCCGAGTGCAAGCGTCTTCAACGCAACCGCCACTCTGCTTCGTCCATGCCCCACCAATGATACGCCACGTACGGTGACTATCCAGGAAACTGAGAGAGGCACTCGCTCTCCGCGCACTCAAGCAAAGCGCGCGCAGTAGCTAATCGGAGAATAGTGGCACTTCGGAGAGTAGCGGCAGAGTAACGCCACCTAGGAAATTAGACGAGAAATGGTCATCTATTTCTTTGGCCTTCTTTTCTTTCTCGTCTTTTCTTCTTTCGGTTACGCGTGACTAGTGACAAGGTTAGACCAAGACAGAATTCGCCCCTAACACCATTTTAATTTTGGTCTCCCTGCAGAGGACGCCAGAATATTTTATTGCGATAGCAACTATATGGACACTTTCGGCGAGCTTTTGTCATCGCCGTGATGTCCCAGATAAGCCACACAAAAAAATTAATACATGAGAAAAATTGTCCTAAGTGCGCCACGAGACCAAATCAGTGATTCCTCTATCATCAGCCTGCCACGCGTCCCTTGTTCTATGGAATGCTAAAGGCGAGCATTTGTCGCAGATGGTACGCAGATCTTTGAGGCGCTTCGGCATGTCCACTACCATCCGCGAGATGCCGTATTTACCTCGACTTTAAAAAGCTCGGTCGTTAATAAATTACCTTTAAACGGACCCTGCAACACTTTTTGAGCACGGTCAGAAAACGCGGCCGATCGGTTGTAGAGGCTCCCGACAACACGCGAGCGAAATATTATAGCACAGCACGCGGCGTGAAATTCACAATAAATTATCGAAGTCAGCTAAAATTGCTTTCTCTGCTCTCGGCCAATCACGGAATATACCCAAAAATCACACGTAGGAAGCCCATCTATCAGCCATTGGCTGATTTGAACATGGCGTGCTCGCTCGTTACAGAGATCGCCGCGGGAGGCCGCTACTTGTCCACGCGAGCGCGCTCAATTAAACTGAAAAAGGCAGGCATTCGAAGAAAAAAATAAAAAGTGCTCAAGGTCACGAGGTGGCCGTGACGTTTTTTTTTTTTTTTTTTGTGATCCTGCCATCCCTCCCTGCTTAGCTTCCAGCGCTTTCGTCAGGACGAGAGAAGAGAGAATGCTATTGCAGCATGCGACAAACCTTTGTAAGTCCACTCGCACTGGACGGATTCTTAAACTTCTTGCGGCGTTGAATTCGTGAGGCAATAAGCTCTTCCAGTAAATTCATTTCATAGTTACTTGAAAAAGTGTTTTAGGGCCCCTTTAAGCCACTTTCTCTCCATCAAAATTCGTCTCAGCATTTCTTGCAACCACGCAAAACTTCCTCTGCAGTCACTTTATCGTCAGATTTTGGCTTTTATGCGCTACTTTAAAGCTATCTGCGCATCATTCGGTGTAATGGCGTTATGAATGGCGACACTCAATTTACTTCTATTAAACGACGAAAACAGGTGTCACTTCAGTCAGCAAGTGTAACCACGATGCCTGAGCGTAAACTCATGAAGGGATGGATGGATGTATGTTGCTGTACCCTTTAGATCGGGTGGCGGCTAACGCCACCTAGCCGTAATACTTAGTGAACTAACCACTAGATTTATCTTTTTTTTCTTTAAATAGTAAAGTTGGACGGGTACTTTGCAGTGAAGGGTTTATTTTCACTCGTGCCTTGACTTTAGCCACCAATCAGATAACTTCCTTCTAGTTAAGTCTACCCGCTTAAAGTCTATTTTGCCCTCCCTGTCCCTAAACCCCAGTGCTTTGAAAAACTCTACTACGCCGTCATCCTGAACTATAGGGTGAAGCCCTTTACAGAACATTATCAAGTGTTCGGCAGTTTCTTGTTCCTCTCCACACGCACTGCATACTGTGTCTACCCCTTCGTATTTGGCCCGATATGGGCCAAATACGAAGGGGCTGCCCTAGATAGGCGACATCTATAGGCGACAAGAAGAGCGCCTCTTCTGACAGAACAGAGCGTCTGCGAAATATCGACCAACCGGGTCAGCTCGTCGCCTTCTCCAATCATCTCGCGGGCTTCGTTCCCCGTGGCGCCATAGTTGAAAAAGCTGCTGCGCACCATGCCTGCGCGCCACGAGCCGCCTATTCAGAGGACTGCGTGGCGCATTCCATTTCTCGGCGCGAAGAAAAGGCAGAACACGACGAGCGGGGCATGCAGCTTTGTGGCTTGCCGCTGGCCCCGACAGCCGGCACCGACAGCTCAGACAGAACTTCGCGAGGACGCTTTGTCCCGAAGCAAGTGCACCCACCCTTTTTTTGGAACGACTTGTGCATGCCCACGTGGGAGAGAACGGTGCGATTGGATCGCTCCTGAAGGTGATAAATAAAAGTACAGGAGGCAGGACTAGGGCATGTTGGCGTGGGAATCCATCGCTGCATATAGCTTCATGAAAATTAGGGATTAAAGTAAGCTGATGCTATTAGTTTCGGTGATGATCTTCCCAGTAACAACACACACAAAAAAAATGTTTCTGCAAGAAGCTGCGTTACGACGTTAACCAAGTCAGACTTCTCCCACATTAATTATATCAGATTTCTCCCACAATATTATACGCTCAATTCAGTCCTTATAAAACATTACTATATAGGAAGCGGTGCCATAAGATTTTCACCCCGTGTTCCTACGTGCACTGCGCTGACGTTCTCGCTCACATTTATTGAAATATCTTTCACGAGTATGGTAAGCCTTCTTATATATATATATATATATATATATATATATATATATATATATATATATATATATATATATATATATATATATATATGTGTGTGTGTGTGTGTGTGTGTGTGTGTATGTGTGTATGTATATATATATATATATATATATATATATATATATATATATGTGTGTGTGTGTGTGTGTGTGTGTGTGTGTGTGTGTGTGTGTGTGTGGGTGTGTGTGTGTGTGTGTGTGTGTGTGCGCGTGTGTGTGTGTGTGTGCGCGTGTGCGTGTGTGTGTGTGCGTGCGTGTGCGTGTGCGTGTGTGTGTGTCACTCAGTTTCAGTTGAAGCCTCTTCGTAAGCTCACAAGTTTTTCATGCACAGTTATATATTAACAAGATGCCTTAGATACTCTCTGCTTAATCCCTAGCAAACCAAAGCTTTTAAAATGCCCGATATTCAAGCCCATTTTTTCGTTGATTGCAAGCGCCCTAATCGTCACTTTTCTTCTCTTCTAGGCATGCGAAAGGTTCCTCGTTAGGGTGGGCGACATCTCACCACCCTATCTCTTACCGCTGGTCCACTTCAAAAAAAAAAATCCGCGCATATTTGCAAAGTGAATGCTGATGATGGGGCGAAGCAGTGTGCATCGGATCATGAATCATAACCTTCTATTTCGTTCTGGTTAACAGGTTCTTATTTTGCTTTCTTAACCTTTCGTTCTGTCATTAATTTGATTGATGGGTAGTTCAATGTCGGCGTTTTTCTGGTGTTGTGGCCTTTTATTCTGTTAGTTCTGGTTGACAGCCTTTTTGATAACCCTTTTGTAGTTCACAGAAGTCTCGGTTCTGTAGACGCCGGGTGGCATTTCATGAACGAAGGGACATTGTGCGGTTTAAAAGGACACTAAAGGCAACTATTAAGTCGACATTGATTGCTAAAACAGCACTTCAGAAACCTCGTATAGTGTTACTTTTCTGTCGAGGAAGCGCTTATTTTGAAATAAAATCACGTTTTAGTGGTCCGCATCAGTTTAGCGCACTTCAAATTACCCGTCTCAAGCAGAACGTGTCACGTCATTGTATAGCCGTGCACAACTTTGCCCGGCTTTACTGCACGGCCGCCGACACTAATAGCATCAGGACGAAAGTAGCGGGAGCCACAGCAGCAATAACGGCCATTGAACAATTCGCCCCGAGATGACAAGCGCCCTTGGTTTAACTGAGCCCCGCTAGATGGCACGACCTGTGCAGTTTAATCAGGCGAAATTTGAATTTTTGAACCAGTCGTGCTATTCCCCATTGTACCGTCCAGTGGTTCTTTTTTACATGAATCAAACAGAAACGAAGAAACAGCATTTTTTACATCTCTTGATGCATGGAAGGTTATTTAGTGCAACTAGTTCAATTACTAGTGCTTAATTGTAGACTGTAACTCTGGCGTCATCGCGATCATTTTGCGAATGTCCTAATACGGTGGATGTGTTATCGTGCATTTACCTTAACTTCCCGGTAAGTAGGGCACTGCTGTTGATAATATTGTCGTTTTAAACGTTTTTATACACTGAGCTTTCACTCTCATGCACATTAATAATTGACTTTAGAGTCCCTTTAAGGTACTTCACCCTTTAGAAACAAGTTCCGCAGTGGAGGCAAACATGAAAATGAAGCAATAGCGTCCTTCACACAACGGCCTGTTTTTGGTCTCTTTCTTTCCGGGGGTAAAAAATGGGCTGCAAACAGCTCTTTAAATGCGATATCAGTGTTCTCGGTTGATATATTGGGTGAAAACCTTCATGGTCGTTACCTTGTTCTTAAGAGAAAGACGGGACTGGTCTAACTAAATAATTACAAATAGGGCAGATTTCCCCTCCCCCTTTCAAATGATCGGGTGAGGGTTGGGCGCATTTCCTTCGCCTTCCTGATGCGCATGCCTGTGTCTTCACCTTCAAAGAACGACGTTGGTCAGCAGTGTGAACAAACAACACATACTGTTAATGCACGGAACATTTAAGCTACATTCACAGGGTAATTTGTTTTGTTTTGTTTTGTCACTTAAGGTTAGTGCATCGACTTACGAGCATGAAGTTGAAAAGACCACAACAGAAAGAAATCAATAACAACTTCGGGCAATCACTATTCTTTCGTGGCCAGCAATCCAACAATGTGCAATTTTCCCAACATAGGACTCTTTCTGAAAGATTTTAGAACATCCTTATGTCGTTGTCTTCAAGATCCCACTGGTTTGGTACATGCTTCAAGTGTTCTCTCATTTCCTCTCATTTCTATTTCCTTTTTCTCTTTCTTTGCTGGGCTGCATCTCAGAACATTGCACAAAAGCTAAGCATGTTTATGGTAATGAGATGCGTTTTATAGAAACAAGTCGCGACTCTTCCGGCGCGTGAAAGCCGGGCGCACTTCTATAGATCCCTGCTTGCAGAGGCGCGTTAATTCGTCGCGCTTATGCCTTTATTGGTGCATCTGGCGTACTTCCAACGCTACGAACACAAGACCCGAGGAAAAAACTTTTCCGACATGCTGTCTGCCGGCATCCGCTGGAACAATAGCTGACGTCCTGCCTGCGGACTTCTGCATTCCTTCTCTCTTTTCTCTCTCCTGTCTGAGAAAATAATTGGCTTTGCCTTTCCGTTTATTGCGGAGCGAATGGGTAAAGACCGCGGTGAAGGAGTAACGATTGCGTTAGATCCAGAAGAAACGGAGCGAGGGAAAATGAAAGATGGAGACAGAGCCCAAAGACACGCAGAACCGCGTCATTCTGTTTATATATGCCAAAGTGCGAACTCTGTGTGTTTTTCTTCAGTCTTGCACAGTTGCTCTTTTCGGACGTAAGCAGGCAGATTAGGCCGCAATGACGCTCGCGATATGCGCCCACGGCTTTCGCTCCAGCGACTGCAGAGTATACCTGTTGTCTTCGCCCTTCAACGTCCTGCGCGTTTTGTCTTCTCGTACAGCGAGTTTCGTATTTGCATCCCCGACGTGGTGTGAAACCTTCTTTGCACGCTGCTAATATCCCGTAAGTCAATGTATTCATGTGGCTGTGCATGCACCAGGTGAAAAAGCTTGCGCAAGACGCTATGTTAATTAAGGAGCTACATATTTCTCATATATAGCTGGTAACAGAAATATAGCTGGTAACATAGAGGGATACTATAGCACTATAGAAATGGCGTTAGGTATTGTAATTAAACTTAATAAGAAATACAAGATGAAGGTCGTACAGGCCTTCGCCTCTACATCCAGCCATGATAACGTATTAATTGAAAGCTTCTATGAAGACGTGGAATCGGCAATGACCGTATAAGGTAAAAACATAGTATACTATAATAATGGACGATGCCAAGGTAGGGAAAAGGCAGGCTGGAGACCGGGCACTAGGCAATTAAGGCATCGTACATATAGATGCCAGAGGGGAGCCATTAGTAGAATTTGCAGAACGCAATAAATTACGGATCTTGAATGCCTTCTACCGAAAACGAGTGAACCGTAAGTGGACATTGAGGAGCCCTAATGGCGAAAAAAGAACAAAATAGACCTTATACTGAATGCTACCCAGGCAGAGGGCAGGATGAGGAACTGCTTGGCAAGGTACGATGGAGTGGCCATGGAATTGTAAGACCTCGAGTTCGCCTAGACTTCAAGAAGGAACGACAGAAACTGATGTGCAAGAAGTCAATCAATGAGCTAGCACTGAGGGGGAAGGTACAGCAAGTGTCTCGCTTCAGAACAGATACTCGGCTATATCGAGGAAACCGGCCTTAGCGTTGACGCAATGAATGATAATATGACAAGTATTATTGTAGAGTGTGCAGTGGATGTTGGAAGTACGGTAGTTCGACAGGACACTAGCAAGCTGTCCCAGGAGACGAAGAACCTCATCAGTAAACACCAAAGCACGAAAACCTCAAATAGAACTGAAAAAATAGAACTGGCAGAGCTGTTGAAGTCAGAAAAGCTTTGGAGAGCATGCAAAGAGGCAGAGCTGCTGGTGAGAATCAGGTATACCATCAGATCTGCTGAAAGATGGAGGACAGATTGTGTTAAAAAAACTAGCCACCCTGTTTACGAGGTGTCTCCTGACGGGAAGAGTACCAGAGTCTTGGAAGAACGCTAACATCATCTTAATACATAAGAAAGGAGATGATTATTATTATATGTAGGGTTTAATGTCCCAAAACCACCAAATGGTTGTGAGAGACGCCGTAGTGGAGGGTTCCGGAAATTTCGACCACCGGGGGTTCTTTAACGTGCACGCAAAAGAAAGGAGATGACAAGGACTTGAAGAATTACAGGCCGATTAGCTTGTTCTCTGTAGTATACAAGCTATTTACAAAAGTAATTGCTAACAGAGTAAAGAAAACATTAGAATTCAATCAACCAAAGGAACAAGCAGGATTTCGAACAGGCTACTGAACAATCGACCATATTCATACTATCAATCAGGTAATAGAGAAATGCTCAGAATATAACGAACCATCTATGCATAGCCTTCATAGATTACGAGAAGGCGTTTGATTCAGTAGAAATATCAGCCGTCATGCAGACACTGCGGAATCAGGGCGTCGATGAAGTATATATAAACATCCTGGAAGAAATATACAGGGGATCAACTGCTACCATAATGCTTCATAAAGAAGGCAACAGAATACCAATCAAGAAGGGTGTAAGGCAGGGGGACACAATCTCCCCAATGCTATTTACCGCGTGCTTACAGGAGGTTTTCAGAAGCCTAGAATGGGAACAGTTAGGGATAAGAGTTAATGGAGAGTACCCTAGTAACCTGCGCTTCGCCGATGACATTGCATTGCTGAGTAACTCAGGGGACGAATTGCAACTCATGATTACGGAGTTAGACAAGGAGAGCAGAAAGGTGGGTCTTAAAATAAATCTGCAGAAAACGAAAGTAATGTGCAACAACCTCGGAAAAGAGCAGCGCTTCGAGAGAGGTAATAATGCTCTTCAAGTTGTAAAAGACTATGTCTACTTAGGGCAGGTAATAACCGCGGAGCCGAACCACGAGATTGAAGTAACTAGAAGAATAAGAATGGGGTGGAGCACATTTGGCAAGCACTCTCAAATTATGACAGGTAGATTGCCACTATCCCTCAAGAGGAAGGTATATAACAGCTGCATCTTGCCGGTACTTAGCTACGGAGCAGAAACCTGGAGACTTACAAAGAGGGTCCAGCTTAAATTGAGGACGACGCAGCGAGCAATGGAAAGAAAAATGCTAGGTGTAACCTTAAGAGACAAGAAGAGAGCAGAGTGGATTAGGGAACGAACGGGGGTTAAGGATATCATAGCTGAAATCAAGAAGAAGAAATGGACATGGGCTGGGCATGTAGCACGTAGACAGGATAACCGCTGGTCGTTAAGGGTAACTGATTGGATTCCCAGTGAAGGTAAGTGGGTTAGGGGGAGACAGAAGGTTAGGTGGGCAGATGAGATTAAGAAGTTTGCGGGTATAAATTGGCAGCAGCAAGCACAGGACCGGGTTTACTGGCGGAACATGGGAGAGGCCTTTGTCCTGCAGTGGACGTAGTCAGGCTGATGATGATGATGATGATGATGATGATGATGATGATGATTCAATGTAAAAAGGTATAACATGGAGAGAATTGAACATGCTCTAAAAAGACTGAGAAAGCGTCAAAACGGTGAAGAGAAAACTTGGGATAGGTAGAAACCAGATGTATGCACTAACAGACAAGGAAGGCAAAGTGACTATACAATGTGGATAGGATTTAGTTAAAGTAGCGAAGGAGTTAGACAGAGATCTGTACAGTATAGCTGGGACAACCATGACCATAATGTAAGAAATAGCAGTAATCTAGATGGCATCGCACCAATAATGACAGAAGTCCGGAAAGCCTCAGAGGGAATGCAAAGAGGCAAGGCTGCTGGCGAAGATCACGTAACACCAGATCTGCCGAAATACGGAGAACAAATTGTGTTAGAAAAAACTAGCCATACTGTTTATGAAGTGTCTCCTGACAGGGAGGGTACCAGAATCTTGGAAGAATGCCAGCATTATCTTAATCCACAAGAAAGGGAAAACAAAGACTTGAAGAATTACAGGGGCCGATCAGCTTGCTCTCCATCGCACACAAGCTATTTACAAAGTTATTGCTAAGAGAATAAAAAAAAAACATAAGAATTCAATCAACCAAAGTATCAAGAAAGATTTCGTACAGGCTACTCGGCAACCGACCACATTCTTACTATCAATCAGGTGATGAAGTAATGCTCAGAATACACCCAGCCACTAGATAGCCTTCATAGATTACGAGAAGGCATTTGATCCAGTAGAGATATGAGCAGTCATGCAGACACTGCGGAATCGGTGCCTCAACGAAGCATATATAAACATCCATAGATCCGCTGTATACAGAGGATCAACTGTCACTACAGCGCTTTTCTTTATTATAGTTGTGAAACCTAACGTTCTTTTCACGGGCAAATAAAGCGAGGCACGGAGCAGTGCTTCATCTTTGCGCAGCATTCCATCGACGCAGAGAATATATTCGTTTGTAACACACCGTCTCCAGAGAAACTGAATGAGAATTATTTGTCGTAAACTCGAGCGCCACAGAGACGTTATGTGGCGGGTTCGCAACTACACTTGTTTGCAGGACCACAACCGCGACGGTCATGTCATCTCTTACGGCGATGTGACCTCCGCGAAAACTGCAGAGCACGAGAGAGAATACTCGCACATTTGTTTTTTTTTTTTCAGCAACGCGATCAGCAGCATCGGTTTGTTTGTCGGCCATCCGGGAAATTTCTTAGCCCACTCGATTGAACCACAGCTAAAACAAGTTCATAATTGCACTGGAAAACATTCGTTGGAGGCGTTGGTTGACCTTCGCGAGACTGTTAGTTCGCAAAGCTCCCGCCTGAAGCAGACGATTTGTGTGCAGGAGCAGTGGCTGCTGCAGCACGGTTGAGAGTGAAGCCCCGCTCTGACGTCACACTCGACAGGGCGCCACTCCAAGAACTCGAGGCCAATGCGCAATCAAGCTAAGGTGCCAAGGGTATACAATATGCTGTCATCAGTAAGCACTATAAGATATGCGAGTGTGCTCCTTCGTTTCTTTGACTTCATGTGCAGTGGACCAATATAGCTTTTCTATGACATATACACAACCGACGTTTGGTGCAAGAGCATGCGGAAATTAGTCGTTCATCCGTTTAAAGCACTAAGTTCAGTTTTGGCCTCGCTACCAAAGCTGCTGCAGCAAAGAAGTGAGGCTCAGTTGCCTCCGTAATCGCTATAACAGACAGCGCACGCAGCCAACATGCAAGCTCGTAATTTAGGCTCCCTATGCGGCAGCAAATCGCATAACGAACCACAATAAACAAGCAGTTTTGCAGATTCATCGCTTCTTATCTCGAGCAAACGACTATACGTTCCCGGGAGTCTTCCCTTTATTATACAGAACTCTTGAATGCAGAATCGAGGTCGATCGTTTCAAGACATTTAAGAAGCAGGCTCCGATGTGTCTTCCTTAGTCAAAAATGCATTATACAGTAGTGGCAGCAGTTTTGCTATGCGTATAGCATGCTCATTGCGTGACTAAAGACCGCCGATGAAATCGCTTGCTTCTTTAGCACGAATTTGGGAGAGCCTTTCCCCGCAGCAAGCGGCAGAGTCACTGAATAACATCGCTCCTAATGAAGAAAGACAGCCGACTTGTAGAGGCGAGGCTCAGATACTTTGGCTATACGCTGTACGAAAGCCCTTAAGCTGGCGCTTTCAGTTTTCGAAAAGACCGCACAAAACCCCACGTTATGACAGGCATGACTGAAGACGTTCGTGCGGCGAAACGCGCTTGACAATGCGGGACAGAAGAGGAAGAGTGTGTTTTGAAAGTTGCACCACGTTGGACGAATCCAATGAAGCAAGAAAGACGCCCGAGACACGACCTTGAAAGAAAAAAAAGTGCATGCGGAGCAGAATGCCCGCGAAGGGCTGATTTCCAAGGCAAATCGAGTCGTTCCAAACGCAAGACATGACGTTCTCGGGAGACGAAGTGATCAGTAGCACGAGGCCTTGTTGCGAGAAAAAACCCGGTCCCCAAACTTCCCTCCAGAGAAAGCGCGAACCCGGTTCTCAACAGTCGCCGTGCGTAGCACAAGCAAGCCGCTGCTGGCTTTCTCACACTCATTTTTTTTTATTCTGTCCCACTCCTCGCAACTCTCTTGTTTTTGTTTTAAAGCAGGGACGAGGTACAGCACAGACGAGGCCCTGCGGTTACAAAGACCCTGAAAACGATGAAGCATCTCGAATATTTAGACGAAGGCGGGGATCCGACTGCAGCGGCTTTGTTTAAAAATGCGGCCTTTTAAGATGGCATGGCTTCTGCGATTGCAGCGCGACGTTCTACAGTTGCCGAGCTCTACCACGGAGCGGCTGCAATCCTCCGTCGAAACACACGCAACTCGTAAGACGGTCTCAGCCACGGAGGATGGAAAGGTCCTTTCCTTCCTCCGTGGTCTCAGCGGTGTGCGGCGCATCCTTGATCGAGACGGGTCCCGAATCGACGCGCACAGCACGTGCAACGAATGGTTGCGGTGAAGCAACCAACTAACTTGTCTTGTTGATCAGTTCGCACACGCACGCTTGCGTATGCCCGTGGGTAAATGCGGACTCGAACTGGAGACGCTCATTAGCGAGTCTATAGATTCAAACGAACTCGTCTGGCCCTCGTGTGCCTTTCCCAACGCTGTGTCCACGTAATCATCGCACGAGGTCGAGGCATGTATACGTCTACATAGAGCATCTCCAAACATATCGCTTCAATACGGCGTCGCATATAGTCGCATATTGAATGTAAGCATCTCGATTTTCAATCGCGGAACAAGAACTCAAACCTTGATTGAAACCGGTTTTCAAGCATGATCTCAGAGTTGCTCCTGAATTAGACAGATGCGGACACAATTGCACTACAAGGGGGTGGGGGGGACAGGGCAAGACAGGGAAGTTAAATTATCGAATGTTCTATAGTAGAGAAATGTAGACGAAGAGATAGGAAGGAGAGGTGAGAAAAAATTGCGTGCGCACACTTAAAGGGGCCCGCCGATTACAAGAGCAGTGCTTTGGGAAACTTCTGCGACGCTCACACTACTGGCGCTTCGCTATATACCACGCATCTTAGGTGAGTATATGCATATATCTACAACATTAATAACCGTTTTCGACGACAGCCAGGTGTGCGGAACTTGCGTCAAGACGGTCACCAGTAAATGCACCTCACATGTTCCTGGAATGGGATAGCCAACAAAATTCAGTTCAAAACTTTTGGACCATCAACTGAAGCCCACGCAGTCCATACGCTCCTAAATAGCAAAGTTGAAAGAGCAGTTAACGAACAGACATCGTCTCAAGAGATGGCTCGCACACGCTGTAAACTATACTTTGCACCTTTGGAGCGGTCTCGAGCCCTCAAAACACCCCTTTGTCAAACAAGAATATGCTGAAATCGGGTATAGAACTCGTCTGCTTTCCTAGCCTTGATTTGACTGATATGTTGGGTTTAACGTCCCAAAACCACCATATGATTATAGTGGAGGGCTCCGGAAATTCCGACCACCTGGGGTTCTCTAACGTGTACCCAAATCTGAGCACACGGGCCTACGGCATTTCCGTCTCCGTTGGAAATGCAGCCGGCCGCAGCCGGGATTCGATCCCGCGACCTGCGGGTCAGCAGCCGAGTACCTTAGCCACTAGACCACCGCGGCGGGGCTGCTTTCCTAGCCTTATGGTTTGCGTATAGGGTTAATGTTTTACATAATATAGGAGCTATTGGTGCTGGGCTGTCAAAGTGCCGGCGGCTTATAGTGTCAGCTGATCTTTGGAATTCACTAAGTACAATGTTTAATTGCAACGTTAAGCTGGTTCAGATTAACATATATCTACAGGTGTTTCAGCGCTACTTTTACACGAATTCTGTGAATTTTTACTGTTTTATTATGCAAAAAAAAAGATTACATCAAGAAACTCACACTATATGGCAGGTCAATATACCAGGGTTATATATGCCAGATCAAAGACGTATATACGACTGCGCAGAGCGAGCGGTTTGTTTGTGTAGAGTTTTACTTTGATATATGCGTGTGTTACGCAATTGCGCATGCGCAATATTCTGTCCTTCGGTGCTGATGTACTTAGATGTGCCTTGACTAGTACCCCCTTTTGTTTTCTATTTTGTATGGAGAACCTCACGGCGACGCGGACGGCAGAAGTGCGCCTGGAGTGTCCACATGATTACTGTCACATTAATTTCCACCCACGTGCTCGACTCGGGTTCGAAACATGTCGTGCACACAAAACAGTCTGTTTCACTTCAAGGGCAAACCAATGATTGGGATAGCAATAAATTGGATATATATATATATATATATATATATATATATATATATATATATATATATATATATATATATATATATATATATATATATATATATATAATTAAGAATAAAAGAGCACACTTACGAAAATTTGATAATTGTTTACTCTACGTTTCGGCCGTGGCACGGACTTCGTCAGGATACGAATGGCCTTCGTCAGGATACAAGGATGACCTGACGAAGGCCGTGCCACGGCCGAAACGTAGAGTAAACAATTATCAAATTTTCGTAATGTGCTCTTTTATTCTTAATTATATTTGCACCGGGCCCACAGAATTTCTTTTTTGAATCATATATATATATATATATATATATATATATATATATATATATATATATGTGTGTGTATGTATGTATACCTCTTTCTCTTATTCATTAACGAGGGTCTCGTACTGACAGACTTGGTGCCGTTAGGTTGTATACGAGGGACTATTGGTCAGCTGCCCGCTCGTAATAAGTTCACGTGCTACGTGACGCCACACAGGCTTATAGAAGGGTGTTTCACACTCGCCGCTTGGCTACAGATGGCACTGACTGACACTCCAACGTTTAAATTCACATATTTAAACCCTAAAAAAAGTGGATGGGGGAAGGCCGCCGTGATAGCTCAGTGGTCAGAGCATCGAACGCGTTATTAGAAGGTCGTGGGTTCGATTCCTGCTCCCGGTAGGTTTAATTTTTCACCTACTTTTATTTCTTCTTATTTACATTACATTCGTTCTAATAACTTCCCCTATAGATTCCTTGGCATTATTGTCTGTTATATATATATATATATATATATATATATATATATATATATATATATATATATATATATATATATATATATATATATATATATATATATGTATATACGTACGTACGTGTGTGTGTGTGTGCGTGCGTGCGCAAGCACGGGACACGACGGCGACGGCATAATCAAGCTGAGAGTGTCCGTATGATTCATATCGCAATGAAACTGTTTATGCAACTAAAAGAGGTAAGAACATAATACGAACAGGTAAAAAAAATCACAGCATATCCATGGTGCGAATGATGATGAGGCACGAAGCGTCCGTCCGTCTGTGGATATGATGTGCTGGCTACGCCGGATGGATGGACTGTCCTAGACCTGACGAGCTTCACTTCTAAAACGCGCGCTCGGTGTGTTTACACTTCACATTCTTGCTGTTCGACCACTGCCAGTACACGTGCCGGTTCACCTGCTCCTACCACTGTGCCCTAAATAACAGGTGTTAATAATCATCAAGACACATGTAGTTTAATATCAAGCAAACGGAATGAGCTCGAAGAAAAACCCAAGTTCAGCTTCCAAGGTAAACTATAACGCTATAGAACTTATAGCATGCTAGATATTCCAACCAGGTAAAAAATAAATACATTCGTAACTACGCAGGTATCAATTCGTATGTCGTTCTGTGGAATATTATTACAGTTAATTTCGTCCCAAGTACAACTACGTGCACCCTCACACACTCCCTATCCCACCCCCTTCGGCAAGCACGTGCGTAATCGATGTTTTCACAACAGGCATGCGTCGACAACGCCCATGTTATAATGGAACTCCTTGATGGTTTATACTCAGCCCTGCGCGTACATTCGAGAAAGTTCACTGTCAGTCACACGTCAGTGAAAGTAGTTCTAGAAGTTCAATGAACGACTACGCAAAGTGGTGCCGAGGCTCATCGTCAGGACAAGTCGGGCTCAAACACGTTCCACGCATTTTGCGCTTGCCGAAAGTTCACTGTCTCGTTTTTTTTTTATTTTTCTGTCTCTCTGTACCTGTTCTCGTTGAGCACCGTTATAGCACTTTTACAGAGTGCTTGTGGGCGCTAAGTGATGATGAAAAATACGCGCAAGCGTAGCGTCTTAAAAGCCCCACACTGAATTCTGAAAATACAGAAGAAGAAAAAAATTGCCCGCAGCTTCCCTCGGGGGAACACTGAGGAGGATGCGGACCATATAATTGGTTAACGGGGTGTTAAAGTGCGACTTACTTGGGTCGATGGCTAAATTGGTTAACGTGGTTGTGAAATAGGGTGTTAAATTGCGACTTACTTGGGTCGCTGGCTAAATTGGTTAACTTGGTTGTAGGAGGGGTGTTAAATGAGTGAACACGCACGACACATATGCGAAAGGGTTGGACGACGACTTGGTTGCGGTTCCGCCAACACTTTGGCCGGCGCTGGTCGAAGGGACGTCGATCATTGCGACCTCGGACGTCGACGCGCCGTACAAACCAACCGACGAGCGGCAACTGAGCGAGCGAGCACCGACCTTGAGTATATATACAGCGCGACAGCGCATGCACTGTCAGCTGTCGAATGTTCGAGAAGGGGAAGAAGCGCAACGGCGCATGCGCGCGCGTCAGCTGCCGAGGTTCTCGAAGCGCGACGGCGCATGCGCGCGCGTCAGCTGCCGGTGTTCTCGAAGCGTGACGGCGCATGCGCGCTACATTATACAGCTAGCGAATGTTCGTGAAGAGGAGAAGCGCACGCGGTGTGTAGAGGAGGAAGGGTGCACAGATGTTGGAAGAGTGAAGCGCGCGCGGTGTGTAGAGGAGGAAGGGATGCACAGATGGTGGAAGAAGGAGGAGGAAGCTTGCGGACGGCGCCGCACTACAAGCCTCGAGTATTAGATGCTCCGCATCTAAAAAAACGCATTATATTCCTACCTCGTTTCTTGTCTTTCTGGAGCACTTCGTGACGCACGAACAGTGATTCCTGTGACATCAGTACATACTCTCGATTGGTCCACATTTCCAGGCGCGTTTCTTGTTTCAATTTTGCTGTATTCAGTTCACGCCCACAAATACTGTCATCAATGCTCGGCGCAGACTACGCCTCAAAATGCTTCGCGGTTGTAGTATATCGCTTTGTTAAGATTATGCGTAAGACGCGAAGAGTCAAGCTTATTCCAGAGGTTGCGCAATCGCCACTGATAAGGCTGCTAAGTTCGATGCGTGGTGTATACAGAATGGCGCATCCCAAGGATGATCAGTCTCATCAACGGACGACGCTCCGTCGGCCACTCTAATCCCGTATTCTAGAACGCCCCTTCACTCAACGCTCTGCCTTCACTTGATGATGATGATGATGATCTCTGTGGTCTTCCCTTTTATACCGGGGGGGGGGGGGGCACCTTTTAGTGTCCTGACCGGAATGAGAAAAAAAAAAGGAAAGAAAAATTACACCAGGTCCATGAACATCACAATTGTTCACTGTCTCCTTGACCACCACTGTAGAAGCCTTGCTTTGGTTATTGCTGTCGCTGCCAGGGGGTGCACGTTAGTATCGCGGCTGTCGCCTCCCGGTGCGCCGCAGTCTTTCACAAAGCCGAGTGCCTCCGGTAGTGTGGCGCCATCTGTCTGACGGGGACACAGGCATTCGCAGTGAAGCATCAGGTGCTCAATGTTCTCTTCGTCTTTCCCGCATGTCCTGCACTGTACAGTGCCGTCGGCCAACGACGGGTCGAAGTGACGGCGATACACCTCCATGGGTACGGAGCGCTCCAGCACGGGCCTCAAACAGAAGCGCACTGCCGACATTATTGTCGTATAATCGTATTGAAAAAGCCGATGGGAGCGCCACCTCTAGGCAGGGAAAGTCACTGCATATAAAATAAGTTGCTACTATTCTTGAGTAGCGCAGCGTCATTTTCAACCGAGCGGTGGCGCAGTGCTCAACTCTGTCAAGTGAAGGGTGGAAGCCGAGTCGAGGAGCGTTTGGGAATACGGGGGTAAGTGCACAGTGTGTATCGCGCGCAGTCTGACTGTCGTTGCATACCGCGACGTGAATGCGATGCTTCGCGAAGGTCACGAAGCATCGCATGCACCAACACAACCGTTTTCATGTGTACGCACCTACCGTAACACCAATATGGCGGCACTTGTATCACTCCGTAAAATAGACTATAGCTTGCAACTTATAGGGCTCGTTTTTCAATTGATGGATGGATAGATGAAGGAAATTCATTGAGGTCCAATAGGTTGTGGTGTCCCAGCCCGAAGCGAGCCGCTCCCACGTTGGAACCGAAATACCTCGGGTATTTCGGTTGGACTGCCCATGATTGTCCCTCTAATGTAGGACTGCGCAAAGCTGCGTCCCATCGTTCTTCTCTATTATTATTGTGGCTGCGTAACGTGGAGCAATGCCAAAGCATACATGAACAAGATCTGTGGTGTCAAGGCTTTTGAATCATTCTTTTACAGTTCGATTTTCATATGTACTTCCATTTTTTTTTCACTGAGGACTACAAATTCTAAAGTAACCCTGTCCTGGCCCCTTTCAGAATTCTGAAGCGCGATGTGGTTATGACGCACTCCACATTGGAGGTGACTAAGTATAACCACCTTTAATTCTCAGATGTTACATGCGCCTAAATTTGAGTGCACGAATGTTTTTGCACTGCGCCCTCGTCGAAATTCAGCTGGCGTGGCCCGGAATCTAGCTTACAAGTGAAATAAAATTGACTTGTATTTAATTGTTTTCCGATACAAAGTCAGAATAAATTGTAAACTCGTGTCTCTTTCCGCTGCGTTTTCCAAGTTAATCATGAACCAGCTTGCCTATAAATTAGCCTTGCATGGCAAGTTGAGTCATCGATATTTTTAAAGCCGGCAAACGAATGCACTCTTTGCAAAAGCGACAGCGTGATGCCGGATTGGGACATGTTGCTCGCTGCACCTGCTATAAATGCAAGCATTTTGAGGGCTGCCAATTATGCGACACTATACTGCCACGAAGAGCAAGTATAGGAGGCGACGAACGCTCACCTGCCACTCTGATGTCGCACCTGAGTCCTTGGGTGGTCCCGTCGCCAATTAGATCGGTTTATCGATGCAGCAGCCAGGCGGCGTAATGAAGGAGCGTAGAGAGCATGCCACACCGCGCAGTTCTACACATAGGCGGCAGCGTTCGCAGAGGCAACACAGCGAAAATGGGACACTTCGAACCGTAGCGACAAAAATATAGGCTGCACGATTTGTGCCATAAACTTTGCTGATGCGACATCTCTAGGCGATACTGATAACACCATGACTATCGCTTTGAATGCAATACTTCAGCAAGACAAGCCATTTTTAGCAAATGCTCAAGCCGCACATGTATACATGAGGTAAGAAAGAAGGCATCGTTGAGTTTAGAACGCGCTGGCCGAACTGTCAGAAGTAACTCGCCCTTAAGCCAAAGGTAACGGCAAGAAAAAGAAAGTCGACTTCTCGGCTTTTTGTATCTCTGACAATCCAAAGCACTGCACACACGTTTAATCGCAACAGCGGCAACTCACAGCCGTGTAACCCCATGGCCTACATAACATTTTAAAGGTCCGGCCACGAGTTACATTCACACCTGCGTCCCGCGTACCCGCGTTCAGCCGAGGTTGAATGACCAAGTTAGTCCAAAAGTGACTGGTGGCAAATGGATGTAAGTAGTCACTTGGGTCGCAAAGCGGCTGCATCGCATGTTTTGGCTCAGTCGTCCGCTGCTCGATTTTTCAGTCGCACAACGGCTATATCCCAAACCTCTCAACCAATCACACGCAGAGGTGAATTTTGGATGGCGACAGCTATTCGTCACTCGCAGGTATGAACATCGGCAGCTATTGGTCACTATAGTTGGTCGCCAGCCACAAATGGTCGCGCAACCTGTGCAAATCGCATGTGTTAAAACAAACGCAACCGGACCATTTCCGCCATCAATGTGAACGACGCTCCCGTCCCGTACGAGACCAGAAACGTCTTCGATTTTGCGAAACTTAGATCGTAATTGGTAACCGTTTAAGGGGCAATGCACCGAAGGGTCTAGGCTTGTCCGTTGTCTTTGCTCATGGTGACGATGAGGATGCATGAAAACACTCGCCTAAAGGCAACGTCAGCGCAGACAACACCCGTTGACGCTGATGTCATGAATAAAAAATACACCAGCTCCCCCTAAACAGGACCGTGTGTAGATGCGAAGCAGAGGGCGCTAACGCATACACTTGCGGTGGTGTTGACACTGGCGCTCATCGTGGCGTTGCACAGAAGAGAAACCTGTAGGCGCAAAGCTAGCAGTGATGGAGCGGTGTTTCCTACAGGAACATGGCAATAGCTGCTAATGGGCAATGAGAGACAGAAGGCTCCGACTGGACACAGAGACCTGCAGTCCGCTTTGAGTTAACGCGCACGCTGCGAATTTTCAGATGCGAAGCATGTAACGCCGTACGTACGTACGTACGTCCGTCCGTACGAACGCACCGCAGTTGTTGAAACGGTGCCAAGTAGGTCACGCCGCAGCTGCGCGTTGATGTCACGCTCCCCTCGCAGGTTCGCGCAGACGTCACTCTCTTTCTCACCCGCAGCTGCCGCTTCTCCACCTACTCGCAACACACTTCGCTTCACCCTTTCCACCGCCCGCAACGCTCGACCACACACCGAGGGAAAACTCTTCCGGCTCGTTTATGTGCGATGAAACTTGCACGAAACGCAACCCGCTTTTCGTGTCTTTGCGTCTCAAACAAACATTTACTCGAGTAAAAGCTACACCGAGTTTCGCTTCAAACCGTTCTTCCAGCACTCGCGTCGACGCCCGTTTAAACAGGGTCGACGCCATGCGCACCGCCGCTACTTCGCATTCCATCAGGGTTCCCTTCAAGGAGATGGTCTATAATTTTATTGTTCAACAACGCACAAGAGAAATCTCTCGTCGGCGCTATCTTGGAGGTCAAGATCCAGTGCCTATACATATATACGGGGTGACCAGTGAACGGTAGCACCAGAGCGAGCAGTCGGTTTTTTAAATGCGAATGCATTTCTTACGTCAAGTCACGGTGCAAGAATACTTTAGGTGAGCGAACGCCGGGACAATTCGCTGCCCGATAATGTTCTGCTTCTCTAGGAGCCTGGTAGATGGCGCTACAAACTTCGTCCCGGCTTCCACTCCTCCCTTCTCGGTGTAGGAAAGCCCCGTGATGTAGGAAAGTAGCGGTGCTCATTTATCGCCGTGACAACACCCTCACCGCATCGTCAACCGCCTCCCTTATTACCCTCTTTCGCAACGCCGCTCTACGCGTGTCGCGTGGTTGGTATCGCACGATTACCCGATTTTCTCGGATCTGGAAACCGTCGCTCACGTGCCGGATGTGCGTTGCGGAATTTGCCAGCAGCCCGCCATGGTCCTCAGTCTGGCGAGCCATCTATCGGCACGCCGCAAACGAGAACATAATCGGTCCGTCCCCGCCAAGCGCTCGATTCGCGTCGTTCACTCACCTAAAGTATTCTTGCACCGCGCGTCAGGTATCCGGCGTTGTCCGCGAGCCGGCAGGTGTTATCTCTCCGCTCTCACTCCATCTCCCATAGCAACAGCTGCGGGTGCGCGCGCGCTTATCCTCACACCTAGCAACTGGAGCTTGTGGTGCGAAAGTTTGTAGGAGAGGGTAGGTGCAGTGCTTCACCGCTCCTTTTCTCGCCGTTCGCTCCCTCTCCTTCCTGCACCCCACTTTCCCCTCCGCTCGCACCCCACTCGACGGTTCGCTGGCTGGGCGCCTCTCAACATCGAGTTTCCTAATATACACTAGAGGGAACTCTGGCGCTAGTGTCTACGGGAGCTGCAACGCACGGCGCTTCAGCAAGCATGGGAATGATGAGTAGTACACACATTTGTCTAATTTTCGTACTTCTGGCTCCGCGTGTGTTCGCGTGGCTTAGAGCTGTTTTTCACGAAAAATAAATTAGCAAATGTTCAGCGTTTGCACTTCACAACCTTATTATTTTAGGCTTATCATTTTGAATCGAGTCACAAAGTTCAAAAGGCATCGTTCTTTCCTTCAAAACAAAACCGTAACCAGCAATAACGAAGCCGCAAGTACGATTCACCACCAGCAAGTACGAAGACTAGGCAAATGTGTGTACTACCCATCATTCCCATGGTCGGTGAACGATCGCAGCGCCAGAGTACCCTCTAGTTAATTTTAATAAACTCTGTGCTTCTCAAGAACATCTGAAAATGTGTGCTCGAGACGCCGCTGTGAAACGCCAACGCCGAGAACGCTGCTCGTTTTGTTCTCTTCATAGTATTTTGTAACCGTGTACGCTAGCTACTGGAGCCGTAAACGCACACCGCGTTTCTCGCGACAGAAAAACGCCACGTGCGGCGAAGGGCGCTATTGGCTGCACGGTGTAAAAAAAAAAGAAAAAGCAAACATTATTCTTCTAACGCTGGCTTCTCACGTGCGAAACGCCATTATGAACGCTACTCAGTGCATTCGTATTTCCTTCACGATTCCCTTCAGGGAGATGGGGACATTTTTCTTCCATTAACAAACTCGCTAGCAGACGCTGCCTGCGTCGGCGTAGCGAGGCGAGGGGGAGCGTTGAGGGCAGAGTGAGAGGGAGGAAACGTACATGCTCAATGAGGGTGTGAACGCCTCGGGATGGGATGCCTAGAGGAGAGAGGGGGAACGAGCGTAGGCTTGCAGACCCTTCATGAGTCGGCGTTGCAAGGCGAGAGAGGAGGGAGCGTAGGGGAGGTGAGACAGGGGGGAGGGGACGCGCATGCGCAGTAAGGGTAAGCCTGCCACTCTGAACTCGACCATAAGATGCTTCGCATCTAATAAGCGCCTTCCAGACCACACACTCTATTTCTGCCACGATTGAAAACGAACGTGAACACGCTCCCAAGCGTGAAAGGCAACGCCAATGCAAGCAAGCTACCCTGCAGTGGAGATTTCGCGAAGCAGCGGCAACGCTGGCAAGTTGCTACTCCAGAGACCAGACGTTTTTGGAGACCAGCTCACACCAGTTTACAAGTCTCCCTGAGAAAAAAAAAATAGTTGTCGTGATAAGTTTAATATGCATGCATGTTTAAAAAAACAATACGAAATCCCTCCTTCTCCGCGAAGTGAATGATGAGTAGGTGGAAGCTCGAATGCTTATCTGTAAAACCGTGAAACTATCGTTGGAGCACGCCGGTAGTGTTGGCACCGGACTGGTCGTTGCGGATGGAGGCGATGGTGAAATTGTTGTCAAACCACAAGCGGTCGCATGCCTGACAGTTGTAGCCGAACGAGCGACCGAGGAAGTCGCGCTTAAAACGCGCGTCGGCGCCACCATCCTCAAGTAGCGACCGCTTTCGGCGCTTGACCGCCGATTTCCGCGCCCGCTTCCGATTCCAAGTTCTTTGCCTGTGCTTGCGTTAGAGTACACTGTACTTGCGTGCCTAGAGTTTCCCACAATACTAACTAGAGGGAACTCTGGCACCTTTTTCCTTCCTCCGTGTGGGTAGTACACACGTTTGTCTAATTTTCGTACTTCTGGCCTGCTTCTGGCTCCGTGTGTGTTCGTGTGGCTTGGAGCTGTTTTTTCACCAAAACATAAATTAGCAAATGTTTACCGTTTTTGCTTCACAACCTCATTATTTTAAGCTTACTATTTTGAATCAAGTCCTTAAGTTCAAAAGGGTTCGTTCTTTCTTTCAAAACAAAACCGAAACACAGCAATAAACGCAGCCGCAAGTACGATTCGCCGCCCGCAAGTACGAAGACTAGGCAAATGTGTGTACTACCCATCATTCTCATGGTCGCTGAACGATCGCAGCGCCAGAGTGCCCTCTAGTTAATTTTGAGAAACTCTATGCTTGCGTGTCCGCCTCTGCTTCGCGAGCTCTCACTTGGGGATCCGCTTGTCGACGAGCCCGCTTTGCTACGGCTGCGCGAGCCCTCGCCGCTGCCGCCACCTCCGGATCGATGCTGGCGCTGGCTTGCAATTGCTGCCGACGCCGGACGTCTCAGTCTCGCGAGCTCTCACCGAGAGGTCTTGGTGGCGGGTCCCGCATTGCGAGCTTCTCGCGCCGTGCCTTCGCTTCCAAGGTGTTCATGATGAGTAGCAGCGTGGAGATGTGCACTCACTGAGCTCCCGGCTACCAGAAAAAAAAAAAGCACGCCAAAAGCGCTCGCCTCAAGAACTAGTGAACACAGCGCGCCGTGGGACTTGTCCCGAGCAAGAGGAGCTTCACCCCTAAAGAAGGCAGGAAGAGGAAGACAGAGCTTGCGATGTAAAAATTCGTGAGCATGAGCTGGAGGCTCCAGGCAGACATCCACTAATAACTTTTGAGGCTCAACGTGCCAAACCACGATATAGATCGAGACATGCTGTAAGGGCTTCAGAAATTTGGCTGCTGCAGTTCTGTGACGTGCACCTGTGGCCTCAAGCATTTCAGCTTCTATCGAAAATTTGGCCGGAACGAGATCCCGCAGTGTGCGGGTCGGCAGTCAAGTAGAATAGCCACTGGACCACCTGTGGCGGGTGACACACGCCCATTTATGAATTTTAGGGAACGAGCTCCTTAAGCCTCGAGTCATGCATCCCTGATGTATGTAGTAGCAGTAGTAGGTAGCTACCTCTCGTTTAGTCCTTGGAATGTCCGCTGGATGACTGTACTTGTATATATGATGAAAAGATGCAAGATAGCATCTTTTCATCATATATTCATATTCACCATATATACATCAAATATTCATATTTCATCATATAGGAGTGTTCACTAGATGGATGCACGGACAGACAGAAGGACACTACGCCCCACTCATCATCATTCACTTCGTGGATATACCGCGATTTCTTAATATGGTTATGGACGGTTCCGTATGTTGTGTGTAAAGTACTGGCATGAATACAACTCAGGTTAGATTACGTTATACATTTCAAGCCTTATATGTCTCATGCGTAGGTTGCCTTGAGTGAAAAGTCGGTGTCACCACAACATTGCATAAAAGTAGAACTAAGGTTAGAACAAAACCAGATGCAACTACTCGTGACACTCTGGCATTACGTTCGGTCTTCAGTGCGTCACCACTAAGGATTTTACCTTTGAGTCCGCGATATATTTTACGATATCCTCGACATTATACTTATCCAGAACTACCACCCTATAAGAATGCATCTTGCATGAAGGTTGGAATCATGAAAGACGATTTTTAAAGGAGTACTGACATGATTTCCAGGCACTCCTAAAGAAACATTTTTCGTCTCCATCAACGCACTCTGCACAACAAAGCCAGACAATGTGCATAAAATATTTTACTCTGGAAAACAGCCCCACCATAATTGGGATTACTAGGATGAATCAACACAGTTCACCGATTTTGTGAAGTCTACGTCCTGCATGTAGCCTATACATAATCGCAGAAATTGCTGTCGGAGTCGCTGGACGACAACTCGCTTCTTGTTGATAACATGAATAACAATGTGCAAATGCCAGCAAATGACAGAACTGGTGCTAGTATCTCGCAGCGTGGCGTCAAAAAGCCATGCACAAACACGCTGCAACACGTACCTGTGACCAGGCCTTAAGCCCAAACCACACGTACATGTTAGAGCACAAGGCATGCCTTCTCCCTATGCATGCCCCTTTTTTACGGAGGGAGAGTGCAGGCAGCTTCATGTAGCTACGCAACCTCTTTTTCATTAGGAAGACAACACAGCACAAACTTAACACATCACGTGCTGATGCGTCGTAACGCGTACATGCAATTGGTGCTTTAGGCTTCTTTTTATGAGCACCGACACTTGTTGGCCCTCATCATAGGTGCCTGTGTCATGCACCTCGATCCACATGACTTTCGTATTTCGTCGAGGCCGGATGAATTACCTTGAAACCTTCACCACCGATATAGAGAAAATGGAAAAAAGTAAATATGAAATAAAGCGTATAACTTCAGAGCGTGCCGTCAATGCAGAAAACGAAATTTAAAGATTAAACAAAATATGAATAAAGAAAATAAAAACGAAAAATTTATAAATATAGACAAAGAATTAAGAGTAGTCTGTAACTGCACATACAGATATACAAATTTCAAATTTTTTGCCTGAAAGACACACTTGACTTTGAGAAAATAGACTTAAAACACATGCATGAACTACGGGGGGTGGGGGGAGGCACACCTACCCCCACCTCTGGATTTGCAATCACTAAACTAGGCTCAACATAAAAAATTACAGCCTACTGAAGTGAAGAACAACAGATCTGCATTATTAAGAACCAACACACAATCAAGCCAAGCAAAGTACTTTCCTTGGCTTTATTGTCAGTTGCCTGTCAAAAAAATGTTTCTAACGAAGAAAACGAAGCCAGTCGGCTACCCTTATTACTTTCATTAACAGAACTGCATGTTCATTATAAAAACAGTGAGTTTATTGTAATGTGCAGTATGTACAGGCAGTAAAAAAAAACAAGACAGCCCTCTTCCCCAAGAAGCCCTGCTCTTGCTCCTCCTCCTCTCAGCTGCTGGACTTCATCTCCTCCAGCTGCTTCTTGTACTGCTCCGCTTCATGAGACTTCTGCTGCAGCTGAACCTTGTACTGCTCGGCCTGTCTACGAAGGGCCTCCAGTTCCCGCTGGAGCTTGTCCTTCTCCTGATCCACCGGGGATTTGGCCTGTGCGAGGTCAGGTCACACCACAAACACATGAGGTCAATGAGATAGCAGTTGGTACGATCTTGGTACTGGCACAAAAAGCAAGCACGCGATACGGTTGCAACAATTATTCTTGCAACGTGATTGCTTTTTCATACCTGACAGACATCAGTGCAATATAAATGTGTTATTGTGCACCATAGATTACTGTGTAGTACAGTAAACTCCCGCTAAGAAAAACTCTGTTAAGACAAATTCTTCCTTAAGACGAACAACATGGGAATTGTTGTTTGGTTTCCCATAGACCCAATGGAAAAAAAAAAATCTGCTTAAAGGGCCACTAAAGTCATATAACAACTTACGTCAGAGCGAAAGCTCAATGCATGACAACATATAAAACAATATTATCAATAACAGTGCCCTACTTAACGAGAAATTAAGGTAAATGCCCAAGAACACAAGCGCCACAGTAGGACATTCTCAAAATGATCCCAATGATATCAGACGGGACTGCCAACAATTAATCACTAGTAATTGATCTAAAAGCACTAAATAAAGAACCTTCCATGCATCAAGAGACGCAATAAAATGCTGCTTGTTTGTTTCTGTTTGATTCATGAAAAAAATAACCACCAGACGTTACTGTGGGGAAAGGCGCGAGTGGTTCAAAAATTCAATTTTGACGTAGTTACACTGGACAGATGGTGCCATCTAGCGGGGCCCAGTTGAAACAAAAAAAAATCGTCTGCAATCTCGAAGCCAAGGGAGGGAAATGGATCAATGGCCGTTGTTGCTGCTGTGGCTCCCGCTGCTTTCGGTCTGCTGCTACTAACGCAGTAAAGCCGGGCAATGTTGTGAACGGCAACAGTGACGTGAGTCGGTCCGGTCAGTCCAAAGGTGGGTAGTTTGAAGAGCGCTAACCCGATGCGAACCATTAAAACGTGTGATTTTATTTTAAAATAGGCCCTTCCGTGGCACAAAAGTAACACTACGCGGTTTCTGGACCGCTACTTCAACAATCAACGTCACTTTAATAGTTGCCTTTAGTGTCTTTTTAAGATGAACTGCATAACAGGCCTTTTCTGTTAGCATGAACTCTCGCAGCAACCGACAACAACGGCAATTCTACGCAACGAACATTGTAGACTTGGGTGGGGCATCCAGGCAAATGAGAGAAAGCAAAAAGAAAGAGAGAAACTTCCTGGTGCAATGACGTAAAGCAATTGCGATGTGGAAGGAGGAAACGAGATAAGCAGAAAAGAAAGGGCAGTGCATAAAGCTTGTACCTCCTTCACCCCTAGTCTGTAGCAGAAAGGGCCGGTTTTATTAGCAAGGAAAGCAACAGAAAGTGTTCAGGCTTTTCTTATAGACTTAATGAAAAAAAAAAAGTCTCCTTCAGGTAAACCGCCTAACAGGCCTAACATGGACCTTTAAGGCACTGCACCCTTTTACTCTTCCCATGTTCTCCAGCTCCCCGACAGGAGTACAATGGAGAACAAAAGAACCCAAGAGCTTGGCTGGAGAAAATGCAGGGGGAAAAAGTGCCAAAGGAAAGTGAAGGTGGGAACAAAAATTGTCTGCACATTATAATAACATATAATGTGCATACATTTATCTTACACATGCAATGAAGGCCTATCCAAAAGTCATATCATAGCCAGTAAAACAGGCTCATGGAAAGTGACCAATTAGAAGAATAAATGTTTCATTCTTTGAAGGAAAATTGTGCTTGTCACTCCCCCCTTCTTTGTTTTTATAATCGTGAAAATAGGGTCATGCTACTCTTTCATTGTTAAAACATGGTAGCAATTTATTCATGAGCACATTTATTATGAACTCATGAAATCGAGTGCTCATTAGATTCGAATAAGTACTGTACATGAAGGCATAGATAGTTTTTATCCAGGTAAGCCAAATAAATGCATTTTCTTGTTCTATTCCTCCCCATCATAAGTATACTCCATTCAGTGTTTTCAAGCAACTTATTTAAACGCACTTGGCATGTTAGCATTTCTTTTTTAGGGGGCACTTCTAATAAGACAAGCAAATGAGTCTGGTCTTAATGGGAGTCTTCGGTACATCCGGTAACTAAAGAGTAGTGACAATCTGTCCACTGTACGTAGCCTCTTCTGCTACTGCATGCAAAGCAAGCCTTCTTGCATATATGAAGATTTCATGTAAGCCACATAAGCGCCGCCGAGTCGGGCTATTAGAACTCTGGTCCTCCTTTGTACATTGTGACATGAATCATCAAGGCCATGAAACAACGAACGCATCAACCCTACCTGTTTTTATGCGTGTGCATCTACAAAAGCACTATTCATTTTGTTGTTATAAGTACAAAACGGTAAGGCTAAGAGCCTAATATGGCAGCACCGAGACACAATCTTAAAATAATTTATGATATTTGAGAATGCATGCTTACACATATTTCAACAGCTCTTTCTTTCTTTTTTTCAATCAATAATCTATTCAGTATGCACACAATCCTCGTTCCTGTAGGTTTATTTTTTTTTTTCAGCAGCTCCTTTATTTTCTCTGTCTTTACAGTAGGAACTTCTTCAGTCACCAAACAAGGTGTGGCAAACAAATAGCCTTGTTTCAGCAAATGAGGCTAGATAAGCTCCAAATATTTACCTTGTATTCAGTGCTTTGAGTAATAATTGATATGTGGGGTTTAACGTCCCAAAACCACCACATGATTATGAGAGACGCCGTAGTGGAGGGCTCCGGAAATTTCGACCACCTGGGGTTCTTTAACGTGCACCCAAATCTTGCTTTAAGTAATGACTGCCTAAGATTACTAAAGGTAAGGCAGTTGAGACAAAAATATCAATGTGCTGTGCTTTTGACTGACTAACGTTCATTCCTCTTGCTGAGCGAGATTTGTAGTACTAAAAGCCAGCACTAAAATTTATTACATATTCACTATAACGGCAATTTATGACATATAGTTATATAAACACACCCACTTATTGCGCAATTCACATGTTTTGATACCTGATGCGATTCTAGGTTTCTGCCACATGATATTACATGCGTTAAAGAGACTCCTTCTGTTACATGACATTCATTTAGTGTTGTTTCCTAAAGCAGATTCAAGCAATGATGTGGCGCTATGATAGAGCACCTGCATGCCACACAGACAACATGGGTTAAATTCCCATTTCGAATTGAAAATTTTTATTATTTATTTCCTTTGCATCTTCCTTGATCTTTCGGTCATAGACAAGATGACGATTTTTCACTCACAAACAACACTGACGACACAGACGCAATAATTTCTGCGAAATGGGCTCTTTAACGCTGTCGCATCAATTTTATCGCACAGTTCAAGTGTAGGCCAACGCCGTGAAATCCACATGAGCTTCTTTGAGGTCAAGCATTCCATGTTGTCATGGCATGAGCATTTTATTACTACAACTGTAACTTCCCTTACCACAATACTTTAGGTGGGTGAGCCAGTGTGAAATAAATAAAATATAGTGAGGCTGTTCAGGGTATTAAACTGTATTAGATAGTTACACTTAGCGCAGAATAACGTGAACAGTGCAATACACAACAGATAACGGGGACAAATAACACTGTCCTGTTAGCACCATTTATTGTGTCCCCTCGCATGTTCAAAAGAAAAAAAAAACGCAAGTACGGCAGCTATGCACTTGGCTAACATTCGCGCATCTCGCACTTGCCTGAGATTCTGTCACAACAATGGGTGCAGCTGCCTGACTTCCCATTAACTTTGTCGGGAATGGACACTCTCTTTACGCGCTTTATGGGCGGCTCCATGGGATTCTTGATGATCATGTGCGAGGCGCTGCCATCTGCACAAAGGGTTCAAAAATCATGTGCACATGTCGGCGAACATCCTCTGTGTGACTCAACCGATCAGCTTCTGTCCATTGGATGCATTCTTTCATTTATGCATTCACTGATAGTCTCAATTTCATCATTAAACCGCCCCTACACCACTCCAAAAACGAGAGAGTGGTTTTTCATCTTCACTACCCTTCCCTCAGGCACAACCTCCTCTATGCCACATATTTCATAAAAACGTGCCGGCGGTTCCAGCACTAGACTTTGAGCCTATGAGGATTTTGTGCTTCTTTGGCTACGCGCTGTTCTTTTTCTATTTCTGCAGCTGAAAATGCACAATACAAAATGAAGTCACCTTGTAGTGTACAATAGTCAGGGAGAGACAAGGCAGAACAGGCATGAGACCTGGGATGAGACTATTCAGAGCTGATGTCACTTGTATATGGACCAATCGAGAGTTAACTTCCTCATGATCCCAAGTGAACAGACTGCTGGCACCAAGAATTGAGCCGAAAGAGAACAACGCACTCGTTCTTTGCATTTTCTGAGGTCGTTTAGAGGCTCTTTAATAAGGTGAGCACTGAGGTAAGCAGTTTGATTTTACGCGAAAAATCATGGTCGAGGCACATGCTATCACTAGGCAGTGGACGAGCCGCTACAAAAGTGAATACATAGAGGATTTGTCACAATTACAATTTTACCAGTCGTAAGCTTAAAATACGACACTTGTAGGTCATTACTTGCTCGATTCTGTCCAAATATCTGCTTCCTTAATTCATAGTTACAATGAACTGTGGCACTAGAAAGATAGCTATGACAACAACAGTTCAAACGATATCGTTTCCAGCAGGCAGCACTGCCCTTAATTCCTCCCGTTTCACTGATGGTGTGGGACAACAGTTGTAGCCAGAGATATATTTCCTGGCTTGCAGTGCACCACTGGCTAACTTTGTGGTACCACTGCAAGCCGGGAAAGACGGTAGTACACTAAAGGAAGAAGTCCGTCAGTGACCAATAACCGAAAAAAGCCTTTCACTAATTCAATAATTTCCAAGCTTATGCGAACATTTGAGTACTTTGAATATTGAAACCAATATTACAGTATTCAAATTTGCTTTGAAATAAATTTACATTATACTAAATTTTAAAGTATTCGAAATGATCAAATCGGCATATGTAAACTGCATGTAACCACCTGTGAGGGTGACTTCACCTCAATGGAGAGGTGCTATTGTGAATACACTTTTACAAAATAAAATACACACGGCTGCAAAGCCCTACCTTAGAATTAAATTAACATATTACTCTGACATCAATCCATAACTTTTTAAATTTAAAGACTTGTTATACTTGCTTATGTGGCTTAAGTATATAATATTTCAATACGTAACTTATCATACAGGTTATCGCTTGCATTATACTGAAGTTCAAGGCCTGTTACTATTCAAAATTTCTCCCACTTAGAACAAAAAGTAATTACATTGGTACATGCCTTGTTTCAGTTTAAAAAAATATCGCATAGGTTAATTTTTGTGCAATGAAAAATGTGCTCATTTTTCTTTATACCATGTGATATACAGAACTTGAACTTAATTCGAAATTATCCGACCAAATCACTATTCATTTTGGAATCGCCTCGAACCTAAAATATGCTATTAGCACAAGCCTAGAAATTTCACAAATTTTAACAAACTACGTTTCGGCATGCATCACCACCAAGAAGCACATTCTTACACCCTTTCCTCTCACTATTACCTGCTGCCTTCAATGTGGCACCAGAAACGACGACAAATGGTGACTGGCCAGCACCCGCAGTGACTAGAGACGGGATCTGTGACTGGTCGGTCACTATGGCAATCACTTTCTGTAAAGCAAGAAAAAAAAAAGCAATCGTCTGACGAGCTGCATTCAAAACCACTGTACATTACTTTTGCTCTTCAGTTTTCTGATAATGCGCTTGTTTGTCAACATGAATGCTCACATTTTTTTTTTTCGGTTTTTTTTCTCACTGTTTTGCCCTATAAGACAATTGGCTCATATATTTATGCACATAACATGTAATGCTGGCAGGTAATCTAACATCCTACGTGAGAACATTGCATGAGGCTATCAGATAATCAAATGAGTTATAATCAATGCGTTGCTTTCAATCAACACAGCAAAGAAATGATTCATGTTAGATGTTGCACTGACGCAAGACAAATCTGCACTCATACCTGAATATAACGAACACGGATATAACAAAATATTGGTTATAGAGAAGTAAATGGAAAATAGTCTTGCAATAGGTGTATTGTTAGAAATAAAGCTTTATAACAAATTTTTGGATATAACGAACTTATTTTGGAGTAAGATACAACTTTATTATAATGAGGTTTGAGTGTATATATAGGCTACAGTAACATTGTCAGCATGTTGGCAATCACTGTTGCTGACTGTTTCAGGATGGCCCAGTTAGTGGCATTGTGGCACCAAGCAAAAAAAGTTCATGCCAGTCACAAAATATGCATGCAATGTTTCGTCTGTTTTGTGGGATTTTGCGCATGGTCTGGGGTTCTTCAACCTGCACTTACATCGCACAGCACACCAACATTGCCTCCATCTAAACGCCCCGGCCTTGCTTGAACCTACGTATTTCAGGCAAGTAGTGTCAGTAGAAAACATGTAATGCTTATGACGGCTCAAAAAGACCTCTCATAACCAACACGACCACAGGTAAAAAAAAAGCTACTGGCATATTACTCACGACAATAAAGCTTACTGAAAATGATAAGTAGCGTCCCCTAGACAGCCTTGCCAGCCTAAGGATGATCCAACGCAGCCTCTGAAACTAGAATACTTGTGCACGCTTCCAATCCTTGAAGCAACACAATAAGTCACTGGAAGCTAAATTTGACTAGGCCAATGAAAAATAGCAGCCATCTTAATCAAGCAGCACGGCTAAAAAGGAGCGATGTATTCAGAAAATCTGAACATTCAGGCATAAATTAATGGGAAAACTCGGTAACGAAAATGCATTGGTGCTATATAGAAACTTTGACGGTGCATTTATAAAGTCCGAGAAATTCGTTGGGAAGACCAACTATGCAGCTTCTCAAAGGATTAAAAAAAACCTTGTTGGGAACCCACCTGGTTTCCAGCAGGGGTTACGTTGGAGAGGGAAACTTCATTGGTGGTTCCATCAGCAGCAACCGACTGCTGATCCTTCACCCAGTTCAAGGCTAGTTTACCAGCATCTAAAAATATTCGAACATGACGAAGTTAAAAGAATGACGCATAGAACTACAGAAAATCAAGCTAGGTGGTAGGCATTCATCGTAGAAAGAGCTGGGTGCACACACACGGACGCAAATGACACATAGCAGACCCCAGAAACACAGCTGCAAGGTTTTGTTGCTGCAGAACACAAAATACCGACAATTCCTCCTAGCACGTTCTGGAATGCCAGTGCCACACGTCAATCAGAGGTGCACTTAGGCCAGTGTAAATGTCCCTTTTTAGGCTTGACATTTAATGTTGAGGTACAGTTATGAAAAGATGGCTTCAAAATGCCCTTTCTCGATTCTTCATTTCTTAAGCGTGCAATATTTGCGTTGTCGAGTTTTCCTACAATAATGACTGTATGGGGTTTCCTGCGTCAAAATTACAATGTGATACACCGGACTAATTTTTACTGCCCTGGATTTTTCTATGGGCACGGCACATCGCCTCCACTGAAAACCGGGCTGTCATGGCCAGGGATCAGACCTGTCAACTTGAGCTAGTCAGCGTGAAACCTTACATGCTAAGTCGATTCATCGGGTGTTTCTTTTTACCTGTTACTACGTGTGCACACCCAACTTTTCACATTTTCCATTAGTGAAGCTTGCAAGGCAAGTCGGAGAATCTTGATGGTAAGAACAGTGCAAACGTAGAGCACAGGACAATGAAAGAATGTGCCATGACGATACGAGTGCCAACTGTGAACCCTTCGTTTCTTGCATTTGCCACCTATAAATACCTACACAATTGTAATGTTTCTTAACGTTTCATAACATTTGAAGAAGCACGCAGTGCTGCCTGTGCTTTCTCATGTGTTTTGTCGTGTATATTGCACGGTGCATTTCCGTACATTATGAATCAAGACCAACAAGCCTGGCTTTATGTTTTGTATCTACAATTGTTTGTTGTTGATAGTTCATGTAGGTATTTAGACATGGCAAACGCAAGAAATAGTGTATAGTAGTCAGAGCTAGTGTTGTCGTGCATGTGCATGTTCCTTCCTTGTACTGAGCTTTCCGTTCTTGCACCCAGCTTTAACCATCACATTTTTTATGGCTTCTGTTTTTTGTGGCACAGCTCAAACCTGCAGTAATGAAATCAGTGGGGAAATTAAAATAATTTCACTTTTGCGGATAATTGTGTTGGCACGAGAATGCCACAGAAAAAACAGTGAATTGACTAAAACACATTTGCTTCCCGAAAGCCAATAAGCTTACTCTGCCGAGCCTTTCCTTGCAGCGATTTCGTAGCTCTCGACCACCACTAAAAAGTGGTCCAGTGCCAAGTTGTCATCGTGCTCGTCCGAAAACGAGCTAACTGTGTCCAAGGCATTCGACACATCCTGCAGGGTCGTTATTTCTCCGACTAATCCAGTCTTGGATCACCGGGATCGCTGCCTAGCACACGCTACAGCTTCATCGGCAATTTCCTGTACAATAAAGTCTTCATAGATGCAAATGAACTCACTGACACTTAGGCCATACAGAATTTTGTTAGCCACGGCACAAAGTTCGCCCAATGCAATAGTCAGTGATGTGTCCGCCTACCAAGCAGATGTTTCTGCGCCAGCCCAATAAAACAATAACACGTGCCCACTGCAAAGTCACCTCAGATTCTAATGGCTTGTTTTTAGAAATGTAGTTTGTACTGCTTATTAAATGTATTTTGGGTTTCGACACTGTGAGATTACCCATACCGGTGGGCAAACCATTGTCATCATCATTGCCGCAAGCTTTTTTTAGTAAACAATGATGGCAATGGCTGCTCAAGCGCGATGTGGCGATAGTTTTGCATGAATGGGATAGTGTACCATGAATGCATTTGAGCAGTTTTTAAATGCAGTTAATGTTACGAAAGTAGATTATTTGCACACTCTTGCTTAAAAATTTTGTGAATGAGGGGCTGCGGTAAAAATATGCTTCGTAGTAGTGAGAACAAAATGCATTGAATCCTATGAGCGTTTGCCAGCGCCCCGAAATATTTTGTTGGAGTGAGAATGAGTCTCCTTGGGATTTCATTATCGTAGGTTCCAACTGTGTGACAGGTACTAGAGTTCCTAAAATTCTAAGTTTGTTACTTGATTGGAGCTTTGTGCGATCATACATAGAGTAAAAGCAGAAAAATCATGATTACACAAACCAATATCTCAGTGCAGTTATACGATGACAAAGCACTGTAAGTACGTCAGCATAGGCATGAGCTGAGCCAGGTATACTTAACTTTGTAAGACACTGCAAAGCCAAGTTAAGCAGCGACATTTCAAACAGGTGCACAAGCAGTCAAAAATATATAATAGTGAAACAGTTAAATTAAGAGCACGACTGCTTCCTTGTCATGTGGAAATGAGTAAAAGCTAACATGAAATAGCCCACAGAGATGGAATGAGCTGCAATGACAAGTGGTATCTACAAGTATCACCTGTTAGTGATATCGTTTGGCCGCCTTCCAACGCTGAAGCTACAATGGTGGAGTTGTCTGCAGGCAGCATTGTAATGCCATGCGTCTCGAGCCACTGAACAGCTTCATTCGAAGACAACGTTGCTAGAAGAAGCACCAAAAGATGGGAAAAAAATCAGTGCACTTAAGGCGCGAAAACGTGCAACAAGCACTTCGACATACACACAACATTCGCACGGGTGACACAATTCACATCAATTCTGTTACCGTAACAGATCATCAATTATTACCAGGTCAACACACTGGATGCCCCCTGAAACTTCCCTTCTGATAACTTAGCTATGTAATTGTGACTAGTATCTACCCAAGTTTGTCCAGTTCCCTCTTCTCATCACTCCATGCTTATCCTTCAGCATTACCAAAATACTAAAAGTGAAAAATAAAAACCCCCAGCAAGCTGCAGGTAAAGAAGCACACCAACTGACACAACAGACATGCCAGCTTGCAACATGCACCCCATAAACAAAGCAACAGTAGCTAGAGATTGAGAGAGAGCAGAGCTAAAAGGAGAGAAGAGTGAAAGCGAGCTCACTTGCATTGGGGGCAGTGGCCTCTGCAAGCGCTGCAAGAGTAGCCAGGACAGAGGGGCTTCCCTGGTCACTGCTCACTGAGGCCACAGGCAGAGAGAGAGAGACCCAGCACCAGGTGCAAATTAGTGATTAGCAGCACTCCTCACAAACAGAGCAGAGCCCATTTGCAGACTCGCACACTCTACAATGGTTCAAGGTACAGCTAGAGGGGCCATACCAAACTCACACCATGTACTCAGATGCTAGTGTGCAGGTGCCCTTCCACTGAAATCAAAGATTTCTGCCCCTTCTGATGTGTGTCCAAAGTGCAACATCCTCATCTCAATACACACACATACATAACAAATATGCAAATTATCAGTATATTGGTCCCAAGTGAATTCATTCTATTTTTATTCCAATTGACACTACATATCATATGACCTTCATGAAACATGATAGCTCGTAATGACGAAGACTATTGTCATCTTTGTACCTGCTACTCAACGTGTCACTAAAATGTTATGTTTCTTAAGTGTTCAATTTAATTCTAAAGTACTGTCTTAATCCCATCCGTGCAATTTGTGTGAGGCCAAGTACCAAACACAAAGAGTGGCCCATTATAGAGTAACAATATCAATACCTGGTGTGCAAGACTGTTTTCACCAAAAAAAAAAGCATATAAACTGGTTACAAATGAGAAGTACATATGCTGCTGAAGCAATCATGACCAAGGTAGTGGCTGTACTCATATTTTTTTTTTTTATTTATGCCTTTAATAGCACCTAAGCAGACAATACAGGCGTTCAATGGCTAGCATTGACGGTAAATCGGGCTAGTTAGTTGTTCATGATCGTAAAATAACAATGTGAAAAACGACAAAATACATCGAGACAAACAAGTTCGAAGTAGGCACTCATTTGTCTGTATTCATCCATTTTCTTGCCCGGTAATTTACAATCAGTGGCTAGAAGAAAGTATGACGAGAAACCTTGAAAAAGACCTCCAAGCTTTCTGGCATGTCTGGAGAGGGCGTACTTAAGGGAAGATGCGGGTCGAAAAACGCGAGTTTTTTTCAAAATTACCGATTTTTTATTTCTGCCTGTTTTGATAAGATTACCGTAATTACTCGAATCTAACGCGCACCTTTTTTCCGGTTAAGCGAGTTCATAAATCGCATGCGCGTTAGAATCGAGTACGAACAAAAAAATTACGGCCAATCTATTGCCACCGGCAAATCTAAAATGGCCGCCCCCTACGTGCGTCGGCATGGCGCGTCGTCCATTTCTGCCTATGTGTCTCTCATGTGCGGCACTTCGTACGTGTGCTGAGGAGTTCGTCATCTAGTAGTGCATTAGCATCGACGGCGTGGAATGGCCGACTCCAAAAACTCGAGTGCACCACGATGCCGCTTTTAAAAGAAAAGTCATCGCGTGTGCAGAAACGGACGGAAATCGGGCCGCATCGCGGTCGTTCGGAGTTCCCGAAACGTGCGTGCGGGACCGGCGGAAACAAAAGCAGAAGATTTTCGACAGCAAAGCTTTACGCAAAGGCTTCAGTGGACCACAGCAGGGTCGGTTTCCGCAAATTAAAGAGCTGCTGGGCGAGTATGTGCTTTAGCAGCGAGCAGCACAGCGGCCCGTGACGGCAGAACTGCTCCAAGTGCGGGCTATGCAATTAGTCTTAGAAAAATGTCTAATGCGGAGCCAGTTTTAAGCGAGCAGGTGCTGGCTAACTAACTTTATGAAGAGGAAAGGCTTTTCCCTCCGAAGGGGAACATGCATATGCGAAAAGTTTTGCGGAGGAGTACGATGAAAAGCTTCACAGTTTTCAGAGGTTCGTCCTAAACTTGCGGCGCAACAACGACTACCTGCTTGGGCAAATCGGGAATGCCGATCAGACGCCTCTTTACTTCGACATGCCTGGCACCACAACCGTCGAGAAGAAGGGGGCGAAGCAAGTTCGCGTGCTGACATCGGTCCACGGTAAAACTACAGTGACGGCAATGCTCTGTTACACGTCAGATGGGCACAAGCTTCGCCCGTACCTCATATTTAAATGGAAGACGCTCCCGAAAGGAGTCGTTTTTTCGAGTGGTGTGATCATGCGGGCCAGCGAGAAAAAATGGGTGCGCGTTGCAATCGATGTCTTACGTTTTTTTTTTTTTTTTCGCGGTGGAAATCGGGTGCGCGTTACAATCGAGGGCGCGGTAGAATCGAGTAAATACGGTAGTACCTCTACTGTTATGAAAAAAAAAAAAATACAGGTCGAGACTTAACTGGAAATTCTTTAAAATTGCATCTAAAGAGCACAAGGTGCCTGTTAAAAGGTCCAAAGTGTGCAGTCTTCGAGCACCTTGCCACCGATAATGTGCCGCCGCTCGCCATTGTTGATCGCATTAGCCGAAAAGTCGAGCCTCACTCTTCAAGCAACAACAGTTTCCCTTGCTGATGCGGCACAAGAAATAATAAAAAACAAGCACGCTTCTGCGCGTTTTTCGAGCGCCTCAACTGGCTTATCACGTGGTACGGATCGGGGACCGCCGTTGGCCGCTGCGCGCCTGTATGTACTGTGAAGCCTATTTGCGGGGTCCATGTCTTGTCTAGCAGCGCAGCTGAACAATGCTTTTCTCGTGTAATTATCTCTGTTATGAATGAAAAAAGCATTGCTCGCAAGTGAAAGCCGTCGTGCGGCGCGCTCTGTAGGAATAGGCTACGAGCAGCTGGTCCGATTTGCGGCAGTTGTTGGCTTGCAAAAGCCAATGCATCAAAAGTCATTCACAGCCGTCAGCCAGAAAGTTCCTGATGCGGCAATGGATGACGTCAGCACCAATCTTGCGAGATCGAAAGAGCTCGCAGTGAGAGAACCTAGCAGGGACGCTATTGCCCTGATGTACGACGGTATATGACACAAACATGGCCGCAAAATGGCATGACACTGGACATAACTTGGATTTCGCAGTCCTTCCAAACTTCTTACTAGCTTGCACTTGGCACAAGGCTCTGCCAGATGGAGCGGAAGTTTGGCAAGCGTCTCATGGCCCTGTCTGTGAGCAAAATGTCTGTGAGGAGTCTGCTCGAAAAAGCCGAGGGGGACAAACTCATGGAGCTGGCGCATTTTAGTCGCAGTGACCACTACAAGAAGGATTGTTCTTATTGGTGTACAAATTTTGTCAGATTTAATGATATCTTTCATAAATAAAACCTCAATTTTAACTTAAAAACTCATTTTTCTCAAAACACAAATTTTGCCATTTTTTTCGTGCCCCTGTTTTTTCGAGCACTTCTATTGCTCGGATCTGCATGAAAGTTTTCCCAAGTATTTTCCAAAGTATGGTGAGTGCAATTATCTAGTTCAAATTTCAATATTTCATTGTATAATAAAAATATTTTATGTAAACGTTTACTAAGGTAGGTGAAATATGGACTTTTTACGTCTATTATTTTTCACGCCTATTACATATTTTGTATGTGCTTCCTAATTAGTTATTTGCATACTACACTTTATTCCATATATTATGAACTATGAATAGTAAAAAAATTACGGAAGTTTAGGGATGAAAAGAGGGAGGGGGGGCAAAAGGGTTAAGGTTTTCACTTTGTCATTTCACAGAGCTAAATGTAAGGAACTTGAAAGAAAACTAATTATATATTTGAAATCAGCATAAAAAAGTTCCATAAACAGTTTAAGTTTAATTGCTCTAGGGTGAATATTAAAAGAAAAAGTGTCTTCGAGTAGCATCTCCCCTTAAGTGCATCTCATATATGAACATTTCACACGCTACATCACTTTTGGCAAGTCATTCTGGCCTTTTTGTGATTATCATTGCCATTCCATCCCCAGTGAATGAAAAGCAGGCATAAACAAGAGACAATGAGGGAGAGCACAAAAGGATGTGATAGGAGAGAATGGTGAATGATTGAACCAGCCCATCTGAACGGCGTTGAAAAAGATAGTGGATTAACAGTGCCCCGTACCATGGTTCATTACGATATTGTTGGTGAGTAACTGACAAGAGTGGCACAGGAAGGAAGCCTTGCATAGACATTGGCTGCGTGCCGATAATTAAATCACTGCCATCGTACCATGTTCCAAAATGGGCAAAGTCATGACAACAGACTACACCTATCACTCTTCGTGGCAGAGGAGGGCAGGGAGACTGAGCACAAAATTGCAACCAGCCAACGTAGCCATGAAAGGGTCATTTGATTCACTATACATTTACTATTACAGCACTTATTTGCAAAGTTTTTACGGCAGCACAATCGCATTGTTTGTACAAGTGTGCAGCTGTACCTTCTTTACAAATTCTGAGCATTGAAGTTGTTTACTGGCCATTCAAACAGCATTCATGCGACCCACAAGAAGTAGCATGTCACACAATCACAGCTGTGCCCAATCCACAACAGCAACATGGAAAAATTGTCACTGAGAGTGAGCAGAAAGTGCCAGCACCCCAACAAGTCAACACACCACGCAAACCTCTGCACAAACAAGTTCGTCACCAAACATGCCTACTTTATGCACTTTGAGCTTGCCTTAGATAATACAACTGAATTTTCTGGTTTCCATGAGGGCTGTATCAGCGAGATTCCATTGCAGATGCCCCTATAGCTGGATTCACACGAGCGGATCGAGGAAAACTTTTCGCAGCGGACGGTGCATCACATGAGCACATGTTATGAGAACTCCTCATCCTCCCCTGTCCGATCTCCTGCCCCGCTTGCGCCACGAATCGAAATGCCTCACACACAAACGTAGTTTCAAACGGCGTTCCATCTTGGATTGAACTCTTGTACCTGGTGCTCTAGCAAGAGAAGCATTGCATAAGTGCACGATTAGAGAGTATGCACGTGGATATGTGAGCCATGCTACGGCTGTTACATGTGACGCCTCCATGGTTTCGTAGGGTATAAATAATCACGTGACTATTCCGACCACGGAGAAGCGGGATTTTTCCCTCTCTTGTGAATGCACCTTAACAGAGAGCCTTTCATAACTCACTTTCTTCAGCAGTGATGGTTGTGGAGGAGGCGCTTGCAGCCGCCGAAGTAGGTCGTGGCCCCAGCCGAAGTGGCTACAGAAACTGCAGGCACGACTTTGGTCAGTGTGGCTCGCTTGACAGAGGTTGTGTTTGGTGCCTTGGCAGCCACAAACACAGTGCGTGTTGGTGTTGCCATTCCGGTCGCTTTAGCCTGAATGATGGTGGGACTGCCAGTAGTCACCAGTGCAGTTGTGGCAGTAGGGATGGTCTTGAGAAGCTTGTGAGTAGTGCCTATGGCCCCAGCTGGGACCTACAAGGAAACACTCCACAAAATGTAGCACATGTCTCGCTGAGGACAGCCACGTTTGCACCACCAAGATGTCATACGATAACTGTGATCCAAACAGCCTTATTTATGAAACCACATAAAGACAGCAGGTGTGATCCCACAAATGGTTGACAGGATGTGATACGATGGTAGCACAAACAGCATCTATTTTACAAGTGGGACATGTTCCTGCATTGTTTATACATAGCTCATAATGCGTCAGTGTTTGCGTGGTGCAGTTTTCTACTAGCTTTTTTTGTAACCGCACTGCATTGGTTCCATAATGGAAGCATTAGGCAAGTGCTTTAACGCACATGAGAAGCACTGCTTTGTGCTTGCTGCAGGCTACATGATTGTTTTGGGCTAAGCTTTCGGACATGCAAATGAAAGGTCATTTTGCAATGCATCTGCATACCTGCTAACCTAGCAGCACGAAACTTCAAGAGACCGCAGCAGGGGGGAGGGGGGTTGCATGTGGTCCGCTTTAATTGCGTCTGTCCACAGTGATTGCAAAAGCACGGCATCTCAGAGCCTTTGCAATTGTGTACTAGGCATCTGCAGCAGTTTCTCCGATGATGGCAGCTGATTTTGTTTGTTCGCACCCGTACCACTATATGTCCTCGCCCTTCATGAACATTTTTTGAAACAACGGCCCAGCGTGATCACTAACAATGAGCGGCGTTCCACAATAAATCCTGTAAACAGGCATTCTGCATGGATCTGCCTATCTTCGCAGCTCAATTGGAAGAAACTTCTCATGTTGTGCTGCTCCTTCGCATCACATACGTAGTTCTGAGAAAAGTCACCTGCATACGAGTCCACAAACTGTTGCGAGTACCTCTTCTTTGCTCTTAGCACTGCCATCGACCTTCCAACAAAACTTTGGGAAACACGCAATCTTTATAACCCCGTAACAAACAAAACTAATGCCTAAGCAGGTGGAATAGGTCTAGCATACAAAATGCAAGAGCCAAGACAAATAGGTGCAAAGTTGTGATACGTTTTCTCTCGCCTATTTTGGTACAGTGGCCAGCGCGTCTCGCAGCAGCCGACCTTACACACTTAGCGGGGCTCTACCATATGTTAGAAGTGTGGCAGCTTGGGCTAGTTGGTATGGCATGACGATAGTTATAGCGCGAGAACAAAACGACGACACAGAGACAAGAAGGACATGAAAGCGCTCGTGTCTTTCGTGTCCTTCTCGTCTCTGTGTCGTCGTTTTGTTCTCGTGCTATAACTATCGTCCGGTTCTACCGTATGGTTACAATGAACTTCAAGTGTAGTGGCAAGTGCTCTTTTGCAACCCCGCAACTGTCAAAGCAGAAAAGGCGAACATACATGAGTGATTTACAAAAAAAAAAAGAACTCAACAGCGCCGGCCACTTTTCTCGGGAGATTCGAGACAGCACTTGTACAATAGGGAGATTCAATTAAAATTCGGAGTCTCCCAGACAATTCCAGAGAGTTGGCAGGTGTGTGTGCAATCGGCATGTACCTAAATAAACTCATAGCCTAATATAAAATGCATGCAGCTCAGTCTGACCTTATTAAACCACTTATGCATCAAAAAACACGTATAGAACAATATTTCAAGAAAGCATACTCATTGGAGCTCAGCCGAGACACCCGTAAAGGTTCACACAACAGACCACCATTCATTTATATACAGTTTAACCCCTTTATAAGAGGCACTGATATAAGAGACAACAGTGTGCCTACAGTAAAATACGGAATGATAGGAAAATGCCTACGAGGTCCCCTGCTTATAAGAGACATCTCATATAAAAGACAAGAATCGCTGCCCGGAGCATGCCTCTTATAAAGGGGTTTAACTGTACATATAACAGCACACTAAAGTGGAAATCCAAAAAACAGTGGGAAGGGGAAGATGGAAGCCTGCGATGAAAAACCCGTAGACAAGGGTTGTCTCGAGCTGACATTTTGGCAAGCTGACTTGTCTTCCTCAAGGCTAGAACAGAACTCAAATTCTGTTCTAGCCTTGAGCAAGACAAGTTTGCTTGTCTAAACGTTGGCTCGACACAACCCCTGTTCACGGATTTTTTCAGTTCACTGAAGGTGTGTCCTGATAAAGTATCTTTATATGGCATTAAGATTAAATAAGTTTATCAATCACATTTGCTAAAAAAATTATAAAACAACAAGAACTTGATAACATTGTAAAAAATTGAAATTGTGAAATTCAAGGTAATTTGCTTAACCTTGGATTGCCACAGCAGAGGTTTCTCCAAGACCTCTTGATTTGAGAATCCCAGGAATTTTACGAGGCCAAGCCTTTTCAAAAATAAATACTAGCATCAAAAATGACATTCATATGCAGAAACATGGGAACAAATATAAACTGATTTACCTTAGCCACTTGTGTAATGGGCAAAATGAATGTTTGTTCCACAGTCTCTTTGGTCCGGGTCGGATTACAAACATGTTCCTGAAACATCCGCTTTGTCAGACATGCAATCGTGCACTCTTACTTTTGATACATTTGTAAGCAATGTTTGAATACTATTTAATAGCTCATAAACTGTGCATTACATTACAGATTGTTCTCATTTCAAGTGGCAGTCCACCAGTTCAAAATTTGGAGGAATTTCTAGAGCAGGAGGAAGGCAATTTGGAGCCCTAAGAATGGTGTCTAGGATCGCTTGCACAACAGGGCAAAACACTGTGTGTTTGAAGTATTTTATGTAGATTTTTGTTGCCATGTGAACAAAAAATGCTGCTTTAATATAAAGGAAGATGCCGCATCAACTATTCATCAGACTCTCCCTTCACAGAGAATTCCATAATTCTTTATGCCTGCCGAACTGCACTACACAAAGTGTGAACTGCAGTCCAATGACCATGATAAGGGCGAATGTGGCATGCCCGATTTTTGTGAGTGAAAGGTGTCAGAACATCATTCCGAATGGAAAAATCAACTTGAGGGGCCCTGCAACAGTTTTTCAGAATGCTCAGACAACGTAGCTGATTCATAGCTGAGGCTCTGAAGAACATGCTAGTCAAACACTATGACAGCCTGCGACACGGAATTGGCAATTTTTTTCTCAGTCAGCTAGAAATCATTCCCACTTTCTTTGACAAATGATGTCGTAAACTCAAATGATCGCGCCATACCCCCAGAGTCCGCGGCTGCTGCCTGATTTCAGCAATGTGAGCTGAATAAAACCGTGGCCACTGCAGGATGTCACCACGTGCCTGTGTGCATCCTCCCGACGCAATTGAAATTAAGTCACACGTTCAAAAAAAGAAAAAAACTGAAGGATTTGATGCGCAATGACAAAGGGACACACATTCTTGCCCCTTGACATCACCCTCCCCGCACAGCTTTTAGAGCACTCGCAAGTGCAAAAGGAGAGAAAGTGTTCAATTTAATTAAGTGTGCGAAAAATTTGTAACTTGCCTCGTACTTGAAATATTCTAAAAACATTTGTGGCTGTTGTAAATGGTTTCATTAAAAGAGCAACTAGCTTTTCTAATGAAGCCATTTGACCCTTACTTTGAAAGGTGCTGCAGGGCCCCTTTAACCAAAATATGTGCAACCTAACCATTAAGAATTCATTAAAATATTAGAGACTTCAGTCTACGTCCCGACTCCCACAACAGTGCATTTTCTTGTGGTCAACCTATTACAACTAATGCCTAATTATGTTCGATTATTTTTCACTATTATTGCGCATGCAAATTCTAGAATATATACACCACATGCAGCAGCAAGTGTACGTGATCACATAAGAAGGGCCAGCCAGAGCATGTATTTGAGACAGAAATGGCTGCTTCCATGCAGGCCATGGCCAAAGTTGTGCGTAGGGCTATGGTTCTCGCAGTGAGTTCCAAGAAGGGAAGTTTCAGGGCACCCAGAACAAGTGCGGCCTTGCCCTGTTCACCCGTTAAGATTCTATACAATCTAAGTTCAAGCTAAAAGTTAGACATTGACAATGCCAACATATGTTCAAGACACGAACTAACCACACTGGGCGGTGAGGGCACAGCAGTTATCAAAATACGTGCTTTTCATTTTCTTTATCCAGTCCATTTTTGGTGTCCTCTTATTTCCAGGATGAGGCTATCCAGGATTTATACAATGCACAATGAATGCATGCTTATTACAAAAAAAAAAACATCATTAAATTATTATCTTTTCATTGTAGTTACATTATTTTTTTGTTATAGGTGCATAGTAAACATTTCAAGAACTCTGACTTGCAGCATTTTTCATTCTCATGTTTTAACCAAAAATGTTACCCAGTGTATGTAAGCACATTCGTTGCATGATTAAATACAGGAATGTATAGAAATTTAGCTGTGAACATGAAATAAAGATATTTTTTCTAACTATGGTGCCGTTTAATAAAAAAACGTTTTTATAAGTCGAATGTCAAAACATAAGTCTATACAAAGTGATCCACCTCCAAAAGGAAGTAACTTCCACAATAATTTGCAGTCTGCTGTACAATATTTTAATTAAAAGAGTATAGCTAGGACTTCTTTTACACACTGCTGTATAAATCCTTTAACATGGTACCAACACATGCGTCGCCACCACGCTATGGACGGGTGATGCACCCACCTGTAGCACTCTGACCACTTCAACATAGTCATTATCTAGGGCGATGTCGAGCGGCGTCTTCTCAAACTTGTTGGTCGCATTCATATCCGCACCCCACTTCAGCAAACATTTGATCACCTCCAGGTGGCCCCTCTCCACTGCCCAATGAAGGGGTGTCATGCGCAGCTGGTAAAACATAGAGGCACAAAATGTGGCCAGTTAGTCACTGCATGGAAAGTATACTCTCAGCTCACAATGCAAAAGAAGCCCCTACATGAGAAGCGTGTGAAAGATGCTAGGGGGAGCAGAGTTGGCACACTCGGTCCTTTCTGTGATACAACTGGACGCAAGGTTTGTGCAGCTTTCGACGCAATTCAATGCCTTTCCAAGAAATTTTCTCGTATTATGTCAGACACAGAATGTTGCACTTTTTTTCATGAAGTTTTTCACTTGCATAGCACACTATCACAGTACTGCATAATCTGGCTTAGCGCTCACGTCATTTATTGTGATAGGTTTTCTCCGAAGAAAAATGCTTTCAAGCTACAGAAAGTTGTACGACATAAAAAGAAGAAAAAAGACACATTGGCCACACATTGTGCTTCCCTGAAAAAAAAAAAAAAGTAACCGGAGGCGATGAAAAAAAAATAAGGACAAATGATGGGTAAAGAAAGCAGCATCAAACATGGGAAGAGAACAAGCACAAGCTTCTCATATACAGTAAAGTGGAATCTATTAAACTGAACTGCTGCTTAAATAGAACACTGCCTCTAATATGATTGGTTTCATACTAGCATTCTGCATCTATGTTCACCTCTTAATAAATAGAACTCCTGTTAAGTGGAACATATTTTCCTGGTCCCTTCAGTTTCCTTTAATTAGTCTACTGTGCAGCAGCGATTTTGAGATTGCATGTATTTAACCTAAGGGGCACAATTGTTTGTCGAGAGAGAGAGAGAAGTAAACGTTTATTTTCAAAACAGTGCCCCGAGCAATGCCCCATGTCACCCCGAGGTGGGAGGGCTCCTTAGTCCAGGAATGTTCTGGCTTGATATGCTGTTAAAAAAAAAAAAAGATGACTGTTTCTTTTGCGAGATGAACTAGCTCCGTGTCATTTTAGCGGTATAGGTACTGAGATTCTAAAAACAAGAAATTGGAAAATCTCACTTCAACAAATCCACTAAGACGCGATTTTCTGCAAAGAAATTAGAGAATAGCGCAGAGATAAAACTTGGATTCTGGCCCTGCATGGGGGGTTCTAGTCGTTAAACGAGTACTGGCATGATATTGAGGCATCTCAGAATGGACATTTTGTGTTTTCATTACATGCACTATAAATGCTCTCCACACACAGTTAATTTGCGAATTCTGAGTCGTGCATGCAGCTTGGACACAAAAATAGCCGTCAGAGTCGCTAGATGACAATGCAATCAACATTGTTTACGTTAGCCTACGTGTGACTGACAACAAATGGCAGAGCTGGAGCTCGTATTTCGCAAGTCGCAGTTTTACCATGACATCAGACGTCTGTTGACGCGTCGCTATGGAGCCCCCTCGAAACCAAAATTGCATCTTAAGATAACAATATTAAAAATATATTCAATGCATTACCAAGTACTACGACACTGTTTTAAGAGTTCTAAAAACGAGTGTTTTTATTTAAAGGAACTAGCCTAAACTATTTGAGTTTCGTGTCAGTACTTTCAGCACTTCTGGCTCTACTGTTCTTGCCTGTCTCTATGTACGTATGTAAACAAGGTCTATACTCCATCTCAACACTAGTGTTCATCACTACCAAGTGATGAGGGGTCAGTAAGCTACACGAATGTGCAGCAACACACAATTGCAGAGCAAATTATCTTATAAATTGCGCTTTTTTGACACGTGTTAAGTCACATCAATGTGTGATGTTTATTCTTCGTGATGTCGTGTGCTCTTAATTGCTGTGTCAGTAACCGCTAATAATTGTGGTTACATATCAGCATAGAAGCACCCATGCAGACATGACTGCCTGACACGATTCAAACTTGTGTTTGCTATTTGTCCACTGCACTGGCAGCAACAAATGAATGCTGAAATGAACCATACCTTTGTGCAATCTTGCACTGACGACAAAGCATCGCACACATTCTGTCGTTATTTGCGAGATCAGCTGTTTGTTTAGGCACGCCCTCTAAATCTACCATGCTGAGAACTTGATAACGGTTCATAGAAATAACACAATATAATCACGAATACATTGTTGTCGAAGTATCAATAAATTAAAATAAAATACCTAAATACAAGCGCCAGTAGGTAACATGCGGGCCACACAGCACACAATGGCGACTCGATAAATTTGGAGTGGAGGGCACTGGCTGCAGTGGTTGCAGCCACCTTTCTTTTTTTCTGTTTGTTTTGCTCACCCGATATACACAAGCAGATGCCAGGAGACGGGGAGAAGAGGCGGTGAATACACGTGGAGTGGCTAATCACCTTTCTTAAAGGCTAAGAGGCGCTGTATCCCCCACAGTGTTGAAGAGAACTATCGAGATGGAGTTTTGCAAACCATGGTCCTGATTTCCATCCTTGGAGAAAGGCAGTAAACCTAGAGGCGAGACAGTGAAAAGCAATCTACTCCCTTCTCTCAGTATGCATGCATCTACGGCAGCTCGGAGAGTTCAGCTTGAAGAGAATGAAGTAGCATGAATTACAGTGCAGACACGTGCCAATTTTATTTACTATAAAACATCCAATACATCCCAGCTGATATGCACCACTTGACATTCAAGTTCCATAGATTACACCTTAGGTGTTACTTCACAAAGTTTTCTTTTATTTATACGGGTGCATTTTGACCAAGCTTGCATTGCTGATGTACAATATATATAGTATTTGCATAAGCCGATTTGAAATACGCAATTCGCTATTGCATTGCATGAAACAAGCTCGCCATAAACTGCTAGTTGTGAAGAATAGAGGGACTGCAGCAAGAATGACTGTTATAGGCTGGTTTGTAACTGTTATATAATAGCATGCAAACTAATGAAAAAAAAAACTTGTATAAGTAAAGCATGTAGGGAAGGGTGTTTCAGATCCACTTACGTCATCAGGTATTTGTTAGGCTAACTGATGCCTGTTTCATTCTAATTGAACCAGAAGCAAGTAGCGGGATTTATACCATTTTTATGGGTGCGCATGTGTTTTTGTGCTGGACTGCGACTACATGACACACCATGAAGACGGGAGACTCTGACAAGCCAAGCTTCTAAAATACTTCACACCTAACGAGAACCAATATTGACGCCCAGGACAAATAGTATTGCTGTTCAAAAATTGGTGTAGGAGCATTTGTCAACAATGACGTGACTAATACAACAAGGTATAACAAAATAACTGCAATCATTTATTTTGGCTACGCTCCCATGTGGCAGCCACATCAGCCGCAACAAATGCCAGCATGTTAGGACGTTATGATACCTCCCCAATACCGAAACCGTTAGGCCTAGTTCATACTGAAACATCCGCTTTCTACAGCGACCGAAATTCCCCTGTCGCCGAAACGCAGCATTGTTCGCACTGGACGCGCCCAGAGCCGCCGAATATGCCATCTATCACCGGGCGAACGCGGGATGGATGCGCTGTCACCCGGTTGTTTTCGCGGCTCGCAAACGCTACTACGCCAACCGGTGGTGTATACTTCGATGATTCTCGTACGCAGGAAGCAAGAAAAGACAGTACTGCTTACTTTGCTGGCAAGTGGCTGTCTTGTAATGCACAAAGAGCAGAAAAAATCACCGAGGCCAGCGGCGTTGGTGGGTTCGTTTTGCTCTGCAACACCGCAACAAGCTCGATCACACCAACAGCAAGCTCGGTCACCTCTTCCACGAAATATGGACGCGAAGTAGGCACAGGGTAGGTTAAACTCCCGTTGGTTTCAACATTCAGTTACGTGCACCGCGGCATAACAAGTGAGTAGGGCTTGGCCGTCATTTTTCAAAATTCCTTGACTAGCGCTCCTATTGGTCCGCGGTGACCGATTCGGTGGCAGACGCCGCAGAAATCGGTCCGAGAGCGATAGGCGCGGAGAGAGCCCTTTCGGCGGCCGGAATGCTCAGTGTGAACGCGGCCTTACTGGTTCATAGAAATAACAGCGACCACAACTGTTATTCTGGTCACTCTGATATGGTTTCCGGGACCAGTGAGCTTCGTACCCTTGGTTTCGTATTCCTTCAATGACTGTGGAGCCCTTGAGAGTGCAGATTCCCTGGGTGGCACTCACCATGTCCTTGGCATCAATATCAGCCGAGTGTTTGAGCAGCAGCTCCACCACGCCCAAGTGGCCATCCTCAGCTGCCACATGCAGCGGAGTGCGGTCTACCTTGTTGCGTGCATCTCGGCTGATGCCAGCTCGTAGAAGCACTTCAGCTGTCGTTACGTGCCCATTCTGAGCGGCCAAATGCAGGGGAGATGTGCCCAACTGCATCAGAAATGTCAAGAGGTGTTTTTTTTCCTCATAATCCACCCTTTGTTGGTAAAATATAGAACCAAAAATGCTCGCGGCTCGAAATTGTTAAGAAGACAGCATACATAAAGAAACAACGATCATCCCTCGTTATTATGTATATGGCCTGATAGTTACATTAACAAAATAAAAACATTCTACACTAATGATCTTTAGAAGATCTCAAGGTAACGATAATCTTTTATTTCCAAAACACTCCTGTCAAGCACCTGACAGTAGGAATGCTCAACCAATTTGAAGATGACTTTAAGCAAGCAAAAAGCTTGAAAACAAACAAAATGGTAATCCAACTGAGCAGTGCTGCCTTTGTATGACTTGCAAGGGGTCGAAAATTAGAAGTTGTACAAGGCATGCTAGCATCGCCAACGTGGACAAGAAAACCTCCCAAGAGCAAGCATTTACACTGTCGCATCATTCACACCATCTTTCCCGTTACCCCTTCAAGCTTCCCTACCTATGTTGTGCACAAAGATACCTAACCTCCAAAACAAATGCCCCACTCAATTACGCTTCCAAAATGAGATCACTATAGCAGTGTGTCCCTACTACAGACTGTATCAAGAAACAGTTTTCTTCACAATGTTTCAGTTTACTCACCCAGTCAGTAGTGAAAGGCGCACCACTCGTCATGAGTTGACGAACTTCTTCAGTCTCGCCATTGCGCGCACACTCCAGAAGCTGTTTTCCAAGGTCCACGAGGGACAAGGAAGGCTGTTGCACGAGTTGCAGTGGCAACGAAATCTGCAAATGGGAAGAGATGTCAATAAACTAAGAAATAGAAAGTCGTGTCTCCACATAGAATAACAGCGTTTAGCTTGTCGATACATATTGCATAAGTTCTTAAGAGCCCCTATGCTACAGAGTTTAAGAATTAAATTTCCCTGCTGCCTGAAATTACACTGCAAACATGGATATGTGCTGTGTGTGTGTGTGCACGTGTACATGAACTCATTGTTTTCAGTATCTTAGTGCTGCAACCACATTATCCCAGCAAATTTCTCAACCTCATCTGTACAACTTTTCTTCCACCCCATGCAGTGTTTCCTTTATTTTGGAATTCAGCATGTTACCATTAAAGGGGCCCTGCAACACAGTTTTGAGCATGATCAGAAAACGCCGCCGATCAGTAGTAAAGACTCCCGACAACACGCGGGCCAAATGATATAGCGCAGCACACGGCCTGGAATTCACAATAAATTGCCAATGTCGGCTGAAAATTACTTTCTCTTCCCTCAACAAATAACGGAAGACGCTCAAAAATAACTTGTAGAATGCTCACTTATCAGGCATTGGCTAATTTGAACATGGCACGCTCGGTCATTGCAGAGATTGCCGCGAGAGGCCGTCACTTGTCCACGCGTGGGTACGCAATCGCACTGAAAAAAGCAACGTATTCGAAGAAAAAAGAAAACTGTGCTCAAAGCCACAAGGCATGCATGTTGTTTTTGTTTGTCCCTCCCATCCCTCTCAGCTTAGCTTCCAGCACTTTTGTCGGGATGAGATAAGAAAAAATGCGATTGCAGCGTGTGACAAATATTTGCAACTCCGCTTGTACTGGACAAATTCTCAAATTCTCGTGGTGTTGAATTTATGAGACAATAGGCTTTTCCACTGAATTAATTTCATGGTTACTCAAAAAAGTGCTTCAGGGCCCCTTTAGTGCTTGGCAGTTATCGAGCCTTCTCACTACATTTTTTTTATTTGAACTAAGAGGTCAATATCGCACATCTGTACCCTGCCACGCTCCAGTCTAGTCCCTTAACTCTACACTGATAATTTTCCTTTTCATGGCTCACTGCAGTGTCAACAGTTAAAGGGGAGGCCTTTTTGTAAGTCGCCAGATTCCTAACTTGTAGGCAGGTACCTGTAAAACGCAGCTGCTCTATACTTTTTCTGATTAAGAATACTCGTAAACTGCCACACATTATGGGAGAATACCTACCAAATGCACTCCGATAATTATAATTCTTTTAGTTACATTGTCCCATGACTTGAATTTGCAGTCATTACCTGCCTCAAGTAGATGCATCTCCTGTACCTCTCCATCTATAGCGAACTGCTATTCTTTTCCAGGAATGTGTAGCATTACTTTAGTTTTCTGCCTATCAACATTTAGAACCTCATGCTGGTATCCTCACATATTGCTCCTCACATACTTGTGTGACTGTTGAGGTTTGAAGAGAATGAAATGCTTTTTTCATAATCTGTGAAGGCTTTATATGGTGGTCGGTTATATTCCATGCATTTCTCTGTCACCCGACTAATAGTGGGGATATGGTACAAGCGTCAAGCAGGTCTACAAAACCTTGCCTTTGTCGTTTGATTGAAGTCATAGGCATTTCTTATTCCATTACTGAGTAACATTGACAATAACCTGCAGACGATGGATAGTAAGCAGATAGGTGGTTAATTCTTGAAGTACTTGGTGTCTATTTTATTGTGGATTAAGCTGATGCTAGCGCTTGTCTACGACCGGTATATTCAAGGCCATGATGCATGGCACAGAAAGAGGTGGTCCGTTTTGCTAGAAAAATTTGTCCACTATCCATTAACTATCTGCTGTTACCTACTCCCTGTGAACCATTTTACTTGTCTAAATTTCATTTTAGGCTTTTTTTTTACTTTTCTCAGTCTTTCCGGTTGTGCAATTCCTCCATTATCATTATCATCTGATTCCATTATCATCTGCTTCCATTATCATCTTGGATGTGCCGGGTATTCTACGTCATCAAAATCGAATGCGCTACGCACACGCTCTCTCGCTGTCACTTGATGATCATCAATTCTAACTATCCGTTCTGCTGAGTATTAAAACAACCACACCCATTAAACAACCACTCCAAAGACATTCCGCGCTACGCGTCTAATGACGCTAGTAATAACTAATCGAAATACCATGCACGCAACTTGAGTCCTGTATGATGTAAAACAGGCTGCCCCGCCCACTTTCTTCGGGCTTTAACTAACCACATCCCGATTGTTTTCCGCGAGTGATCCCATGAGCATGCGTATACAGGTGCGTGTTTACAGCTTGCTATGAGCACATGGTCCGGTGTAAGCTTTCAGTAGACAGCACGGGACACGTATCAGCAGAGCTCGAAAATCTACAATCAACAATACGCACCCTCGCGATCGAGCTATGGGCTTACCTCCATGGTGTCATCAACGGGATCGTCTTGGAAAACATCCAGTACTCCTGCACAAGAAGACCGACGCGTGAGTTCGCTGCGATTCGGGTGAAAACAGCCGGCGTGAAACTTGAACGCTGGCGTCTCCCCTCAGACGCGCGACGATACAAGCAGCGTTCGCTGTTACCGTTATTAGCACACACCGACACATCACACATCTCGCTGCTACATATTGCCGAGTGCCACAGCAGGCGAACATTATGTTAACACAACACAAGCTACGTACTACAGGTGCTACCACAGAGAGAATCGTCGGAATCCGAGAGGCAATGGGACCATGCACTCGCGATCGCTTCATCAGGCAGGGGGTCAGGGCTAATGCTGCCGTCAAGATGGAGAACGCTATTAGGCCAGACCATCGCGAAGCAGCACCAAATCGGGGATGAGACGCATTCGAACGAGCTGTCACGCGCATCTTCGCGCTGAATTTGATCATTCGCGCGAGGCAGACGCCATTGAAAACAGGAAAACGGAAGGGGATCCCGAAACGGAAGCAGGCTCAGATGATCCGGCTGAAGACGCGTTTCTAGAGGCGGGGACCCGCTGCGCGCCCAGCGAGCTCGATTTTCGGGTCGCCGTTCGCAGAACGCCGCACATGAGGCCGTGCGTGAAAGATAACGCTCTCACCTTCGGCCTTTCGATGCTGCGACGAATTAAAAGACAGGCCCGCGAAGCCTGGCTTTCGTCAAAAAAGTCTGTGAAGGGGTCCGAATTTCCGGAAGTAAGACATTTTTCCGGAAATACACCTACGTTGTCTCCGTTTCCTCCGAGCTACATTCCATAGTCATTGCTGCAACGTATTACTGCGCCAGCGCTCAAACGCACGGATTGCGTTACGAAAGGCGTGATGCAGGCTTGCCTAATTTCAGTACTGCTTTTGTAGATCTCACTGCTCGTGTTGTGTAATAAAGCCTGCATAAGATAAAATTACCACGTTGTCAGAATCGTTGAGCGTTACGGTTATGGCGAACTACGTTATTTAGAATGACCTTGAGCAACGCCTCCTCTAAACAATGCCTGGGGAATGGCTCGCGCTCCCAGCAGAGTTGGGCTGCCTTCAGTTTTGAGCAAGCGCCGCGCGGTGGCGCTTGCGACCGAGACTGTATCTAAGCCTGCAGAGGTAAAACGGGGGCTTAGGCAGGGGTGCCCCCTGTCACCCTTATTATTCATGATGTACCTACAAGGACTAGAGGCAAAATTAGAGGGAAGTGGACTGGGCTTCAACCTCTCTTTAGTCAAACAAGGAAAACTTATTGATCAGGCACTACCAGCATTAATGTACGCAGATGATATAGTGCTAATGGCCAACAACAAGGAAGATTTGCAGAGATTGATGGACATCTGCGGTATTAAGGGAGATAGGTTAGATTTTAGATTCAGCAGGGAAAAATCAGCCGTCATGATTTTCAATGACAACGAAGGTAGTGAGCTTAGAATACAGGAGGTCACGCTAGAGATAACAGATAAATACAAATATCTGGGCGTATGGATAAGCAATGGGACCGAGTATCTGAAGGAACACGAAATATACGTGACGACTAAAGGTAACAGGAATGCAGCAGTCATGAAAAATAGGGCACTGTGGAATTACAATAGGTATGATGTTGTGAGATGAATATGGAAAGGGGTCATGGTTCCTGGGCTGACGTTCGGCAATGCGGTCTTGTGCATGAGATCAGAAGTTCAAGCAAGATTAGAAATTAAGCAACGTGGAATAGGTAGGCTTGCTTTAGGAGCTCACGGGAATACACCAAATCAGGGAGTACAAGGTGATATGGGATGGACATCATTTGAGGGCAGGGAAGCTAGCAGCAAGATAAAATTTGAGAAGCGATTGAGAGAAATGGGGGAGGAGCGTTGGGCTAGGAAGGTTTTCAGCTACTTGTACATGAAGAATGTCGATGCAAAATGGAGGAAGCGAACCAGGAAGTTGACTGGTAAATACTTCGAAAACAGCAGGTGGCCAAAAACCAAAAAGAACTATCGGTTAAGAAGAAAGTGAAGGAAACGAAGACTGACATGTGGAGAATGGGCATGATTAAGAAGTCCGCACTAGAGATCTATCGAACTTTTAAGCAGGAAATTGCCAAGGAAAGGATATATGATAATACTCGGGGTAGTTCTCTACTGTTTGAGGCCAGGACGGGAGTACTGCGAACCAAGACATACCGGGCCAAATACGAAGGGGTAGACACAGTATGCAGTGCGTGTGGAGAGGAAGAAGAAACTGCCGAACACTTGATAATGTTCTGTAAAGGTCTTCACCCTATAGTTCAGGATGATGGCGCAGAGTTTTTCAAAGCACTGGGATTTAGGGACAGAGAGGGCAAAATAGACTTTAAGCGGGTAGACTTAACTAGAAGGAGGTTATCTGATTGGTCGCTAAAGTCAAGGCACGAGTGAAAATTAAACCCTTCACTGTGAAGTACGAATCCTCAACTTCATTATTTAAAGGAAAAAAAAGATAAATGTAATGATTAGTTCACTAAGTATTACGGCTAGGTGGCGTTAGCCGCCGCCCGATCTAAAGGGTACAGCCACATCCATACATCCATTATTATTAAAAAAAAAGATAGAAAGTCAATGCGAAATTTTGGAACCATCTAAACTCCTTAAGAAATGAGACGAGCCTAGAGCAGAGTTTTATAACTACAGCCCAAGGTGCCAGGCTAGAAGGGGACGAAGCAATTGAATATATAAGAGCAAGGGTGACAGAAAAATTTCAACAAAGAAGTACTTTATGCACCACAATAGACAAGGACGAATCAAGTGGTACAATGGCTCCATTTTCAAAACGAGAGTGGGAAAGGGCTGAGAAAAGGGTTCCTAGTAGTACATCAACAGGCCCAGATGGCATTCCAATTAGGCTGATAAAGACATTAGGTCCGAAGTCTAAGCAGGCTTTGAGAGAGGCAGTGAGCAAAATAATAATCGATGGTGAAGTTCCCGATGGATGGAAACTTAGCAGGATGAGCATGATCTATAAAGGAAAGGGGGACAAAGCTGACATAAACAACTACCGTCCTATAACAGTGACATCAGTGGTCTACAGGCTGGCGATGCAGATTATAAAGGAAAGACTGCAGGCATGGATAGAAGATGAGGTGGTGCTGGGGGAACTGCAGAATGGGTTTCGGAAACACAGGAGGTTGGAAGACAATCTGTACTCACTGACACGGTGCATCGAAATAGCAGAAAAGAAACACAGGCCTCTGTGGCTAGCATTCTTGGATATCAAGGGAGCGTACGATAGCGTGGTTCAAGAGGAATTGTGGGGAATACTGGACACACTAGGCGTGGAACATGTAGTCACTAATTTTTTAAAGGGTATCTATAAAGGTAACAAGGTAGTTATAAAGTGGGAAAAACAGGTATCCAAGCCTGCAGAGGTAAAACGGGGGCTTAGGCAGGGGTGCCCCCTGTCACCCTTATTATTCATGATGTACCTACAAGGACTAGAGGCAAAATTAGAGGGAAGTGGGCTGGGCTTCAACCTCTCTTTAGTCAAACAAGGAAAACATATTGATCAGGCACTACCAGCATTAATGTACGCAGATGATATAGTGCTAATGGCCAACAACAAAGAAGATTTGCAGAGATTGATGGACATCTGCGGTAATGAGAGAGATAGGTTAGATTTTAGATTCAGCAGGGAAAAATCAGCCGTCATGATTTTCAATGACAACGAAGGTAGTGAGCTTAGAATACAGGAGGTCACGCTAGAGATAACAGATAAATACAAATATCTGGGCGTATGGATAAGCAATGGGACCGAGTATCTGAGGGAACACGAAATATACGTGACGACTAAAGGTAACAGGAATGCAGCAGTCATGAAAAATAGGGCACTGTGGAATTACAATAGGTATGATGTTGTGAGATGAATATGGAAAGGGGTCATGGTTCCTGGGCTGACGTTCGGCAATGCGGTCTTGTGCATGAGATCAGAAGTTCAAGCAAGATTAGAAATTAAGCAACGTGGAATAGGTAGGCTTGCTTTAGGAGCTCACGGGAATACACCAAATCAGGGAGTACAAGGTGATATGGGATGGACATCATTTGAGGGCAGGGAAGCTAGCAGCAAGATAAAATTTGAGAAGCGATTGAGAGAAATGGGGGAGGAGCGTTGGGCTAGGAAGGTTTTCAGCTACTTGTACATGAAGAATGTCGATGCAAAATGGAGGAAGCGAACCAGGAAGTTGACTGGTAAATACTTCGAAAACAGCAGGTGGCCAAAAACCAAAAAGAACTATCGGTTAAGAAGAAAGTGAAGGAAACGAAGACTGACATGTGGAGAATGGGCACGATTAAGAAGTCCGCACTAGAGATCTATCGAACTTTTAAGCAGGAAATTGCCAAGGAAAGGATATATGATAATACTCGGGGTAGTTCTCTACTGTTTGAGGCCAGGACGGGAGTACTGCGAACCAAGACATACCGGGCCAAATACGAAGGGGTAGACACAGTATGCAGTGCGTGTGGAGAGGAAGAAGAAACTGCCGAACACTTGATAATGTTCTGTAAAGGTCTTCACCCTATAGTTCAGGATGATGGCGCAGAGTTTTTCAAAGCACTGGGATTTAGGGACAGAGAGGGCAAAATAGACTTTAAGCGGGTAGACTTAACTAGAAGGAGGTTATCTGATTGGTGCTAAAGTCAAGGCACGAGTGAAAATTAAACTCTTCACTGCAAAGTACGAATCCTCAAACTCACTTTTTAAGGAAAAAATAAATAAATATAGTTTTGAGTTCATTAAGTATTACGGCTTGGTGGCGCTAGCCACTGCCCGATCTAAAGGGTACAGCCATATCTATTCATCCATCTATCCATTATCACAGCAGCGGGCAGTACCACTATACCACCGTACCAGCTAAGCGTTTTTCATCTGCGGCCCATAGGGGCGCGTCAGTCGAGAATTGTTCGAGACCTGCAGCTGTGCACCACTATTTCTGAGGCTATGCAAAGTGCTGCGTTGTTGCACCGTCTGCCACAAGTGACGCTAGCGACCGAGAGCATTTTCAGAGTGAAGGAGAGAAAGGGGGTGTGCAGCTGTTTTTCTTCTCATGCGGCAGGCATCTTCCTAGAGGAGGCGTTGCTTGAGATACGTCAAAACCGTTAACAAACTGCAGTTTCCAGTGCCGGACGTCCGTAATAAAGAACATAAAAAATCTGAAAAAAGAAATATTAGTGACAAAATTTCGCGTGTACATATAAAGCTAATCATTTGAGCAACATTTTTTTGTGGTTGCCAACAACTGCACAAACATTCGAAACCATAGATGAAGAAATAAACTATATGTTCGAAACTATGGGCAACTCAAACACGGTTTTTAATTACAGTTCAGAATTAAACCGCATTTGGCGCTCATTCTACTCCAAATCGACAAAGCATCAATGCAAGTCAAGGACTCTGTGAACTTTTATTGTTAATGAAAACATGCCGCGTGGCTTCTGCTGACGCTCAAAGTTGGCGCTGTCGTCGTGCGAAGCCAACTGTTCTTTCCTGTGGCAGACGCTGGTTGGTTAGCATTCCCCTAACAACGTGTCGGTGTTTACCGACATGGCGGGGAACACCGGCAAGAAGGCCGACGGCCTGTTTCGGCAAAGTATCGGATGGCAAACCTTACTTCGGTTCACAATTCTAGCCCTGGCATGGCTCGTCGGGTTCAGTTCCCGGCTGTTCGCCGTGATTCGCTTCGAGAGCATCATCCACGAGTTCGACCCATGGTAAGAACCGGTGTCCCCGAGTTCGCCCCCGTTCCTGGGACTGAAGAATTGAGACACGTAGTACTGCTGCGCAAAGGGGTGTATCCTCTTGCGATCTCGAGTGCGAGTACGTGTGACACCCGTTCTAGCGATGCGCTTCGCGCAGGCGCCACGCAAACGTGGAACGCGCGAAACACGGAAGCACTGGCGGTGCGTGGCGACGTGTAGCGAGAGCGGAATTGCCCTTCACAGTTGGCATATTTGCCGGGTCTACAACAGAAACTAACACGTAATAGTCTTAACTAGCCCAACTTCTCGATGTTAGGCTTTCGGATCATTACTTTCTAGCGATACCCACCCAAGGGCGAAACCGAGATCGCGAAGGATAGCAGTGGATATATTTTAATTGCATACCAAAACAGATATCTAGAAACTATTAGACAATACAAGAACATCCGTTTTCCTTTTCTATCGCAAGTGTTGGGCATTTAATTGAAGGATGCTCACGGTCCGCATTCCATGCATACGTGTCGCCAGAATGAGAGCATTCCTTTGGTTTTTAAAGCAGGTGTGGGAGGCGCGTCGAAAACACGTTGTACTAGTGCGGCCTCTTGCACATTTGATTTTTGCAACTGAATAAAAAAAAAGAGTAATCGTATTCGCGCTAGCGTTACGGAAATTGTGCCTAAAGCACCTGGCTAGACGCTGCGGAAGGCAGTTTCACGCCACGCAACCTTTGATCTCGTTGGAATCGATTGATTTACGCTTGTAACGCCGACATCGGTGACACTCGCGTCGCGCTAATGGGCTCATGTGTGTTTTCATGCAGGTTCAACTACCGGTCAACACACTACATGGTCAAGCATGGATTTTACAATTTCTTAAATTGGTTTGATGAGAGAGCCTGGTACCCACTTGGAAGGATAGTGGGTGGAACGGTAGGTATTCCAGTTTATTCACATTCACTGTACGATACAACAGAGTGGGAATAAGAACCACGACAATGAACAGTCATTTGGTCCCGTAGTCCAAAAAGAAAACAATTTACTGCTCATATGTCATCCCAGATGTTCATGTGAAGGTAGTGAAGCTAAAGCTATCTCGTGTGGGTCATTTCATGCAAGCTGCTGGTTCGAACATGTGATGAAAAACCAGCCCTAAATAACAGACGAGCACATAGAAAGACAACGCAGGCACTGTACTCGCAACAAAAACATTGTTGGATGGCACACACACATATATCAAGCAGTTGACCTACTCACGGGGCAATAAATTTTTAGTTGCAATGTTCAGCGCTTGTGTCGTGTCTTCCTTAGTCCTTGTCTGTTCTTTAGTGCTGTTTTTTCACCACAGGTATGAAACACCAACTACCCAGCTTTCCCTTCTAGTGTCAGCTCAGTGGAGAAAAAATATGTTTGCCAAAGTAAGAGAAAATTTGTTTGCCCATGCTGCAAGATAGTTAGGTGGTAATTTTAAAGTACTAAACAAATTTCAGTGTCATCTGGTGGCATTTGACAACAATGCCATTTGTACACTGTGATGGACTTTACGTTTTCATTGGTATATATAGCTGTAGTTTTAACTCCATTGGCAAGAAAAACTTTTAGGCTTGAAGAATTCAAACTCAAGATGCACTCTTATAGTGCAATGACTAACAGTGCAACAAGCTTACAATACGGACAGTGAAAGAAGAAGACAGCACCCAGTCCTTTTCTTCCTACTGCCTGTATTCTAAGCTCGTTGTACTGTTATTCCACATTAAGTGCCCACCAACTAGCCCAACTCTCCATGCTGCATACTCATTTAGCATTGTACTTTCAAGGGCGCTTGGTTGAAATTCCCTGAGCCCACCACACTCTCATAATCGTATCGTGGTTTTGGGATGTTAAACCCAAAAATTAATTTTGAAAATTTCAAGGGCTTCTTATCTTCCCAATAAAACGTACACACACGTGCTTGGTAAACAGCAAAATAGTCACAAATTAGAGCACAGCAACAAATATATATTCATGTAACAATGAGTTCAGTGCCCTGCAATCAATTTATAATGACAGCTGGTGCAACTTAGACGCTCTGTCATACAGCTGTGCAAGATGCGTATGAATAGAGCAAGCACCTGCACTCAAGTGCGACCGACTCGAGGACTGTTGAACTTTTAATACTGAGTAATACGTTTGTTGTGGCAACAGCACAAAATGTGAAACGGTATTGAATGAATTCGAGCGTCATTGATAGTGCTTCATAAATAATGAGTCTGGTTTGTCTGACATAGACACCTGAGCAGTGTCGCACACAAACCCATGGAGCCAGTGGTATATGAAGCTTTCTTTCGTTCCTTTCTCACACTTTGCTGGAAGAAAGGACAACTCCTGCTGTCACAACACATGTGCAAAGTGTGTTTAGTCACATAAGTTGTCATGAACTGTCCTGCATCACTTTTTTTCTGTTCAAAACAATTCATTCAGGTCTACCCAGGGCTTATGATAACGTCTGGTGCTATCCACTATATCCTAAGCCTTCTCCACATAACTGTGCACATACGGGATGTGTGCGTCTTCCTAGCACCAGTGTTCAGGTAAGGCTGTGTTCATGTGCCAACATTTATGTGTACATCTTTAAGCTTTCATCAAGTGCATGAAAGACATGGCACACAGACGCCCTATGTATAGGGCTGTTTTACACCACTTACACTCTTAAATGGTGCATTGTTTTGCTCATGAAACTTTGCCTGTGTGCATCGATCACTCCTTATTTTCTATGACTGGTAACACAGTCTCTCCGACCAATGCCTAAACGAGTGTATTCAAAAAGGCTTAAGATTCGTATTGTAACAACTTTGAAAGCACTTCGGCATACCATTTTTAAAAGCTGCCAATTAAACAATTGTGCAGACTGATAATATTATGCTAATTCTAATTTTCATCTTGTTAATATGCACCACTGTACTGCATCAACATGCCATTAACTGTTTCATTTCATGAAAACGGAGCTTTTGCTCTTATTTAAATGCACAGTTAAAGAAAACCACTTTTTTCGAGAATCACTGCATCAAATTTGATGTAATTGATTGTGTTTGAAAGGGTTGCATAGCAAAAAGTGATAACCGAAGGCCATCATGTTTAAAAAAAAAACATGATTACACAGTTTCAAAAAATTCATCTAAATCTGGCACATGTAATTTTATTGTTAACATGACAATTGCAATGAATTGCAGTGCATAAATTGCAAGTGATTGAATTATCACATCAATTGCAGTTTACTGTACTATGTTTGTTTTACTGCAGATTGACAAATTAGTAAGGTTTGTGCTATTCTTTCTAGCAATTTTCGAAAGTGTTCTTGAAAATATTCAGTCCATAAATCAATATTGTACTGCTGCAGTGATTACAGTTTAACTTTCCCTCAGTGCAACGAATTTTGTCTATATTTTGATTGAGAATGTTCCACAACAGTATGTTATGTTTTACATGTATTTGTCATGGTCACATCCTCAACCCAAGCTACGATATCCTCTCCAGGGCCACCACGTAACGTGCATGTCAGGATCAGCAGTAAACGTTCGTTTTGCCGCTTGTTTTGTGGCATTCGGCACAATGTTACTAAGTGCATTGTTAAGGCACAAAGGACCAGTGTTCATTATGACAAACAACGTAAAGCTTTTTAGAAGTGCCTCAGGAGGAAAATTGCTAGCTTAGTATCATCATGAAAAAAATATAAAGAAGTCAGATATGGTAAGTTTTTATGTTCAGTGAACAAGGTGCTGCTTTCCTGCATCCAACTAGGCATACCTCCTTGTGCAGAACTGCATACCTCCCAGTTAAAAAAAAAAGTTTTGATAGATGACATGAAGTTGACTATACCTACAAAGTAGGATGTGCCTGCATTTTCTTTTATTTAATTAGACGTGAGCTTTTTCTTACACACTGGCTGAATATTCCTTTGTGTATTGTCATTTCAGTGGGCTGACTGCACTTGCAACATACTTCTTAACTAAAGAACTGTGGAATGATGCAGCAGGCCTTTTTGCAGCCTGTTTCATTGCTATTGGCAAGTACTCATGCTTTCTCTCTACATTTAGGCTGCTATAAAAATTTGCAATGTTTGTCTTTAGGGTGGACAAACTGGTCTAACTGGTCTAAATGAGGAGGTTTATATATTCTGGTGTGCCAGTATATAAATGTTGGATAAATATCCATGTGTGGAATACTGTAGTGTATTCAAAATTCTATGATTTAGAGAGCTCTATATGGAATAGAACATGCTTGTGATGGACTAATTTGCCTTTTAAAAATGTATTCCTCATGCAAATACTTTGTTACATTAGTCGTCCACAACTGAGGTGCTTGCTTTATTAATTCTGTTCTCTTAAAAAATTCTTGTAACAATTTATGGAACAAGATCACAAATCTGATTGAAATGCTGAAAAGTCTCGATTTTAAGAATTGTATCAGATGCCCTTGCATGAGGGGCAAAAAGTATACGACATGCATTTGAGGCTGGCTATCTGTCATATATTATACGTAAGCAGTAATGATCTCTACTCTCATTAGGGTGAGGCTGCCTTAAAAGTTTACTGTTATATTTATGATCAGTACTGGTAGACTTAGCAACAGCTTGTTGTGCATGTGGGATTAGTCGCCCGCATATTCATAGATGTCTTCAAAAGCAAACAGTCTATACTTTACATTTGGTGTCACGTGCTTCTTTACGTGTTGACGCAAATCGAGGAACTATTTGTGCTGCCACTCACAAATAATAGTAATTGATTAGTTTTTTTTTCGACACTTACTCGTCAAATTTGAACAACTAGCTCATTTCAACTTTTATTTTCAGTGCCTGGCTACATCAGCCGTTCAGTGGCAGGAAGCTATGATAATGAAGGCATTGCCATCTTCGCACTCATGTTCACATACTTCCTCTGGGTCAAGGCAGTCAAAACTGGTGCCATCTTCTGGGCAGTTCTTACTGCACTTTCCTACTTCTACATGGTAGGTGTGCGACAGCGTAATCGTAGAATAGCCAGTTTTCAGAGCTTCTAGTTGTCATAATCTGAACAATTATTCATGGTTACTTGTATATCAGGTAGGGCTAAATGGACTTAAGTATGTATAAGTGCACTGTTGCCGGCCACACTTCGCTGCACTGGAGCTTTTTGGACCTGTTTTTTTTTTTTTTTTTCCTTCTTTTACCTACACCACAAAGATAGGCACACATAGTAATGGCAGTGGACTTTCGGACAAACTTCATTGATGTTCCATTACAGTTATCAATTGCAACATTCACCCAGTGTCCAGTATGCCTTACAGTATACAGGGCGTTCCAATTATCATGCAGCACGATTAAAAAAAAAAAAAGAAATGGCATTTCGCAAAGAAAACCTGGTGCATTTCGTTCTCATTATAGTGAAATACCTGCTATTACATTTTGTTAATGAATGTTAACTAATTAGTCTAACTATATCAATGAAGTCAGAATCTTAAGTCAAAAACAGTCCATTACTATTCTAAATTATTTTTAAATTTACCTGCATGTATTAATTCCTTTTTTCAGTTACGAGGTTAGAAAGAAATTTTTAAGCAAAGGAAATGTTTTTACAGCGCAAGTGATTGTGTGCTTAGTTTAACCCCATTGTTGGTCCCCACACATGTTTGAGGCACATTAGATTGTCTTGATCTTATTGTCACATTTTCATTTGCTGTAACCTTCATTACGTTGGCTAGACTATGTATATATACACTTGAACCTCACTTATAACGAAGTTGCATATTGCACAAAAATAAGTTCGTTATATCCGAAAAATTTGTTATAAAGGTATATTCCTAGCACACTCTGTTGCAGTACTCTTCATTTACTTCGTTATAACTGATATTTTGTTATTTCCGGGTTCATTTTATTGAGGTTTGAATGTATCTCTATATTCTGCCTTTTTCCTTTGACAGGTTTCTGCCTGGGGTGGCTACGTCTTCATTATTAACCTCATTCCACTGCATGTGTTTGTGCTGCTGCTCATGAACCGGTTCTCTAATAGAATCTACATAGGTGAGTAGTGCACAGCTGTCTACAAAAGGCTTTCAAAAAAAAAGAGCCCTACATCATATTACACTGATATTCCTTCAGTATGCTGCACAAGTGCCTTTTTATTTGCATTGGCATATAAGGTACACTGTGAATAATTTTGTATTCTCCTTGGAAAGCATCCACATGATGAATTTTATGTAACTGAGTACAAATAAAAAAACTGCTCAAGAACTTGGAATAACTGCATTGCAGAAAAAGTGCACTGGAGCATTCAAGCGTGTCTTGAGATGCTTGTAATAGTGCTTGATATTGTTAAATTTTATGCTATAACAAAGACGTGACAGATGTAACATATAAAATTAAGTGTTCTTTGTGACCACAAATGATTTGGTGGCAGTTAGTACTATGCGAGCACTGAAGTGCAACCTATGCATTTATTATTTACCTTATTACTATGAAGGCTCTGTTCTTAGTAAGTTGTGCCATTTAATTATGCCCATTAAGTTGGCACTGTTTGCGTTAAATGTCCTTTTTTCAAATAAAGATACATAGTGACGTTAATAAATTTTGCATCACGCCACTGATAAGGAAGGTGGGTGCGTTATGTGCGTGACACTTCTAGTGAATGTATGGTGATGTGTGGCACATATTTTTTCAGCCTACAACACTTTCTTCATCCTCGGCCTGCTCATGTCCATGCAAATCCCATTTGTTGGCTTCCAGCCAGTGCGCACTAGTGAGCACATGGCTTCAGCAGGTGAGCCAGTCTTCCACATCTCCCAAATTAAGTGGCAGCAGTGCACATGGTGGCCAGACCTGTCGTAAGACTTGCTGCATCGTGTCTGCTCTCAATAGTGACTCATTTCCTTAAGTGTGTCGTAGGCATTTCCATCGCTGCACCTAAATAGTTCCTGATAATTTACTTGTTTTCTTTTTCTCTCTCTTCAGGTGTATTTGTTCTGCTAAATGCCTATGCCTTGCTCAAGTACCTGCAGACCTTCTTCTCCCGGTCCGAGATGAAAACATTGTTTTTTGGTGCTGTAGCTGCATGTAGCTGGACTGGTGTTCCTGTCTGTTGTCATTCTTACCTATGCAGGTGAGCTATACTGATTCCAGTTCATGCTGCAGGCTGCAGCTGAGTAGGAGCACATTCAATTTTTTTCTATCACTGCAGTGTTCGATCTTCTCAATTGCGCACTCTGGTAGTTCAGCAAACGACAGGGAATTTCTACTTGCACTCACGTTTTAAGGTTCCTCAGATATACCTGCTTTGTTGTTCATGGCATTCTATTTTGCAAGTTTTGTAGCTTCTCTGAAGCTGTTGTGATGGACAATTAAAATATAGTTCTCATTATAGCTTTAATTAAAACACTAGTTTAATAACTTCATAGTATGATGTCTGTACTAATATTTGGAATACGTTCAGGTGCAAGACAAAAAAGCGTACGTTCAACCAAGAATGTCTTAAAGGAGAGCGCTGGTGAGCTAGTTGGTTGAATCGATATCATAAAACTTGGTAGTGCAAGATCAATGAGGACAAGGGGGAACGCAGAAATACAGGACAGAGTTACTTTTTGTTCCTCGTCGATCTTCCGCTGCCAAGCTTTAAGACTAAGAATGTCGTTATAGCTAGCACGAATCACTTGATGTCGTGCTCACCCTCTTTTCTCCTTACTCGCAGGCTACATTGCTCCATGGAGTGGCCGCTTCTACTCCCTGTGGGACACTGGTTATGCCAAGATCCACATTCCGATCATTGCCTCTGTGTCCGAGCACCAGCCAACCACATGGTTCTCCTTCTTCTTTGACCTGCATGCGCTGGTGGCCACATTTCCAGTGGGCCTCTGGTACTGCGTCAAGAACATCAACGACGAGCGCGTGTTCAGTGGGTCTTTTTTTGAGCTCTCCCTCTTCCGTTGGCTGCTAGGGCTGAATAAGTCTAAACAGGCGTATTCCTAGCAGTGTTTTGCTTGGGTGCCCTGTGCTAGCACATTATCAACAGCTACCCAATTGATATTAGAAACTATATGAAAAACTGCTATAGTAACGAAACTGATGGCAGCTTGACAAAAAATAGAATAGGCCATGGTTTCCGGCTGCTTACTGAAATGTTGTGCGTTCTATTTCGGCTGTGGCAAGTTTGAGAGGTGAAGGAGCCCCATATACTGTGCAATTTCAGTACATGATATCATGCAAACATCATTAGACAGTAGGAAACGATGTGAACTATCGAGATACAGTGTTTTGTAAGACCCCAGATGGCATAAAATTTCTGCAGCCGTCCACTAAGGCATGCATTGTAGTTATATAAAAGATCTGGCTTGTAAAATCCGTGATAATATAGTGCAAATGTTATCTGCATGGTTTGCATTTTAAATAAGTGCAGCAAATTAAATGGTTGGAATGAATGAAATGTTAACTCTGAAGTGAGAAATCTTTCTAGGTGAAAGATGCTGGCTGAAGGCCTGGCAGCAGGTTTTTCTTTCAAGTGTCAATGCATTAAGATACTTTGTTATGGCTAAGAAGCCTGTGCCCATAAATTAATATGTACAGACCTTTCACTTAGTTGTCCTTTGTACACTGCATTGCATTTTGTGTTAAACTTGTTTTACGCAGGTTAATGTTTTTGCATGTCATTAGCAGTTTTCTGTGCATAATAGTTACGTTAAACAAGTGCTCAGTGTGAGTATTGCTTCTGTTTCATCTGCGCGCAGTCGTGTTGTATGCTGTGACGTCGGTCTATTTTGCTGGCGTGATGGTTCGGCTGATGCTGACGCTGACGCCCGTGGTGTGCGTGCTGAGTGCCATTGCATTCTCGAGCACCCTGAAGCTGTACCTGCAAGACGAAGAGCCCAAGGCTGGTCAGCAATCCGGCAGCAACCACCAGGGTGGCCAGGCCAGCAGCAGCAGCCAGGGCGACAGCGAAGACAGCGATGACAATCGTGAAAAGAAGAAACTCTATGATAAGGTGAGGGCATGAAGATCGCCGTTTTTAGACAGGCTTTTTTTTTTTTTCTTCTTGCACTGTACACATTTCACAATTACTTGTTGCTGCTCTAATATACTACAGTCGACGTCCGATGTCCCAGACTCTCAAAGGACCGCGAAAACGTCCGGAAAATCGGGCAGCCTGGAAAAACGAATTCTCGCGAAAATGCACCTTTTTTTTGTAGGTATATTTCGCTGACGAAGAGGGTAACGGCCGCAGTACAAGATTTCCATTGCAATTCTGCCAATGCATCGTTTAGGTGGCTCTGAGAAGAGCCGCTAATAAAAAAAAATCGACTTGGCTGGCGTTACCTCATAGGTCATCATCATCATCAGCCTGACTACGTCCACTGCAGGACAAAGGCCTCTCCCATGTTCCGTCAGTTAACCCAGTGATTAGAGCATCTGCCTCGCATGCAAGAGGTCCGTGGTTCAAATCCCGGTGCCTGCGCAGTTCCCAACCGAATTAAAAAAAAAAAAAAAATCCACGTGTTGATAGAACTGCATTAAGAGGCCTGGGGTGCGGCCTCACTAGTAACCATCAGCCGGGAACGCACTCCCTCACCAGAGAAGGATTGGCCACCCTGGTGCAGTATCTGGCCACTACCTCCCACATGCATACGTCAAATAACTCATAGGTCAGCACTTAAGTGCAAAGAAGTCACCTATTTTCTTTTGCACGGCGTTCCGCTTGCCCGCGATCATGTCTGCCTCAATGTCAGTCAACATCATGTTGCCGCTGTACACCGATGACAGTGTCATCAGGGCTCGTGTCAAGTTTGACCTCGTTGGTTGTGTAGGAGATGGTTCTTTGTTCTCGGTGTTGGAGTCGTCTGAATCCTCCGTAACTTGACAAATGATTTCGTCATCGGTCAAGTCCGCACATAGTTCGAGGTCTTTGTCAGCGTCGGCAAAGCCCTCAAAGGTTGTCCCGGCTGGAATCGACACGCCAGCAACGCGCAGATCGTCGAAGGCAACATTCGCGGATGGCAGTTCGTCACACACACTGCCACTTGGGGCGAGACGGCCGCCTCGGCGTCGAGTGTGAAGCTCGCGTGGCAAAAACAGTTCCGCAGAGTGTCTTTCATAACCGTCTTCTACGGGTTCGCTAGCATGCTGACGGCAGACCTGAGGTCAACAGCGTAGCTTTTCCCGTTGTCAGAGCAGAGCACCATGTGGCTGAGCATGCGTGATTTGTAATGAGGCTTCAAGTTCTAAATCAGGCCTTGTCTTTGATGAAGTCTGAAACAGTTTGCTTCGAAATTCCGAACTCCCTTCCCACCTTTGCCTGCGACCGACCGCGTTGGACCTTTTCAATGATGGTGGCTTTCTTCTCCATTGTGAGCTTACGAGGAGGCTTTGTGCGCTTCGAAGGTGCGGACGAAGATGAATGAGCAGTCGGTGCCATTGCTGTAAATAGTGAATCCGCTTGACGAAAAGCGCAGCACGAAACAGCTAGGAACTCGGTGGATGCTGAAGGTCGGGAAACGTTACTGAAGATAGCACGCAGCAGCAAATGAGCAAACGCAGAGCTGACAAAACAACATGTGAACAAACACAGTGAGGTTTGGCTTGGCTAATCCGCTAAGCTACGGTTAGCAATGGATTGACACGTGTGGTTTCGAGGTTACGGCAGCCGCGGCGTAATGCGGCGGTTGACGGTAGTGCTGCTGGCCATACCTGCGATGAGAGTATGGCGGGTTCGAGGATATGAAAACATGGAAGAAGATATGAAAACAACCAAAATGTCGGCGTCGATGGTGACTTTGGGTCGGCGGTTAACAGTAAAAAGTCGGGGAAATCAGATGCCGAAGGCTATAAGCATCCGGAATTTCGGACTTTTTGATACATTGACTCTATGGGGAACTTGACGATGCCACAGATGAGTCCGGGAAACCGGACATTGACTGTATATAGAATTTTCAGGTATATTGAACTCGTGAATTATTCTCTTGAAATTCTTTAATAAAAAATAAAAATTCGCACAATTATATCGAGTGGTGTTATTTGCCCCCCTTCGGATATATCGTACGTCGTGTGAGCTGGAAGGTGCACTTCAGCACTCGCTGCGCCCCGCGTTATGCGCAGTAGCACGACTCCGCGCGCAAGTTAGAAGAAGCCTTTTGGCACTCGCAGTGCCCGGCGACTTTCGCACGACACCTCGCTTCCGCCAAAACCCGCAATGCTTGAAAAAAGGGTAAGGATGAGAGGGCTCAGACTGCATAATCTTTAACTTGCAAAACGTTTTTTTTTTTTCGTTTCTCTTTTTCTCTTATTGTTTCTCTGCGTACCCATCAGTAGGAACGAAGAAGCCGACGTCCTTCTCCTTGCACTCTTTTTCTTTTACTATTTTGTTGCTGTTTTGCAAGTTTTGATCAGCCAACAACAGCTCGTGCCTTTTGCTGTTGCCCTCGCAGGTGGCCATTGCCTCGCGAGCGCTTTGTTGCTTCTGTACGCACGTTGTTTAAGTACCACTGCATGTGCAGCATTTGTCTTTTGCGTGCATGGTGTGCAAAGCTGCTGTGGATTTCTTAAATTGCTGATTGTTCGTGTAGCTATGGCCAGTATCAAGAAGCGCAAGGCCCTCGACCTTGCGACAAAGTTGAAGGCTATTTGGCGTATTGAGGCGGGGAAGAAATGTTTGACTGTCGGGGACGAATTCGGGATACCACGGAGCACTCTGAGTACCTTGTTAAAGAACAAAGCAGATATCAAAGCAAAGGCGGCGGAGCAGCGAACTTCGGGAGCTTGTCATGTTCCTGCCCACGGGAATGTAGATAAGGCACTCTATGCCTGGTTTTTAGAAGTGCGCGCGAAGAACATTCCGTAGGATAGGCCGATGCTGATCGCCAAGGCCAAATGGTTTGCCGCTGCACTTGGTGAAACAACTTCGCCGACAACACGGGGTGGCTTCACCGATTTAAGCAGTGCTACAACATTATTTGCAAAACCATTTCTGGCTAAAGCGAAGCTGTCAGCAGCCAGGACGTCCAGCAGTGTATGACGTTAAAGTGGCCGGAAATCTCTGCTAAGTTTTCTCCCGCGAAGATCTTCAACTCCTGGCGAGATGTGAAGACTGATACAGTGGTCAGCTGCTCCGCAAGGCAAGCTTCGAGACGGCGGAACTTGCGGGAACCGGTGAAGACGACGACGAGCGCATAGACAACACGTTTCGCAAGTTGTCATTCCTGCTTCCCGGCAGCAGTTTGCACATAAAGTGTCTGCGGACAATTTCGTGAAAGTGGACTGCAATGTCCTGGCCGTTGCGAGCTTTGCTGACGAGGACATAGTAGCTGCAATCGCAGGGACTCGAGATGCCCAGGCCTATAGCTCATGTGACGAGGAGGATCGTCCGGACAAAGCGCTGGCTACACGTGGGTACTCCGCCGCTGAAGTGGCGGCAGCGTTCCTCGTCATTCGCCGTTGTATCGGCCACGTGAAGGGAACCGGGCTGTCGCATCTGGACAGCCTTGATAAGATCAAGACATTTCATAAAACATTTCATAAAAAGCAGGCCAAGATAAGCAATTTCAACATTTCATCTTCAACATTTCATAAAAAGCAGGCCAAGATAAGCAATTTTTATCACACAAATAAGTCATTCTGTTGCGGCGTGTGTGCAGAATTAGTTGTCATTCTTGAATGTGCCTGTTGTAGGTGAAAACCTGCTACAGGTAAGCTCTCGGGGTCTGCATTTTTTATATAGAACTTTTCATATATCAAACTAATTTGCAATCTCCTGCGAGTTCGATATATCCGTGTTCAACTGTACTGCTTCTATGCATGCACTAATAATGTAACCTGACAGTTTCTTGGTCCGGAACCTGCTGATGCTCGGTATACTAACACACAAGCTAATTTTTTCGCATACTATAGCAACTGTAATCTTGAATCGTGTCTCCAAGGTTTTGTGCATCAGTGTATGCCATAAAAGCAGTTTAAGGATTGAACAACAGCCCTCATGGCCTTAGTTTTGGTGGAGCCTCACCATACCAAAGAAAAGCACAGCAAATGCCCGCAAATATAATTATAGCAATGTGCGAAAGTACTATGGGTTTGCTGGAAAAGAAAAAAAGAGGATGTGTGGCTCATGGCATAGAACTGACAAACACCCACTAAAACGCTGGTACTATTTAAGAAAAAAAAAAAAAACTAGCTGGAGAGGTCACTTGATGGAGGCATATTCAGAGCAAGCTTATGTTGCCAGTGTTTGTCCTCTTGGCAGCAATTAAAACGCCCAAATTTCTTTGTATTTTCTTTCAAAACAAGACGGGAGAGCAGGAATATAGAAAAAGTAGGGATATTAAAAATCGCAACATATACACAGAGGAATGATAATGAGTGAGGCGGAGCGTTCCTCCGTCTATCTGTCTGTGGATATGCTGCGCTGGCTCCGCCGGAAGATGGACTGCCCTAGACCATAAGGAGCTTTGCCCCTAGAAAACTATTCAGTGGAACTCCATAGATGGTCCTGAGAACTACATATGTATACTAGTATTTTCAATGTAAGCTAAACTTTGGTTCAGTACGGTGCCTCACAAGGTTTTTCTGTATCGTCACAATTTTATACAAAACGAGATGCTTAACAGGCCTTCCATTCTGCAGGCAGGCAAGCTTCGCAAGATCAAGTCTGACCAAGGTCGGGAGAATGTGGGCCTAGGCACCAATGTACGGAGCATAGTGGTTGTTGTGCTGATGATGATCCTCATGATGTTTGCCGTCCACTGCACCTGGGTCACCAGCAATGCATATTCCAGTCCCAGCATTGTACTTGCATCCTATAGCTCAGATGGGTGAGTTAACATTAAAATTCAGTAGTGGCAGACTGACCCAACTAGATATTTCTTTGGATAGACTGGAGGGACCGAAACCTGACTGCTAAAAAAATTGAGCACCAAGAACTTCCAGAATAGCATTGCAAAAAGTGCAAGAGCTTGTCTCTGGCTCGATGGGTGTATTTCATCTTGTTGAAACATCACTGGATTGGAACTGCTACCTATTTATCTAGCTTTAACGGTTTGCACCTTACATGAAATTACAATTACTTAAACTTGTATGTACTGCTTGGAGCTAAGAAAATGCTGGCTCGTTTTCGTTTCCATTCACGGCTGCATGCCGAGGTTGCTAGTGAACTCAAGATTTTAACAGTAAGGTGAGAGGTCATTTTGAAAAATTCTCATGTCTCTGTCGTTGGTTGTGAGTGAAAAAGTGGCATTGTTTTGGTAGCGAAATTCTAGATAGTTGCAAATAAATAAAAAAATCTCTCGGCTGAGCGAGAATCAACCCCAGGCCTTCTGCATGGCAAGCATGTGTTTGACCACAGAGTGATGCCAGTGCTTAAAATTGCTTCGTAAAAAAGCTATATGAATGTCATATGGTTAGTGGCAGTCTCCTTAATGTCTGTAATACTGTGAGGGAGAATTATAGAATCGTATGAGACATCTAAAACAAGTGAACTGCGGAACAAGCAGGTGGTTCAAAGCTGCCCAACTTGTTATAGATCGCACAACTACACTGGTGCTTGTGGCACCCTATAAATATATAGTCGATACTTGACCAGTTAGCAGAAACAATTGTGGCATCGTGGGCACTTAGCAACTCTACATCCAGCAAATGTTCTAGGATAGTTTGAAACGATCAGTGTTATTCACACATGTTTGTTTTCTTGTGTCATGGTTGAAGGCTATTGACCACAGGGCTCGACTATGCTATCACATTCTACTTTTGAAGCAAAGGTAAAGCAGCCTGTGGGTTTTTTTTTTTTTTCGTTTCCGTTTTGCAAAATTTGCAGCAAGCAGATGAGCTAGCTTTCATGCAGGCTAAGACTTTCAGAATAAGAGTGTATGCCAGTGTGAATTTTATTGCTTTAGCTTATGCTGTAAGAAACAAGGTCGAGTTACCAAGCCGAAACTCATAACCACGATTTTGCACTGAGAGATTGCCAGCAGCTAGTAGTAATTTGCAGTTTGATGTGTTGGATGACATTATCTGCATACACCTTGCATATTCTTGTTCATAATGCTGGCACATTTATTCCTTTAGGTCAAGGGCCATTTTGGACGACTTCCGGGAAGCTTACTACTGGCTCTCTCAGAACACTCATGAAAATGCGCGCGTTATGTCATGGTGGGATTACGGGTACCAGATAGCAGGCATGGCCAACCGGACAACGCTTGTCGACAACAATACGTGGAACAACAGCCACATTGCACTGGTCAGTGCCTCTAAGTTCTGGCACATTTTTTTCAGTGTCCAAATTCCACAGCTGTAATATGGAAATGAGCCCGACCTGAATTTCCTATTGTTTTCTTCTTTTTTTTTCTCGTAATAACTTGCAGGTAGGAAAAGCCATGTCGTCAAATGAAACTGCAGCCTATGAGATCATGAAAGCACTGGATGTGGACTATGTCCTAGTCATTTTCGGTGGGGTGATTGGCTACTCTGGTGACGACATCAACAAGTTCCTTTGGATGGTCAGAATTGCAGAAGGTGAACACCCCAAGGATATAAAGGTAAACCTCGGCAGTTTGTGTATGCATCCAAAGCCTTGTGTGTGTGTGGCAAATTCTTCCCAGTATGAATGAGCTTGCCTATTTTCACTTTGACAGGAAACTGATTACTTCAATGACAAGGGAGAGTTCAGAGTAGACGAGTATGGATCCCAAACACTGCTCAACTGTCTCATGTACAAGATGAGTTATTATCGCTTTGGTGAAGTTCAGGTAAGGTGGCTGCTTCAATGGCTTTAAGCTTATGTGCAGATTTATATGGGTACTAACAATATCGTACATTTGAGGTCACAAAAATGAACTCGAGGCAAATCCATTCTCAGTAGACTTGTGTCAAATTTGGCCCTGAGAGACAGATGTTAATTGATAAAATTATTTGAGAGGCAGAAAAAGAAAAAACTGCTAGCTCATTTGGTGCATACGTATTACATACGTATTTGCCCCGATTGTATAGTGAACCCAACTTCACATTTAACACCCCTGCCACACTGGAGGTGTTAATGTGACTATGTTCAAATGTCATTCAGAGCAACGAATGCCATTCGACCCATAGTGGTGCTATACCTGAAAAAGTAATGTCATTCTTTCACGGTGTCGATCATTCAAAAACAAATGGCCAGAAAAGTTGAGCAAGGTACATGTATAGTGATAGAAAATTGAAGTTATCTACTTTAAAGGCCCTGTGGGAGGTCTTTTTCGCTAAACAAGTACGCATAGAAATTGTATGTGACAGTATATGGCCATCATAAGCCAAGATGATTCGCTTAGTCTGTAGCCACAGCTGATAAAATGAACACAAGCACCACGACAAGCCGAGTGTGATGATAAAAAAAATATGGGTAAACGTGTCCCATATATTTAGGATTTTTAAAACACAAAGCAACAGATGCACACATGGTATAGTTAGTGGTGCAACCTCACACTTGAAAACCCAGAGCGTTCTATATTCGTTTGCTTTAAAATACGATCTCGCATGCGTCCATGCGAACAAAGGCTAGCAACGGAAGTGTTGTAGCTTTATGAGAGCAAAACCCTCCGCCTGGGCTTATTACGCTTGTGCTGCCGATTCCACCGCTGCCGATATACGCATTCATTGGCACAGAGGTGTCTGCTTGTTTACATCATCGTCGACAGCACCGGCGGCCCGACGCCACTGAGGTGGAAAGTAAAGACATTTTACAACCTTCCGGGCTCCTGTCCTCGTTAAAATTTGGGTCAAATTGAGAATGCCGAATGTCACCTTTTAAGTAATCTCTGGGATAGAGAGTATACGTTTGATTCCACTGCGGTGGCGAATGTGTTTCTCGAACTCATCCAATTGCTTAAATGATTTGATTCTAATGACATCATATATTGCTGTTCAGCAGCCACATAATGTCATTAGATGCAAATGTCATTCTCTTCTAATGACATTATACGTCCAGTGTGACAGGGGTATAACACGTACCTATGTTATAATCAAATAAATGCTATAGTGTTTCTTTGTAAGCTGACCCAGTTCATCTTTCAGCAAATGAAACTTCTGTTAAATGAAACATATTTTCTTTGTCCCTCATATTCTATTTGAACGAGAGTCTACTGCATGTGGATGCTGGCTGGGATTTATGGTCGAGATTGATTTGGCAAGCCAAGTTCACGGTAGTCTACGGCACTGCCTTTAGTTCCCATGCTTGTAGCTCTTATAGACATAAGCTCTAGATTTCCAACAAGCATTTTTTTTTTCCCAAGAAAACCTTTGGACCTGTGTTGCATATAACTGCAATGCCTCTACAATACTATAACGCTGAATCCACTTGCCTTACAGCTAGACTACCGGTCGCCCCCTGGATTTGACCGCACACGCAACATGGAGATAGGCAACAAGCACTTCACCCTGGAGCACCTTGAGGAGGCATACACAACTGAGCACTGGCTGGTGCGCATCTTCAAGGTGAAGAAGGAGCCCAACCGTCCACGCATCCCGTACGTCCAGCGCCAGGTCAAGGCCCGGAGCACCTTCGTCTCGAAAAAGGTAAAGCCACAGGCTGGGGCCTCCCCAATCTACAGCAGCGGGCAGAGCAGGCCACCTTAGGTGAGGACGGCTCTCGGCTTTCACACGTGGCACGTGCCCTGCCCGTCTCTGCCTGCTGCATCTATCAGACTGCCTGCGTGTCTGGACACAGTGTGCTCTGCAGATCCCACTGTGTGGCTTGCTTGTGTGGAGTGCTCTGGCTGAAAACCTGGCTGCAAACTATTATAAGAAAGCACACATGGATATAACAAAGAAAAACAAAATGTTTGTGGTCAGAACTGGAAGGGAGGAAATACAATATTTTTTTCCAAGCCATTACCGCACTCTATAACAGGTACCATATAAATCTGCTCGGGTCAAGTGGGTATACAAGTCGACCCCCCCCCTCCCCTCCCGTCTAAAGTATAGGTCACAAAAAAAAAAAAGCAAACCCAATATTGCCAAAATGCATTGTTCAACGCACTGCTCACCCATCGTATGACCAGCTTTCAAACATTATTTGAGGTGCTCTTTGCTCTTATTGGTCAGAAGCATCATCACTGTCTTCAGAAGACTACCTAGTGTTTGTTGCCGGCCCCTTCCCACAGGCCTTCGTGCCATTGAGTGAGTTCTTGATACACGTTTTGGAAGCATTTCGCTCCATGACATCTGGCAAAGGACACTAAGCCGAAAGCACCCAGCCATGGCAGTGAGCACACATGAACTTGCCGAATGGAGTCTGCGAGCGCATCTTGAAGTTACGGATGAACTGCACTCCGCCTGCGAAACGACCTTCGTGGTTCGCATTTCTACAGCTTGCCTTTCTGCTCTGTCTAATAGCACACACATTTTTCAGAAATGCCACAAAGTGGTACTGAGTGGCCATGTTGTCGTTTGCTTCAGTGAAATTAACATTAAGCTTTAAATGCAGCTGAAAACCATCTTCTCGTGCCTGTAGTACTCGTCTTCAATGATTGTACTTGAAAAATCTTAATGTGGCATCACTCGGAGATGGAAATTTGAACAGACTCGGACAGAGATGGAGATTCAGCACAGCTTGAAAAAACACACACACACACACACACACACACACACACACACGCACGCACATGCACACGCAGGCGCACGCACACGCATGCACGCACACACACGCACGCACACAAAAAAAAACAACAGCGAGACTGAAAAAAATATCCAACTGTGGGATCGTGAGACTTGACATACAGCCACATGTTGCCAGACTCACTATTGGCTAAGGCTAAACGCCACTATATAAAATAAGGGGCACCTTTAGCTACTTGTTTTAATGAAAATATCTTGACTTATATTCCGGTTTTTGCAGTACTTTTATGACCAACGGAACATATAAAAGTGACAGCATGACATTAAAGAAATGCTAATGCCCGGTGAATGATCTAGATGCTGTGCAACATCTGTTTGTTGCAGAAAGATCGCTTAGTTGCACAAGTTGGTAATTAAAGGGGTCACACCAGTTTTCAGCTCGGAATTGCCTACGACAAGCAGGGCTCTTACGTAAAACTGCTGGCTACCTTGGAAGTTTATTTTTTAGTGATGTTCTCTTGTGGTCGATTAACACAATGAAACCAGCCAATATTTTTCTTCTCTAAAAAAGCAGTGTTATTAACTTCTCTTTTAAGGATTAATAAGCTTTATAAATGGGACAGATATTTTGAAAAGCTGGTACTGGTATTTTCACATAGCTGAAACCTAGGCTCTGCATGCAGGCAATATGCAAGTGCTGTGTATCGATAAGTAAAACTTAACAAGGTATGTACAAATACAGCTGATTCATACTTGGTGTTTACCTAACTCTTGTTGAGGCTTTGTTCTCAAAAGTGGCCAAATAATTGCAATACACCATGCATGTCCAAGGCAAGTTTCTTGCCGAGATTTCCTGTAAAAAAAATGGTGACTTGTTACTCTTCTGGCTGAATGTTTTTGACATGCCACAGCTTTAAATTTTCATGTGATGAACTAGCTGTCTTTTATGCATCTGTTTCTCTTCAACTGCTAACCATGAGAGAGCTATATATAAGTCCAACATCTTCCTACAGTCGAATCCTGCTACAACGAACCTTGCTTTAGCAAAATTTCCGCTACAATGAACAAAATTATGGGTTGTCCATAGGAGTCAATGCATAAATATTTTCGCCACAATGAACACTGTTTCTTCTGCCAGTTCTGCTTCAACAAAATTTGACGATGCGATTCGAGGCTCGGATACACTCAAACCTCATAACAAAGTTGCATCTCACACAAAAATAGGTTTGTTACATACGAAAATTCGTTATAAAGGTATATTCCTATGCTATATCTATTGCAAAGCTAGTTTTTATTTACTTTGTTATAACCGATATCTCTTTATGTCTCGGTTAGTGGTTTGAGTGTATTTAATGTCGGGCAGTAAACACAGTCTCGAATATTTTGATGCATTTTTAGAACATAAAAATAAGTCTACAAAGTCTGAAATATGCATTGGCACCTCCAGAAACTGCAGCTACTTTTGCCACCGGCTTGCTCCTGAGCCGCAGACAATCCGAAGCTGAAGCTCAGTCCCTCGGTTAATTTCGTGCACGCTATTGCCGAGTATAATCGCAGAACAATACCTTTTCCGATGCCAACGCTTCCAGTTCTTTTCGCGCTGGGGCAGTGTGGTCAAAGCGGCTGTTCGTTTGTGCTATCAACAAAACAGCCAGTCGCAACTAGTGGAATTAGCATAGAATAAAGCATAAGTCACCGCGCCAAGATACCATGCCTGGCATCTCGGCATTGTCGGATTTTGATAGCGGACAGCTACTCTTGTTAGCATGTTAATTCGTTCACGAAAATCATTGTGGCCATTGTTTCAGCATGTTTTTCAACATGGCGTCGCTATGCATGTGCGAGAATCTCATCATGACGTAGCTGAGATGGAAAGCAGACGACACTTCCAATTTTGGGGAATAAAAGGTTCCGTTGTTTCGCTAGCTCGAGTCAGCTACAACTTCTTCAATTTCGCTACAACAAAATTCTCGCTAATGAAATGTTTTCTACGCCCCATCACTTTCGTTGTAGCAGGGTTTGAGTGTGTAAGACTGCTGTGTGAGGTGCTGTTATGCGGAAATCCATGTTGTAGAGAAGCACCTGAAATTGTAGCACAGTTTGCCTGACCTAGTACTAACCTATACACTCAGTTGCACAAGCAATTCCATAGCATGATCACAATTAACAGCATGACAAAACTGATCAGCTTTTCTTTTTTAAGTGTTTGCCAGTTTTTTAATGCTTTTTGAATTGTAGATCTATCAAGTACTACCAGTTCGTTCTCTTTTTGACATCACAGCACTCGTGTGGCTTTGAACAAACATCCAAGAAAAGTGAAAATATTCATGAAATATGTTTGAATCTCTAAAAAATATACTACAGTTGAACCTATGTATAGCAATACTTAAGTGTCACGAAAAATATTGTTGTAACTAGGCCTGTGCAAATAGTGAAGTTTAGGCTCCAAGTGAATTCAAAGCGAACAGCGATTCAGTTCTGGTAATTACAAATCAAGTTCGAATAGTGTATATCACATATTGTAAAGGAAAATGAGTGTTTCTCATGACCCTACTAACCTCTACAATATATTTATATATATAAATTTTCTAACTGAAACAAGGCCTGCGCAAATGCCATTATATTTGGTTCAAAGTGGAAACAACTTTGAATAGTATCAGGATTCGACTTCCAGTAGAATGCAATAACCTACAAAATATGCTACGTTTTGAAATATACTACACTTGAGCATAAAAGCCGGTATAACAACAGTATAAACTTGAAAAGTGGCACATCGATGCGAGTGTAAAATTCCCATTTAACCTTTGAAGTGTGGCTTCAGCAGCAGTGCAGATTTACTCCAAATAGGTGTTTTCATGCCTCAGCATCCATCTACCGCAGCGAATCCACCTCTGCAAGGGCCCACATGCAGACTAAATATATATCTGTTAATTCATTTCCGTTTCGTTCATTAGCCTGATATCCAAAATGTAGTATACTAAACAGTGTTGTGGCGCAAGTGAAAACCGTACAAATGTTTTTGAGTTGAATGCAGTGGAACTTCGTTACGACGGATCTACTTACTATAGATGTTCAGATAGTGACAGACTAATTTAGCCAGCGAGCTGGTCAGCACTTTATTTCTGCCATTCAACAGCTTCCAACTTTGAACACCGCTTTGCCTGCTTTCGGGTACAGGAACAGTGCATGGTCTAAGGATGCACTTACAAAAATCTCTGGTCTAAGTACAGTTGTGCATGAGCAGGCGTTGGCACATCCCCTTAAGTCTTTCAAGCTTCTTTTGAAAGTCTTTAAACTAAATCTGTTTTTTGACCCCGTTTGCGTCTGCTACTGATTCACTCGGCTGTGACAATCATTCAATGTTCAAATAGATGCCCATTATGACACTGTTTGGATAGTCAATACTTTTGTGCAACAGACCAAAATCTTCTTCACTAATATAAAGGTCTGTTGTAATCAGGTTAGCCTAGCCTAAGAAAAGAGAATGTTTTTGTAAAATGATCTAAACAATTACATGCAACACAGTGTATAAGTCATGATTATTGTTGTCGTGCTAATTTTTTCCCTTGTTTTTCAGAGCTTACGCAAGAAGAAAGGATTTATCAAAAACAGGCCCACTGTGGTAAAAGGAAAGAGGTCTGGAAAATCCATATAGGACTATCAAATCAAATTACTTTACAAGGAAAAAGAAGCTGTAAATGCTGTTCCCAATGCACGTCGAAACCTGCACATAGTCATCACATGAAGACGAAGTCTTTTTTTTTTCCCTCGTTTTTTTTTTTTTTCACTTGCTGCGGACAACCGTGGGTGCCTCCATCCAGTGTGTTGTGTGTGTGCGTGCATCGGAATGCAAGTTCAGCTTTTGTTCATCTGCTACAGGTGCAGAACGGGCAAGCACCTGCCCTCTTCATTTGTTTTTCCAGTGGCATTCAGTGCTGTTTGCGCAGCTGAGACAGAGGGATGCCATCGCCCGCAGGAAGATGCTTAGTTTTTATTTACCATTGTTTTTTGTTGGCTATTTTTGAACTATTGCGGGACTTAAGTGAGCGAGCACTTTTGTGGCGGGTTTTTTTTTTCCTCATTACTGTGTGGATGACTCATTATTGGAGAAAGTGTCTGGGGTTGTTGATATAATGAATTTGGTAAATAAATACACTAAGGAAGAACTTGTCTGTCTCAGCCATGTGCACTTTTTGCGCTAGGCACGGCTTCAACCTTGCTTCCTTATGCAATAAACAGGCAACGGGATTTTGTTTCTGGCTGCACCAATATGGGTAAATTTACTACATACAATTAAGAGTAAAGACATCGTGCAGGTGATAGCCAACCAACATTTCATACTGCATATATTACAGTAGTTTGTAGAGACAATAAACGAAGTAAAAGTTTATTACATTATGGATATCTAAAGCTCCAGCATTTAAAGCCAGATTCGGTTATAAGATTTGTATCAATGTAGACTCGGGCAACTTGTATGAGCAGAATATGAAGTTTTAAGGTAACCTATTTAGTTTCTCAGCATATCTAAACATCTACAACAGCTGGACCTATATTTCATTTTAGGGGCGAAGCTCCTTATGCCGTGGCTCGTGCGTCCCTCGTAGTACGTAACCACCAGTGGCACATACCCGAAATAGGTATAACGTTTGACCTCCAAGGTGGTGCCGGTGAGAGATTTCTTCTGTGAGTTGTTGAACAATAAAAAATAGTGCTCAACGTACATGCCAATGGCTGCTAATGGGGAATGAGAGACAGGAGCATTCGGCTTTTAGTCAACGCGCACGCTGCGATCTCCATTAGCAGTCATTGGCATGTACATTGAGCACTATCGGACAAGAAAGGGTTGCTACATTATACTCGGTGGGTGTAACCTCCTTAGTTTTAGAAAGGTTTAGCGAGCGTTGAGCCGCAGGGCCATGAATACAATGAACTAGTATATACCATGAATGATTTCGAGGTGGTTAAAGGGGGGAAGCAGATACGAAGCGCAAGCCGTAAGAAATTAAAAGCTGCATCCTCCTGTCTCTCATTTCACAATAGCAGCCACAGGCATGTACATTGAGCACTATCTGACAGGAAAAGGTTGCTACGTTATACTCCCTGGGCGTAACCTCCTAGAAAGGTTTAGCGAGCGTTGGGCCGCAGTGCCATGAATACAGTGAACTAGTATATACCATGAACTCAAGGTGGTTGAAGGTGGGAAGTAGACCCGAAGCGCAAGCCGTAAGAAAGTGTGCGTGTGCCACCTCTCGTTTAGTCCTTGGAATGTCCGCTGAATGGCGGTGCTTCTATATGGGGAATATATGATAAAAAGATGCGAGATGGTGGGACTTGGAGTGTTGAATAGATGGACGAACGGACACACAGAAAGATGCATGGATGGACGCATGAACGGACGCAGGGACGGGCGCACGAACAGACGCATGGACGGTCACACAGACGGACGCATGGACGGACTAATGCTTCTCCCCACTCTCCATCATTCACTCCGTGGATATGCTGCCATTTTTTTGCTCAGTACATAGGTGCTGCAGTCCAAAGAACTAGGAGGAGAGTGGGGAAGTGAAAAAATTACACAACAGGTTATAACAAGCATTACTACTGAAAGACAAGCACCTACTAACAAAAATGATTAAATATACATTACAGGAAAAAATTCCAAAACATGTAACAGCTTCATGCACCCTAATGTGAAGCAGTACAACGGATGAGTTGTCATAATATACTATGGCAATATCAACAATGAAGTTTACAAGAAAAAATGCATGTGTTTTTCGAAGTCGTGAAAGCCACATTCTAAAACACATTTGAAGACGGCGCATTCTATTTGCGAATGGTTTGCGGGAAAAAAAATGAGTGTTTGAAAAGGTTAGTACGTGCAAAGTATGTCATCAGAATGAGACTCTGACCATGTCCTATTGGAACTCCCGACCAGCACCGATGTTCCCACTCCAGCGTGCACGCGCTAGTACATTCCTTCTGCCACTAGGGACAAAACATACGAGCATTTCTGCATTAGCACCTGTTTGCTCACACCAGCTTCAGTGATCACGAGGATGTTTCAGCTAGTGCGACGCACTTATATCGTCTGGTTATTATGCATAAATGCGAAATACCTCGAACTTGAAGGTATGAGAGGTAACTTGGGAATTTTTCGACTCGCTCGCTGGATTCCGTACCGACCGGTTGTGCGCTCGCGATCTCCGACGTCAGCGTAGCTTTGGCCGACTGGGCTCGCCCTACATCATCTCCTGACACCGACCTCCGACGACAGTGTAGCTCTGACTGACTGGACTTGCCCTACGCCATCTCCTGATGCCGACAAGAGCTCTCGCAAGTCGTGCCCCGTCCTCGGACTCCTGTGAACGTGTTCCCATCTTTCCTATCTCTCCTATCCCCTCGATATGTCGTCGCTCTCACGCTGTCATGCTTACTTCATCTCTTTCTTTCTCTCTACACCTTTATTCCTATCCTTTTAATCCCTCCTCACCCCCATCCCTTGTGAGCTACTGTTGAGGTGTCGCTCCCTGAAGCAGACAGTTACGGGGCTCATTTTTTTTTCCTTCTTACAACATAACCACTCCCCTCCCTCCCCCCCTTGGGAAATTTTCGTATTTGAATGGACGCTTATAAAGACATGAAATTATATGGGCTGTCCTACACCATGCTAGTCTATGGCTTCAGATGTTTACAACCACCGTTTAACTCCAGTGTATGTATTACTTGGACCACAATCTGAGTTTGTGAAAACTGTAATATATATGCCAGCAGTTTTTCACAAAATACAGGCGTTCCTGCTTCAATGATGTCAAAAGGGCTGCGGAGTAGCAGACGAGCAAGTTGTAAAGTGCCACCAATGGCAAGCAGTTGAATGAGAGGTGGGACACGCACCCCCATAGAAGCCAGTCAGCCGAGAAGACGACGGAGAAAGGTATTTAGCGGGATCAGTGTTAAACATACAGAGCAGGAAAAGAAACTAGAGTATGGCAGTAGCTCTACACTGTTTCAAGACTAGACTGTTGTAGCCGTCAGTGGCGAAGGCGAATCAACACGGATTTTCAACAAAGATATATAGAACTGTGTATCACAAAGTGCTGGGAGCAGATTTAAAATTTTTTGCACCCATACCATGCTTACTCGATTGTAAAACAACCTCAATTGTATCATGAGGATTGATCCTTTCTTTGTGTGAAGCAAGAAAACATAGCGAAAAGTTGTATTTATCTATTTGATTGGAATGTAAGGTCTGGTTTTAGGTAGCAAATCTCTGGGAGAAGAAACTTGTGTTACCTATTTGAGCAAATACACCATTTTAATAAAATCTGGCTTTGTTCTTTCTTTTTAGAATTCATTAAGTACGAGCACAGAGTTAGAAAGATTCGCCACACGCTGTAATTGCTTTCTCTCTTCTCTTGTCTCGGCAAGCCCACTGGAGGCTAAGCAGGGAACAGGAGAACGAATTTACGTCACATGCATGTCACGAACATGATCACTTTTTCATTTTTCCTGTCGAAATGTGCGGCTTATTTTGTGTGATCACAAGTGTGCAGACATGTGGTGGGCTCTTGCGGTGGCCGCACTAACTATGCAGCCAATGACCGTAAATTTGGGTAAAGGGCGTAGTCATTTTGGTAGTTAGGCGTCACTTGTAGAAAAAAAAAGAGCACATATAGAACAAAGGTGACAGCACATATAGAAAAGGCTTTATTCACGAATATTTTGGCACTAATGGTATATTTTCTATGCAATCGCCTGCTTTCGAAATTCGACACAGCCCCTTTTAAATGGAAGCAAAGTTGTGACTTCTCAATGCGTTGATGTCCTGTTGCGATGCTGTTACAATGAGTTCAAACGAACTCGCCGTGTTCACTCACATTCACCACTACTTCAGTGCTCTCTGCACCTTGTCAAGACATCGCACTATTGTGGCCGAAGCTTTTCACTTCTAGCTTAGACTTTGTCGAGTAACAGCAAATTTCTCAGAAAAACGCAAAAAGTCATATATTATTGGTAGTGCGGGACTGCTGAAAACCATGCAAAACCATTGAAAATTTCAACCAGCCACATTTACCAGCTGCATGAACAACAGTACATATACCTCGCTGCATGCAGAAAAACACAGTGCAAATAGATAGCTGGCTTAGGTTAGGCTAACCAAAACTAAATACTACTACTGTGAAGTCCAGCAGGTGTCTCATGAGCTGGCAACGTTAGCACGGTACCATAATGGTGGATTTTTTCCTCAAGCATCTGTTGTAATACGAAATTCAGCGTGTGGCTTCTCTAATCGTCAACTGGTATGCCTATCATGAAATTGGCCATTGTTTGTCGTGCTCGCTAGCTGCGTAGTCGGGCCTGCTACGAAGCTGGCAAAGACACTGCAACGAATGGAACAAGCAGTCATTGGGTCTTTCAGACACAAAATTTTAAGTTCCTGCCTGCATGTAAAGCAATAATATTTTGGCTCACAAACATCAACTACAAGTTGGCAACGTTTTTTGATTATGTTCTGAGGGTTGCATGGTCCCTTCAATGTATTAAGTACACAAAGAATTACAGCTTATATTTAGTTTCTTCTGTTCACTTGGACATTGGAGCACTTGGCCAGTGATTTGCGCATTGCCAAGCTCTCTTTCTTTCCATAGCCCTGCGCTTACACTTAGAGAATATATTTCTCACTGATTAGATGACTGTGGTTTGACCTATTGAAGGACACCACATTTAAGTTAAGATCATTACACTAATGCAGGCACATCTGACTAAAAAAATATTGCGATTGAAACGAAGTTAGGCACTAGGTGCAACTATATGCTGCTATCTGAGTGAAGCATGCAGCTCTAGGCCAAATGCCTCTGCAGACAGCACTAAGTTACTTGAGTGATGATCAGTCAGCATATGCAATTCTCCATCTAGTTGGTTGAGTGCATGTTTTTTGTCCATTTCCACACAGCCTATTGAATGTCGTGTCAGGGTCAAAATTCATTATCTCTCTTTCTTCTTGAATTCGAAAAGAAAATGTTGACTCATAGCTGCCCACAAAATATCTGGAAAAAAAAAAAAAGAATATGCCTAGTGCACAGTAGTTCAGGTTGGGTTGATTTCGCAACTTGGTACTATTACAGGCTTTGTTGATAAATATATTGCATGCTGAGGGTATGCACAACTTTCAATGTCCATTAAAAAAAATGCTGAAGGGATATGTAATGAAAAAATTAATGCATAATAAAAAGGCAATTCTCAGCAGTTCTAATAAATACATTTAAAATGCCAGTAGGCATTTAGCAGCACCACGTTCGAAGTTAAGAAGAAACGTTACGATATAGCGATAGTTTGGTGTTTTTGAATATTTCATTAAATGTAATGATTACAGCCCCGCCGCGGTGGTCTAGTGGCTAAGGTACTCGGCTGCTGACCCGCAGGTCGTGGGTTCAATTCCCGGCTGCGGCGGCTGCATTTCCGATGGAGGCGGAAATGTTGTAGGCCCGTGTGCTCAGATTTGGGCGCACGTTAAAGAACCCCAGGTGGTCAAAATTTCCGGAGCCCTCCACTACGGCGTCTCTCATAATCAAATGGTGGTTTTGGGACGTTAAACCCCACAAATCAATCAATCAATGATTACAATATTTGCTTTACCTTAAATTTCAGCAAATGAAATTTCTTAGTTATTTGGATCCAATACACACATTTTCTCGCTCCGAAATAAATTTCACAGCAGTGTGGCCAGCATTGTCGTCAAGCAACCATTTCAGACAGGATCAACATTGTCTTGAAGCCACATCTCAAGAAAAAGGTTGCATATTTGCAAGCTTTTCCTTGGGGTTTAGGGTTGTACGAGTCATGAAAACATTTAGTATGTACGGTAATTTAACTTGTAGCCTTTATCACCAATTATAACATATAGCGGAAAAAAGATTGATTTTTTTCATTAAAAACCCAATTCAACCCAACAGTTATATAAGCTATATGTTATAAACCCAATTTAACCCAACAGTTATATAAGCTATATGTTATATAGTTGTATATTATCATTATAACAAAACATTAAAAATAAACTGACGTCATAAATAAAGTTGTTTATGGGAAAGTAATAGCAGTATTGATAATTTTTTTATTTTCAATCACACTGATGGAAGCTGTGGGTAAAAGCTGCTGCTCACAAAAGCAGCACGACAGGACACCACAGAAGTCTGCAGCAGCAAATTAGTGTAGCAACTACAGCAATGCATTATAGTTTGCTTAACCATGAAGCAAATCTGTCAAAAAACCACAACATGCATCACAAAGTAAACATAGCATACGTTAACAGACAGGCTAAATACAATGAGAACACAACACAATATTGATGTAAATTAATGTAGAAAACGAGCTCTTTCTCAATTTTATTGGTATGTATAGGAGAAATCTAAATCCATTCAGCACATTGTTGAGTCAGGAATATGTTAGATCTTTCCTTTTAATTATAACTTCAAGGGTTGCCACTTTCCTTACTGCTCTGAAGCATGAATTAATGATGCATTGTGTTGCTATACAAGAGATGGATAATGTATAAGGTGCCCATTTTCTTTCATTTCACGGGTAACTCCGTGTTATGCCGAACAGCCCATCAGTGTTTACATCACAAGGTAAGTTAAAAATCATTCATTCTGTAGTCTTACCCATTCTGATATACTTTCGGAGGAATATCAGTTTATGTAAATTGTAAAAGTTGTGGTGCAAAACATCGAAAATTCGTAAGAGTGATATCAATAAAAAAAATTATTTATAAACTAACAAGCGTCACTTCAAATAGCAATAATGCACTGCAGTTATTTGCCATATTTACATTATAACTGACTAAGAACAATGCTGATATGTTTATTCCAAAGCATACCTTTTGTAAGTGTAACCCCCAGAGAGAGAGAGATAAATAGAGAGGAAAGGCAGGGAGGTTAACCAAGCTTGGCTCGGTTGGCTACCCTACACTTGGGGTGGGGGAAAAGGGGAATAATAGAACGAAAAGAGACAGAAAAGAAGAGGAGTAAGAAAGAGACGCATAAATAGTCAGCTCGAAACTACACAGCACGGCCTCGCACAGTTCTTTCACAAGCGGTCGTGAAGTTTGGTGTTCCTTAAAAAGTACAAGAGGGCTTTCGTGGCTTTGCGCGTATGGGAAGCCGTTGGCCAAGGTCCCAGGATCTTCTCTTCTGTAAGCGGCCGTGAATCCAGCTGACAGAGCTTGGCTTCCATAATACGTCGTTCTGTCTGGTATGCCGGGCAATGACATAGAATGTGCTCAAGCGTTTTCTCGCAGGCGCAGATGTTGCATGCCGAAGTGCTCGCCATTCCAAGGAGACGAGAGTACGAATTCGTAAATGCCACGCCCAACCTCATACGACACAGTAAAGTTTCAGCGCATTGTGGGAACCCGGATGGCAAACGAAGTTGCAAGTTTGGGTCGATCGAATACAGGTGCGTGTTGGAGAAACCCTGCGTATTCCATTGTAGGAGAGATATACGGCGAGCAAGTGATTGTAGTAGCCTTGCAGCGTCCGTTCTCAAGAGTGGTATGGGCGTGCGCTGGTCTTGGTCATGAGCCGATCGAGCAGCTTCATCTGCGCGGTCATTGCCAACGATTCCGCAATGACTCGGCAACCACTGAAATACAATATCGTGACCTTCCGCGAGCGCTTCGTGGTAGTCGTGCCTTATCTGATATACTGATTGTTCATGTAGCCCGTGCTGCAGAACAAACCGTAGTGACTGTAAGGCTGACCTGGAGTCGCAAAAGATGGCCCATTGGTTAGGTTCCTGGTGAAGAATGTACTTTACTGCACCTTGAAGTGCTGCGAGCTCTGCTGCTGTCGATGTCGTGGTGTGAGAAAACTTGTACTGAAGCAACACATTTTCAGATGGAACAACCACTGCTCCTGTGGAGCTGTTGGAATTAGTGGAGCCATCGGTGTAAACATGTATGCGGTCGAAGTACCTTTCGTCCAACAGATGCAAAGTCAGTTGCTTCAGGGCTAGCGTTGACATGCGTGTCTTCTTAAAGATTCCAGGAACTGATAAGCGCACGTCAGGTTGACGAAGACTCCATGGCGCAGTTGCTGGATGCATGGCAAGTTTGAAGCCAGGCGGTAGTATGTCCTGATGTTTTGTCACGATACCGCAGTACGAAGAATGGGGCCTCCGAGCTGTCAAACACGCTAAATGATGTGACGGTAGTCGTGATAAATGCCGAATGTGCGCTCTCAGCGTCTCGACAATGATGTGCGTTATGACCGGTTGTTCTTGTGCAATAGCAATAGTTGACACTGTCGATGAGCATCTTGGAAGACCAAGGCATGTCCGAAGTGCTTGGGCTTGTAAGCTTTGCAGTGCACGGATGTTAGTCTTGCACGTGTTGGACAGGACCGGAAGGCTGTACCGGAGAGTTCCGAGAAAGAGGGCTGTATAAAGCTGCAACATGGAGTGCACGGATGGGCCCCATGATTTTCCGGCGACGAACTTGAATACATTCTCAATGCCAATGAGCTTTTTCTTCAGGTATGTGACATGCGGGCTCCAGGTTAGGTCACGATCTACGATGAGGCCTAAGAATCTATGAGTGCTCTTATATGGGATTGATCTGCCATCGATGCACAATGAGTAGAAAGACATCGGTTTGCGTGTAAACGCCACCGCTGCGCATTTTTCTGTGGCGATAGTCAAACCTTGCTGGCGAAGGTATGTCGATGTCATTGTTGCCGCTTTCTGTATTCTTGCGCGCACTTGAGGTCGTGTCACGCCGGACGCCCAAATGCAGATATCGTCAGCGTAGAGAGATACATAAGCCGTCTGTGGCAGCATTTCAGTGAGCCCCACGAGAACCAGGTTGAAAAGTGTAGGACTCAAAACACCGCCTTGTGGCACCCCACGACTTGTGAAATACTTATTCGTAGACCCATCTTCAGTCAAAACGAACATAGATCTCTTTGTGAGGTAGCTTCTTACCCATCGAAAGACACGACCTCCAAGTTCAGCTGCTTCAAGAGCATTGAGAACAGCCTCATGGGTCACGTTGTCATAGGCACCCTTCACGTCTAAGAACAGAGCTACCGACAGCCGCTTCTGAGCTTTCTGATGCTGAACAGAGGTCACTAAGTCAATAACGCTATCAACTGAGGACCGACCTCGTCGAAAACCAGCCATAGCATCAGGATAGATGTTATAATGTTCCAGGTACCATTCCATGCGTGTAAGCAGCATCCTCTCCATGACCTTGCCAACGCAGCTTGCTAGTGCTATAGGCCGGTATGATGCCAAATCGAATGGAGACTTTCTGGGCTTCAGCAAAGGCACCAGGCGACTACATTTCCACTCATCAGGCACCATTCCATCATGCCAAGACTTATTGAAAATGTCCCGGAGACAGCGCTGTGCCTTCAGGCCTAGGTGTCGTAGGGCAGTATAGGTCACTCCATCCGGACTTGGGGACGATGAGCGTCTGCATGTGTTCAATGCCGCATGAAGTTCTTCCATGGTGAACGCAACCTCCATTTGCTGATCTCGTGCGACTGGAACATCCTGTGGCATTAGATCGATCGGTATAGAGATGTCGCCGGCGATCTTTGCACAAAATTCCCCAGAAACATCAAGCTGTGAGCGACGTTGATGTAGCGCCAGAGCGGCGAAGGGGTGACGCTGTTGCGGATGCGAGTGAATACCTCGAAGAGTCCTCCATACGGGAGACAAGGGCTTTCGAGGGTCTAGCGAGTCACAAAAATTCTTCCACCGTTGTTCATGAAGTTTGTGCATTCGACGCTGGATTTTTTTCTGAATGCGTCTGGATTCTCTGAGGTCAGAGATAGATTTCGTGCGTCTGTATCGTCTTTCGGCACGTCGGCGGACCGCTCTAAATTGTTCCAACTCTTGGTCGAGTGCCGTGCGTCTCGATTCTTTTGAACATATCTTCGTGGAAGTCTCCATTGCACAACTAATCACTTCTTCAATGGATTCCGGTGGTCCGTGCATGCACTTGCTCTCCACTGATATCTGAAACTCTTCCCAGTCAATAAGTCTTGAGTGTCCAGGGGAAGAAGAATCGTCCAAACCTCTGACTGTCACGTACGTGGGGATATGGTCGCTGCCACGTGTTTCAATATCTGTGAACCATTGGACTTTCGTGACAATGCTATGCGACACTAATGTCAAGTCCAGGCAACTGCTGTAAGTTACTCCTCGGAGATAAGTAGGGCTGCCGTCGTTCAGCACCTGAAGCCCGTGCTCTGATGCGAGATCAACTAGGTCCGTGCCTTTTCGATTTGTCCTGATGCTTCCCCACAATGGATGATGGGCGTTGAAGTCACCCATCAATATCCAAGGCGCTGGAGTCGTTGCAAATATACCATTCAAGATTTGTTGATCTAGTCGACCTGACGGCGCTATATATGCGCCTATCAGTGTAAACGACAACTTCTTCTTTTTAACATATAGACACACGTAGTGATTTCCATTGTGAGAATCTACTCTTTGGAGAACATAAGTGAGTTCTTTACGGATGTACACAGCAACTTGACTTCGCTCAATGCACGTTGAAGAAATGAACGATTCATAGCCCGACAGACGAGGTAGTTTTGAAAAATGCGGTTCACAAATGATGATGATGGGAAACTTATTTTCGAAAATGAATTGTCGGAACTCAGGCATTCTTGACTGTAGACCTCTTGCGTTCCACTGAATTATGGAAGCACTTTCTCGGAAAGGCTGATGCGGTCTATGGTGCGCCATCTTGTTACTGAAGTCCGGCAAGAACTGGTTCTAGTGTGTCCAAGATTTGCAGCGCGCATTTAGCGGCAGGGATCTGTAGACTATCCAATAGAGTGCGAATAACACTCATGAACGACTTCAGTACAGAAAAGACTTGTACCTCTTGGGCGGACAGACTGCCTGCTGGGGGCATATTCGTTGTTGACTGTCGATATTGCGGTTCCGTAGACACGTGTAACCGCGGTAAAGTGGGCCAGTCAGAGCCGGATGTTCTCTGTAGCGCCACAGTGTCTTCCGGTACCTCTGGACGTACCCCACCTGGTGGCGGGGGCGGTGGAGGTCTCTGTGGTCGTGGCGGCGGTGGCGGTGGCGGCGTTAGTGAAGGCACCTTCGGCACAGGACTGCTTTTTCTTTTCTTCGAGCACCGCCGTCGACGGGAACGCCGTCGTAGAACAACCGTTACCGCTTCCTTTCGTGAGGATCCGTCTTTAACCATTTGTCTCAGGATGCTCCTCTCTTTCTTCAGTACTGGGCAGTCTTTGGACGAGGTCTCACGGTTGCCGTTGCAGTTGCTGCATTTTAGGAGAGTTGCTTGGCAAGCCTCTGCTTTGTGGGGTCCGGCACAACGTGGGCATGCTTGCTTGTTGTTGCACACAGCACTAACATGACCCAGTTTTAGACAGTTGTGGCACTGTAGTGGTCTTGGGATGTATGGTCGGACAACGTGACGAAAATGACCAACCTTTACATGTGATGGGATGCAATCACCTTTGAAGGTCACCTTGATGCAACGGGATTTGCCACGCCGGCATACTTGCAATATGTCCGTTGCCCCAGTAGCTGACTTTATCAGAACAGGAAGGTCTGCGTTCGGTATGGAAACATCAACGTCATAAATGACGCCTGTCGTCGTGTCACTATCCTGCGGAATGTAAGTTCTGAGATAGATGCCTCCAAGCTCAGTGACAGTTCGCAAGGTATGTAGCGCAGCCGGGTGCTCAACGTCTATGGCCAGGATATTCTTCCGTGGGTTGAGTCTAATATCCTTTATCTCATTAGGCACGATAGCTTCGAGACGCGCTGATATCACTTGCCTGTTCATGTTCTTCAGGTTGATCGAAGAGTTGACAGGAACAAAAAGTATGGTAAGGCGTTCAGAACTGCACGCCGCCTTCACGGTAGAGACGCTAGCTGGCGAAGACGCGCCGACCATTCTTCTTTTAGCTTTACGCTTCACTGCAGGGATGAAATCTTCGTCGCTGTCTTCACTACTCGCCGTGTACAGTTCAGTGCTGTCACTGGTGCTGTCGTCCTCCCGGCTGTTACGCTTCCTTGAGGTTGACGTCGAAGGTGACGCCAAGTCCGGATTGCGTACGGTGGGGCCTGGATCCATCGCTGCCCACAGGAGAGCGATGATCCTCGAATAAAACGTAAATTCACACAAAAAACACCAAACGAAATAGGCAGCGTTCGGTAGAAATCGTAACCCCCAGAATTTTAACATAATTTACTACCTCAATTCCAATATTACCACACACAAGGTGCCAATCAGGTAACATTTAATGCTGCATTTTGTGGTATGAATAACACAGTGAACAAACAACTCTTTAAAATTTTCTCGACATCAGGCAGTTGTATCAACGGCTTATGCAAGTGTAACTGTTTACCATGTTGTCCCATATAGAACCCGCTGCTGCATATACCCTATACCCTTATTTTAGTTCTACAAAAAGAAAACAAAAATGTGTATAACCCCTAAACAACAAGATGAAAAAGAAAATGTGTATAACCGTTAAACATACCCCCCCCCTCCCCTTTTTAGGCACTGCTTTCCATTTTTTGGTGATTGTTATATGCAAGAAAATACAGTAGTTGCTGTGAAATCACTGAATACTGATTGCTATTTGTTTCAACTTTGCTACGAATCAGAACACTGATATTGACACAAGCCTAGTAAAGATGAATTGCATCAAGGTCTAAATGAACCAGACAATTAACATGGCAAGTATGAAGAAAAGTTGTTGAGCCACTGTGGCCAAAGTGTGAATACCACAGTAAAAAAAGGCTGAAAAAAACTTCAAATTTCTGATGTCATTGAAATTCAGATGATCAGGTTCAGACATGCTATCAAGGATTAAATAATGACCGTCGTTATCATCTTCTAATATTGAGCCTATGATTGAAAAATCAATGACAATAATAAGAATGACTGCATCACTATAAACTAACCTAGAGTTTTTTGTATACATTGAACTACTCTGTGTAAATTGCAGTGCTTTTAGACCTCTGTGCTTGCCTCTTTGATAAGGGAAGAAGAAAACTCCAATATCAATATGCTCCATCAATTTCCCGACTTTAATGACGTAGCAACAAACATATTATAATTGTTTTTAAACACCCAACACTTATTTAACTAACTGACTGATAAGTGGGGTTTAACGTCCCAAAACCATTATATGATTATGAGAGACGTCGTAGTGGAGGGCTCCGGAAATTTCGACCACCTGGGGTTCTTTAACGTGCACCCAAATCTGAGGACACGGGCCTACAACATTTCCGCCTCCATCGGAAATGCAGCCGCCACAGCCGGGATTTGAACCCGCGACCTGCAGGTGAACAGCCGAGTACCTTAGCCACTAGACAACCGTGTCGGGGCGACACTTATTTAACTAAGACATACTGTAAAATTTCAAGCAAGTGCCCCCAACCCGAAGTCGAAACTGTCTGCAAATGATGGGGGGAATGGCACCATAATTCAAGATGGCCACAAAACTTTCACACCAGAGAAAAAAAAAAAAAAAAAAAAACCCTAGTGAGCATGCACTAAAATTTTATTACAGTGAACTTTATTTAGACCCAAAATTTATTGTAATGTTTAACTGTTTTCAAGACAATCGAAATACTCCTCTGAGCCAGTTGCAAAAAACAGGTCACAGCATTCCGCTTGTTCAGCCTTCTGCATTGCAATGCCGAACTGCTGTTTCCAGCGATTTATATTATAGCTGGAGGCTTCCAAGCTTCCCAACTGATTGCTGTTGGAAATTTCGACGACCTCTTCGGAAAGAATCCTATTGCTGATGGCACGTCCTGCACTTCTTTCCCGCTCAAGGTACTCGAAGAGCGCATCGTCCACATGTTCGCTGAACACTGGTGTAACGTTACTGAGCTTCCGTCGAAGTTTTGCCTTCCCGTAGTTTCGCCGCAGCAAATTGTCGAAATTTTTTTCTCTTTTCCGTATCTGCTTTCGATCGAGCTTGTAATGTCTAGACGTCTGATGCACGTTCTTTCTGTTTTCTCAGTGCCATCAAATAACCTCGATTTTCTTCGCCACTGTGTAGGACTGCACAGGCATAGCTGACCTTTCGCTGCAAACACAAAGCAACAAATGGCGCAAAGCAATCGGGCTGCAGTGCAAAGCAGGACTGGATTGGTGTGGATTGGGTTGGATTGATGGCAGCCAGCAGGACCACCAAAAAACAAAAACAATATTTGTAGAAAAATTTACGGAAACTTTTTTTTGTCAACTGGATGTGGCAGGCCACTGTTACCTGGACGTGTTGTCATGGAGCAGTGGAAAGGGGGGCTTTCCCAAAACGGCACGGATATTTGAAATTGCCAGTGAAGTTGGGGGGAGGGGGGTGCACTTGTACGGGTGGGGGTGCTTGCTCGGAATTTTACGAAACCCAAATCCCTTCTTCGAGTGATTCTTCATTGTAGCCATTTACCACAATCGAACTCCCAGCATTCATCACACAGACGAGCTAAGCTTCAGGCAATGTGAAAAAAATGCAAAAAGACATATGTAACGAGATGTGACAGAATACAACTGGCACGCTTTCTATATCTGCTCTTTTGCACAAACCAACATTGTTTTTTTTTTCAATCTGGAAATGTTTACACTATCACATCTATTCCTAAACATCACTAACAACAGCAGAATCACTGTGAACGCTTCAGTATTAAGGTTTTGGCATAACAGACTAGCTTTGACCCCAAAATAAAAAACAAATCTGCCCTTAAACATTGCAGCGCAAAAAAAAAGTTACAGTAAGAGCTATACATAAAAATATGTGTGTCTGGCCTAACCTACAGCATAGTCAACTCAATGCTTACCTTGCATGTGCTGCTATCCACTGATCAACAATTGCTAGCCCACCATCTTTGAGTTCTCCACGAATTCTTTGCTGGGCTCAAACCGCACAGCCTCAGGGAGGTATGTTCTCAGTGTCTGGAATTCTGAGAAAAAGGCAAGGAATTGAAACAGTAGGCACGAATGAAACATTCAGACATGTCAGCAATGCAACATCATATACATTACTTGAAACCAGCCATGAAAAAAAAATAAATATTCATTTGCTAAGCAACAGCCTACTACTGATAATGTAGTACAAAATGAATTGATTCATTTCCCTGAAAGTGGATGGTACCATCAAATGAGTGCTGAGAGATGGCAAACATGTGAGGAGGTAAGCAGAGGGCCCCACAAGGCCACCAGATAGCCGAGAGAACGAATTCAGTGAAAGACGAAAGTGAACACGAAGTTCGGACACTGTAGCCAGAGAGTGAGGAGGAAAGCTGGGCAATAATAGATAGCCGCCAGATTTCTACCTTCATCTCCTGCGTCAGTTGCAACAAACACCTTCTTCAGGCCTTGCTTCTCAAGCAGCACTTTGATCTGTTCTGCTGCCCACTTGAGGTCAGGGACATCTTTGGGACGGCTCTTCACATAGTCCTGGCGCCTGAGATGAACTGCAAGGTATGGGCCGCCTAGGGCATGGCCTGTACTGTTGGGGACAACTTTCCAGTCTTCGTCGAGCACTGTGCTGTCCCTTTTGTCGTCCGAATTCAGGCTATCTCGGCGAAACGTGTCTCCCACATCACGAAGTCTCTTGGAGAAGCGCATGCTTCGCCTTATCTGTACATGCATGAAAAAGCAGAGAAAGTGCCCATAAGTCTGAAAATTAAGTATGCCACATGTCAAAGTTAGCGTAACTCCCCGCAGCATTATTAGCACCAGCATCTCAATATAAGCTGGTGTGTAATGGCATGCAAGAAGTAATGAATGAATGAATAAACTTTATTAAAGGTTAGTGCAGCAGTTTCCTTTGGGCATAGCAGAAGAAGGAGGAAATTAAGCAGAAAATAAAGTTTTCTAGCCTTCCGACACAGTAGAACAGTTTCTTCAATTAATACATACGAATCCGGTTCTCATAATATATATTTGCAATGGTTAAAGAATAAACTAATTGAATTCTATTGTTATAAGCCAAATCTATCATATAGTCGTGAGGCATGCTATGGTGGCAGAGTCTGGAATAATACCAAGTCCCTGAGGTAAGCTCCTAAATTTAAGAATGTTTTTGCATTTCACTCTCGTTGAGGTACAGGTTACTGTGGCCAACATAAAGACTGTGACCTCGAGCTGAATGGCATAATGCTATGGCAGCTGAAAGACACAGAGCTAATACATGTCGCTGTGTTAAGCAAGGGATTGAGAGGTTGTCCCCAATAATTCCCTCCTGATGGAACAAAGTCGATTATTTATCTTTCTGTCTTTAGGAAACCAATGCAGAAATTGCGAGGAATGAATGTGAACACAACCGTTGGCATTTACAAAAGGTTCACTGTGGAAAATACAAGCCCACCTGTCATTAGAAACAGCAGTTATAGAGAACAAAATGAATGAATTTAATGTCCCAAAACACCTACATTGATTGTGAGAAATACCATATTCAAGGGCTCTAGATTATGTGCTGGCCCCCTTGGGTTTCCTGAAACTTTCCCTGAATTGCGTACACAAGCATTGTTCACATTGTTCCCATCGAAATGCAGTTGCTATGGCCAGAAATTGAACCAGTAATCAAGCATTCAGCAGAAGTATACCATAGCCATAGTGCCACTACTAGTTCATGCAAATGGCCTGCCACGGTGGATCAGCAGTTAATGCGCTCGGCTGCTGACCCCAAGATTGTAGGTTCGATCATAGATGTCGAATTTCCATAGTGGCAAAATGCTAGAGGTCTCTGTACTGTGCGACGTCAGGTCAGTCCACATTAAAGAACACCGGATGATCAAAATTTCCTCATAATTATATCGAGGATTCAAGATGTAAAACCCCTATTATTATTATTATTATTATTATTATTATTATTATTATTATTATTATTATTATTATTATTATTATTATTATTATTATTATTACTACTACTACACTGCATACTTTTTGCTTAGCATATGTGTGTCTTTCATTGCCTACATAATGCATCACATCGCTTAAACCTGGATATAGAGTAGAAATGTGCAAACACTCAAAATATTTTAATCGAAATACTGTTCTAAAATCTTGGTTCTCAAATAAAATAATCACACTCCATTAGGTCCTCAAGATGAATACGAGCTACTACTTGTAAGATCCAGATATCCTTGAATTCTTTACATTGTTTGCTACACAAGATCAGGCATTAAATCGAAGCAGAACCATGACAACTCCCACTGCCATTCACATGATAAAAGCTTTATAATGTTCTGGTACCAGTATGAAAAAAATTGAGATATTAAAGGTAAGAAAGCTATCTGTTTGTAAACTATACAACCAATATTCAACTATTAAATTCAAGTTTAATTCTATTTAGTTTACGTGCCTATAATTTTGCATGTGATCTTGTTTTATCACTATTTGTTACATATATGATCTGGTTTAAAACCACTAGTATTCCATTTCCTAACGATAATGGGTGAAAATAAAGATAAGAAAAATGTGAGCATGATGCAGCTTGTTAATAAGGCTGCATTATCTCTTGATCTTGAACAGGACGATATTTGAACTTATCTTATATAAAGCAAAATACAGCATAACAGGAAATAGAATGATGTTCCTGTCACCGGGGCACATAGCAAATAGGTGGCCATAACAAATCACATTATAGGCTGTGCAATTCGGCCATGCAGAGATAAAAAGCCACAAACAAATTCTAACCTCCCAATAATCTGGGTCACCGAAATTATCATGGAGCATAACTTCAGCACGATCTAGCATGATGGAACTGCAATAGAGAGAGAAAAAAATAAAATGGGGAAGAGGACGTCGCATTCAAGCCAGTCAAAACACCTAAAAAATATAAAATATTTACTAGCCAAATGTCATATTCGCGACCACTCTTCCAAAGAATACAAGGGAGCACAAGTGACTGTCTATGGAGCTGTGCAAATGACTTCGTGTCAAGTTACAACACATCACTGAGTGATTAGTTTAGCAATAGAGTTCATATAAGGTAATTTTATATGTCCAAGTGTGATGCCTTTTCTGTCATGTGCCGTACTTGTAAGCTGCTTTCATTTGAGTGCACTCCATGTCCTTCCTTCGTATGCTGAGCTTGTGAGAAAACGTTTGTTAATACGAAAACCCTGTGATATTACGTACGTGTGGTTTGAATGTTCTTGAAGCAGTGGCTTTAAAGTGGAGCCAGAGCCCTGGACATAAAGGCAAGAAATTTCCTTGCTCACAACATCGTTGTAGCCCCAAAACCAGCCAGTGAATTCGCCATTGCTCTCTTCAAAGTAGCCAGTCTCCTCCAGGCATGAACCCTCTTCATATTTTTCAACCCAGTTGGACGAGGTAAATGTGCTTGGATAATGTTGCAGGTAGAATACTTTGTCAATAAGGCGTCCTATGCCTTGAAAGAAAGACAGCACAGTAAAAGTGAGACAGGTTTAGGCATAAACACAATAGGCTTTTCAATAAAGAAAGTTGTACAAAAATAAAGAAAATATGAGTTAGAGAAGCGCAAGTTTCTCCTTTCTGAGGTGTGTAGGGGTGCTGTCACATCCTGTACAGTCATTTGCACCTCACGACGCACATGCATCTGGCAGAGTAGTTCCACTTAGGTCTAATGGTTGTCAAGCGGGAGGTGGTGCTGTGCTCGTGGGAGTTAAGACTCCGCCGCCTGCAGTAGCGCTGCCTTTGCAAGAGGCGGAGAGGCTAGTCTAGTGCATGGAATAAAGTAGCCAGCTTCTTTGAGGTTTGGCGGCTGGTGTGGACAAATGTCTCCTGGGGTGGGTCTATGGGGACGGCACAGCGGGTCGTCTCCCGAGGATCCCTCATAGTGTTGGTGACACCGCATCTGCGGTACCTTGTTATTTTGCTGGAGTGTTGCTTGAGGATTGAAATATTGTCTAAGGTTTTTTTTGCAAGTCACTAATGACGTATTTGATTCGGTTGGTGATATTGTTATTTTTAAAGCAAGTGAATAAACGTACATGTGCTAGTTTGTTCGGCCGTGCTTGCTGTGCTCGTTTGTTTTGAGAGTGCGCTTTATCTTTCAAACCTCCACAGGTGGCTGTCAGCACCATAGTTGCAATGTAAAGGCAAATTTTTTCTGAGAGTGAGACAAACCATTACACCAACTGCGATGCTACCAATTCAAAATGTGCACGAACTACAACGCAGCTTTAGGCACGTAAAAGGCAACCATTTATGTCAGCTAAAGAAGAGCTGGCAGTCTCGAGGTATCACGACCAACTAAATAGCTTGCCAGTCTGCCTATTTCAATGATTAAGTGTCATGCAGTGATACCCATCAATAAAAGCTCTCAACTGTACCATTTAAATGTTTCATTTGTAATATCAACCTCTCAATGTGAAAATCTTTTGGTAGTACAGTGATGTATGTATGTAACAGTAGTTGCTTGGTACTATGAACCACTGATGGCATTGTAACATAAAACTGGACTACTGTGGAACTTTGTTAGAGAGAGACTTTATAGATTGTGGGAATCGAGGCTAGCCCACCGCCATTGTGCGGACTACAAGATGGCAAAATGTGTTCTCATTAGGAGGAGTTACGTTTATAGAATGTCCAGCATGATCCAGCAGATTCACGTCGAACTTCAATGATGTAAATAGTCTCCTTTTTCATCTCTTAAGCCATGCTGCACATGGTGTGCATTTTGCACTGGCTCTAATGAAAGCTGACGTAATGATTTGTAGCAGTCTTGAGAAGTTGGGGATCTTTAGCACAATTACTCTATAAGAAACTCATTTATTCAGTGCCCTAATATGCTGTAACAGTGGGCTAAACATAAACAATAAGCAACATAGCAGATGAACCAATAGACCGTCAAGCTAAAGCAAGTGCCAAAATGTTTCAATGTTCTGCTCTTATTTGACTACTTTCTGTGCCAGATCATCACACATGCACCTCCTTTGAAACCAAAAAACTGTTATGGTAAATTATTTTGAGAGTTGTCAAGCTTGCCACTATTTTTCCTATGGTTTCAAGGAATACAACTTCATTTATTGAAAAAAAAAAGCAAGCAAGCAAATATGAAAACGTCCCATCACTTTTAAAAGAAGTGAACATACAGCCCTACTTACTGTGGATGTAATCTTCAAATTCCATGACAGGCACATAGCCTGCTAAGCTTTTTATATCGAAAAATCGTTCCCACCTGATCTTCATTTGTGAACCTATATCTTTGCTTTGCCAATGATACAAAGGACCCCATGGTGGCAAAACAAGCACCCATTCTTCACGCTGCGAATCTGCATTAAGTGCAGCCACAAGCCTGGCTACTCTCATGTAGACATCTCTTCTCAAGTTGAAACCCTCACCAGGGTTGACATCATGCATGAGATACTTCCTGCAACAAGAAAACCAGACTGCAATCACTTTACAGAGGACTGGGCGTATAGCTCACAGTGTACTTGTAAAAGTGAACGTTCCTTTTCTAGTGCCAGGGCTGCATTACCATAAAATGCCTAACAAGTGCCCCCCCCCCCCCCCCACTTACCCTGCGGCCACTTTTTTTTTTTCAATACGAGCATCGCTTGTGTAAGAATCAGAAGAATGAGTACACTGAATGTATATCTAATGTTGTTTATGAAATAATCTATAAATAAAGAATATGACTAGAAACATGGTTGGGCCTTTTTTATTTTTAGCAGCTCTACGGCCACCATGAAAGCACCCCCCTCCCAAATCTAGTCAGATTATCCTCCACCGTTAAGCGGGAAGGGGGACTTGCTCAGCATTTTATGGTAGAACATGAAACTAGGCCACAATAGCATTTTGTTAAAGGAAACTTAACAGGCTGTAAAATGTGTTCTATTTGAAAGGAGTTCTGCTTGTATAAAATAATATCAGGATTATCTATTGTACACCCTATCTGCCTTGATTGGTGTTTTAAACGTAAAGAATTGAATACGTAGAGCTGCCATGCAGTTTCTGTGGCACTGGCAGCTGAGTGCTAGGCCAGGCTTTGCTAGTTTCTGTTTCAAGGAGACATTGGTGATGTATTGAAAGAAATACCATTGATTTTACTGCTCCTATTAGTGGCCAAATAACGTTCAGTCATGCATGGAATATTCGCTGCTATTTATCAAAGATGGTTGCCAGTATAAAAACACAGGTTTCAGCGAATAGATTGCCCCCTTTTTGCGAAACAGTCTTTTAGAGCTCGCTTATGTAATGTTGCCAGATGTCCCAATTTAGGCGGGACGTGTCCCGGTTTTCTGACTGGGGTCCCGCTGTACCGCCACTTGCTTGCAGGACGGTGTTTTGCCCCATTTTCAGCCAAAAGTGGGCTCACAGTCTTGGTCAGCTAGTCCTGGCTACTATGCCTCTTTACTATGATCTCTCTTTTCCCATCTCTTTCATTGTCTATCTCCATTTTCTTCTATCTCTGTCTTTCATAATCTTATCTTTCACTTTCCCGCTATCTTTACATAATTAATTTGTCAATAGCAGAGCAATCAGTACGTTTTCCATAAATGTTTGTTCAGCTACCATACTTGGATAGCCGAGTGGTTATGACACTTGCCTCTGGCCCTGGGCACCAGGGCTCGCATTCCGCCTCGACATTTCGATTCCGTTTATTTAAATATTCCTCCTCTGCACTTTGCCAAGCTGAGTTTTTGTTTTAAGCGCACTAAAAAACAGACGGACAGAAGAGGCTGACAAGGACAGCTGCTTGCTTCTCACAACTGAAAGTTTATTAGTCAGAAAGGTATTGAAAGTGCTTTCGTGCATGTGCATCATGAACAGGGTGCAACAGAAACCACTCATGTCAGGGTTACAAAAATTGTACATAATATGTCATTTATTATATTTTACAAGTACTAGGCGTCGAAATACGCGTATTCTAACACGCGAGATAGTGGAATCTTACCACATCCGAAAGAGGGGACATGACTGTGCTAGCCAAGCTAAGATTGTGCTGAATGATAAAGAATACCCGTATCTCGACACTTAGTACTTGTAATATATATATATAAAAAAAGCAAGCGCTGTCCTTGTCAGCCTCTTTTGTCCATCTGTTTTTTGGCGCGCTTCAACAAAATTTTCAATTATGAACGTAATCCAACTGGCCCAACTTGCCATCCTGCTCCCTCCTCCTCCTTGACTCAGCCCTCCTCGTTCACCAGGCTTAACTTTCTCCCATACCAGGCTGCAACTTCCCTGCCCATCGCTCCCCATCACTTTTTCTCGCTCCGCTCTCGCCCTCTAATGACTTCGCTTCCCCTCGCCCCTGCTCTGCTCGGTAGAGAAGCTTGGCCAATTTCTGCGGCGCATACACGAGGTACTGCACCGTGTACAGAAATAGGATTTTTTTTTTCCTCTATTCAAAAACCACGCATTCATTCATACACGCCCGAGTTGTTGCGTACGCGATGCGGCCTTGCTTCAAGCTTACGACAGCTCCACTGTGAAAAGCGTAATTTTCTGTTTGAGCTATGACATGCTTTTTTCACTCCCGTCATTCCGCGGACTACCTCTTTCACGTGCAGCTTTATTTCGCGCACTTAGCTGTTCAAACTCCGTGAACCAATTTGCCCGACTGGCCCGACAGCGTGTTGATAAAAGTTGAAAACATTTCCAGAGAGCAGCAATCACAGTGACGCAAAACGTACCGTGGCAGGGTCTCTTTGGACACGGAGGCTGAACACGGTTGTGACGGCCTATTTGCACCAGGACATGTAGGATATGGCTCCGTCGCAGAGACGAGCAACGATAGTACGCCGACAAATACAGCACAGCATACTAGCACCGTGAATCTTTGTACGAGCATAGGTTCAGAACGGGGCAGGCGACCGCAGGCCGTTTTGAACACACCCGCACGGAACCAAAACAACCCGGCAAAGTTTGTGGGGAGGTTTGTTCGATGGTTCTAACTGAACTCAAAGCTTCAATCAAACTAAAAACCTTTCAAAATTGTATCACTAAACATTTAAATTTAGGGACAAATTTAATAGTTTAATAACAATTTGAAATGATGCAACCTGTGCACATAAATTATTTATCCAGTTTCGGTTTAGTTGCAGTCGAAGCCAACGTAAACCGCTGTCACATAAATAGCCTACGTCCGTAGCCTCCACTCCACAGGGGAGTTGGTCATCTCGTGCTGTGTTGTGTTTGGTGCGGTGACTGCCTACGCTTGAGCAATGTCTGGCGACAAGCAAAACGTGCTTTCCATCTCCATGCTTGACATCGGTGCCCTTGCACAGCTGAAACAGCATATTGAGCAGGTGATAAGTTCGAACAGTACAGTGTCGAGACTAAGTACCAAGAAGCGGGGTGAAATTTTTATACCGTTTTAAACGACAAGGAATTGCTCATATTAACAAATGTTCGATCTAGATTAAATTTTCTGTGCGAAATTCTCCCCGAGCGAAAGAACGGACCTTCCCCACGAAGTTGACGGGACGGACGTCTCCCGACTACTTCGCTTTGTCAGCTAACCAGTTCAGCCATCATTGGAAAGTGCTTATAAATTTTGTTGTTGCATAAGTTACCACATATGTGCGCGTAGATTTCTCTTGGCAATGTCTGGCGTAAATATAGAGAAAAAATATTCATACGTGAGCAATCTCGCAGTCGTATTGCGTTCTGTAAGGTGAACAGTTTTTGAGTGGGCGCATTGCACACCTGACTGCCTGTTCTTTTGTACGAATGTGTCTGTTTGTTCACCCTTTACAGGAACTCGATTTCTTCAGTACCTCGTTGCAGCAGCTCAGAGCTGCGCAAACGAAGTTCGAAGAGTCAGAAGAATGCCTGGATATGCTGAAACCCTCGTGCGAAGGAAAAGAAATCCTTGTGCCTTTGACAAGCTCCGTATCCTTGATATCGCTCATGATGTGAAAGCTTCTACTACCCTCGTCTGTCGAAGCGCTTCGCAACGTAACGCATGTTAATTACACCACACTTGTCGAACCTGCGCTGGTCAACTTTGTCAGTGATCTTTTTTTTTTCTTTTTTTCAGTAACTTATCGACTTCGGGAATTGAAACTTGTTTGAAGCAAAGACCTCATCAGATGTTCATTCCTAGTGACAATATTTCCTATGGCATAATCAGAAACCAACAAGCAAAAGATTTATTATGAAAAGAATTTTGACTTGTTTTATTCTTGAAGTTCGGTGAAATTTTTGTTAAAATAGAAATGAGCCTGTTTGTAAAGCTCATGAACAATTCATAGGAACACTGGCATGTAAGCAGCATAAGCACATCCTGTACCAAGCTTTCCTTTACTTGCAATTGTCCAGATGTATGTACCTGGTAGGCTTGTGGATGTCAACAAAGTCACTGTTGAGATTGGAACTGGCTACTTAGTGGAAAAGGTACGTTATGAATTACATATACCTGGCAACGCAATGCAGCTGTGAACCAAAATCGCAGGAAAATATTGATTTTCTTTTGCCAACGAAACTTTTCTGCCATACAGTGTAACGTATAAGCCCCTACATACACCATGCTTTGCAACGAGTTAAAGATGATTGAGGCATTTATTTTTTCTATTTAATACAACCAGAGTCTTTCAAAGAATTGATTTTTGTACAATTTTGTCTCGTGTGACTGCTTTTCAGGACATCAGTGAATCCAAGGATTACTTTAAGCGGCGGGATCGCGTACATCACACACCAAATGGAGAAAGTACAGAAAGGTGCTCAAGAGAAGGTAGCACTTCGAGAAGGTATGTGGAAATGTGTACCATTCACTGCATAAGTACGCAATTTATTTTTTTTTTTCACTTTTATTTCCGCTTACTCATGGGTGTGAAGTATTTCTGTCACGTGAGGCACCTTCTGTAGAAAAAGTTACGTTAACAACAGGTTTTTTAGGTGGTTAGTAGCCTCTGCTCCAGTTCCTCAGATGAATGTGGCCAGTTTTGGGGAGTCGCGCATGACATTTACGCACAGCACCAGAGGGGACTATGACCAGACCCAGGGAGCCTTCTCCGAAAAGGTGCATTGTGTGCAAGACAACACCTTTTACATTAAAAACACTAGATTTGGCTTACTTCAAAGAAACTCTGCCAGAAGGGAGATACTTCATCATCGTGCGTCACTGGGCATCAACGCCTTTCCTCTCCAGATGTCCTTGTGTAAAGGATTTTACAGTGACCGAGCAGTTGGGGTACAAGCATGACTATTTGGTTTGATGGGTTTGATTTGGATAAATGTAGCAGTGAATACAAATAAAGTAATTCAGCTATGTTTAATTTTCTTTAATTCGATGCTTCCATGTACCTAATTTTAATAAGAAAACGTTGTGCTGCTGTGTCACTTTCAGACCCCTAGCGAGCTTGAGATAGATTTCTTTTCACGGCAAACCAATGTTATCCATCTTTACGGATTGTTAAGAAACTGAGTTGCGTGGCTCAGTATAGCCATCAGATTTTAGTGCGATACCAAGAATGTAATTTAATCACACAACTTATCTTGATCTTGTTCATTGTGAAATTATGACTCGACTCAATGACTGTCTTCCTCTTGTGCTTTGCAGCCATTGTTGAAACCATGGACAAGAAGATCCAGGAAACTTTTGCTGCTCAAGCTGCATCCAAAAGTTGAGACACGCTGTCACAATACTTGCACTATTTATGCTAATATAGTGATCCCTCTACAGATCAAAATAAAAGCCTAAGAAATTTTCTGAATGAACTCTCTGTATATAATTATAGATTCACTGACGCTCTACCACTAATAGGAAAAAGTGAACTTAGAGTCATAAAGTTTCCTATAAATACACTAAAAGAAAGTCTGTTGCTAGTGTTTATGGTACCTCAGCCAGTACGAGAATGGTGAATAGTACACAGATTTGCCTAAACTTCATTCATCTAGCTTCTTAGGGGCATGCGCTCACTTTGTTGCAAGACGAAGTTCAGCAATTCCACTCGCCATTTCGACCTTGTTAGGCTCACTAATTCAAATTGGCTCGCAATGTTCACAGCAATCCATTCTCTTATCTGAAACTAACGCCAAAGCACTACAACAAACAAAGCCACAAGTGCCTATCGAAGATTGGGCGTATCCATGTACTATCCATCATTCCCGTGGTGGCTGAACGATTGCAGCACCAGAGTTTCCTCTAGTAAATATTGTAGGAAACTATATTCAGAGCTGCATGATAGAGGTTTGTTGTAATGTATGTGAATCTGGTGACCACATTCTATGGGGGCACTTTGAGCAAGCTTACTCAGAAATGTATCACCAACAGAAAAAAAAATAATAAAATTGCTTAAAGTGCATATGAATCCTATAAGTAGTGTGTGCTCAAATTTTAATTGATTGACTTGTGGGTTTAACGTCCAAAAGTGCTCAAATTTTAATAGGACCAATGGACTGCCGAGAATTTATTGCAGCAGCTTGATGGAAATGAAGTCACCAATATATAGGATGGGAATGATAACTTTAATTTGGCACAGAAAACAAAAAAATGGTACTATACTGGAACATGCAGTGGAGAAAGTGTGGTACTAGAGTTGAATTATAACCATGCATGGACAGACAAGTGCAGGAAGTCATTTATTAGTATTATTTAAAATTGCATTCTTTTATCATACGTGCTCATTTTTTCTATGCATACTACAATTTAAGAAAAGTTCATTGCAGTTTTGCACAATAGTTCGTGTGCATATAAATTTTTGCTTAAATTTTGGGACTTATTTTTTTTGTCTTGGCATAATCCGATCTTTCAAGCAATAGCACACTTAAACTGGGCATAATGTGTTAAAGTATAGTAAATAATTGTGGAAGGGCCATTTTGCATATCAACACATGGAGTAGTTAGTGTAGAATATGTGAAAAATATGGAAGACATACACTTCTCTATGTCATCTTTTTACATTTGCTTCCACAAATCTGCATCATCTTGATGCAAATAGATAAAAATAAGCAGTTTCGATGGTAGATGGTGTGTTTGATGCATTCACTTCACTCCAAGCTCTGAAAGGTTGAACGCTGCTAGTATTGAAAACATTGATGCATTTTCCACTGGGGCAAGCTTGAGCAGTATTAACAGTGATGTCCAAATTTATCAGCAAATGCTAATTTTGATATCTAATTAATAAAACATTGGTCCCATAGAAACATATAAGTGGTAGCTGGGAATTTGAGATTGAATTAGTACTATATTTTCTGCATATAAAAACAGAAAATTATACTGAATAAGTGGGGCTGCAGGTTATATGCAGAGGTTTTAGGCTTTTTTTGTTTGTTCTTGCAGAGTTGAAGGTAGGGATACAGGTTATATGCACAAAAATATCACAAAAGTTGACTTAATCTATGTCAACTGTGCGACTAGCGGTCTACTGGCTGTAAATTAGTATATAAGACAGTTGAAGCATCATCAAACCAATATAAAATTTTTATCACTTTGACATATGTGATCTTATAAAAAAAATATTAAACGCTGAACAACACGGTTCGAGGGATGTGATGACTGCCTCAGATGTTCTCGGGAGACATTTCGAGGCTGATGAGATGGGCTTTGAGTGCATCAGCATACTCAAACATGCTCTTGGCCATCGCTTTGTCGATTATGTACTGCGGGAGCCAGCCCTACAGAAAAAAAAAAAAGGGAAACCATTTAATGAAGTGATAAAAGAAAACACTAGCGCTCACATTTGTCACAAAGAACCTAAAGCACTTGATTGATTGATATGTGGGGTTTAACATCCCAAAACCACCATATGATTATGAGAGACGCCGCAGTGGAGGGCTCCAGAAATTATGACCACCTGGGGTTCTTTAACGCGCACCCAAGTCTGCGCACACAGGCCTACAGCATTTTCGCCTCCATTGAAAATGCAGCCGCCGAAGCCGGGATTCGGTCCCGCGACCTGCGGGTCAGTAGCCGTGTACCTTAGCCACTGGACCACCGGCGGCAGGGTGGGAACCTCATGCATTCCACCGTTTTTTCTCGTACTGGTACAAGTGAGGCATAATTATTCGTTCTGTACAAAGTGTACAAATAGAGCAGCAAAATATAGCATCAAACTGGACACACCTATCGAGCTCCAATTATGCACACAACATGAGTTTAGTACTGTGAATACTGACATCTTCTTTTTTTTCAGATCGATGGTCACTGAAAAATTGCCAGAGCTGCTTAATATTAGCATAGTTGCGGTTACTAAAAATTCAAGTGGACTCCTCGCTGGGCACACTAATTTACATTAAGAACCCCACTCAATTGCTGTGCATACACTAGTGATACACTTGTCTTTAGCACTCACTACCAAAGTTGTTCATAAGGTATTCTGGGCATATAAATTTTTCACTTCTTTAAAAAAACATTTTAGCACTTTCACTGAATTGTTCGCGCCTACAGGTCACCGAGGTTCGAATTTAACAATAAACATTCACCTTGAGATTGACGTTGAGTAGCCACTGGAATTTGCTCCGATGCATTTCCGTATCTGACGGAGCCAGCATGTACAACAGGGGCCCCTGTTCGCCTCTGTGAATAGCACCGAAAGCACATATTTATGCTACAAAAAGCGCTCGGGGACAGCAGGCACATTTTTTATACTTAATCAGATGACAAGTAATTTTTCAAGCTTTTGACCACCCACAATGCTCGCAATCTTGCATAACACCTGAAGGACTACACACAAACTGATGCATGCGATGATGACATACGTTCCTGAATAAATGTGCACATGGACAATTGATGGAGCCACTCTTTTTTTCCGCCACGGTAAGTTTTATGTATGATGGCCATGTTCTTTGCTGGGTAAACAAATGCAACTGCACAAATGTTTCACTCCACAGCATGCTATGCGGCTCCATCTGGCAAAAAGAATGTTTCACATTTGCTACAATATCCACTGGTGGCACTGCCAACACTCCCAGGTTGCATCGTAACTCACTTTTAGCACACACTGACACAGAGAAAAAAAAAAAAGAAGAGTTCAACAGCAGCGCTACTATCAAGAGTTTTATTCAGAAAAGAAACATTTATATATCAATGTAGTCACCCCCTGCCCCATGCGCACCATCGTGTTCAATTCGTTCAAATTCATGTCTATCGTACCATATATGTGTTCATTATTTGCTTTAGCAGTGACACTTCTTTTTCGAAAATTGTCACTGACGGGTGGCTGATACAGGACGATTGCCTAATGTTGATGTGAAATGCCTCCGCGATCTCTCCTGCGTTGCGATCATGGTGCTTAAACGAAATGATTGTATTTGAAAAGTGTGCCGCGCATCCACACTTTGTACAGTGTAACGCCAAATGCGTCAGCAGCCTGCATGGTTTAGAAGACATGGATTTGAAATTGCGACGTTGCGCATGGGCGGGGGTGACTACATTGATATATAAATGTTCGTTTTCTGAATAAAACCTTCAGTTGATGGTAGCGCTAGTGTAGTACCCTTCTTTTCTTTCTCCGTGTGTCAGTGTGCGCTAAAAATAAGTTACGATGCACTCATAGCAACTAGCTCATCTTTCAATATTACTTCACTCCCAGCTCTTTCACATATAATAATAACCAAGAAAGTGAACAGGGGAACAGCTGTCGTGTAGCTCAGCTTGCAGGGCAGCACATGTGTAAAGATTGTGGCTTTGATTCCCACCAGCACCGAGCAAATTTATCGTTGCCCTTCCTCTCACAATTGCACTTGAATAGAAAACCACAAATAATACCCCCTACACCTGCTAATCAAAATCATAGGAGACGCTTGTGTCGTCGACTAGCAAATTGACATGCATGGTGGCTGCCCCTCTAGCGGTGGTTTCACTGCGGTAGAGGGGTGCTAAGTCGTGAAGGCTAAATAAATAATCCGCTGTAAAGCATGGCAAGCTTGAATAATTTTATCCGGTTGATCAGTGCAGCTGAGCATTCAAAATACAGACTACATTGTGTTTAAAGGGGCCCGCAACACTTTTGAAGCATGGTCCGAAAACGCTGCAGATTGGTAGCAGTCTTCCGAGAACATGCGAGCTAGATATTGGAGCGCAGCATGCGGCCTGGAATCCACAATGAATTCTCAGTCAGTTAAAATTTGCTCTCTCTTTCTCTGTCAAATGATCCTATATACTAAACAATCATTCTGTCATAGGCTGAAGTATCATGGCGCTCAGGAGTTACTAGGACCGCTGTGAAATGCTGCGACCTGTCCCCATGTGTGCAGCTGATCGCACTGAAAACCCACAGTTAAAACAATGAAGAAGTGCTCAATGTCATAAAGTGCATGTAACATGTCTTCTTCCCCTTGCCATGCCTCTCTGTTTAGCTCCAGCACTTTCGGAGGATGAGAGAAGAGAGAATGCAATTGCACCTGTGCGACAAATCTTTAACTCTGCTCGAACTGGATCAATTCTAAAAATTTTTGCAGCGGGCTGTTCTTGAGGTGATCTATTCCATTACTCCTCAGAAATGTGTTGCAGGGCCCTTTTAAGTAGTGTCGTCAAAGTACTGTTCACACTTATGCCATTCATATTAACAAGGCTAAAAGAGTACAGAAGCATCATATGTGGGCTCCACTCATTTTCACAAAGTCTATTCTTTTACGTTTTTTTATTTATCTATTCAAAAATACATTCTCTGGAAGATGTCTGGACCTCAGTAAGGCGTGTTTAAAGTTTTAAAATTTAACTCTTACGTGCAATTTCTTGGGCAAGTAGGTTGTCCATAACATATTTACTAGGCATGTGCTTCAAATGCTTCGAATATTGAAACAAAAGCAGAGTATTCGAATTTGCTTCGACTCGTACTTATAGTTATTGAAAACTTCGAAGTATTCAAGATGAACAAATATATTTACATTAACCCGCATATAGCACATGTAGAGGTGGCTTCATTGCAGTAAAGGGGTGCTAAACAGTGAAAGCACCTGTTTAGAATATTTGTTTGCATGTAATCACTTGCCAAAATGGTTTCACAACAGTAAAGGAGTGCCAAGTCGTGAAAACACATACCCATAGGAAAACTGGCTGCTATGAAGCCCCACTTCAATGTTAAATGAAAATTTAGCCTCACATCGATTCATCATTTTTTATGTTTAGAAGATTGTCATATAAGCTTACCGCATTTACTTGCGTATGCATTTACTCGCGTATGCATTACCTCCCACATGCATACGTCAAATAACTCACGGCCCTCAGTCCCCAGCAGCTGCAAAGCAACTGACCACGGCGGCGGTCAGATCTGCAATGCAGCAGAGGGTGCTAAGAATCTCTGGATCCGGACAGGCCACCATTGGAACGTGAACTTAGCAACATTTAACGCCAGAACCTTATCTAGTGAGGGAAGTCTAGCTGTACTATTCGAGGAGCTAGAGGGTGTTAAATGGGATATAATAGGGCTCAGTGAGGTTAGGAGGATAGATGAGGCCTATACTGTGCTACAGAATGGGCACATCCTTTGCTATCGGGGCTTGGCAGACAGAAGAGAACTGGGAGTGGGGTTCCTAATTCACAGAAACATAGCTGGCAACATAGAGGAATACTATAGCATTAATAAAAGGGTGGTAGGTATTGTAATTAAACTGAATAAAAGATACAAGATGAAGGTAGTACAGGCTTATGCACCTACATCCAGCCATGATGACGCTTCAGTTGAAAGCTTCTATGAAGACGTGGAATCGGCAATGAGTAAGGTAAAAACACAGTATACTATAGTGATGGGCGACTTCAATGCAAAGGTAGGAGACCAGGCAGTAGGAGATTATGGCATCGGCACTAGAAACGCCAGAGGAGAGATACTAGTAGAATTCGCAGAACGCAATAATTTGCGGATTTTGAATACCTTCTACCGAAAACGAGAAAACCGCAAGTGGACATGGAGGAGCCCTAATGGCGAAAATAAGAGCGAAATAGACTTTATAATGACTGCACACCCAGGAATCGTGCAGGATGTGGAAGTGGTTGGCAAGGTACGATGCAGTGACCATAGAATGGTACGGTCTCGAATTCGCCTAGACTTGAAGAAGGAACGACAGAAATTGATACGCAAGAGGCCAATCAATGAGCTAGCACTGAGAGGGAAAGTACAGGAATTCCGAGTGTCGCTGCAGAACAGGTACTCGGCTCTTAGTGAGGAAACCAACCATAGCGTAGATACAATGAATGATAATCTGACGAGTATCATTAAGGAGTGTGCAGTGGAAGTTGGAGGCAGGGTAGTTAGACAGGACACTGGCAAGCTTTCCCAGGAAACGAAGAACCTAATTAAGAAGCGTCAAATCATGAAAGTCTCAAGTACAACAGACAAAATAAAACTGGCAGAGCTTTCGAAGTTGATTAATAGACGTAAAGTATGCGATGTAAAAAGGTATAACTTGGAGAGAATTGAACACGCTCTGAAAAACGGAGGAAGCGTCAAAGCAGTGAAGAGGAAACTTGGGATAAGCAGAAGTCGGGTGTATGCACTAAGGAACAAAGAAGGCAAAATAACTACCAATATGGATAGGATAGTTAAAATAGCGGAGGAGTTTTACAGAGATCTGTACAGTAGCCGAGACAACCACGACCTTAATACTATAAGAACTAGCAGTAACCCTGATGACACCCCACCAGTAATGATAGAAGTCAGAAAAGCTTTGGAGAGCATGCAAAGAGGCAAAGCTGCTTGTGAGGATCAGGTAACATCAGACCTGGTGAAAGATGGAGGACAGATTGTGTTAGAAAAACTAGCCACCCTGTTTACAAGGTGTCTCCTGACGGGAAGGGTACCAGAGTCTTGGAAGAACGCTAACATCATCTTAATACATAAGAAAGGAGATCACAAGGACTAAAAAGAATTACAGGCCGATCAGCTTGCTCTCTGTAGTATACAAGCTATTTACAAAGGTAATTGCTAACAGAGTAAAGAAAACATTAGAATTCAATTAACCAAAGGAACAAGCAGGATTTCGAACAGGCTACTCAACAATTGACCACATTCATACTATCAATCAGGTAATAGAAAAATGCTCAGAGTATAACCAACCACTATACATAGCCTTCGTAGATTATGAGAAGGCATTTGATTCAGTAGAAATATCAGCCGTCATGCAGACACTGCAGAATCAGGGCGTAGATGAAGTATATATAAACATTCTGGAAGAAATCTACAGGGGATCAACTGCTACCATAGTGCTTCATAAAGAAAGCAACAGAATACCAATCAAGAAGGGTGTAAGGCAGGGGGACACAATCTCCCCAATGCTATTTACCGCGTGCTTACAGGAGGTTTTCAGAAGCCTAGAATGGGAACAGTTAGGGATAAGAGTTTATAGAGAATACCTTAGTAACCTGCGCTTCGCCGATGACATTGCATTGCTGAGTAACTCAAGGGACGAATTGCAACTCATGATTACGGAGTTAGACAAGGAGAGCAGAAAGGTGGGTCTTAAAATAAATCTGCAGAAAACGAAAGCAATGTATAACAACCTTGGAAAAGAGCAGCGCTTCGAGATAGGTAATAGTGCACTTGAAGTTGTAAAAGACTATGTCTACTTAGGGCAGGTGATAACCGCAGAGCCTAACCACGAGACTGAAGTAACTAGAAGAATAAGAATGGGGTGGAGCACATTCGGCAAGCACTCTCAAATTATGACAGGTAGATTGCCACTATCCCTCAAGAGGAAGGTATATAACAGCTGTATCTTGTCGGTACTTAGCTACGGAGCAGAAACTTGGAGACTTACAAAGAGGGTTCAGCTTAAATTGAGGACGACGCAGCGAGCAATGGAAAGAAAAATGGTAGGTGTAACCTTAAGAGACAAGAAGAGAGTGGAGTGGATTAGGGGACAAACGGGGGTTAAGGATATCATAGTTGAAATAAAGAAGAGGAAATGGACATGGGCCGGGCATGTAGCGCGTAGACAGGATAACTGCTGGTCATTAAGGGTAACTAACTGGATTCCCAGAGAAGGGAAGCGGGTTAGGGGGAGACAGAAGGTAAGGTGGACAGATGAGATTAAGAAGTTTGCGGGTATAAATTGGCAGCAGCAAGCACAGGACCGGGTTAATTGGAGGAACATGGGAGAGGCCTTTGTCCTGCAATGGACGTAGTCAGACTGATGATTATGATGATTTACTCGCGTAATCCTCGCACTCGCATAATTCTCGCACCCCCCACATCGCCCAACAAAAATACGATTTCTTTTTACCTCGAGTAATTATCGCACCCCCAAAAACTGCCGGAATAATGTCGTCTGCTCATTCAAACCACTGATGATGATAGCACACACCATCTGGCGCCATCTCTTATGCATCAAGCGTTCTATTATCGCACGGAGATTCAATGCAATCCAAGCCAAGCCAAAGTGGCAAGTGCGCGTTGCGGCGTGTTTTGTATGTTGTGTCGGTAATCTTGTCACGTTATGAGGCGATACCGAAGCTACACGGCTCATTTCAAGCTGAAAGTGATGGATTGTGCACTAAACAACGGCAACAGGGCCTCCGGTAGGCCCTTTGGAGTCTACGAGTTTTGTGTTCGCTACTGATGACGGCAGCTGAAAGCCACCAAGACGCGTTGGGCTTTCCGTGTGTCTAAAACTGGGATTGATAGTAAACTTTATTTCTTCTGAAGGAAACTGCAGACGATTTTGTAAGATAGCCATTAACCCGATACTGACGTCCTACGCTTATTTTTTGAGGGCTCCTGTTGAGCGACAAACGTTACCGCTACGCCCGCAACGCCCACAAGCTTTGCGTTTGGTATTTTAATTCTCGACTATTTCCTTGCACATTTTATGTCTCAAATAAAACTTGCCTTGTGTTGAACCTGTGCTTTTATTGTTGAGGTAAGTTTTAATTCGTGCTTCTCAAAGCTTGCTGTTAGTTACTGGTGTGAGAATCCTGATTTGTGACGACTTTCCCCGTAAGTTTTCCACGCGTAATTCTCGCACCCCCCAACTTTGCATCGGTTTTCCGCCAAAAAAAAAGTGCGAGGATTATGCGAGTAAATACGGTATATGCTTTAGGCATAGTAAATTTTAAAATTTAGCATATTTTGTACGTGATCACTTGTATTCTCCCAAAAGTCAAATAACCGTACAATTTAAAGTTGCTCCCACCTTTTTCGCAAAACATAGGTTGTGTTTAAATTTTTTAAAACTTAGGTCATGACAAATACGGCCATTTTTCTATATAATATGTGATGGATAGTATTCGATCAAAATCACTATTTGTTTCGAACCTAAAATTCACTATTCGAACAAGTCTAATATTTACTGTACAGAAAAAATCCAAACGAAAGTGAAGAAACTATAGAAGTGACCAACAACTGAAGCTTATCAAAGAAACAACAAGTCTAAAGGAGAAGTGGCAAAAAAATAGCAATAAAAACTAGACTTGTGCGAATATTCGAACAAATAGTACAGTATTCGAATTTGCTTCTGTTCAAATTTAAATTATCGAAAATTTTGAATAATTCAAAATGAACACACAGAAAGCCCCATTTCAAGGTTCAATGAGCATATTTCCTTCGCATCGATTCATCATTTCTTCTTTTTTAGTTAAAAGCTTGTTGTAATGGCTTATATGCTCAGAGTAAAATAAATTTTAAAACGCTACATATTTTACTGGTTATCACTTGCACTCTGCCAAAAGTCAAATCATGCTACTATTTAAAGTTGTTTACACTTCCTTTGAACAACAACAAAAAAATGTCACTTGCACAGGCCTTGTTTAAATTTATAAAAAAATATCTTGAAGGTTAGTTGGGTCATGACAATTATGCTTATTTTTCTTTATAATACTATGTGATGTGTACTATTTGATTTGTAATTACTTGACCAAAATCACTATGATATTGGTTTTGTATTAATTCACTTCCAACCTAAAATTCACTATTTGTACAAACCTAATAAAAACATAACAAAAATTGCCTACTTCATCTGTGACTGTCATGCGCGAGACAAGAACGCAAGTTCCTTTTTTAGTCAAAGCAACTGTTGCAACACTTGCACAGTGTGAACCCAATCTGGCAATGCAAGCCAGAGAAATTGCCAGCTTTGGAAGCCATAAAGATAATCTCTAGCTGGGAGCGAGTGATGAAGCTGCTCCCAGCTAACAAGAGAGATAATGGAAGCCGAGATAGCCAAACAGGGTTCACGATGTGCGTGTCTGGATCTGCTTCCTTGACTAAAAAACTTGGCCTCATCAGTCACAGATCATTGAAGCAATTTTTTCATATTTCTTATCATTAGTTCTACGTCATGTCTCCTCTGTCTTTTATATCCCTTCAATAAACTTCAGTAGTTACGTGGCACTGCACCTGTCATGATTTCACTTCTATCTGCATTTTTTTTCTGTGCAACGAATATGTTGACATTTAATTCTGGGATTTTAAATGCTAAATCCTAAATGTTATAATTTGAGATGCAGCATAACGGAGGCCTCCAGATCAATACAGACTGCCTCGTGTTGTTTTACACGCACTTACATCTAAGCATACAGATTTTTTTGCCATCATCAAAATGTAGCAACTGTGGCCAGCAGTCAAACACGCAACCTTAAGCTAAGCAGAACATTTCAGTCACGAAACTAGCTCAACAGTTTCCACAAAGCTTGTCTATTTATACCAGTTTTCGTGATAGAGTCGCAAAACAAGGTATGGCTGTCGCAATACCATAATCAAGGAAAGGGGAAAGAGTGTCACATGGGGAATTACAGAGAAAGTGTTTGCTTATAGGAACAAGCCCATACCCATTTTACTATATTCATTTATCATTCATTAGAAACAGCTATAGTGCAAAGTTGGACATCGTCACAATGGGGTTTATATCAAACAAAGTGGTAAACAGAACTTCACAGACAGCAGCATCAAAGCAGCCATATCACTAGCATACAGACAGCACATTCAATATCAAGAATAAAATATGCACCCCTAGCCCAAGTGACGTTGCTGCCTATATTTAATTCACTGAGTATATTGAGGCATGCAGTGAAGGCAAGAGGGACCGTTACCTCACAATCGTTTTCTTGGGTGGCTGCTTGGCATGCTCGGCACCAATGGCACACAGCAAGTAGGACTCGCCACGCTTTTGCCACATTCTGAGGTTCACAAAATCCCTGAAAAAGATGGACAGCGCAGGCAATGAAGTGCGCTTTTCCCAAAGTGGAAATTGAAATCGTACGAAATGTCACACCACTGAGCTAATCTCCTGGCTAACTAATCGCTCAAGTATCGGTTGATTGATTATTTAAAAGGTTTCGGTGGCATGAAACTGCAGCCATGTATAGCCGATTACAAGGCACTCGTGAGGAATACACTCAAACCTCATTAAAATGAACTTGTATCTACATTGATATGGGTTCGTTATATCTAAATTTGTGATAAAGGTATATTCATAACACTATACCTATTGTAATACTATTCTCCATTTACTTTTTTTGTAACCAGTATTTCATTAGATCAGGGTTCGTCATATCAAGGTTTGAATGTACTATAGTGCAGCCAAGAGGTGGCTGCATGTTTTATCAGAGCGTATCATACACACTGCTAGCAATTGCAGAAAAACAAATGGTGCCACCAACTCAAATCCTGCAAGTGAAACAAGAACAACTGTTTTTATACAGAGATGTTGTTATTCGAGAAAGCCCGCTGCCAATTTCACTATGAATATAAGCTAATCACAAAGTATGACCCCGAACAGATAGTTTTTTGGAAAGGCAAATTTTATATAAATATTTAACGCGAGCAGGTATGGCACCACTCTTCCATGTAAGAGCATATACCGGTAGACAACGTACCTACAAGACACGACTCCTTTTGCACCATCTGACAGTATGTACACGATGTCTGTCTGACTGTCTATACTCTCTATTACCTGCAAAAGAAAATATGAAAAAATAAAAATAATCGTTAACTACATTTCAAAGCATGAACCATGTGTCAAATGACAAAATTATTAATACATATTATACGAACTATGCCACTACCTTAACCTAGAGCCATGACAATATAACCTTCACTGACCATCTGTAACGGACACCAACAATCGATAAATGCACCTGCAATGGACATCATGACGATCAGTTGTCATTGCATGCTTAGAAGATTCAATGATGAAGACCGGGTTAACACACCAGCACAGCGTGTTTTGTGAGTGGCTGTTTTCGATGGCTGAAGAGACAGTGACATGCATAAAGGCGTCACTGTTTCCAGAAAATATCAAACAGCTATCCATTCGTCATGACAACATTATATAACCATATTTGTTGCTTTCTCAAGCTGTAGTGTTGTACAATACATAAATTTCCCATACATTATCTGCTGTACAACAAGCACACTCTTTCATGCCAGTGTGGTGATTAGCTGTACTATTCGTATTCTAAAACATTAGAAAGATAATTGATTCAATGTGCACTTAGTTCCCGTTATTTGAAATCGGTTCAAATTTGAAACTTCGACATTTGCACAACCCTAGTTTACACTCCAACAACATATATAGTTCTTACTACTTAAGACATCTGGAAGCATGGAGGGCCAACAATTAGTAGCACAGCACTAATACATGATGATACACATGAAACCTGCATGATTCTGAATGCGAGATGCATGCACCCATTTGAAAAGCATATCTTACATACACTTCTACTTATTGCTAGATGTCATGGTCATTTATACTAGCGATTGATGCGTGCTGTAAATAAAGAATGCACATCTTGTGCACTAGATGAAGTTACGAAGACAAAATATAGCTCCCACTGCTACAGCCTCACAGGCCAGCTCACAGTGCTCGTCATATCACAAGCTGCATACCCTGGCTTCTTTCACTGAAGGATTCCACAGGACTTGCTCCTCCAGTTTGTTGAACAGGATGTCCAAGATGATTTCTGGAGATGCCGGCAGTGTACCCTGAAATACAAGATAAGCACTTCATTCAATTTATATACATTATAGACAGTAAAGATAAGGAACATTTTGCAATTTGGCAGCCAGACAGTGTAACATACAGTGGATAATTGCTGAAGCACCTGTTCATGCATACCAGGTAACCCGCAGCCAATGAAAGTTTTACGATTCTAAATACTGACAGCACATATGTACAAGGTTTCAAAGCTGATGAGACAAAGAGAGGCAAAAAATGCAGACCTCCAACTAGCTTTACTTCAATCAAAATTGTGTAAATAAAAGGCAAGAGAGGACTTGTGTGCACAAAGACTGGCAAGATGTTGACCCTTTATTAAAGGTTATATAATTTTTTTTCTTTTGCAATAGTAATGCAAGGATACCACAAACTTTTCTTGGAATGTGTTTGGTGAATATTTCAGTCCACGCAACAAGCTTGTAACTTGCAGAACTGAAGTATACAGTTACAGATGTAGAAATAATGAACTCAACGTCACCATTCATGTATGTGGACACTGGGCCATCAAACTTGACTTATGTGTTCATGTTCAGTCGAACCGCAGTTGAAATCTGAGGTTGGCACGATTGATCCTGTCTACAAATGTACTTATACAGCGGAAACACGGCACTAGGAAGCCCCATTTTTGCTAGCGGCAACACAAAATTCCACAGTTGAGCACATATGTTAAGCTGCGCCTAAGCATAAAAAGAAGAGGGATTGGGAATGTATAAACACCCAAACACTTCAATGTTGGAAGCATGAAATAGTCGAACTGTAAAGTAAACTCTGTGTTCTCTAAACATAAATTAAAAAATAGGTGGTGCAAGAGACATACCGCATACTTGTAGACCTTGCCGAATTTGGAATGATGGCAGGTTTGTATAGCACCATTGTGGTCCATCTTTTCAGTTTTCCAATTGCTCTCATGGAATATCTTCAAGGCTGTGTCTAAGGCCTCCTCAGCTTTGCGCTTGTAAGAACGCTCCTGTTGAAACACACGTGCGCAACAGACATGAACCAATCACTGCCATCCATTGTTACCACTTGTGTTACCAAACAGCAAACACGTGCACAGTTTCAGGAGTTAATGAATAACAAACTCCCCTACTCTTACATCTTCCACACTACCAGTTGGGAAGCCAAAATGTCTGAGATACAGATAAAAAAAGGAAGAGACTGCCCGACATTTACTATGTGGGCTATGTACGTCCCTAACATTTTGCAAGTTACAAGTGCCTTGGGCAGCAATAAGGCTATCTCAATAACTTGTCTGTCACAGAATCTTTAAAGCTAAACAAAAGCGCACCCCTGTAGGAGGGCTGTTAATTCTAATAGGTGTTGTACCATGAGTTATGCACATGATATGAAATTCACGGCAAATCAATTTTCATAAATCCCACTGAGACATCTATGTCAGAAATGTACAAACAAAGCAGGTCAAATGATAAGGTAAGGCAGAAAAAATGTCCAGATACATTGATGCTTTTTTTTAACAGCAGTTGCTAGCTTCTGATACATTCCCAGATGCAAACCCAAATATAACATGTCCAATTTACAATTTCGAAAATGAAGTGCTATGCCTCGGAATCTGGCGATCAGCAAAAGGCAATAACTGCATCGTTTACAATCTAAGAATAGATGTGTACACTTTGCGTTTATTTTCACCACCCTTAGACAAGTTATTATTTACATGAGCCTCACAGTGCTGTGCTTCATGTGTTCCGCTCCACAATTTAACACCAAAGTGTTTTATGCCAGGGCCCACCACAGCTCCGTTAACGTACTTCCATCACAAATGTGGTGTTGAAAAATATACTAAGAGATTGCAAAGAGAGAAGCCGAGGCAAGCATATCTCGCGCAGAATTGAACCAGTGATGCCTTATTTTCTAGTGCCCGGCACTAACTACTACGCCATGGAGCATACCTTGTCTAGAATGCTAAAGGCAAGCCATTTACATACACCGCTTCGCAGTCCTCAGAGCCTCGAAACTTGAGCGCTTTTTCATTATCAGTGGCGAGATGGCACGACCGGCTCGCATTGGGTGCGCTCTAAATGTCGTTGCCTCTACAAATCACCGCCAACACAGGATGTGGTCTCTCCTGTGTGCGTGCTTATCAGACTCGTAATTAAGGCATGATGTAAGAATTTGGGAGATGATGAAGGTCACTTGGCACGCTGCGCAACCGCGTTTACAAAGAAGCGCGCTGCTGACGCATGACAGAGGAAAAATTGTGACAGTTGTACGCGCTTGCAATGTGTATACTTGTGCACTTGTTTCGTGCGCCTTTTTGTCTACACAATGCACTCGTCTTGTGTATGTTAATTTCGTGCGTGCTTTCTGCTTGAGGTGTACGCGGCAAGTTTCGAGTTGTTTGCCATTCTTAATGTGACTTTTCAATTTGCTGGTGTTCCTTAAACAATGCACAATAAATGCTGCACACAACAAACGCTGCACAATAAACAATGCACAAAAAGACATGCTTCGCTCTCTTGTTATACCGACTCCTATATAGGGGAATCAGCCATGTTTTTTCAATGACCCCACCACCACAGCAAAAGAATAAGTACAAAAGGGTGGCCTATACCTATTTTAAGCAATTCTTTAGTTTGTCATGTGGAGCAAGACACCGATGCCCTGAAAATATGAGTTGCAGTCCTGTCATTAATAACACAGCATGTAAAGTGATCTTTTTTAAACGAGCTCCTCTCATCAAAGTGGATCGTTGCTTTCACCAAACTACCCAAAATACACTTCTGTAGCCATCTTGTGGCCATGATTCAAACTCTGACAGTGTCACCAGGGCCATAAACATGGTTTCAGTTTTTTATTCAAACATAATGCACACGCCATTCTTGTTACACTTTGTAAAAAGACGAGGCCACTCTAGGATTGAAACGAGACCAGTCAAAATAAAATAGCAACTGAGTTTACGGAAGCCAACTACTGTTGAAACTGCCAAATAGAATGTATACAAGTTACAAGTGCATCTATGGACCCATGGGTGAGTCACTAAGCATTGTACAAGCATATTTTAGGCTTAAGAAATACTGAAAAGCTTTAGAAGGAAGCATCAACAGTCACACCAAGCTCATCACGTTGGACAATGCAGTGATTGTGTTTGCAAGACCAAACTTACCTCGGGGGCCAGCACTTTTGGATAAATCTCTGGCTGCTCAAATCTGACACGCAGGTCATGAGGTAGTTGAATCTTCACTTCTAACACGCACATCATCTCCTGCCAGGGACTCACTTTCAGATCCTGCAATAAAGTATACAAACACATAATTTGCGGGTGCATGTTTGAACAAGGCTTCAAGGCAAATGTGCTCATCTAATATCCAAACCACTTCTTTTTCTAGAGATCTCAGCACGTTATAGGTGCATTACAAATGCATTTATAAATGTGGACTTTTTTTCATGCACGCATCCTTACGAGGAAAGAGGAAATTCACTCAACAAATTTATATTGCAGATAAATGTATTGCGTGGTAGTGAAATGAAATTGGCCACATGCTATGAAAAAATAGAAAGACAGTAACCTCTATATTTATCAACTGCAAAAGTTGAATCAAATTCATAATGTAGTGCAAAAAACAACACGACGAAAACAACGAGAGACACACTTGCTGCAAAAGCTGGCTTGGCTTGTTGGTGAGAAAGGAGGTCTTTGCAATGAATTTTTGTGACGTTATCACATTCAATTATTGCAAATTTTCAAAGTACCATGTACAAATGGGTATATATACAGATAAGAATGCTCAAAACCCCTATATACTTCAGGAAGGCACAGAGGAAGAAAACAATGATTATGTAAAAATACAGCATGCTAGAGGCACACACACAAAAAAAAGAAGTGCCTGCAACAACACATTTATGCAGTGTTAACCCAGGTGATGCAAACTTTAACAGATAATATTGCACCCCATTCGCTTGACTAGTAAAAAGTTACACATGTCTCTATGCAGCTTAGTAGACTTGCCCCGAATACGCTTGCCTTGCAACACCATAAAAGAGAACCATGGCTTGTCTCACCGCTTTCAGGCGAGTAGAAAGTGGTGCCTCCATCTTCACTGCGCACATTTTCCCGGCCAAGTGTCGATGGCACGGGTGGGAAGGCATCATTGACTATGCGTGCAAGCAGCTGCGATGCCCGGTTCTCACTAGGCACAACACGAAAGTCCAAAAACCAGGCCTGCCCCCAGGGCAGCACAAAGGATGTCACAAGAAGCAGCACTCCAGCTAGGACACCAGAGTTCACTGCCAACTGGCCCTGCCAGTCGTACAGGAAGGTCTTGCAGATGACGATGGCACCACTGAGCGTGGTCATGAGTGCGACCAGGAGCCAGTGCTTCAACCGGAACACAATGTACGCTAAAATCAGCACCACGAAGCGAAGGGCAGAGAGAACCTGAAAAATGTTCAGCGCACGAACCTTTCAATTTTTTATGCATACCACAAGAGACAAGAACACAGACAAAAAAGCCATGAACTTGGTTTGAATGGGTCAGCGTCGCCTACTGGTTTATTTCATTTTTCTTTCTTTCGCATCACATAACACTTGTATAATATTAAATAGTTCCTTTTGAACAGCAGCAAAGTATGATATGATTCCAGTGATATGATTCCAGGAACACCTGTTTCATACAAGTTATATAAATACAAAATTAGGTGCACTGCTGCAGTTGCAGCTTAAAACAGATGCCCATAAAAGAACACAACACAATGGAGCATACACACAAAAACTGAATATACAAATGAAAAGTCTAGACATCTGATCGAAATGACAGTTAAACAACATGGCACTTCATATCTGCAGAAATCCACAAGGTGTAGGAAGCCTTATGAAAGGGAAACTCGTGCAGCTCACAGTGGCACAAAGCAACAAAGTCTTCAATTACGGGTCTTGTCATTGAAAAAAATATTAATGGAATGTCCCAATAGGGATCAAATTTGGAATCAAGGTGAAAATAGTGATCTTTATCAGATCTTGATTTTTCTCATTGTGCGGTAGTATTCTCCAGAAAGTGATAACTTCTTTTCATGAAACGATTTGCCACTGCACATCATTTTGAAGCATACATATCTAGGAAACTTCCAAAACTGTTCGTGAAACCGAACACTGCACTTTAATGGACATGAAACGCAAAAAAAGTGGAAGCATTCCTTTACTAGTACTGAATGTTTTGCAATACATAGAGAAAAAAGTAGAACTCACAATTGGCCTAGTGTGTTAGCATATTTAAAGTGATAGACTGCACAAAAAAAAAAAATATATGTGTTCACAGGATAGAGCATGAGGACAAGGCATTCTGAAATGAGCACCACAAAATGAGGACACAAGAAGTATTACAGACCACACAGTGCCGTCTGCTGCCCTTCATACAGCATCCTTGAGCGCTGTCTATTTCAAAACGCGTCATCAATTCCAACATGCCCAAACGTCAATCCTTCTACGAGGACAAAAGCAAACTCGCACTGTTTATTCATGGGCAGAAGCACGGATTAAATAGGAAAAATGAAGCGCCAAGGCAACAGGCACAAAAAAGAATCGGATCCATAACTGGCATGCACAGCCAGAAATACCTTCTTTCCCACTTTACAGCCTGATGAAGAATTAGTGCATGAACTTTAGTAACGTGTAGCTATAAAATATGTAACCCTTTACACTTCAATAGTATTCATAAGTGTGAGCACCACTTCTGCAGACATTAAAATCTGTACTTACGGACATGTCGAACAAGAAGTCGAAATTCCATATTCCAGGATTTCTTTTTCATAGACTAGTTTTACTGACTTGTACTGCAGCTGCAACAAAAAAAACACAGACCATAGCTCACTAGATGGAACAGCTAGGAATTAAAGCAACAAGACTCAGTGTTAAGCAAAATGTGTCATTCATCATACTGGGGACTTGATATTTTTTGTAGAAACCTTTCAAGGATGACCGTAGCGTTGAAGAAATTTACCAACACACTGTAATGGTTAGAGCTAAAATATGTATAACACATTTACTGCAGCCAAGCTCCTCTGTAACACTTCACCTCAAAGTAAATACTGTGCAAAGACCTAGAGGCAGGGCTGCAATGTTCATGCATGTCTAATACACCGTAAAATCCCAAACAAGCACACCCTCTTTTTTCTTTTTTTTGGGGGGGGGGGGGGGGGGGGGAGTGTTGTAACAAATATGCAACCTTTTCTCCCATGCCACTATTTTCACTGTTTCGATCACTGTTTTTATTTGCCGACGACGGTGAATGAAGACATTGAATGCATGCATATTTAATAAACCATTAAATTAGAAGCACAGGCGAGCAGTCTTTATTCTTAGCGGCTCTTTCACCACTATCTTAAATTTTGATCTATGACGGAGCAGGGGCTTCCCCTCCAAATCTTGTCGAATGACCCTTCATTGTAGAGTGGGAGTCTACTCACTGCCGAAATGAATGGACAAGAAATTTTCTTTTATTTAAGAGTTGCAGGTACCCTGTGGCCCTCTTGACAATGTGGCCAGCACAAGCTGCCACTGCAGACAACGCGGCTGGAGACTCTGCTCCTTGAGCATCTGCACCAAGTTTTGCAGTTGCCTGACTCGTGAAATCGCTGCAATAAGATGCAATGTGCTCGGAGCTCTCCCCAAAGTACGAAACAGCCCGTGTATGAATGAGAAACATTGCAAGAAATTGATTGATTGATATGCGGGGTTTAACGTCCCAAAACAACCATATGATTATGAGAGACGCCGTAGTAGAGGGCTCCGGAAATTTTGACCACCTGGGGTTCTTTAACGTACACCCAAATCTGAGCACACGGGCCTACAACATTTCCGCCTCCATCGGAAATGCAGCCGCCGCAGCCGGGATTTGAGCCCGCGACCTGCGGGTCAGCAGCCGAGTACCTTAGCCACTAGACCACCACGGCGGGGCACATTGCAAGAAATTTTATCTGTACTGTCAGCACCGTTGTGGTTGCTTACCCACAAGGCAAAAAAGCCTTGCTGCATGCCCACATGTTGTGGCTCACACAAAGCACAACAGTACATCAATATATACTATCAACAAAATGCGAGATATGCTTTGAATGCATGATTTAGCATGAGAACATCGATTATTCACAAAAAATTTTGACCGAAACTCTCGGTAGACTGAATGTTCGTCTGTTGAAACGGCGGAAATGCTGATGTCAAGGCAAACTTTAAATGCTGCATGTATAAACTTTCTTGTCTGTTCTATCCCAACGTCCAGTTTTTCAGCAGTGTTTCAACTCCATTATGTGTAGCAATACTACAGGGATGTTCCTCCTTTAGAAAGAACCCCTGCCTGACAACTCAACACGGCTGCAGCAGTCCGTGATAGGGCACCGCTGGACAAGTTCTTTCATGACTCATTCTTGCATGTTTTCTTACTACATTATGCACCATCTGTAAAACAGTATGTACACTTGTTTTGCTTGAGCTTTGAGTCTTTACCTTTTGGACCAGAATGAACGGAAGGTTTTGATACGTGGGGTTTAACGTCCCAAAACCATCATATGGTTATGAGAGATGCTGTGTAAAGGAGGGCTCTGGAAATTTCGACCACCTGGAGTTCTTTAATGTGCACCCAAATCTGAGCACACGGGCCTACCCCATTTCCGCTTCCATCGGAAATGCAGCCGCCGCAGCCGGGATTCGATTCCGTGACTTGCGGGTTAGCAGCGGAGTACATTAGCCACTAGACCACCGCGGTGGAGCGGAATGAACGAAAGGTGGGCCCAAACTTCGCCACAACGTGGAATACATCAAAGTGTGTATTTTTTGAGTGCGTTCTATTGAGTTGTTACTGGCCTTTTGGCCACAAAGTGTGGCCAATCTTTTCCACACAATTTCATCACTCTTACACTGCCACTGAGCTATTCATACAATAAGTACCCACTTTATCCGAAATTTGAGGTTTACAGTACATGAAAAGTATACCACTCACCATTGCACAGAGAATCCAGAGGAAAGAGCAAAAGCAGACATCAAATGTGGCCAACAGGGCAAAGAATCTTCCGCACAGGAGAAATCTTTTTCCCCACAGAGGCCCCTACTTTGAGTGCCTCGGCTGGCAATTCGTCTTCCAGGTTGATGGAGCCATAGTGAATCCAGTGGGGCTCCGGCCTTGGGCAGGCAGGGTCATGGGAGGAGCTTGCTGCCCCCATTCAGACTTCTTGGTCCACGGACGGCGCTTGTCACCTGGCGTCAAATTCGCAGGAAGACTGTGAGCTCGTCGTTGTATGACAGTTCTCGACTGGCTTGCAATATAGTATCGGGCACTTCGATATCATTATGCAACGTCACGGCTTACACAATGTAATGATACTCTTTATGTCCACATGAAAGCTCACATCAACCTCTGAACTACACAGTATACAGGTGCCCATAAAATAATTCAGAATGCCGGAGAGGCAGCCCCTCGCTGTTCGGTGCAACAGAGCCATAGTCTGCATGTGCGATGTCTCCCTAGCAGGTGTGCCTCACTGCCTATAGTGCTTGAGGAATGCACTAGGGAGTGCCTTGTACCATAAGGATTGCATAAGGTGCATCTTAGCATTACGACGGAAGGGCTAGGCAGACGGTCTGTGCCCCCTGCGTGTGCATGCCCGTGCAAGTGCTTGGCTGCCCTTTATCTTTTGCTGCACTTGGTGCCACTTATCTTTGCCACACCACTATCATGTGTTGGCAGTATGCGTATGGCGCATCACTGGGCCTAGCGGTGGCAAAGCCTGGCATTTCGCTTAGCCCTAAGATAGCACGTAACTGCCAGCCTGCTAGCACAAGGCTTGCTCTGAAGATGCACTAGGGAGCAAGGCTTGATTGCTAGGGATGCTGCAAATGTTAACATTGGCACTACTTTTTGTATCAATACACATCACAGGCTAACGGCCAGCTGTCCACAGAGTTTTTGCACAGACTTTCAGTCTGCCTGCCTTGTCGGAGGGTCAGCACACTGATAATCCACTCGTGTGATCCCAGTGTGTAAGCTATCTATACAAACAAAATAATAAAAAAACTGAGAACTTCCTTTTTTCGACAATTGCTAAAAACAAGCAAAAAGTTCCGAATTGCAGTGCTGAGTGTTGTAGAATGACAGTGGGTTATATTTCACATGTCCTGTTCAGAAGGCCGTTCAAGGAACAGAGCAATACTTTCATTACCGTAAAACATTCAAACTCTATACATTTGCTCAGTCTGCTCATAAGTATGTTTCAAGGAAAGCACATCATACCTTTGCATTGTGAAATCAGACTGCTGATCTCTGCATCCTTTCACCTGTAGATAAGAAATGCTGTCAGAACAGGCTTGATAAACTATGAATAGATGTGCAAGGTGCATTTGGGCGCACACAGAACTAGGAATGTGTCAATCCATGTGCTCTCATTAAAGAATGAAATCGCAGCGACGTTATCTCTAACAATGAAGATTACCACACTGTCTTATCATACATACGATGAAAGTGTGCAAAAAAAGAGGAAAGTAGATTGTAAGTGTTTCCTAATGAAAACTAAGCGGCAATAGCTTTTTCCACCGAGATGGAGAAGCTTTGGTTTCTCTCTCCTTTCTTAGGTAAAAAAGCGTGCTCGCTATTTAACCCATACAGCATGTAACAAGATATGCACTGGCGACTTGAACGTCATTGGCCGAAGGTCGAACAACTCTAAACATGGTTGACTGCAGCGTGTTATATACAAAAAATCAGTAGACACGAACTCTATTTCCTTCGCAACCGGTATTATAACCGTGCAAGAAGGCGAAGCCTCGTCGGCATGCCAGTGATCCCAGACAATACACCCGGTCAAAGAACACAGGATGTTTCGGTAACTTGATCCATGCTGAGCGAAACCAACACCACCCATTGACTGATACGCATTTCCTTTTCCTCGTGACATTGATAAAAAAAAAAAAAAACGTAACAGGCTCTCAAATGATACTCACTGAAATGTACAAAGCGGAAACATTATGGTGAAACGCTGTTGTTTAGAAAAAAAAGAGAGAGATATGAAGTGGCCGTGCTTCGACAACTGCGTTGTGGAACGTGCCTGTTTCGCTTAACAACAAACATTAGCAACGAACACTAGACAGAGTGTCAGTAGTTTGTGGTAGCTTCTCAGATGGTTCTGACGACGGCAAGCGTATATCCTGCTGAGTCTGCGTTAGAACCACGGGACCCAAACAACTGAACAAAAGCTCTCAATTGCATGCCTGTGCCATCCGAATGAACGGCACTCCGAGCGGAGCGCACGACGAACTCGGCAAGACGAACTTACGTTCTTCGACGAGGAATTTGGCACATACGAGACCCGTTTCGCCACTCAGAGCAATTGTACACTCATTTCGAGCATCATTGCGCCTCCGAATTTTGCTGATAAGCTCTTGACAAGCGGTCATTCCGCCTGTTTACATTTCTGCGCCGCCTGGCGTCGACACTACTCGACACAGCTGGCTGCTTTCGCGAGGCGCAAACTTCCTCTTTCTTCAACAGTAATCAAAAACAGAACATATACCGCTACAAAAGAACACCTACGTTAATTACTTATGCAGTTTTAACAGACGTCTTCAACCATCTTTTTTTTATTCGCGTCTACTCAGATCAAGGTTACGGTTTCGAGTAGATATCAATAGTTGGCGCGTTATTCAAAAGTGCTCTTATTTCAGCTCAGTGTATTTATTTTTGTATACCTACAATGTACCGCGATTGTAAATGCTTGAATTAAACGTATTGCGATTAAAGGTAGTGAGGCATAAGATATGATGTGACGATTGGTGTATTTCCTGTGATTCAATTGAGTGGAAATGCGAGTGACGGTGTCTCACGTTCAATGGCGCACACAAACTCACCCAGTCTGCGACAACCTAGCAATAACAGTACCATCGCAAACGTACATCTAACAATGTTGTAAATACTTTTACTTGCCATTAATGGCTGTAAAATGGCAGTGGTTGGCATTTTACAGGTGTCAATTTTAGATACCATACAAGTCATAAAGCAACCCTTTCGTTCACTGTGTGTGCTGTTAATTATGCTACAAGGAAAGGGCACGCACTACGCATTTCCATTGTAAAACTCGAATCCCAAAATAGGTTAAAGGTAGCCTGCGCCCCTACATCGTTTTGTATAATGCAGAGCGTCCATATTCCACAAGCGTATCTGTTTGCGCAAAATAAAAAGTACAGGAGAAGGAGTAATAAACTTTTATAGAAACCAGCAGTTCAGTTGGCTGGGCCTGGGCCTCCCACGTGGGGACGTCGAGATCTTTCCTCTTCGCCGCCTCCCAAGCTTGCTGGGTAGCTCAAAGTTGATCGTCTAGGAGCTGGAAGCGAGGCTATACCTGGGCCTTACACAGCTTACATTTGTGGTTATATAGAATAAATGTCTGTGAGAGCTGGGCGAATAGCGAAATCTTAGGTGCGAATGGAATCGAATATTTTTTCTAGAATACCTTGAAGCAAAATTGCAGGTGAAATGCTGGAGAGGTTTCCTAAGCATCTCTTATGATATAGCAACATGAAAGTGTGCGTGTTTCTTTTTGTTGTTGTTGTTGTTGGCTAGGTTGACGAAGCGCTGCCGGGATAGTTCTTCATAGTTGCCTTATAAAAAAAATGAGGTAATGCAGAGGCCAATTATTAAATTTATGTAGATTATTTGGTGCGCGGACATTAGAAAACACCACGTGATCGAAATTTCCGGAGCTCTCTGCTATGCCGCCTCGTAATCATATGGTTTTGGGACATAAAACCTTAACAATTACTATTATGATTTGTTGCAACAAAAGTGTCGCCGATAACAGTTTACGCATGGAGAGCAAGGACGTTTTTTTTCTTAGCCTCTCCTCCTTTTTTAACTTTTGTGCAAGCCCAACTTATGTGGTGGACAAGGGTGTGCTCCTTTTCGAGACTGGAATTCCAAATCTGCCTCGTAGACATAACTATATAAGAACATTTCAAATTACGGAAGTTAAAAATCTTCAGCGTCTGATTTGTCAGACTTCCTGTTCGAATTTCTGGTTAAAAACAGCATTGAGCTCCCACCTTTGCCAAATCTATCATCTCTATGTTGAAACCAGCGTTCTCTTGCATCAGTACATTTGCAACCATAGCAGAGTTTGAAAGACAGCTTTGCCCTACTTGAAAATGTGATGAAGTGAAGCATAAATCTGAAGGGGCCACTGCCAATAGGACATTGACAGTACTTGTCTTCCGGAAGTTCACATAGTAAAATTTCAGTGCGAATCGAATAGCAAGCACTATTAGAAAAATATTTGAAATTGCAAATATTTATTCAAATTGAATATTTCGAAAATATTTGAAATTTCGGATTACGAAATGAATTTCAAACGAGATGTTGCAGCAGTAGAGCAATTACGTGGAGAATTTGACCCAATTAGAGATGAGGTATACACTGCTTGTGAGAGTATGAAGATTCGATGAAGTAGATAACCTTTAAACTAATGTAGTAAAACTAGATTTTATGTAATGGGCGTAATCACTTACGGTGCTTTTAGCTATAACGTCATCATTAATGTGTCTGAAAGTCTTATCACATCTTGGAAGAGAACAAGCCAGGTATACTATGAGGGCAGCTACATAGCTATACTTTTGCATGCACTCATATTTCCTTTAAGATGTTAATGCAGTAATACACGACCCTTGTTACTTCTTTTCTATAAGGCTCTTTGTGCTTGCTATTATTGGATAATACTTTTGGGAGCACGAACATTTTTCTTGTTTGAGAGCCCATTTGAGTATTTGGTTGTAAATGCTACGGGGGCTCCTTTAGCTTCAAACGGTTTCCTGACATGCTTCGTAGTAGACCTTATTTAGATCGTCATGCGGTAATAGTTTCTTTCCAGTAATGTTTCCTCTAGGTTGCTCTTCAATCTCGACACTACTGGCCCTTCTTATATGCCTCGCCTGTCGGACTAATATCTCTAGTTTGCAGTGACGCGGGTGATGACTAGTGTATCTAGGTGTCACTGTCTGTCCATTGGTTTTTTTGCATATTATAGTCTTTAATTTTCCTGTTTCCATAAAAATAGTCGTGTCTGCAGAGTTAATTTCACTGGAGTGATAGTGTATGGTAAATTCATTTCTAGAGTGGAAATTTGTTACAGTTTTCAATTAATGAGTTTAGTGCACGTATCCCTTGGCCCCATATAGTAAATATGTTGTCTGTGTAGTGGATATAGGCAGATAGCTCTACTGGATATTACATAAATAGCTCCTATTCTAACTGTCTATAAAAAAATTTTCATGTATATATTGGTGCAAAAGAGCTTCCTACAGTGCCACAAGTTTGTCGGTCGTATAGGACGAATCAAATCAAAGTTATTAGATGTGAGGTCTAATTTTAATAACAAGAGGTAAATTTTAGCATTGTGTATTTGCTTGCTTTCTATCAGCGACTTTGAGACAAGCTTCAATCTCTCCAGCAATAGGTACATTTGTATAGAAGGAGTAGTCATCGAGCGTTGATGAAGAAGGACGTCCAAATTTGTTTGAATGCCAGTTTATTTTATGGTGTGTACATGTGTTCAATATTCCTAAACTGTATAAGGACTATTGAAATCACAACTTCTTGGCCAGTTTCAGATAGGCCTCAATAAAACAATGAAATTACGCGAGCAGGTAACCCATGCTAGTTCCATGCCATCTGGAAACTCAATGATTGCCATGGCAAGAAGGGTGTCTCCCCTTGTGATTTTTAAGAATTTACGCCACATGCTCTCATTTAACCGCCTCCCTCTTTTTCTCACATCAAAAAATAACATTACCGCTGCCTTACTCGAGGACAAAAAGAAAATGACGTTGTACATATGGACTAATTGATGATGTTCCAAGCAAGGGCCAAACGGTCTCCGTGATTAGAGCATGGTGAAAGGCCTGAGCAATGAGAAAGGAAGCCTCATCTCCCCTCTAGGGTAAGTACCTTAACAGAATTAGTCGCTCAGTCTTGTTCTAGACATGTAGCATATTTCCGGAAAGAATCCTGCAAAGTTGAACTGCAAAATATTGATCATAGCGATGCAAGCTTTGTTTTCTGCCCCTTTTTTTCACTGCACAGTTCGTCCTGTGTAACTATAGTCGGTCTATGTCTGCCGTGTCTTTAGGTGGAGTTTCACTCTGTAGGCGATTATCCTAAGGACGTGGCTATGTAATCACTTTTCTCGATCATCACAGTAAGGTATACATTATTTTATTCAGTTGGGTCTTGCAGTCATCTTGTTAATTATTCCATGATTATAAACAAAGAAACATACCTTGTCCATCTCCAGACAAATGTAAGCCCATTTGACCCTTCTGCCCTGAAAGCCAACACATGAGAATGCCAGTACGAGAGAATCACTCTCGTTGCAACTAATCGAGATATGAAAAATATATGGATAACTACCATGGAGTAATTGCAGTGACAGAGAAACTTGGATTCGTCTCCAAACAATTTATTTAAACAACAGCCACTATAAACAAATCCCCGTGCTAGGGACGAATCAATCGTCAAGATGCAAGAACATAGTTCTAGCTTCCTTGCCACGCATGCACACAAGCACACACTGTTGTTATATCATCATCTGTGAAACGACAAGACATGCACACACACACAGCACTTATAAACGAGTGAACTCGAAAGCCGGAGGTTCCAGCTCACGGAACACACCATTTGACAAGAACCCCCCCTTCCTCCCGAGTCATTTTCTTTTTTGTGATGGTGAGTGCGTTCCAAACTACTACTAGCATGGACGTCCGTTTCTGACGCCACTGACGATCAGGTCACTTACTACTTCTCACTTGACACATCGTAACTACTGAATCTGACTATATCCACTCACTACATTCAAATGTGTCTAGAGAACGATACTAAAAAAACATTCTTAATTCGTACTACAAGGTGCGAGGGGGGACGCAAACGGACATAAAATGTACACCTCATCACTTCACGTTTGCTCGAGCCAGCAATGTCGGCCATGACAGGCTTGTTACATTGTTCAAAGCGTGCTGCCCTCACAAGTGACATCGTTCCGCCTTCGAACAGTCTTAGGGAAACAGGTGGACGACGAGCCGAATCACACGATTTAGAACGCGTTAGTCATCGCATCGGCGATCGTGAAGCATGCATGTCTCCACAAAGCTCCCCGAAAGTGCGACCACAAAAACGCACACTACAGAGTTCTAGGCAATCGATGGCAGATTCGCTCCTCAGAAGATGCAAACCCTTTGTTGAGATGATGTTGATGGATAGTACACCACCTTTCACTAATGCGAACAAAAAAATAGTGGCGTTGGAAAAAAGCGTACACTCGTAGCTCTGTATTTCGTTCACATATACTTCGCCTTTTGCCATTTTTTTTTTCTTTTTGCAAATTTGTGACCTAGCTTGTATTTCGACCTTATTTCGGTACATGATTCATTTTAGTTTTTAGTGGCCTTCACATATTTATACTGTCCCCAGGAGTCAAGGGGGAAGTTGACGACACTTAGCATGAAAACGATATTTATCAGTGGTGATACTTTGGGCTACTCAAATTCCAGAGCAGCCCTGAGAGCCAATCATAGCTAACAATAGGCTGAATACGATCAAGTCCTGAATACCAGTCGGAAACGAACTAGTGTCAGCCTGGCTTTGAGGGTCTCGCAAATGACTTGCGCATACGCTCTTGATGGCATCTAACTATCACGTGTTACTACAAACGTCAGCATATTTTCATAGTGTCCAGCCCACTGGCTGGCTCTTTCCAAGTCGCTACAGGTTTTGCAGTATTCTGTCAAATTCCAAAGAGTCATACATGTGTAGTGGGGAGTAGGGAAGGGGGATGCAAAGGGCAGGTCTATAACAGTGGAATGATCTGAAGGCTCATAATTAGTAGCACTGACTTATTGCGACAACAAAGCTAACTCAACTGAAATTAAAAAAAAAATCAATCATAAAGAGTGATGTAGCAACAAAACACCAAGTGTTACAATTCGAAACACTTGAACGCAGTGCCTCAACACTTTCCTTTCTCTCCCTTTTTTGTTCTCTTTGCTCGTGTTCACAAATACACAGATGTTTTTGCATCTGAATACAAGATACACTCTGCTTTACGAAGTATGACAACATAACTTATTTCAAATGACCAACGCTATCACAGGCATCACGTTAACACTTTCATTTTATGCGATGGCACGCACTTTTCAAGAACAAGAGCTCACGAAACGCCAGACACCTTGGAAGATATGGAATGGGGAAGCAAGCCTTGTCATGGTATTCTCAAGGTTACAGTAGCTTTTTCCAAAGAAATAAGAAAAATAAACAAGTTTAAAATAAAAGTAACATGCGGAGCGAAAATTCGTACACAACTTCGGTAAACGGAGGGCTCCGTGTAAAAAAAAAAGCTTTAGCTTCGCGTTTCTTGTCGAGCCGGAACATTTCGTGTCTGTAAATAAGCATGCGCTTTATGACTTCCCACTGTGCACCTAGACCTTGCTGTAACATGTTGCGCACTATATAGAGACTTCATCGTGCAGCTCCCTCCAACGCTATATGCATGCATTCTGCGTGTCCGGCACGTTAAAATTTCTATAAAAGGTAGAAATGCGACTAAGTGAGCTTGTTTTCAATGAGATCTGAGAGGGGCTCATCCAGTATCCCGAGGGAGCATCCCCGGGTGCCCACAAACGTGTTAAAAATGATGCCATCTCCCACTAAAGCAAACATGTGTGGATGCGAAGCAGCCGGGAGAGGGTGAATGTCCCCAACAGAAGCTCGCTACGTCGCCTTAAGCAGGTGCACTAACATTCAGAACCTCTACCTGACCAATGCTGCCAGTAACCATCTCTTGATGGCAGTGACCGCTACCATGAACTCTGCCGGTGACCAACCCTACCATTGACCATCACTTTAGCACTGCTAAGCAGCTGGTTGCTCAACGCACACACCAGAGACATCGAACATGGTACCGTGCTAACCAAAGCATATGCTCTGTCTCATAGAAATGTGGAATGCCGCAAGACAGATGATCAATGGCTATGAGTGATGGTGTGTACTGAGGAAGCATCTCGTTGCCTTCGCCACCGACTCTGAAGGGAGAGAGAGACAGGGGGGAGCGTAGAGAAGACACAAAGGGGGAGACAAGCCGCAGGTGCTGTCAACGCCACAGGAGGGAAGGGAAAGGGAGCGTGACAGAGAGAGGGAAGGGTATGCGCATGCGCAGTGGGGGGTGGACGTGCAGGAGAAAGGGAGTGACAGACACAGTCCTCAGCATAACATTCTTCGCATCTAAAAACGAAGCTACAGTTTATCAGCATCTTGTACCATATGCGGGAATGTGAGCTTGGAAAAGCTAATTTCTTGTAGTCGTTTGAATTCGCGACCCCATAAACAGTCGATTTCGGCAAGCACAATTACGAGTGTACCAGTGTGCAGCTGTCTCTGCTATGATTCTTTAGACCAAAGACAGTCTTATGAGCTTGAGCCAAAAGTGATATTTCACGTTCAGTGCGTTTCACATCATACAGGCTAATAGCGCAAGGAAAACTCAGGAAGGCTAATAAATGTAAAAAAATAATGCATGAAGTCCATAAAATTGTTAGTACGGCATATTAACCCTTTCTTAGTTTTCTCACAGTCGCTTTCTTTCTTTTGTTTTTTGTGCTGCAGTGCATCTCGTGAGAATCTTGTGATGACACTGAGTCCACTGACAGACCGAATTGTTCTTAGTTGACTTACTTCAGTGACTGAGTTGTCCTCAGCGAGATAGAAGTGGCTTTGGGGGCATAATAAATTATTAAGGGTACTGCCGAGGTAAGCAAGGCGAAGGTCAAGGGGACAATCAGTTACGTCGACAAATACTTTCTTAACAGTAATAAAAAAAAAACTCGAACTGATGTTACTCAAATTCACGTAACTGAAGCGGGAGAACAAGCTGTGAACACAGAAACGTGCACGCAAAGCCATTGCACTGTCAGAAAACGTACACTTTCCTTGTCGCACACCGTGCAGAAATCGTTCATGAAATAGGTTACCATATACTGTAAAAATGTGACAGGACACAGCGGCACATTAGCGATGTTGTAAGACACGTCGCAATGTTCGAAACGACCAACTAACAAGACACGACATTCAAGCTGAAGATGCCAGCTCATACGAATTCCACTGTCATGCTTGAGAAATACGAATAGTACACGTCATGAAATAAATTATGCTACAGTAGGCTCACATTTACAACCCACATATACTACTAGGGCAAAACTGGCAGTGAAAGGGAGGGAGAGAAATGCAAGCAGTGCTAACGAGTATTGTGATCTAACAAAGAAATCTAAATATGAGGTGTCTATTAATTTACACTAGTGGAAGTCCTCTGCAAATGTGCCGCGTACTTCGCATTGTGAAGAAATGTGAGTATACTGGCTCGAAAGAGAATGGTTCATCAGAACCTGTAGCTCTTTAAACGTTGTGTCCTCGCTGTTCACTTCTTACAGCATTAGAGTATGCAGCTACCTAACACCGGCTTTTCGACTATGTTTGAAAGACCACACACTTCAACTACAGTCTTCAACAAACTGCTGAAATAATTTTGTGACTACTGCGTGCAGTCACCAGAGAATACTGCTGCGACAAGTGACACCAGTATACAAAAAACGAATCACATGCTACGAAGACACTGCTTCCATTTTTCTTCGCACTGTGCAATGCTATCCCACAACATACGCAAGTTTTACGGAGACACGCTTATTTTTACAAGTGACCGCACAGAATCGACAAGACATGAGCAGAATGATGGTGCTGTTACAATAAACTTGATATTTTGTTCGTTTACACACGTACAAGAATACTAAGTGCAATAGTTATTGATACATCAACCAGACTGTATCTGAAATAATTATACTTAAATTTGTTATATTTACTAACCCAGCATTTCATTACAGCATTTTGTGACCTCATTTACAACGGCATTGGAAGGTCCCTGTAGTGCCACTCAAAGAAACTCGTCTAGAAAAAGGCTGGTTATGCAGAATGTCATAGGAATGATTTCAAGGATCAGTAGCTGGTCGTTCTACAAGGGCGTACAAACTTGGAAGTGCACACACCTGTGACGTAAAGGTAGCTTTCAAACTGCGATTCCCATGGCACAAAAGTGCATTGCCATTGAAAATCGCATTTAGAAGTATGGAGCAGTACAAAACAACAATGGAATTTGCCAACGTAAAGGCATTATGTAAACCAAGAGCAAAATGTATAGAAGAGATAAATCAACTTCAAGTTCTAGAAATGCACGTTCTTGCAACAAGAGAATGCCGCTAGCATTGTTTCAAGCAGAATTGACTTCAAATTACGAGATGCAGGTAATGAGAGAGAAAAAAAGTAATTTGTGTTGTATTAACCAGGTATATAACTATGAGAGAACCATCTTCAAGGAGTGTTATAAGAGAAAACTTGCTTTCCTTTTCAGTGCCCTTTTAAGTGCATACGTAATCTGAAACTTGTGTCATGCAAGTGACTTGAAAGCACCGTGCGACTTCTTTCCCTTGTTTCGAATTTCTGAGTTATCACGAACAGACAATGTGAAACACAGAATATCTAAGTAATATGCTTCCCGTGAGAAAAAAAAAATATAAGCTTTGAACCGAGCATAACCAATGAAGATCTTTGTTAGGAAACTGACGGGAATGAAAACATGTTTCATATTATGAATGCACGCTTTACCGCAGGTTTGTTCACAAGAGCTCTATACTCCAGTTCGACATTACATTAAAGTCTATCACCGGCCACTTCCTTATCAATTTTAGTTGACATAATGTGACAAGAAATTTCTCACAACACGGGCTGACACAAAGTGAGATATCAACATTGAACAGTACCTTGGTCCAGACTGTCTGCATGATGTCCTCTCTCAAAAGACAATCACACAGCCTAGATCACTGTCATACACAGCCTGGCATCTCAGCAGCCCATTGGAATAAAACAACTAGTTAATCTTCCAATGTTCACATTTAAACCTGCACATGCAGCAGAGATCACATTCACAACATAGATATGCTAGAACTGACTGAGTGACTGACGATATACAATGCAGCACAATTTAAGTGGCATCAAAATGCTGCGCCACGTCTAAGCACCACATCACTGAATTTCACGTCTATACACACACACTCACATATACACAAGCTAATACACATTTCCTAAATACAATGCATGTAGTCCTTATAAATTTCAACTATACAGACATATCCTACACACACACGTGCGATGTCCTCAATGAGCAGATAATGTTTTCTATGTCATTTTTTCGGTAACGTCAACATTTCCCACAGTGAGCCAAATAAAAAGCAAACTGCTGGCAGGAGGGCATATCACAAGCCCTTGATTATCACAGGCACAGCACATACACGAAATGCAGAGCAGAAGACACCTTCAGGCTCAAAAAGAACTTGTTGGACTTCATTTCGAAGCACTCGGAAGACTCGCAGTGCCCCTGTTTCATGGAATGCTGCACAGATGTAAATATTTGATCTTTTTCTGCTTAAAGCCGTTGACTTGGAGGACAGGCGATACAACCACCCTTCAAAAGTGAGACTCCAGAATCAATCAGTGCCACACATTGAGCTTTTTCTTTTTTCCATCTCTCACAACTGCTTTCTCTGACGAGTAATTGGCCATGGAAGCGTGGACTACTACACATAGCGCCGAAGACGAGGCCATCAGTTATGTCCCGAAAAATCCGTACAGTCATGCATGGCCACCTTCAGGCCAGGCCAGCAGGCTCGCCGAACGCCTCATGACCATTTGCGACTTCTCTTCCCGGCGAGTAACAGGGCCGTGTAAGGCCCGAGAGTGGCTGGCCGCCGGGCCGGTCATCTTCGCATCGAGACTAATACGGTGACCCGTGCTGGAACCATATTCTGGTGAGGAGACTGGAAGCCCATTTCCTGACAGCATAGGTGGCTGTGGTTAAAGCGGAGAGACGCTCACCGGAAGCTCTGATGGCAATCTAATTAGCCCTTTTCCACGCGCCGACGTGCTCTCTGTCTGGCATTTACTACCCTTCTGAGCTGATGACCCCGTGTGCTGGCGACTGCCGGCTCGTCAGGTGCCCCGTCACCAGACGACCATGGCAGCGTCCACCAGTGGCTGCTGCGTGCCAGGCAGCCTCTGCTTTCGCCTGAGCCTCTCGGTGTAGGGCAGCTCAGGCGCGCGCCATGTCCAGGCAGAGTCGGTTGTTGACCCCCGAGCGCAGAACGATGCTGTAGACGTCGTCGCTGTACTCACGCGTCTCGTACGCGACGGTACGGCCGGAATCGAGCTTCTCGACGCAGTGTTCATAGAGCAGGCTCTTCCACAACTTCAGGCCATCCACCTCCTGACGCATGCGCTTGCGGCCGTACTCATCGATCAGGCGCTCCATCTTCTGGCGGAAGTGGCGGTACAGGCGACCATCGCCCATGTTGTATCGCTCCATCTGGTGGCGGAGAGCGCTGTTTCCCTTGTCAGCGTCATTAATGCCGCCACTGCCGGCTAGCCGCCTTTTGCATGCGTTGGTTGTGCTCGAAGTACACAACGTCCTGGGAGAGGTGAACAGAAAAATAGAGCGTACAATACCGGGCTTGCAATCAAGATAGCAGCGGGATAGAAGAAAACGGTGCCAGAACTTTGATTAATGTCCGAGTCGAAGACAGAAACGAGGGAGAATTTCGGCAACTGTGAGAAGCTGAAGCACTTCACTCTACGGCTACCAAAAAGTCCTCTTTAAAGCTCTCATATTAAAAGAATTAATCCTTCATACTAAAAAAAATACACACACACACACACCCTAACCTAGCGATTCAAACAGTTTTAATGTCAGTTTTAATGTGTTCCACATTTTTTATGCTTCAGCAATCCCTCTACTATAAAATGATTAACACCTAGAACAATTTTTGGGTAATGAATGTTTGGATAGGCAATTTACGTCTACGAATGCATGGATGAACTGTAGTGGTTATAGCTACACAACCAATGAATCATACAGCGTACTTGACAACCTGCACTAACGAATGAATGCTCGTACCTGGGTGTCCCAGCACAACAGGTCTCGGAGCAGAATGAGAGACTCGTCGAAGAGTTCTGCAATGAGGACCAGGCGGAAGCTGTCCTCGATGTGCTGGATGAAGGCATCCACCTCAGAGTCGTTGGTGTGACCTGAGGTGTCCATGCCGAGGTCGAAGAGCATCTGGTTGCGGCCGAAGCGGGCTGCGTAGCGGTGCGTGTCGAGCCAACGCTGCTTGGTGTCGCTCTTCAGGAAGGCCTCCAAGGAGACGCCCGTGTGGTTCTCCAGATGGTAGTACAGGTAAAGAGACTCAAACAGGCGCGCTGGGTCACGCAGTATGGTGATGAACACTGTGTCTGGGGGCATCAGGCGCCGCAGGTCGTCGCTGCCAAAGCGCACGTGGTGGCAGAAGATGTTGAACCCCCATGGAGGGATCATGTCTGCTGGGATCATGGACCTGCGACCAAATTGTGAACCATGATTGATATTGCCAGGCAAAGGCACCTAACGGGAGGCCAGAACAACTGTGTGCTAAACTGCGACTGAGATTAAGTGAATAACCAAAAGTCGTGACCATGGAATTCAGTAGACACTTCCACTGTGGGGAGAAGTGTCATGTGAATTGAGGAAGATGTTCCGCGAAGGCTTGTTTTTCAAAGTGGGTGGCACTGAAATTGTGATCCCCTTTAATTCTTTGAACATCTGCGCAGCCTTGCGCCGACAATACCGAAAACTCTAGAGCACAGCAATGAGCTTATTGTGTTTTTTATGGCCTGCTAAAACTGGACGACACACTTTGATAACTTCACATGAAGGAGCGCCGTTCCATCTCATGTGCAGGTTATTTATCGCTGTATGCTTATGTGGCTTGTGCATAAGTAGGCAGTAGTAAAGGCAGCTAGGATAGTGAAGGAAAAGTAATAAAAAGAGATGAGACTAATCACAGGAAGGTATCCTCTGCAGATAGGCACCCAAAAAATCACTGCAATACAGACGAGCCAGTGTTGTCAGTTTATTTTCTTGCGTGGTCGTGACGAAAAGGCAATGGCTTTTCATCTGTAGCCTTCAGCAACACCGTAATCTCCAAATTCAAGGTTAATGATGCACACGTTAGGAAAATGTCCGCATAAGGATTAAGAAAATGAGTAAGAAAAAAAGCTTTTGAAGTTCTAGCAGCCTAACTCTTTTAGTATTTAGCAGTTACTGTCAACGTTTTCTGCCTAAGTCGGTACCATAGTTTCTTTTGACTCTGTGCTACAACACACTCATGCAAACCAGAGCCTTTTTTTCTTCATAACATTTGGGATGTCTGCATGCAAGAGACCATCACACACACATACTTTGAGAAAATCACTTTAAGACTCCTCTGCATCTCGACATACTTACCTTCAACTCCCGTTGTTTTCCCCCGGCAGAACGACACCAGGTAAATACAGGCAGGCACACATAAATGATCACACCAATGGGCACTATTGAGGCCCACTCTTTACACTTGGCCAATTTCCAATCAGTAGCATTTTCAATCAGTAGGGGGGAAAATGAAACATGGAGATAAGCCGCACCTGTCAAAAGGATTAGAAACCTGCCGCTAGGTTTCAAAACAGCACTGCGTATATAATAACGAAGTCCTATACAGAGGCGGTGCTTCTGCTGAAGCAGCACTCACAGAGAGAAGGGCTTTGGGTGGCCGAAGTAGTTTCCTTCTCGAGGCAGGGCGAACGAGAGGTTGCGCCTGTCCCCGAAGCGCATCAGCACGTTCTGCACCGTGGAACCGGCACACTTGTGAGTCTTCAGCAGGAACACATTCAATGCGGGACGGCAGCAACCGCGGCAGTCGTTCGAAAAGCGCGTGCGGTTGGTCAGGAATCTGCGAGGCAGCAGAGAAACAGCGCACATTCTGGAAAGTGCCGCAGCAAAGCCCTTCAAGCCTTCGACCATTCCCGATATTGCTGTAAGCGCTGTAACAGACCCAGTTCTAACGGATGCTTTGAATAAGCTGGATGCCTGTTTGTTATTTTACCCAAAAATGTGCATAGAAAACAAACACTGTGTTTGCTATTCTGATCAGGCTAAGAATTATATTTGGAACTGCTAAAATCAGGTTGTAAAAAACTAACAGAAATATGAAACATCAACTTAGGAACGCGGCACTCAATGCATTTTATTTATGGTGGTTTCTAGCAATAAGCTGTAGCAACAAGGGTAAACCATCATATTAACTAGAATAGGATGCTCATATTATTTCAGTACATTGACATGATAGGTATGTGTTTTTGCAAACTGGCGCCAATGGCAGATATCGTTTGAACGCTGTTTGTCCTGGGTCAGTTTACGGAGGTCACCACCACACAGTTTAAAGGAGAAGGCTTATGCTGCGTACACAATAGATCGAGTCAGGAAGAAAAATGTTGACATCCAAGCACGTGCTCCCTATCTATTACAATGATCCTATTTAGGCACAAACGAGCGGATTGGGTACCGCTTGCACAACATAGGCAGTGTCGAAAAGAATTCGTATTTATTGAGCAGTTCTGAACAAGAATACTGTTTAGGCAAACACAGTCTTTTCATTCGGTGTAGATGGCTTATACGCCTCGTTTCAGAAGTTTCACCCCTCCTTTTTTTTTCAATGCGTATATCGCGCGAGACTATCGCACTTTCGCTTCATTCCCAAAGGTAGTCTTGCACGTGAAGTCTTTGCCATGCATTGTCCCATTTACACAGCATGCAACACAGAGCCCAGAACACGAATTATGCAGCCATCAACCACAGGTGATGATCTTCTCTCCCAAAGATTTTGTTTTCGATACAAGTAACAAAACCAGCTCCGCCCATTACTGGAACCCGAACCTTTGGTTTTTCAGATTGAGTACTTCATAAATGAATTAGGCTCGAAGTATTTCAGTCGATACGGTCTGCTTTTGAGGAAGTTGATTAACAAACGTTGCCTAATGCCTGTATATAAAATTTACTCGCGTAATGAACGCACTCCCATAATAAACGCACCCCCAACTTCAGTCATCAAAATTTAGATTTTTCCCCCGCGTAATAAACGCACCCCCTACATTCATTCGCAGCATTCCCGCTAACTGACACCTGGCGCCTCCTCACCCCTTGGATCTTTTCCATTTTTTTATTATTTTGACGACCCCCCCTGGCAACCTCGGCTCACTCCCTTCCCCCGTTGCCACGTGCCGTATTGTTTTGCTTTCTATATGTGCGCGGCACGTCCCCCGGAGTGGTTCTTAAGAGAGAAAGGAAGAGAAAAGTGAGCCCCGTTATTGTCTGCTTCAGTGAGCGACACCGCCACAGAGCTCACAAAGGGATGGGGGTAAGGAGGGATAAAAGGGTAGAAGTAAAGGTATAGGAAAGAGGAAGAAGAAGCAACAACAAACTGAGGGGATAGGAGAGACAGGAAAGATGGAAGAACGGTCACTGGAGTCCGAGGACGGGGTACACTTGCGAGAGATGTTGTCGGCGTCTGTAGATGGCGTAGAGCAGGTCCAGTAGGTCAGAGCTGCGCTGTCACCGAGGACAGCCGGCGACAGGAGGTGACGTAGGGCCAGCCCAGTCGGCCAGAGCTACGATGACGCCGAAGGTCGCGAGCGCGCGGGCGCACAACCGGTCGGCACGAAATCCAGGGAGCGTCCTAACGTCCCCCATCTTATCTGTGCGACTCGCTCGCTGGAATCGTGCCGACGGGTTGTGCCCCCGCAATCTCCTACCACAGCGCAGCTCTGGCCGACCCGCTCGCCCCGCTCGCCCTCCGCCATCTCCTGACGCCGCGACGCTCTCGCTGAGTGGTGCCCCGTCCTCGAACTCCTTCGACCGTGTCCATCTTTCTCTATCTTCTCTTTACTTCTGTGTGCGGGTGTCCTCATCTCTGTGCCTATCCCTTTTAATCCCTCCTGATCCCCATCCCACGTGAGCCACTGTTGAGGTGTTCCGTTATGATGTGTATACAGTTACGGGGCTCACTTTTATCTTCTTTTCTCTCTTTTGAGAATCACTTACACACCACAGCGGGGTTCACGAACGGTGGGAGTGTAGACATCGCCGCTGATAAGCGCGCAGCGAGCGAAGGTCACGCCAACCGGCGATCGCTTCCTGCGAATACGGAAAAGCCCAACCATGCGCACGCGATTTTTTGAGCGACAACAAAATTTGCTGTTGCGAAGGGTCATTCGTCGCTATTGCGTCGCAGGTTGCTGGAAAACCAGAAAAAAAAAAAGCTTGTCATCTAGAAAAGATCGTGAGGATTTCCGCAACTTGGTAGCAGCCGCGATTCTCGCTTCGCTTGTTATCCGCGCGTAGAGGAACTTCTCATGTAGAAGCGAGGCGGCGGCCGTATTTCGTCGACAAGAGTGGCGATGTGGGCTTGTTGGTGAAACAAGCTTTCCTGTGTTTGTTTTTTCGCCTCGCGCTACATAAATTTCTTTCAAATTCCTTTCGTATTTTGTCGTTAATCTTGTTATCGACGGTTTGTTTTGATGCTTCGGGGGTAGCTTGCTGCAATGTTGGTTACTTGCTACAATGTTAACGGCGTCGTCACGGTCGTCGTGCGAGGTTGCCGCGAAGTTGGCAAAGTGGGTCGTGGCATCGTATAGCGTACGCTTTTGGGCGCCCCTCGAGATCACAGCAGATATAGCGGTTAAACGATTGCGAGAAAAAAATAGCCGCAAAACACTTTATGGCGTGCGCGGGCGGCCCGGGGACAGCTTGCAGAAGACAGCGCCATCAACCACCGAAGATGAGTGCAGTGCAACAAAGAAGCTTTTTCCAAACAGTGTACGCGTACGTATGTCAATTGCGCAAAGCTAAGCAACCTAACTTTTTGTGTATTGCCGCATTTTTTGCTCCTCCCTAAAAATGTTTTTCATAAAATCTATCCCGCGTAGTACACGCACCCCACAACTTTGATCCGATTTTTCGAGAGAGAAAAAAAAGTGCGTTCATTACGCGAGTAAATACGGTCAGCGATACTGGCGGTCAAAATTTTGTTGCCTTGTTGCCGCAAAGCAAACAGTTGTTCACCTTCCGCGCACGTTTACAACGTTTCGAGATTGTTCAGTTTAAAGGCCAGATGAGAGCGAAGAGGTAGTTCGTGCACCGCGGAGGAGACTTGGGGAGACGTGCCACAACAACACTGAGAATGCATGCTGTCCGCAGGAGACAAAAGGGTCGTCTCTGCATGGCACCGACCTCTTGTACCAGACCGCCCTGGTGGCAAGGCTGTACTGTTGGACGCCATACATGTGCAGCGAAACGAGCATCAGCAGCAGGACCAGGAACACGGCCCACTTCCGCAGGTCCCATTTCCGCAGGCTGTTCTGTATATAACAAGGAAAAGAGAGAGAGAGAGAAGTGAGTCGCATTTACAGGAAAAGAGTGGCGCGAGTTTTAAAAACGACAAGAATAAAATAACAAACAGGAAGGCACGGAAAGAACATTCATTTAGTTTTCAGCATTCAATGACCGTTTTGATTAAGCAACTTTGCTACTTTTATATTAACTGTTCCATTAACCTAGATGACTGCTCCGTTAGTTCAATTGTTTGTTGTCCAGTTGGCTTGCGAAAACTCGGGGAGTTTTCGATCCCTCTCGCTGACTACAGTTCGCTCACACCATCGTATTCATGATCGTTGCGCTATGCCACTACACTGTCGACAAATCCGGCTGCACCTTTCACTGATGACGTACCACTCTGCTTCTGCTCGGGTGCAGCTGAATGATGCAGGCATCCAGCCCGAAAACCGTCGATTTCGATTAAATTCGGGGCTTGTTTGGCGAGCGACGTGACAGACGTGAAGGCGGCCGACGTGGCCATGTCGATCTCGCCCCCTTTTATTCGAACACAGTCAAAGCGGAGCGACCGCGCCAGCCGGCGTCAAGAAACGTAAGCTCGTTATTCCAGGCTCGGACCTCGAGCTCCAGCACGGGCGGCGCGAGAGGCGGGGCGCGGTGGCCAGTAAAATGACGATGATATATGGCGCTCATCATGACGCTATACTTGCTCACAAAATGTGCAGATTTGATTCATTTTTTTTTTGCGGTGAAATCACTTATGCAGGCAAAGAAAAAAACAGGAGAAGCCAAATTCGTCATTGCGAATCACTCAATTGAGGTTACCGCTCAAAGCTGGTAACAAGTAGTAAGCAAGCGCTCAGTTACAAAACACCCACCTAGCTATAGAGAAGTTCCTCCATATTTTCGATGTGACAAATCGAGAAATGTTGGCGTAGTCATGTCATTGTGGGCTCTTTAGCTCTGTACCTTTAGTTAGTGACGGCAACTTGCATTTAAGGCGAATGATGATGATGATGATGATGATGATGATGGTAAATTTTAGTCAAGGGCAACTCAGGCAAAAGAGCGCCAAACACCTGTTTAAGGCGAATGATTGAAGAAGAACGAACGAAGGAAGCTGCTACGCAAGCTGACGTTAGCTTGATGTATTCTTGCAAAAGGAAGTCACGCAGTGTGCTTCTGCACGCTAAGCACATACTGTGATATAGGTCGAATGCTTCTAGAATGTCTATTACACTACCCAGATCTACGTGGACAGACAATCGTGCCATTTGTGAGCACGCCCGGCATCATGACCAGCGGCTTTGGCGCTGCTCTCCAGAGTAAAAATGTCACGTGGCAGCAACGTCACCGTGACGAGGAATGAAAAAAAAAAAAACCAGACAAAACACTATATTCATACTTAAGTGCACGTTAAGCAGCCCAAGGTTACATAGGATATTCCATAGTCCACCAATATGGCGTGTTGGCACGTTCAACTAATAATTTTATTTTTGTTTATCGATTCGTCACAGTTTTGCTGGCTTTGAAGAGTTACGTTTTGATGAGGGCAGACTTCTTTCGAAGGACTTTCTGCACCAAAATGCACGAGAAGAAGATACGGGAGAAAAGGCGGTATACGAGACGACGCGTATCTCCCGAGATGGGGGTCATGACCCAGGTCTCGAGCAGCCATAATCAAATCAGCTGTAATGCAGGAGAGACCAAGTCCACACTCCTTCCTCGCCATGCCCGTGCAGCACCATCAGTGCTAACGTAGGCACAAATGCACACCGGAATTCGATTCTGGGTAGAGACTCATGTTACACAGTGGTCGAGTCGATTCGGCAGTAAGGACTGCTTGCGTTCTAACACCTCAATAAATTATAAACAAACCAATACAGCAGTATTAAATCGCGACATACTCGCTATTTTATATTCCCGCGGCTACAGAAATACGAGAGGCATGACAAGAGCTGTCAGAGATAAATATCCTTCGCTTTTAATATCAACGAACTGGTACAGACGCGTGAACAAATCCCTTCAGATCTTCTGCATCTTCAGCTTGTCTGGATAACTTCTGGGGGGGGGGGGGGGGGGGGGCAAAATTCGAAAAGGTATTGTCAACTATGAGAACGCAACACCAGAAAAAAATTTTCGGGAATTTTTCATGTATTCTCTTTGTCGTCGAGCAAAGCGAAATGTGAGCTGACGAGCAGCGGGCATTATATTTGCCCGAAGCGCCACTCGGTCCTTCCACGTGACCCAAACGCAAGCAGTCACCGACGTTTTCCGCAGTCGGCGTCAGACCAGACGAGCTCAGATGCACGCACTACGGCCGAACTCTAAGCACGCACGCTTTGTTATATAGGTGAGGACGACTATGTCTGTATAGGTACCGAAACACTGCACGGAATTAGCGGTACGTAGTCTCCTTAACGAAAATGCGGCCGCCTCCATCCGCTCTTGCCGCCTGGGATGAAGAGCGTGCAGACGAAGCCCCGGGGCAAAATGCGATTTCGTTCCGCTCGTGTGTCCGCATGCAACGACCGCAAGGAGTGAGTGCTCCGCAAAGATTGCCTAAAGCACGCTATGGCCGGGTGTTATCAGAATGTGCACGCATTATTTTCTTTGCATGCATGCAACTGTAACAAAATACAACGAATGCTTCCTTCCTATGTATGGTGTGAGTCTCAAAAGGATCTAGGCGCAGGCAGCCGAAGATGCGACAGCAAAGTTTCTCTGCGTATATTCATTAGTATTCCAGTATGAACACTAGAAATCTTGGGCAGGTTTAGCGGTAGCTCCGAATACATTGCATCGTGTATTGAAAACAAATGTTGATTTGATTGATTGATTTGTGGGGTTTAACGTCCCAAAACCGCCATATGATTATGAGAGACGCCGTAGTGGAGGGCTCTGGAAATTCAGACCACCTGGGGTTCTTTAACGTGCGCCCGAATCTGAGTACACGGGCCTACAACATTTCCGCCCCCATCGGAAATGCAGCCGCCACAGCCGGGATTTGATCCCGCGACCTGCGGGTCAGCAGCCGAGTACCTTAACCACTAGACCACCGTGGCGGTTCATTGAAAACAAATGTCTAAACCTTAACTTACACAATAGTTCAGCGTTAATGAAGCTTCCTAAACTGCCTTTGAAGCTCGCGCTTGAAGAAATCAGATTCCTTCGTCGAATTCAGGTCGCGAACGGTGTCCGGTGCGAAATACGATTCGCTGTCTGACATAATTACGGATACAATTTGAATGAAATTAAATAACGTCGCTACGCACCCAAAAACTAGCGAAAAATAAGGTATCCGCAGTGTGTTCAGATATTAACGCGTGAAAGATTTTGTGAATTCCCAGAGGCACCACTGCAGTGAAGCCCACTTGACGAAAGTGCGCAGGTTGTGTGGCTGTGGGGGATTTCGACTCCGTTTAATTTCGCGCTTTGTTACACAAGACTAGCGCGCACAACAGCACCATTGTTCCAATATTGCCAGCATCGAAAGGTGCACAGCGAGGATAGTATGCGGAGTTTTCATAATCTCGACAATATCGCTCTACTTGAACTGACAAGCGTGCTTCACCGCAATAATAGCTTATGTGAGGGAAAGCCACCCACTTGCGTTTTACAACGAAAACATCGAACAGGCGAAGGTCGTTCTTGGCCATGTATAAACGGGCCTAAGAAATCTTCTAGCGAAGTTAAGGAAAAGCCTTTAAAGTAAACGTTTTGCCGCTTACGCTTATTATGCTTGTAAACAAGTGAAAGAAGACCTTTACGCTTTATTACGGCTTTATGTGAAAAAAAAAACAAAATATGTACAGGACGTTTCAGTTAATTGCGCCTACAACAAGAACGAAGATATGCGCTACACGTATCAGATTGGCCCAGTATTGTTCTGAGCCGTGCACAACACGCCAGGATCTACGTTCTTGACCCACCAAGCTGAGTAATAAACAAACACTACTTCATTAACTTTAAATTACTAACTAACAAAAATATTAGACGGAAAAGTTCGTAGGGTTGATCTGAAGCGCCGGAATATAATCCACGCTAAGACAACTGCCAAACCAACTATCTGGGTAATTATCAAATGATGCTTAACAAACCTTTAAAATAGTAACTAGGGTAAAATATTGAAGATAACAGTTATTACGTTTGTCCATCAACCCCGGATAATTTCATCTATGCTAAGATAACTGCGCTGTCTCTTTTTAAGCTTCTTTTTAGGTAGAGCGCTATATTAAAGAAAGTATACCTGGTGATGGCTGACACACCCTACATTGACGAACGCGAGCAAGTACGCTAATTACGTTTCGGCTATCAGTACATTTATTTATGCGCGTATTCAGGGCGACTCGAGTCTTCTGCGCGGGGCGATCCTAAACGAACGCTGTTGTTCGTCCACACACGTCGGTCCCTGCAGACGAGCATGGACGGTCCGCGAAGCGTAGGCTTCGCTTCGCCGCAGTGCCTGCGTGTGTCACGCCGCTGTGAGCAGCAAGCAGCCCGTTGACAATCAATAGGTCGTCGCGCATCGGGGCGGACGGAACGCGCTCCGAGTATCTTGGATTCCCGGTCTGCCGCTGCAGCACAGCCCCGGTGGTGTCACGTGGTTTGCCGAAACGAAATAAAAGCATCCAGAAGGAATAGGAACGTCCAGCGTGTGTTTGAATACTCGCGATGACATGCCCGTTTCATTCTTTTTTTTTCTTATGCCTAATGCATTACAGAATGTCTCGTGATGAGCGGAAAAGGCGGGCAAAACATGCGTGAGTCGTTCGCCAGCGACATCCGCGCCAACTAACGCGAAAAACAATGAATTAGAGAAAGAAAATTAACGAGAAAAGATAATAAAGATATCGACCGTAAAATAACTTAACGAACTGAACACTCGCAGCAATTGAACGTGTGACTTCTATGCGATGTAACCATAAACGCAGGCGTCGACGTGATCGACATAAATGCGCAAACTAGCGCTATGAGACGCTTGACACGCTACATCAATCAGGATCCGAATTTTAACGGGATAGCGTTAGAGAGGTCGTGTCGCTGAAATCCCGCCGTCGGCGTCAGCCCCGTTGGTTGCGAGCAAAAACTCGTCCGTGAGCGAAAAAGCAAGTTACAGAGATCGCCGTGGGAGGACGCTACTTGTCCACGCGTGCGCGCGCCGCCCTGAAGATACCACGCATTCGAAGAAAAAAAAAAAAATGTCACGAGGCGTGGGTAACGCTTTTTTTTTTTATTTTGCCCCTGCCACCCCTCCATGCTTAGCTTCCAGCGCTTTCGTCGGGACGAGAGAAGAGATAATGCAATTGCAGCATGCGACAAACCTTTGTAACTCCACTCGCACTGGACGGATTCTTAAAATTTTCGCGGCGTTGGATTCGTGAGGCAATAAGCTCTTCTAATGAATTCATTCCTTGGTTACTTGATAAAGTGTTTCAGGAGCCTCTTTAACACATTTCGTTCGACAGGTGTCACGACGAAAACGAGCCCATTCGGCGATTTGTAGGCGCATTTGAGAGGCCCCAAACTACGTCAAAAAAGGCAGGGATAGTGCAGCCATCGCCGCTAAAAACACAGAGAAACTTTCAAACAGCTCTAAAAATGGACAACTATATCCATCTAGCAGAAAACATATCACACCTTTGCAGAGGCGTTGATCAAGCAAACAGCAAACGCTAATGTTCTGCTATCTGTGAGGCACTGTGAGACTCTTTAAGGCCTCCGAGATGGCGAGCGCTCGGCGTGTGTCTTGGAGGCTATGCTACTCTTGCTTTAGATCAAAAACCTGCATGTACCATTCACGCGCGCGCGCGCTGGTACAATCTACTGTGCGTGTGTGTGTAACAAAACATATCAACAAGTATGCACTTAGTGGTTGAAGGGCGCACTAGGGGCCTGATTTCGCTATCGCGTTCAACTCTTAAAGGCGAAGCTGAAGGGTCCCCCACTTCTTGTATAGCGTCAATGAAGTACTGCACTTAGTCTTATACTGACACTCGGTGTTAATGCTATGTTGTTCACTGCACGAGTAAGTACTTGACTGTACCTTTATCAAAACCTAAGTTTCCTCCCAATAAATGCGAATGTTCGTGTACATGTCCGTACTTTCTCTATATCGCGTTTCTTCTGTGGATTCGCGCTTTTTTATTTTACGTTATATAGGTACACCTATGCTTGCATTTTTTTAGACTTCCGATTGAATTTTATTGACATATTTAATTAGAACCTTTTCTCTAGGCTTGACTTTGCGTCACACTACTTATAGAACTTTAGCACGACGTGGTCAGCAAGGAATAACTCGAAGTCTTGCTGTTTCTTTTTTTTTTCTTTTCCCATTCGCGTCGTGTCGATATAGTTCAGTCGTTGCCACGAGATAAACTGCAACCAGTAAACGCACAGCCAAAGAACCTAAAGGAAAGATGCGAAAGGTGAAACCCTACTACAGGAGAGAGAGAGAGAGAGAGAGAGAGAGAGAGAGAGAGGGAAAAAAGAAAACCAGCAACGCACCCGTTCTCATTAGAACGTGAAGGCAAGCGGGGAGCGGTGCTTACGTAGCCAGGCGGGCCGCAGTTTTGCCCGTGCATGTTGTTCGGCAGCGGAAATTGGCGTCGTTCTACCGCAGACGCCCGTCGCCCCCTTCCAACATCAGCAGCGCAATTCATTTGGTCGACGTAACTACGTGCCAGCGAGAAAGCGGTGCTCACATGGGTGGGTGGAAAGAACGACGCCATTTGCGCGAGGCACCACCTCCGAATCATTGTGTATACTTGTAACAGCACAACCGTGCACAATCGCCGACGCCTTATTTGGCTGCGCCGTTGCTGATTCACCTGCGTTCCTTGTAAAAGAATTAGAGAACACGACATACGCAGAGTAAAGATTTTTTTGTTTGGTTCCGTTCCTTACCAATGTCAACAAATTAAAACAAAACCATAACTCCATTATATCGTTTGATGTCTGATGTCTGCCTTGCCGCGGTGGTCTAGTGGCTAAGGTACTCGGCTGCTGACCCGCAGGCAGCTGGTTCGAATCCCGGCTGCGGCGGCTGCACTTCCGGTGGAGGCGGAAATGTCGTAGGCCCGTGTGCTCAAATTTGGGGGCACGTAAAGAACCCCAGGTGGTCGAAATTTCCGGAGCCCTCCACTACGGCGTCTCTCATAATCATATCGTGGTTTTGGGACGTTAAACCCGACATATTCATTATCCTTTATACCAGGTACTATGCATGAATTCGTTCACGACTATCTCAGCAGCCGATGTGTGTGCGGAATGGCAATACGGACAGTCACACATATCTTTGTGAGTAACAAATAAAACAGACGGCAAAAAAATTGTATAACACGTGCTGCACCAGGCAGAACGTGTTATCCTGCGCATTTTCAGCTGTTCGAAAGTTCGGCGTTGCCGAATGACGTCGGACACCGAGCTCAGGTGCTCTTTTCCGATGAGAAAATTATAGACATCCTCGGCTATGCCTTTCAGCAAATGTCCTACTTTGTCTTCTTCTGACATCTGATCATTGACCACCTTGCAGAGCTTCAGCACATCCTCTATATACGTGGTACATGTCTCACCTGGAAGCTGCGCGCGTTGAGACAATGTCTGCTCTGCCCGCTTCCTTTTGACGCTCGAGTCGCCGAAACACGCTTTCAGCTTTGCAACAAAAACGTCCCACGTCGTCAGTGTGTCCTCGTGGTTTTCGTACCACACGAGCGCAGTATCCGTAAGGCAAAAGGCCGCAGAGCTGAGCTGAGCGGCGGCATCCCAGCCGTGGGGCTTGCTGACTCGCTTGTACTGGACGAGCCACGCGTCGGCATCCTCTCCCGATTTTCCTCCGAAGGTTGGCGGGACTCGGTAGTAGGGCACGGAACCCGTTGGAGTTGGCCTTGAAGCGTTAGATGGCTGATCTTGGGCCATTACGATCGGCGCAGGCGGGAGTCCGGCAAGGCGGCGGCTGCGGCGTATAGTCCAGGTAGTGAAGCTCCCGTCGCTGGGCTTGTCTTACCCAGCACCTCCACCAATCTGTTACGCACAAGGAGAACCAGGACGTATACGGCTGAAGAGGCCGTTTATTTTGGTCGCGAAGAGAAGCGCCGGAGCGGCCAACAGGTTGACGATTGCAGTCTCGTCGTCTTCCTTCTTTCTCCAGCTTGGGGCAGCCAGCATCTTCACCTATCTTCGTTTTCTTCCCAGGCATGCGCAACAATATATTACTGGCTGCCGCGTTAGGCCTGATATATTGATTGATATGTGGGGTTAAACGTCCCAAAACCACCATAAGATTATGACAGACGCCGTAGTGGAGGGCTCCGGAAATTTCGACCACCTGGGGTTGATTGATATGTGGGGTTTAACGTCCCCGAACCACCATATGATTATGAGAGACACCGTAGTGGAGGGCTCCGGAAATTTCGACCACCTGGGGTTGATTGATATGTGGGGTTTATCGTCCCAAAACCACCATATGATTATGAGAGACGCCTTAGTGCACGGAGGGCTACGGAAGTTTCGACCACCTGGGGTTGCATATTGATATGTGGGGTTTAACGTCCCAAAACCACCATATGATGATGAGAGACGCCGTAGTGGTGGGTTTCGGAAATTTTGACTACCTGGGGTTCTTTAACGTGAACCCAAATCTGAGCACACGTGCACACGACATTTCCGCCTCCACAACCACCTGAGGTTCTTTAACGTGCACCCAAATCTGAGAACACGGGCCTACAACATTTCCGCCTCCACCGGAAATGCAGCCGCCGCAGCCGGGATTTGATCCCGCGACCCGCGGGTCAGCAGCCGAGCAGTTAGGCCTGATATACAGGTAGTCGAATGGCGCGGCACGCCCCTCATTCGCCACCATCATTCACTCAGCGACGGCTGCCGACGCCAACGACGAAGCTACGACGGCGCAGAAACTCACAAAGCAGTGATGACCACACACGCAGACAAAGGCCAACACAATTGCTTCAACTGGATACCTTTAGCGATCTGTGGCTCGCATATTTCTTGTAACAGTTTAGCGTTAAACTTATGCTATGTAATTCCGTTTCAACAATTACGTAACTATCCATCTTTTACTCCTATAATTTCAGAAAAGGAATTGGACTCTCAAATCGCTCGGAAACAACGGAAACGGATTCACACTTTAATTTGTCATCATGAGCTAGAAAAACGACATGCAGACAACTAAATCGTTCCCGTGCTGTATGTTTGAGCTCCGATGCTTTGTGCCCCCTTAGTTGCCACAGCGCCGAAGAGTGCATCAAGCCACTCCTGTCTTCTGGTTTTAACAGTTACTATCTTCACGAGAATAGCATCCCTGCATAAGTGCTGTTCATTTGTGCTCGCAGTGGTCCATCTCACTTTTCCCAATAGTTGATAGGAGGTGGATGACAGGAACTGAAGGGAGAGGGGCAGGGATGCCGGCACGGGGAGTGGGGGGTGGGTCGAAGAAAAGCTATTGACACCCCCCCCCCCCCTTTGGATTCACCATTTACAGGCCACGACGCGTCTACTGCATGGTAAGTTTCGTAGGAAACTGTAGGACGCCGAGCACGCCAACTCGTCAAAAGAACAATATACAGGAGTCAAGTTGGCAATGCATACTTTAATCTACAGCCCGATAACTGCAAGAATAAAAAATGATGAGAGAACAACGGACAAGCATCGACCTATTACCAAATTATTTTATTCTTGAAATAAACAGCAGTGGCGCACTACACCCAGAATGATGGTGACACGTGCGTTATCTGACCTCGCCAGTTATCTTCAGAAAGTTAGGAAGGAAGGAAGGAAGGAAGGAAAAAAGGAAGGAAGGAAGGAAGGAAGAAAGGAATGAAGGAAGTAAGGAAGGAAGGAAGGAAGGAAGGAAGGAAGGAAGGAAGGAAGGAAGGAAGGAATTAAAGGGAGAAGGCAGGGAGCTTAACCAGAAAGACATCCAGTTGGCTACCCTACACTGGTGGATTAGGGAAGAGGACAAGAAAGATGAGAAAGAGGGAAGAGAGGGAAAAAAAGGAGAGACTGTCAGTAATTTCGCTGCAGCGTGTACAACTCCACCACATGTCAGAGGCGTTCACACAAGCCCGTCTTCCTAAAAAAAAAAAAAAACACAGAAGGGCTTTCACTGCCTCGTGGGCTGTCGAGGGATGTGGACGTTGCTGTAATGACGTAGGGTTTAATTGTAGTTATGGGAATTTCTTGTGGGTGTTTTACGCACTTTCTTTTAACACAGAATTGTTACTTGGTACCATTCTCCACACGTCCATCCTGCCTTCCTTTTTTTAAGTCCTCGTTGTTATAGCACTGTTCACGTCGCAACTCTCCCGAATAAGCAAAAACAAAAGACACGTTATATGCATGCAACGGAAGCTGCCTCGGCGATCGCGTGTATAGGGAATCGAAAGGCTGTGAGAGAAGCAAGATGGGGCGGCTGATACCGATAACGCCGTTATCAGGATCGGGACGAAGCGAAACAGCGTACTGCGGCCGGCTCCGATGAATGCGAGGAGTTTCTGCTCGACGTAAGGCCGGCCCCGGAAGCCACAGTGCCACCGTATAAACTCTCACCCTCTCCGTGCCGTAATTTGCCTCTGCCTCGTTAACACGCCGGGTCGCGGTAAAAAGCGGGAAATGAAGACAGCGCCGGAAACGACTTTACATAGCGGTAAACCACCGAGCGGGGCATCTAGTGCGGTGGCCGAGTCGTAACATCAGCATTCTTTGTTTACCATTATTTATGTATAGTAATTAGGCTAGTGAAAAGTACAAACATGCTAGCACGCCATAAAGAAAGGTGGGGTGACGATACCACACGTATATATATATATATATATATATATATATATATATATATATATATATATATATATATATATATATGTACACAACGGCAACCCCCGTGAATCACCGTTTTTTTTCTTTATCCGAGGAAGGACGTTCGACGGAGACAAGAAAGAGAGGCAACAGCACCGGCCGGCACACGTGGCCAATGGCGTAAACGTCGATTCGGAGAAGGCAGAGACGCACGCGAAAATTGAATTAGCGAGAGACGAGCGCGACAGAACCCCTTCCCGTGTTTTTCCTTCGCTTTCAAAGTCACTTCTGGCGGCTGTCATGGAGGCCGCTCCTGTTTCAGAGTCTCAGTATACAGGGACAGCCGACGGAACGCAAATTGAACATGTGGACAAATTTGTGGCAGACATTTTCTTTTTTTTTTGTTTAAGTTCACCAGCCAGTGTTAATGATAACAGACAATGATGCCAAAGAAAGTATAGGGGATGTTATTAGTAGTAATTGTAACGTAAATATTGTCACGAGCGGTTGCAATGCACGGCGCATACAGCACGAATGAACATTCAGAAAAAAGGTGAAGAAGGAAGACGACGTTGGGTGTGCTGTCTCGAGACCCCTTGTGGAAGTAAACGCGAACCATCCAGGCTCGCCTGTTTTTCAACCTTTTCGTGTACTTCTTGCGTGTAACATTTGGTGGAGCTGTGCTGGGTACCTCCCACGACCTACGACGGAGCCGTCAGCACCAGAACTTCGTAGAAGCCGTCGCCTTGCCGGACTTTCGCCATCGCGCCCCGACATGTCTCTGGAGCAAAATGACCCCCTCAGCAATGCCTCGGCAAGACCACCGCTGTATCAGCATTACCGAGAGCCACGGCCGTTCTCAGCAAAGCCAGGGGAAGACTTCGATGAATGGCTGACCCATTACGAAAGGGTAAGCCAATGCAACAACTGGAACCCGGCCAGCCAGCTCAGGCATGTCGTTTTTTATTTGACGGACACGGCCCTGGTTTGGTATGAAAACCACGCCGACACGCTTACTACATGGAGCAGTCTTATTGAAGAAATGAAGAAGTGCTTTAGCGACTCGGACACTAAGAAGAAACGAGCGGAAACAGCTTTAGCTCAGAGAGCTCAGGTGATCGGCGAGACTTGCACGACATATATTGAAGAAGTTCTCAAGCTGTGTAAGACCATCGACTCTCGAATGCCCGAGGAAGATAAAGTGGGACACCTTTTAAAAGGTATTGCGGAAGACGTCTATAACTTCCTCATTGGAAAAGACAACCTGAACACCGTATCAGACGTGATTCGGCACTGCCGCACATTCGAGGCGCTGAAAACTCGCCGAATCACGCCGAAGTTTGGACGGCTAGCCAATGTCACGACTGTGGCCAGCGTTGACGCGAGTCCGCAGACAGACCTCTCAGCTACCATTCGGCAGATTGTCCGTGAGGAGCTCCTGCGGCACGAAGAACAAACGCGTTATGCGGTGCCGCGTTGCGCCTCCGTCGCTTTCCGAGACGCCGTCTGCGCATCTCCTCCGGCTACTTGGCAGCATTCGGTGAATGCTGCGGATTGTAACAGCTACCGACACGACCCGCATTATGGCCAGACCGAACAACGCCATTACGACTCGATTGATCGGCGTTTTGATCAGCATCCACGCGACGTTCGCCCACGAAGACCCAGCACTGCCTACGACATCCAAGGGGAGGGGATGAGTTACTCTCAGCCTGTGGCCGCTGTGGAATATTTCAATCAGCGTCCGGAAGTTCGCCCTCTGCCCGTGTGTTACAACTGTGGCACGCCTGGCCACATAGCTAGGTATTGTAACCGACGTCGGGCATTCAGCAATGGACAGTCGGGATCGTTTATGCAACACGGTGGTCGTGCAATGGACACTAATAGGCCAGGAAACACCACTTTTGAAGGCTACTTCCGAGAAGAAAGAAGCCGTCACTTCCCTCTGGACAGCTATTCTGGAGAACAAGAAAGGTATCGAAACCGTTACCGCTCTCCTGCCTCCGAACGTACTCTGACACCACCACCAGCTTTCCGAGCGTCTCGATCTCCATCTCCCAGACGGCGTGTGACGTCATCATCTCCTCGACGCCGCTTCGAGTCACCACCGCCGGGAAACTAGCCAGCGCGGCCGATGGAGGTGAGGTCGCTGGAAAATCTTTGCTGCCGACTCGGATACCTCCACCTATCTTCATGCTGAAGAATAAGGTTAATGTACTTATTGATGGCGTTTCTACCATGGCTTTAGTCGACACGGGAGCAACTGTTTCTGTCATGAGTGTGGTGTTCAAAAATCTGCTGGGACGCAAGGTTATGTTTCATTGGGACCACAGCACAAGCTTTCGTGGAGTGAGTGGGGACTCATTATACCCGGTTGGTGTGTGTAACGTGGATGTCTCCTTGGGTGGTCAAACCTTTAACACTGAGTTTACCGTGCTTCCGCGTTCCACACACGATGTAATTCTCGGCATTGACTTTTTGAAATTGTGTGGCGCCAATGTTGACTGCCGAACAGGAGAACTCAGTATTTGCGGAAGTGTGTCCTCTGCGCTCTTAGAAGAATCATCCCAGCAAGAGAGTGTGTTTTGTGTTTCTGAAGACACTGTTGTGCCCGCTTTATCCGCGATGCGCGTTCCTGTTGTTTGTTCGTCTTCTGTTAGTACTTCGTTCGATGTTGCGGTGGAACCGGTCCATAGAAACTGTCTTAAGAAAAATGTGTTGGTTCCGTATTGTATGGTTTCAGTTACCGATGGATGCGCAGGGCTATGGACGCTAAATTGCTCCACTGAAGCCGTAGTGCTGTCTCAAGGCCTAAAACTTGCTACGTTTCAGGGAGAGTCATTTATACCTATGGCAGTGCTTACAGAACTACCGGATACAGCACAAACCAGTGTCTCGCACACCGCAAACGAACACATGCTCGGAATGGTAGCTACATCGCTCAGTGACCATGAACGTCGTGTTTTGATGGCCCTGCTCTCGAAACACTCTTCAATATTCGACTTTGCACAGCACGACGGCCCCACATCGATTCCTGCATCCCGTACTCGCCATCGCATCAACACAGGATCCGCTGAACCGATTCGTCAAAAACCATATCGTGTGTCCTCTGCGGAGCGAAAGATCATCAGCGCTCAAGTCGAAGAAATGATGGGTAAAGGAGTAATTCGGGAATCGTCTAGCCCTTGGGCAGCTCCAGTGATACTGGTGAAGAAGAAAGACGGCACGTGGCGATTCTGTGTCGATTACCGTCGCCTAAATGCCGTTACTAGGAAAGACGTATACCCACTCCCACGAATTGACGACGCCATCGATTGCCTCTTTGCGGCTTCTTACTTCTCTTCTGTGGATTTACGATCAGGTTACTGGCAGATCCCTATGCACCCGGATGACAGAGAGAAGACCGCTTTTGTAACGCCCGATGGACTATTTGAATTCAACGTGATGCCTTTCGGGCTTTGTAACGCCCCCGCAACGTTTGAAAGGTTCATGGACACTATACTTCGCGGTTTGAAGTGGGAAGTTTGTATGTGCTACCTAGACGACGTTGTGATCTTCGGCCGAACATTTCGTGAGCATAACGAGCGCCTGGACTTGGTACTGAACTGCTTGAGGAAGGCCGGCCTTGTGCTTAATTCTAAAAAGTGCCATTTTGGTGAACGACAGACACTTGTGCTGGGACACCTGATCGACAAAGAAGGTATACGACCAGATCCACAAAAGACAACAGCTGTGGAGGCATTCGAGGCACCTCGCTCTGTGAAGCAGCTACGAAGTTTTTTAGGGTTATGCTCCTACTTTCGCCGTTTCATTCCCAAATTTGCTGACATAGCTCATCCGCTCACATGCCTTCTCCAAAAAGGTGTTCCTTTCGAGTGGAGCTCGGAATGCGACTCATCGTTTCGGCAGCTAAAGCTACTGTTGACGTCCCAGCCTATTCTTCGCCACTTCAATCCGTCATCACCGACAGAAGTTCATACCGATGCTAGTGGTGTTGGCATTGGCGCCGTACTAGTTCAGCGTGTCGGCGACAGCGAGCATGTGATATCGTACGCTAGCCGCTCATTGAGTCGCCCCGAGCGCAACTACACTGTCACCGAACAAGAGTGTCTGGCGGTCGTCTTCGCTGTGCAACGGTTTCGATCGTATCTCTACGGGCGCCCCTTTACTGTCGTCACGGATCATCACTCTCTATGCTGGCTTGTGAATCTTCGGGATCCCTCTGGTCGACTAGCACGCTGGGCGCTCCGTCTGCAGGAGTATGATTTCGTTGTTTCCTACAAGAGCGGCCGGCGACACGCTGATGCTGATTGTCTCTCTCGCCTGCCACTCCCAACGACTGAATGTGACGCGGACAACTTTGATGAATACATCGCTTTTGTGTCCACGGGATTTCCGGATATGGATACCTTCATATCAGAGCAGAGGAAAGACGACAGCTTACAGCCGCTATTCGCGGCCGCGCGGGAGTCCGCTGCAGACAATCGTTTTCGCTTACGTGACGGCGCCCTATATAAGACGAACTTCTCGGCTACCGGTGCGCGCTACCTTTTGGTTGTCCCCAAGAGCCTTCGCAGTCACGTATTATCTGCCATGCACGACGAACCAACTTCCGGACATCTTGGATGCACAAGAACACTCTACCGTGCTCAGGAACGCTTTTATTGGCCCCGGATGCGCAATGATACCGAACGGTACGTCGCCAGCTGCACCCAATGTCAGCGTTACAAGCGACCAACTGACGCGCCGTCTGGTCGCCTTCAGCCTGTTTCGCCTCCTAGCACCCCCTTTGAGCAAGTTGGTATAGATCTTCTGGGCCCTTTTCCGCGATCCACAGACGGCAATCGTTGGGTCATCGTTTGCGTAGACCACTTAACCCGTTATTGTGAGACGGCAGCACTGCCGTCGGCCACAGCAAAAGACGTTTCCATCTTCTTGCTGTTTCAGTTATCCTCAGACACGGACCTCCTCGCATCGTAATCAGCGACCGTGGGCGGCAATTTACCGCGGATGTTGTCGAAGAGACCCTTCGTCTGTGCTCATCAAGCTTCCGCCATTCCACTCCATACCATCCACAGACTAATGGTCTAGTGGAACGCACGAACCGAACGCTTGCCAACATGCTGTCCATGTACATCGACTCCGCGCACAAAAACTGGGACACAATTTTGCCTTTCATCACCTATGCTTTCAACACCGCAAGACATGAGACCACTGGTTACTCACCTTTCTTTCTCCTTTATGCTCGTCCACCACGCTATAATCTTGACACTATGCTTCCCTACTCTGCTCATCACAGTGAGCCGATCAACGAGATTCTCTGTAGAGCAGAAGAAGCGCGACGCCTCGCTCGGCTACGCACCGTCACCTCGCAAGACCGATCAAAGATCCGCTATGACGACCGTCACCGACATGTTCACTTCAATCCTGGAGATCAGGTGTGGCTCTGGACGCCTTTACGGAAACGTGGCCTGTACCAGAAATTTCTCGCTCACTATGTCGGGCCCTACGTTATCCTCGAACGCCTCAGTGAGGTCAACTACCGCATAGCACGGCTCACAAGCACTGGACGGCGCTCGGCTAAAACAGAAGTGGCGCACGTCGCTCGCATGAAGCTATGCAATGCACGAACCACTGAGTGACTCGCCCGGCGGGCTTCGTCTGCCAACGGGGAAATGTCACGAGCGGTTGCAATGCACGGCGCATACAGCGCGAATGAACATTCAGAAAAAAGGTGAAGAAGGAAGACGACGTTGGGTGTGCTGTCTCGAGACCCCTTGTGGAAGTAAACGCGAACCATCCAGGCTCGCCTGTTTTTCAACCTTTTCGTGTACTTCTTGCGTGTAACAATATGACAAAAGAAAAGTGGGCGGAAAGATAACTTGCCACTGGCAGGAACCGAGCCTGCGACCTTCAAATAACTGGTCCGATGCTCTACCAAATGAGCTACAGCGGCGGCCATCTCCCGATCACTTTTTGTGGTATATATATAGGCTTCGCTACAGTACATTTAAAGCTGGCAGTGTTAGTCAGCGCCGCTAGTAGCCATGACATAATGTTGAGTGAACACTCGCCGTCATGATATTATGTTGAGTGAACACTCGTCGTCAATTACTACTAGTAACATGCCCTGTACTTTCCTTCGCATCATTGCCTGTTCTCATTAATATCGTGTCTAAAAAAGAAAAACGATACTTTAGATTTCCTTTTTCCCCTACAGCTAGCTATAAGAACAATGCCAATACCATGGAACTGTTCAGAGCTCAAATTTAAACCAATTTTTTGTTTACAGAAAAAGTCAGAAACGCAGACTCGAGTTTTGTAATTATCGAGTGAGACAAGTCATAGGGACCATTGGCGTCGGAAAGACATGGTTAAAAAGACTGTAAAGTGTTCAGGATGTGGGGTGGCTTTGAAAGTGGACCCAAGTATAGAAGCGGAAGGAGAAGAGGCTGACGCCAAGTGTAGGCATTCTGAGGTCGAGGAAAAAATGGAGAAAATGATGGTTGCCCAGAGCGACCTGCTGATGAGAATCACCGAGCTCGAGATTGCGTTGGCGACAGAGCAAGCGAAAACGAGGGCTATGGGAGAAAGGCTGAAGTCCGCCGAGAAAGCACTAGCCAAGGGGAACAGAGGAGCGGCCTACGGAGAGAACAGTAGGGAACCGGCAACCAGAACGGCGGAGAAGAAAGAGCAAGCAAGTTCGGAAAAAACAGATTCAGCCGGTTCAATTGTCGCAAGGCCCAGCTTCAGCGAAGTAGTGGCGGGGCTGGGAGGGGACAAAGCAGCCGGCGTCACAGGTGCAAGTAACCCCCAGGTGCAGGACGCTTCAGCTGAAAAGTCACAGCATGTGATAATCGCTGGGGACTCGAATTTAAATCGATGCACAGAATCCATCAAAGAGAGGGTAAGAGGTGACAAGAGGGTTGCAGTAGGGACGTTCCCAGGACGCAAGCTTGAAGCAGTCATGAGGCAAGCGAGCGCAAAACTCAAAACTACAGCTGATAGACGAAACCTCATGATAATTTCAGGCGGTTTAAACGATGTCTTAAATGAAGATACAGTAGGACTAGCAACCTCACTGACGAAAGGCGTCGATGACATGCGCGCCACTTCTCCTGAGGTACAGGTAGCGATATGCACAATACCGGAGGTACCGGTGCGTGATAGCAACCTGCAAAGAGCGGTTGTCAACGCAAACCAAGAGATATGCCGGATGAGTCGAGAGAAAGGCTTTCAGGTGGTGGAAATAAACAGAGAGGTGCATAGGTGGGGTGGTTTTCAACGAGACAGAATTCACTTCGATGGGCGGCTAGGCCATGAGGCGGGTTGGCGACTTGCAGGACGCGTCGTAGCTTTTTTGGGGGGCAAGCGAGCCCTTCGGGGTGCAGGATAGCTAGTAACGAGGAAAACAACCAGGGAGACTCTTCAACAGGTGGTATAGACAGATACGATTCCATAGTGGCAGCAATATCTAAGATAGGTAGAGTCCGGGGCAAAAATAGATGTAGCCACGAGCGCCGAGACAATTCACACATATATCATGCAGGGTGGTAAGAACAGGCTGAAGTGGGAAGAGATAGAAGAACAGCTAAGGGAAGAGGGGCCGATGGTATACGGTTTTGTAGAAACACATCTCAGGGACATGGAACAACCTCCGAACAATCCGGACTACGCGTGGGAATATTGTAATAGAACAGAAGGCAGCAGAAAGGGGTGTGGTATTGGGGCATTCATTCATAAAAGTACAGACTGGCAAAGGGTCAAGCAGGAGTGCAAGGAACATTTATGGCTGAAAGGGAAAGTGGCAGAGCAAATTATACTCCTTGGTTTCGTGTACTTGTGGACGGGAGCAAACGCCAGAGAGGGAAACCAGGCAATGGTAGAGTGTATATCAAATGACATTCAGGAGTTAGGAGGAGAGTGCGAGATAATTATACTAGGAGATATGAATGCGCACATAGAAGATATAGGTGGGTATACCGACCCGACATGCAAAATGATCATGGATATGTTGAAAGGCTTAATTTGATCATTTGCAACAGTACCGAGAAGTGTGAAGGGCAAATAACATGGGAGGTAGGAAGGCTGCAGTCGACGATAGATTACGCACTGATGTCACATAGGATGTATGATAAGCTCAGGGGAATGCACATATATGAAAGTGGCTCCAGAAGTCTGGGTGGTGATCACAAACGTATTAAGCTAAGTTTTGGAAGAACAGTGAAAGTGGGAAGGAGACAAGATGAGCAACTACAGGAAAATTTTTATTCAGAAAGGCTAATTGAAATAACTACTACACAAATTGAGAAAGTAATCACTGAGAATATTAAAACAGTAAGGAAATACACGAATCTAATCAAACTGTTTCAGCTAGAGCTTGCTAAGGCACGTGACAAGTCACCCCGGAAAAGAAGACACAAACCCAAGAGTTGGTGGGATGAGGAAGTTAAGAGAGCCATAGCGAAACGTCAGGAAGCCTCTAGAGAACACAGACATGCTAAGCAGCGGGGTGAACCGACAGATGATGTTGAAAGAAAATGGGATATCTTTCTAAGCTGTAGAAGGAATGCATCCCTTCTGATCAATGAAAAGATTAGAAGAAAGGGAGCTCAGTGGCTGGCAGAAGTACATAAAAAAGATAGAAAGGCAGCTGCGACATTTTGGAACCATCTAAACTCCCTAAGAAATGAGACGAGCCTAGAGCAGAACTTTATAACTACAGCCCAAGGTGCTAGGCTAGAAGGGGACGAAGCTATTGAATATATAAGAACAAGGGTGACGGAAAATTTTCAGCAAAGAAGTAATTAATGCACCACAATAGACAAGGATGAATCAAGTGGCGCAATGGCTCCATTTTCACGAGAGTGGGAAAGGGCTGAGAAGAGGGTTCCAAGTAGTACATCAACATGCACAGATGGCATTCCAATTATGCTGATAAAGACATTAGGTCCGAAGTCTAAGCAGGGTTTGAGAGAGGCAGTGAGCAAAATATAATCGATGGTGAAGTCCCGGATGGATGGAAACTTAATAGGATGAGCATGATCTATAAAAGAAAGGGGGAGAAAGCTGACATAAACAACTACCGTCCTACAACCGTGACATCAGTGGTCTATAGGCTGGCGATGCAGATTATAAAGGAAATACTGCAGGCATGGATAGAGGATGAGGGGGTGCTGGGGAAACTGCAGAATGGGTTTCGGGAACACAGGAGGTTAGAAGACGATCTGTTCTCACTGACGCAGTGCATCGAAATAGCAGAAAAGGAACACAGGCCCCTGTGACTAGCATTTTTGGAAACCAAGGGAGCGTACGATAGCGTGGTTCAAGAGGACTTGTGGGGAATACTGGACACACTAGGTGTGGAAAATGGAGTCACTAAAATTTTAAAGGATATCTATAAAGGTAACAAGGCACTTATAAAGTGGGAAAAACAGGTATCCAAGCCTGCAAAGGAAAAACGGGGGCTTAAGCAGGGGTGTCCTTTGTCAACCTTGTTATTCATGATGTACCTACAAGGATTAAAGGCCAAATTAGAGCGAAGTGGACTGGGCTTCAACCTCTCTTTCGACAATCAAGGAAAGCTCATTGAACCGGCACTACCAGCATTGATGTACGCAGACGATATAGTGCTAATGGCCAAAAACAGGGAAGATTTGCAGAGATTAATAGACATCTGCAGTAAGGAGGAAGATAGGTTAGATTTCAGATTCAGTAAGAAAAATCAGCAGTCATGATTTTTAATAATAATGAAGGTAGTGAGCTTAGAATACAGGAGGTCACGCTAGAGATAACAGATAAATACAAATATCTGGGCGTATGGATAAGCAATGGGGTCGGGTACCTAAGGGCACACGAATTATGCGTGACGACTAAAGGTAACAGGAATGCAGCGGTGATGGAAAACAGGGCACTGTGGAATTACAATAGGTATGATGTTGTGGGAGGAATATGGAAAGGGGTCATGGTTCCTGGTCTGACGTTCGGCAATGCGGTCTTGTGCATGAGATCAGAAGTTAAAGCAAGATTAGGAATTAAGCAACGTGGAATAGGCAGGCTTGCCTTAGGAGCTCACGGGAATACAACAAATCGGGGAGTACAAGGTGATATGGGATGGACATCATTTGAGGGCAGGGAAGCTAGCAGCAAGATAAAATTTGAGAAGCGGTTGAGGGAAATGGGGAAGGAGCGTTGGGCTAGGAAGGTATTCTGCTACTTGTACATGAAGAATGTCAATACAAAATAGAGGAAGCGAACCACAAAATTTACTGGTAGACTACTTAGAAGGGGCCATACCAAAAAGAATTATCGGTTAAGAAGAAGGTGAAGGAAGCTGAGACCGATATGTGGAGAATTGGCATGATTAAGAAGTCCGCACTAGAGATATATCGAACTTTTAAACAGGAAATCACCAAGGAAAGGAGCTATGATAATACTCGGGGTAGTTCTCTACTGTTTGAGGCCAGGACGGGAGTACTGCGAACCAAGACATATCGGGCCAAATACGAAGGGGTAGACACGGTATGCAGAGCGTGTGGAGAGGAAGAGGAAACTTCCGAACACTTGATAATGTTCTGTAAAGGGCTTCGCCCTATAGTTCAGGATGATGGCGCATAGTTTTTCAATGCACTGGGGTTTAGGGACAGGGAGGGCAAAATAGACTTTAAGCGGGTAGAATTAACTAGAAGGAGGTTACCTGATCGGTGGCTAAAGTCAAGGCACGAGTGAAAATTAAACCCTTCACTGCAAAGTACGAGTCCTCAACCTCACTATTTAAAAGAAAAGAAAATAAATCTAGTTTTGGTTCGCGAAGTAATACGGCTTGGTGGCGTTAGCCACCGCCCGATCTAATGGGTACAGCCATATGAATTCATCCATCCATCCATCGGCGCGGCACACACCTCACACTCCGCTGCTGACTCGGAGCGCATTGACACCCCAAAAGGAAAGGAAGCGGGGGCGCGAGCTCGCTGCCAAGACCCTACGGCGACAGCCCAGGAGGCCGAAGCGAAAAGGGCTCGCTGGCATGCGGACCTAGCGCTGAGGGCCCGCGAAGTCGAAGAGTGACGAAAGTGGCGACAAACGAACTTAGAAGCGGAACGGGCGCGGGATGCAGCGGCCACGCGCCTGAAGCGGTGGCTGCCCGAGACTAGAGGCGCCGACACCCGCTTCAAGCGCGACTTTCCACTCGTTCGGCCACCTTTATAACAGCGTCACGGCTTTATATGATGTGTGGGGCGAATATTTCACGGTTTCTCTAATAAGCGTTGGAGCTTCGATCCACTCAACAGCATTCCCTTCGTGGAGATGGCGTAGATTTTTTTTTTTTTTTTCAAGCTGCGGCGCATGGAGTGAGAAGCCCGCGTCTCCTGCCACGCGGTGGCGTCCGAAGCAACATATGCCAAAAGTTACTGTACATGGCTCTTTTAGCTAAAGGTGTAATATACAGTAACCATATAGTTGTGCCAGGGGTGAGTGTGTTCTTTACATCACGAGTGGGTACAGTAAAAGACCATTTTTGCCTGCGTGCCTCAAGCACAGCTTTCATACTGGAATAAGTTTAGCAGCGTTTCATGATAGACAAAACGGTTGAGTTGTATAATGCAGCGCGCTGTGGAGTGAATGATCACTGCTTCGAATCCCCAGTCGGGTGTTCCAATTTTTTTTTAATTTATGTTTCTTTCTGCCTTTTTACATAGAATACCCGCACACATATCCGGCATATGACGACGATGACGACGGCAAAAATTTGTCTAGATTATCCATGCACTTGCTATCGCGATAAAAAAAAAAAAACTAGGGTGACATTAATATAACGGATAGAATAATCGACTACGCCAACATTCCTGTGTTGCAGTACGGAGCAACTAAACTGAACTTGACCAATTAATACAGGCCGATTGTTAGGAAGACCGAAACGTTGGAACGCCGTGTAATGAGAGGACCTCTGCACACACTTCCCTTTATCGCATTAATTATTCATCATCTTGCTTATGTTAAGCTATTCACAGCAAGATAACACTTCTTTAGACAACTTGGTGCTCAGCTGCCTTGAAAACTAGAACACCTACAGTCGCATAGTCATACAACTTTTGTCTTCGATGTACACCAGGCATTCTTCTTTCTTTCACTCCCTTATTCCCTTCTTCCCACGTGTAGGGTAGCAAACTGGACTTGGTCTAGTTTACCTTTTTTGTGTTTCTTCTCTCTCTCTCTCTTCGCTAACATCAACCGGTTGGCGCAGGCGAAGAGACGGGAGTTGATTAAACCTCACAACCAATGTGTGTGCTGCAACTAAATGCAACGATAATAGATATAACTCGAAAGTGATTTGGCTTCGTAGTTTAGTAGAGCCCAGCTATCGACGTGTTATAACAGCTATTCAGCAAGAGTGCTTGACCGGGCCGGCTGGTGCAATAAAGCAGAAAATAAAGTCGCGTAATGCAGGGCTGCGGTAAAGAAAAAAAAAAGAACAAAAAAGAGATGTGCTCGTGCTGAGCACATCTCTTCTTTGTCTATGTTTTTTTAGCGCAGCCATGCATTATGTTCCACGTATACACCCACTAGCCCAGACGAAAGCATTGCTGCGTGGAATGAAGCCGCGCTTTGGGACGGACGAAGTCAGGACGACATACATGGCATTGATTGTTAGCGCCACGTCTGCCACGTCCTAACTTCTTCCTCACTTTGTCATAAAACGCTGCATCATTCTGTTCAATTACAACAATTCACATGGGCGAAAACAGGGCGCCCTGTGATAATAACCCGAACGAATTAAACTCGACAGAGAACCGACTGAGACTTGACCAAGCCACCAGGCAATCAACGAAATGCGACATCTCCGGTTAATCATTTCTATTATTTCTTTAATCAAGTGACGCAAAAGGCATCTGTTGTGGATTGCCACGAGTATGGACGAACGAAGTGTGCAAGGCACCATTCAGATTTTCGGTGAGTGAGCAAGCGAAGGCGTGTTAAACACGCGGATTATTGACCGAACGTCGATCTGTTGGTGGGCGTGCCAACAGATCCGACGTTCGGTCGATAATCCGCGTCCACTGTTTTTATCATAGCACGAACGATGCGCTGACTGTATTGATCGCGCTGAGTAGTAATAATACGTGTCTCGAAAAACTCATCCCGATGCGACCCACACGTGGGTCAGTCGGTCGTTCAGTCAGGGTGGGTTAATGGTGCTTAACTGATCAACACAACTCAAGTTGTAAGAGATTTCGAAGTAGAGGGCTCCAGATAATTTTGACCACCTGGCTGTTCTTTAACGTGCACTGATATGTATGTGTTGCACAATATACTATCCTGCCACCACCACGGCCAGAATTGAACCCGCGGGGCTTGTAATAAATACTACGTGGTCTTGTTTAGGAGAGTATGGTTGTATTGTAAATAAAACATTAGAAGTCATAGCAGTAATTGTAAGGGAGACAAATACTCGCGAGATTCTGCCGGAACGTGTGCCAAGTTCGATAAAAAGGAAAAAAAAACAAGAGAAAAGGCAAAGAGGTTAGCCACGCATATGGCAGGTTGGCTACCCTACGCTGGGGGTATGGCAATGGGTAGTGTAAAGATAAGAGAGAAAAGTTTGCATAAGGAGTATAGATTGAGCCCGAAAGCGGCACCACTGCTTCTGCACCACGCACCAATGCACTTTCACATTTACCAGGTGATCTCGCTGGCTCCTCCACAGATCTCTTGCCCTCCAACGGACAAAAAAAAAAAAAAAACTTGTTCGAATAAGTTTTTCTCTCTGTCTCTCTTTTATGCATTCCGTTTCTCTCTCATCGGCGTTCATCGCACACACTCGAGCGACGAGACAGACCCACCAGCCACTTCGGGCGGCCACAGCAAGCGACAATTTTCATCCTCCCGCTTGTAAACCCAAACTTTGCAAAGAAGTCGGTGCAGTTCTACACGTAAGCGATGTGCTGCTCAAAGGGCGCCAACACTGCTTTAAAAAATATCAGCAGCCCTTCTTTTTCGATCGAACTTTTGGGAGTACGTGCTTCATTTCCACTTCTTTTTTTTTATTGTTGCAGCCAGTGGCACAACCGAAAGCGCGAAGGAAGTATAACAGAGAATGAATGAATTGAGCATTGAAGCGAAGCATTAGCTCAGAGTTCTGTTGATTGATTGATTGATTTGTGGGGTTTAACGTCCCAAAACCACCATATGATTATGAGAGACGCCGTAGTGGAGGGCTCCGAAAATTTTGACCACCTGGGGTTCTTTAACGTGCACCCAAATCTGAGTACACGGGCCTACAACATTTCCGCCTCCATCGGAAATGCAGCCGCCGCAGCCGGGAATCGAACCCGCGACCTGCGGGTCAGCAGCCGAGTACCTTAGCCACTAGACCACCGCGGCGGGGCCTCAGAGTTCTGTTGGCGAATATCAACAAGACCGGCACGCAGCGTCAGCCAAGCGAAACTGCGCGACCGCGAACTAAGTTTACCGCAGTTTGACAATGCGCCACTACGCGGATGATTGTCGTGTGGCTCGGGCGAAACCTTTCTAACCAAATGAGCCATCCGAATACGGCAGCGAAGCGTATATGTCACAAACTATTTAGATGGACTCACGACAAACATACAGAGCAAACTAACGTAACTACTTAAACGCTAACATATCATGGTGTCTTACCCCCGTATTCTAGAACGCCCCTTCACTCAACGCTCGACCTTCACTTGAGAAAGCCAATGGGAGCGACATCTCTAGGCATGGCGAGTCACTGCATATCAGCGATAATTTGCTGCTATTTTTGAGTAGAGCAGTGCCATTTTCACCCGGCAGCGGCGCAGTGCTCGGCTCTGTCAAGTGAAGGGTGAAAGTCGAGTCAAGGAGCGTTTGTGAATACGGGGGTAAGTCACTGGCAAAATCTATGCCAGTTCTTCGGGATTCCAGAGAAATGTTTCGCGTAATACGCGGATATATTACGTGCGCGTGTTATCTGTTATATTTGTGCAAAACATTTTAAACGACTTTCTGAAAGATAAAATTACACATCGAACGTATACGCACGTGTGTGCGTGCGTGCGTTAGCGTATGTGCGTGTCTGCTTGCGTGTGTTTGGTTTGCACCTGTAAATAATAACCCGGCATTACGCATCGTCCCCATAGCGGACGCGGCCACTAATTTGCTGTCCTCGTACGTAAGCACCTGTGGAGGTATAAACGATCAGGAAAGGAACGTTGGAAACGAAAGCACGAAGCGGACAGGCTATGTTCGCGAAAAGGGTTGCACGCTTACATTACGCGCGCACAACGAATTAAAAAACTGTCCCGGGAGACAAACGTGCCCCGCCCAGTGCCGGTGTTCGTACAGCGGCCCGCCACCTGTTGGTGAATGAACGCCAGGGGCGTGGACCCCCCTCGTGTTACCCGAGTGTCCCAGGGGACTGCTTGTTATACGCAGGGTGCACCATGCATGCACGGACCGGCTGTGCTCACTTCTGCACTGCAGGTGTGGAAAAGATAGGGAGCAGATACACGGACGGCGAGGAGGTAAATCAGAATCCTATCCAGCTTGCCACCGTGCAGTAAGAAAAGGGTAAAATGAGATGGAGAGGCAAGTGAGAATTGTACAATAAACGTTGTAATTCGACATCCGAAAACCGCTATATGATTATGAGAAAGGCCATAATGAATGTAGCCTGAAATCTTGACCATCTGCGGTTCTTTACCATCAGAAGCGTAGCCAAAAATGTTTTTTTCAGGAAGGGAAGCAGGCAGGAGGAGTGAGAGGGTTCATTTGGCTGGTGTGTACACTCTACTCTCAACTTTCCTCTAATATAGTAATAATAAATACTTATTAATTTATTATTTCTGCTTGGGATAAAAATTGAGAGTATGTAGTACGTGTTAATAGAGCATTTTGAGCTAGTTTCGGTGTCTGTATGTTGCTCTATTCGAAAAAAAAAAGCGCTTCATACAGCCGTGCAAAAATGAAACATTTCAGGTAGAAGGGAGGAGGGGAGGCATCCACGCATTGTACTGTTAACGCTTAATTCTTTAATACAATCCCGGATGAAGTTACGCGGTACAAGAAAGCCAACTCGATAACGCTACGCTCACGGACGTCGCAGTTCGGAAAAAGCGCACGTCGTGTCGAACTCGAACCTGGGCTGAAGCCCATGACGGCTGGGTTAAGTCACGTCGAAGGGCCCAGTCACTGCCGAAAACGCAAGCAACAAAGCCGATTTCGTCGGGAAAAGAAAAAAAAAAAGGGCGCACATCAACTCCGCTGCAGCGAGCCTCTTTTGACGGTGCCGCGCACAACACACGACAGCGTCGATAACGACGACAGCCGCTGGCATCTCCCCGCACAGCGGGCGGCATCCCGTATACGTCACTGTGCAAATAAAAAGCGAGCCCCTCCCCCCCCCCCCACCCCCCACCCTCGAGCGACGTGGACCGTCAGGCTGTCAGTTCGTATCACGAAAAAAAGACACCACCGCTGCCGAGATGGGCAGGCTCAGCAGACGGCGGACCCTAAGCACTTTCTTTGGCCTTTCTCTTTTCCTCCTCTCATTTCTATTCTGAATGTCGAAAGGCGGCACAGCGCAGTGTCGATAAAAGGTGCGCAAATATTATTGCGAACTAATCGTTCGATATCGTACGCAGATCACTTGTTAAAGTTTAAGAGAGGAAAAAAAAAAACATTGAATCCCATTAGGCTTAGGCTAGGGAAGAACTTAGGGAAAGGCGGAACCTTGAAAAGACGAAAAATCCTTGGAACCCGAAGAGTCGCTGGAGTGAACATTAAAAAAAAAGGGGGGGGGGAAGCGGCCTTCCCTTAAGGTCTGCAATTCGAAGCTGCAGTCACAGCCAAGAAGAAGGCAAGTCGGTTGGTCAAAGTTTCCACTCCAGCAACGTCTTTCCGGAATTTTTCATCTCTCTAAGCTTTTGCTTGCATTCCCGCGGCCCAGTGAACGAATTTATACTTGATTCCAACGACCCGCTTTTTTCTGGTGTCTGCTAAGGTGACCCTACTGCTAAGGTGCTAAGGTGACCCTATTAAAGTAGTCCAGACTGATAAATTATGTTCTAAAAAATTTAGTGTTGTTAATTTCACCACCGTATTTTTATTATTAGGTGAGAAAATTAGCGATTTCACTCGTAGATTTCCCCCTGACATCTCAGACGGTGATGTCACAGATTTCAATTTTTTTTCTTTTTCTATTGGCCCCATAGGCTCAATGAACTTTCCCGAATTGGGTACGTCAATTCTCCGGCGACCTCAGAAGTGTGGCAGTTTGGGCTAGTTGGTATGGCATGACTATAGTTATAGCGCGAGAACAAAACGACGACACAGAGACAAAAAGGACACGAATGACACGAGCGCTCGTGTCCTTCGTGTCCTTCTTGTCTCTGTGTCGTCGTTTTGTTCTCCCGCTATAACTATCCTTAGAAGTTGAGTTGAGTTGATCTAATTACCTTATTTACCCAACGGTTGTTGCTGCGCCCGGAGCTATGGCTGCCAGAGATACTCTAACCGAGAAGACAATGTACTACAGTTTTGACGATTAGAAGCTACATGGGGGGTCCAAATAGGCGTCGTCAAAATCTTCGGAGTCACATCGACTAGTCCGAGAACTTCAATGTGGCGTCGCTACTCACGCACTTTCGCGCGTTTTCTCGCATACCAGGCATCCTCACGAGATATCTTCGATATCGTGAAAGTGTAATTTACTAATAAGAGAAAAAAAATGCTTATTCTTGCTAGCCTCTCCATAAAGTTTCACGAATCTACGAGGACGCCAACGTGACACTGACGCCAAATCACATCTCCCGTACACCTACAAAAAGAAAACGAAGATAGAAAAGGCAACGGTACCGTTTCATTTGTTCCTAAATAATGTCCGGAAACTACAGCTACACTTTTTTTTTATTTACGTTTGGGCAAGGCATAGGCCCACGCTCGGCAGAGCTCATCTGTTCGTTTCTCTGCGGCACGGAATTTATGGCGGCACTCTGAGCTGGAGAGCCGGAGCAAATCACGGCGTGTCCCAAGCGCCCGCCTTTGAGCCTGTGTCTCATTTTCTGCGTGGCACACATCTCCTCTTAAGGCCCCGAACGGATAACAGCGGGCTCGTTTCGCACCGTTGGCGTGACATAGCCTCATCTCGCCACGTGTATTTCGAAGACGAGGAGTGAAAAAGAAAGAAAAAAGTAGAACCTGGCGTTTGTCTTTCTTGTCTACGTACCTTGCACTTACACTTGGTTTTCCGTTTATATCTCTTTTTTTTTTTTTGCAGCTCCACGAATGACTTCGAAGGGGTTATAAAGTCGCCTAAAGCTTCAATTTGTAGCTGTTGGAGCGGATAATTTTGCTCTAAGCTTTAGGCTCTCACAACGGACGAAAACCAGAATAGACGTCTCGGAAATAAAAGTAATGACCTGTCCTGACATTAATAATGCACATGCAAAAAAAGGAGCGAGAGACACGTTCCGTTTGCTTTCTTTAATCTTCGAAATTATTCAAACTCACTCCTGCATGGGCCCGAGAAGGGCCTGCAGTATTGTGAAATAATAATAAAATAATAATAATAATAATAATAATAATAATAATAATAATAATAATAATAATAATAATAATAATAATAATAATAAAATAATAATAATAATTACCCTTTTCAAACGAAGTACGAGTGGGCCGACGAGAAAAATGGCATAGCAAGTAATTCGTGAAACCGTAATCCGTCTTACAACTTTCAACCCAGATACACGATTTCATTATGGGTCCCTAATATTAAATTTGTTGGCATTTAACGTCCCAAAACGCCGATACGAATATAAGAGACGCTGTAGTGGATAATTACGGAGGGTTAATTTCGACTTCCTACGGGGTTCTATAACGTGCTCCTAAATCTAAGCACACGATCTTCTTACATCGCCTGCATCTAAATGCGGCCACTGCTGCCGGCACTAGATCGCTCGAAATGCGGATCGGCAGTCGAACACCATTTCCAGTATACACCAACCACTGTGGCACGTTAATTATGGGCCGCACGCCCCGCCGCGGTGGTCTAGTGGCTAATGTACTTGGGGCTGCTGACCCGTAGGTCGGGGGTTCAAATCCCGGCTGCAGCGGCTGCATTTCCGATGGAGGCGGAAATGTTGTAGGCCCGTGAACTCAGATTTGGGTGCGCGTTAAAGAACCCCAGGTGGCCGAAATTCCCGGAGCCCTCCACTACGGCGTCTCTCATAATCGTATGGTGGTTTTGGGACGTTAAACCCCACATATCAATCAATCAATTATGGGTCGCACGCGAACAATAAGTGATTCACACGTTCAACAGTTTCATTTAGCACCCTAATTTGGCAAGTCGGTTCGAAACTTCCGCGTGGAGCCCGAAAACTAACTCAGGCCGAACTTGAACACTATGTCAACAACAGGAAAAGTAGTCAGAGATGTAACCCAAGGTGCACCTAAAAAAAGAGGGCAGAAGAAAAATACTAATGTATGAAATGTCGATAGGAAAACACACATAAATAATTCTTGTGTATGTCATGTTTTATAACATATCAACGGCAAACGTATCACGAGCCGATCACTACATACAGCTACGCGTGCCGTCAACAGATCCACTATATTGGCCGCTAAGCGCTGGGAAGGCGGTGGTGCTGAGACAGGTACAATTAATTTTGGCAAGTCATCTTGGCGCTGGCAAGGCATGCCCATCTCGCATCCTGAATGTCCGGGCTCTATTTCCATCGCGATCCTATTTACTCGAATCTTCTTATCAAATCACTCAGCTTGATCTGGCCCCGGGCACGTGAAAAACCGAAAGCGAGTTTTGCCGCACTACGATGCTTATATAGGTGAAGCCTGAAAAACAAACAAAAGCGGCAATTATTAAGTTCCGCTGCAGGGTTAAAAATAAAATAAGTTTGGCACCTTTTCATGCCTCCGCCACATCATTATTAAAAGACAGAACATAGCGAATATATTTCGAATATTTATAACCAAAACTGGATGTTCTGGCATGTCACTCCCAACAAAATACACAAATAAACTGCTGCGTTTCAGCACACCATGAGCGCGCGGCTTCAATATGGAGTTTGGGTTGAAGATGAATATCTCCAATTATGTGCAATAAAGGATTTCGAAAAAAGTTGAGTATGGAATTTATCGTAACACCCTGCAAGTTTTCCACAAAAACAACTAACCTGATTCGGTAACCATGCAGTTAATTAAGAAAACTCCTTAATTAGTCATTTTCTCATAGCTATAGCCGCAGCGAAGTATTTGCACATTGACGTAGAGTTCGTTTGAGAAGACGACAGGCGTCATACTGTCGATGCATCTTTATTCAAAAATTTGCACAATCTAAGCAAATATAACACCATATTACGGTCTATATTTCACAATGTTACATTGCTCAGAAGACAACAAATAAAAGAAATGTTACACGATACGTAACAACATAAGGTAATATGCTAGCGTGGCTAAAGATCTATGTTAACGATGTGAAGAACATGAACATGAAAAGCAAAAAAGCCATACTCTCGCACTCACCTCAGTATTTTTAGGAAAGGACGCCCAAAAAACCACAAAGCCCCCCCCCCCCTTTTTTTTTATTCGTGGCTTCCCCTCCACATAGTAGACCTTCAAAATATTAACTTTATACTGCTTACAAATTTCAGATTTAATTCAATTTAATGAAGTACTAATAAGCGCGTTGCCCTTATGAGGAAGTCTAAAATCAGGACATTCGCGTCGGAGGGCGCACACATTGAAGCTTTTATAAAAATGCCCGGCATTCACAGAGAGAAACGCCGCCTAACTCCTCCTTACAGTCTTAAAAAAAGAAGAAAAAAAAGAAAGCTTTCCGAAGCTTGTTTCAGCTGTCGAACGCAGGAGCGCTGTGGTAGAGGTCCAGAAGAGCATTAATAACCTCGACGTACGCTTCTTTTCAATAGAGCCCTCAGCGCAGCTCCGAATAAGTTAATAAAAATGAGTATACACAACAATACTGAGGACAAAAAAAAAGCCGTCGCGCACGTCACGTGTTGCGTTATAAGCGAGAAATTTCAATTTTTCATTCACTCGACCGGGAACGCGCGTGCCCTTCAGAATCCCACTGGTAAATACGAGAATACGGGAAGAGAGCCACGGCTAGATAAAATTAAGCGAACGAATGTGTATAAGGAAAAGTAGTAATCATGCCACTACATCGCTTGTATAAAGAAAAGAAAAAGGTGATATTACATAGGGGGAGAAAAAGAGGGGAGGTGGCAAAAGGCGAACAACGGACCCTTTGGGAGAACTGAAAGTTCAATCATCCGTCAGGGAGCACATGGCAGAGAGTCGTGCACACATCCCACACGACAGCGCTGTGTGCGGCACTGAATGAAAATAAATTGCTTCGGCGAGAAAGCGACCATAATTTATTGGAATTGAGCGCGACGCTTTTATTTTTTGTCTGTGTGAACGTACGGATATTATATTTACTTTCTTTACTTTCTTGTTCTTACAACTGCGAGAGGTTTTAGTTGACCAACCCTTTTTCTCTCGTTTCTCACCCATTCAGCATCGTAGGGATGAAGGACCAATGCTCACTCAACCGGCTAAAAATGTAATGCAAGTAAACACAGCGCGTAATAGTACCTATTCATTTCAAGGACTGCACTGGTGGGACCGGCCGTATAATAACTGTTATTGGACCGGTCCTAGCCGAGATCGATGCTGGTGCAAGGACGGCAAAGATGCATGCAGCAATAGCGACAAAGATAAAAACGGGCGAGAGGCGGTCGAGGAGAAAAGATGGAACGCAGTGTTCCCAACAAGCGCCCAACGCGTGCCAGAGTAAATGAAAGACGATGCACGCAGGCATTTCGAGACGCGGAGATGACGACGCTCTTTATGAGAGAGAGAAGTCCGGGAAGCTGCAGCGCTCCTGACCGTGCCACACCCGCTGCGAATGATTAAAATTGGCAGTGCCATCCCGGTGCCAAGCTGGGATGGAAGTATGAAGAGGCGAACACTGAGATGACGAGTCCTGCTGCCCGCTGTTGTGCTTGAAGATTGGACGCAGTACGCTAAAGAAAAAGATGAAAAAATAAATAAAATAAAAACAGTGAGTGGAAGACGAAAAAGCGAGTGCAGAAAGTAATTCTCTGTCAGGACCGGCGAGCGACAGCTCGTGTTATAGAGATGAGCACAGCTCAGCGTGATAATCTAGGGAACGAAACCGAAAAAAAAAAACAACGAATCTGCAGAAATTTTTCGCCACACGAGGCAAGCCCTTGACGTCCCCTCATGGGAGGCCTATAGGCCTGGCCACCTAAACCTGCTGGTTTTTTTACAATAAAGTTTATTCCTCCTCCTCTGCTGAAAATAAGACTGTGTACGACGCACGATCTACGTAATACGGAGCGTCAAAGAGCGCCTGGGACTTTCAAACAGCGGTTTTCGACATTTCTTCTTGGTTATTACAAGCTCAACACGTACGCACGCCGTGCACAGGGTATCGAGTGAACTAAATTCAAATGCTAACCAATGCCAATAAACACGCCACGTAAGAAGTGATGCAAGAAAACAAAAGGACTTAGAAAAATGACCAACAAGAAAAAAAACTATACCGTAGCCACAGCTACAAGAAAAATTAACGACAACTTGAATTCAGAAAAAAAAACACGCGCACAAGTAACAGTAAGTAGCTGACATTTTTTAGCGTATCACGCGCGTCAGGCACCACGTGCAAATGCAAGACAATGCAAATGCAAGACAATGCAAATGCAAGTATACATACGAGCGCGCCGCACGTGCGAGTCATGCATACGCAACGAGACAAGGGGCCAGAATTTTCTGTTGATCAACAAGTGCTCGCGTTTGCGGGAGGAAAATAGGAAGGCAACGCAACGTAGAAAGGAGTATAACATAACGGGCGACTGGAGTGAGGGAATCCGAAAATGAGCATGCAAATAGCGTCGGAACATGAGAATTCAACCGCCAAACCCTTTTATTGGTACATAACGCTTCCCGCTGGAAATTTCAATACGAACTACTGCGCTGTATGGTCACGTTTTTTTTTTTTCACAGCCTCGCACATTTCGTCACGGGAAGCGAACCCACACGTATATAATCAACTAGAAGTGGTAGTCTACCCAGAAACAATCTGTATGGTGTGAGCAAAGGTAATTCTTTCCTGGCCCGCTGCTCGCGGCCTAACGAAGGCATGAGTAGGGCACGTGGAACTCACTGACGTATTCCATGTTTGCAAACAGCGGTATACGCGCCTTCGACATACATGAGGCGCCTGTAGCGACGCCACGGTTCATGGGCTCCGCCCAGTCCAAAGCTCGCCACCATCCTCTATAATAATCTCGTAAGAACTGGCGCAGGAGTTGCCTCCGAGCACAGCGCATCGAATAGGAGCCTCTCGCGTTATGTATACGGTCTCTTACAAACCAACAATCAACACAAGCTTCGCTCCCGGAACTGCAGCGCGCCTGACATTTGCACATGCAAGAGAGGCAGTTTGCTTTTTAACAGTAACTACTTTTTCGCCGCTAATGTAAACACAACTCATACTAAAGTTAAAGGTTCGTTGTACTATACTTTCAATATTGTATTTCGCTAATCCGTGATGTCGGAATATTTACAGAAATTCGGCAGGCTTAAGTTCCTGACCAAAAAATTGCCCGCAGCTTCCCTCGGGGGAACACTGAGGAGGATGCGGACCATATAATTGGTTAACGGGGTGTTAAAGTGCGACTTACTTGGGTCGATGGCTAAATTGGTTAACGTGGTTGTGAAATGGGGTGTTAAATGAGTGAACACGTACACACGTATGCGAAAGGGCGGCGCTGGTCGAAGGGACGTCGATCATTGTGTTTGTGGATTCGTTGGAATTCATTTCACCGCGACCTTGGACGTCGACGCGCCGTACAAACCAACCGACGAGCGGCAACTGAGCGAGCGAGCGCCGACCTTGAGTATATATACAGCACGACGGCGCATGCACTGTCAGCTGTTGAATGTTCTCGAAGCGCGACGCCACATGCGCGTCCACTGGAGAATCAGGAGAATTGTAGATGTCGAACGCGGTGTGTAGAGGAGGAAGGGTGCACAGATGGTGGAGGAGTGAAGCGCGCGCGGTGTGTAGAGGAGGAAGGGATGCACAGATGGTGGAAGAGTGGGCGACGGCGCGACGGCGCATGCGCGCGTCAGCTGTCGAATGTTCGAGAAGCGGTGCGGACGGCGCGGACGGCGCACTACAAGGCGCGAGTATAAGATGCTCCGCATCTAAAAAGTCGGAGTTTCGGCACAATTAAGGCCGATGCGATGAATGTGATGTGATAGCAACACACCGGGCTTTTATACGAAGTAAGGCTAGGAGATTTAGGAACCATGCGAAATGTAGTGAACATGATCGATTGTGCTTGAATTGACAGTAATACAGTAACCACAGTATCAAAACCGGTGTTGTGAATAGTTGACTGCGTAACGTCCGACAGGAGGCGAAGTCCAAGTTCAGCATCGAGAAACGTGAAAAGCTACTGGCTTTCACGTCAAAGTACAGTATGATCTATACTGTTGAAGGGAACACTCGAATGCCCACCATCAATATGTCTGGCCTTCCAAGGGCAAGTGGATTAACAACAAACAATCCTCGTGCAAGTCAATAGCCTGTCAAGAGGAGTCGGAACTTTTAACCAGCAGTAGTCTTATGCATATCTAAGCCGCTATAATTCCGTAAGATAGCGAAATATAAACATGCTGCTCACGCAGGTGTTCCCTTTAACAGTGGACCCGTCTGTACGTCAATGATGAAGTCTCCAGTGACCATCACAGGCCCATCCTGTAGGCACACAACACGGAAGTTGTGCAGCAAGACGTTAATGACGTCAGTCCGCAAAGTTCCTGCTGAGATGCACACTGTTGCGACGACGAAACCGTGCGATATGCCTCAACAGCGCAAGCGTGTCCACTAACTTATCTGAGCCAGCGAGCTGAGTTTGTCTATCTAAAGTAACAGTGGCGGTGCGCATTTCGAAGGGAACCGAATTCACAGGCACGATAAGATCACCAACTTCTCGAATGATCCTGGACTTTAAGCGAGCCATTTTTCATGTTGCTTCATGCAGAGTGAAAGCGGAGACACAGACAATTTGGTATATCCATTTCATTGAACTGCATGTGCATCAGTAAACCCACTCCTCCATTGATCAAGCCATCGGACATAGGAAAGCAGTATGGCTTGTCCAAACAAAGTACGCGTGTTCAACAATATTAGTTTTAGGTCCTGTGACAGTAAGCCAGTGGCAAATTGTGTGTATACATAGCTTGCCGTTAGTGTGATTGACAGTATGAGCGGCGTGGCCGAGTTGGTTAATGGAGAGAGAAGGGGTCGCTGGTTCGAATCTCCGATGGTGCCTTGAAATTTTTTTCTTAGGGATTTGTCTCTTGTGCCTTTTGTATATGCTTATTTATTGCCGTATATAGATAGGTCAAAATAAAATGGTGAGGGTGGAAGGTGTCTGGGACTTCTGTAAACGTTGTTGCGCTCATTGCTAGCAAGGTCACCCTCAAGCATCCAACGTGCTCTAAAACCATAAATAATTAAAAAGATCAACAGGACTGCAGGTCTACATAGTTGGACCAAACTTGCGCCATGGTACTGACCAGTGAATTAAAGCCTCAAGAGCGCGATCATGCATTCGCTCCAGATTGAAGCGGAATCGAAGTTTGCCGTTCGATTCCGCTATATATATATATATATATATATATATATATATATATATATATATATATATATATATATATATATATATATATATATATATATATATATATTATATATATATATATACCGGGACATGACGGCAATGGCGAAAATCAGCCGAGTATATGCATATAATTGCTATCGTAATAAAACCAACCATACCAACATGTGTCTTTATTAGAAAGTCCCCTGCAATGCAACAAAGATGCTTGACCTCACAAAAATGAGCACATGCGACAGTATATAGGGCCTCTGTGCGAAACTTTTCTGAATGGGAAAGTTATGGCTGTGGATGAAGCTTGCGCTCATTCTTATGCGGTGTAATGAAAGTGCTTCCGTAGTGCAGTATAGTCGGATCATCTGCTTCATATCGCTAAAAAAAATAAAAAAAAAGAGGATATGTAGGCGAAGCCGGGCGCATGCAATGACAAAAAGAGGAGCGAGAAATAAACCATTTAAGATGCCGCAGTCGGCTATAGCCACTTCGGCATTGAAATTCGGCGAGAACGAGAAAACACAAAGCGTAATAAATCGAATAGTCTGGCGTTTGGAACAGTCTCTGTTACTTCATTTTCTTTTTGGGCTGATCAACAAATGTTAGTTTTTCTGCATGTGCTTTTGAGTGTCTCGCCTGCATGTGCACACACTACATCAAAGAGCGGCATCTGTGAAAGCCCAGGAGAGCCGGCAAAGCCCCGGTTGTCGAAAGTGAACAGAAACGGGCAAAACGTCGGAGAATCAAGCCTCCTATCTAGTTTCCTCTTTCGGCTACTCGTGACTTGAAAGACGCACTCGCTAAGGCAACAGTGAAAATCGGGCACTGACATTATGTCTAGCTGTTTGCATTCCACTGGATGCTCGCGAAACATCGAGCACAGACGGCTGCCTCTTCGTAGACAGATATTATATATATATATATATATATATATATATATATATATATATATATATATATATATATATATATATATATATATATATATATATATATATATATATTGATTTAGAGATGCGGCTAAAATTAAACACGAATGTGCATCAATAGGTTATACCGCTCGCGCCAAAGAAGCGAGCTCGAACGGAAAACAAATTATGTAAAAGCGTATGCTCGCCTTTCTTCACATATCCCTGGCCAGGCCCTAACGACTTGCTAATGGTCTTCGCTCCTCGGAAAAAGCCTGAAACTATAGGCCGCTCATCCTGATAAGCAATCAGCCATTTCCATCTCCGACTTCTATATTACGAATTTCCGCTTACCTATCCACAACGTATCGGAATAACTAAATAACAGATTGATAACTGAATCAGAAGTTCGCTCTGACCCCTGTGAAATGTGGCTTTCCGTATACATAAGTGTCTCTCCTTTACACTCGGACGACTAACGATGTTTCGTGAGGTTCTTTTCGCGACGCATTACAACACAGAATGTACGAAGCTTGCCGGTTAACACGAACACGCAGTTTGCCTTACACGTGATAAGGGCCCGTCCTTTAAACACGCTCGGTTATAAGAAGCTCGTAAATTATGTCATCAAAACGCGACTAGAAGGCCGTATCCGCCAGAGGGCCATCATCGCTATACTCTCGACACGAGCGCCAAACGTGAGACGCGTGCAGAAAAATATAAAGGAGATCATTTGGTCGTTCGAAGTTTCGAGCATGCCCTAACGTCCCTTATTAAGTTTTCGCCCGGGGTTCCCGGTTGTTCCTTCGCTGTTCAGCAAGAGCACGACAATATCGAGACTAACAGAGGGTGCGATACGAGAGGTCGGAGGCGAAATGACTTTCTAAACATCCCTCAAGAAGAGGCAGACGCTCTTCGAGTCGAAGCACACATGTGCAAAGGATCGTGGGCCGGCGTTTAAAGGCACTTTGGGATATATCTCAAGTGCCTTTAAACGTAAATCATCATTGCACCAATTGAAGAAGGCAGAAGTTCGACGATGATGGAAGATTAGCGAGATGGGAAACTTGTGAACACGGGGTGACGCTGGCAGTCTTGAAGAAGGCAACGTTGTTTGAAACGTTGGCTGAAGCGACACGCCATGTTCGAGAAATTTTCATTACACCAACTACCTTCATGTGCTTCTCGATTAAGTGGTGAAATGTATACAGTACAAATGACATCTTGGAGGAATGCCACCTTGACAAGCAACGCCGCGCGTCAAATTTCCAAAATAAATGTTTTGATGGCGTTTCATCCTCAAACCAACTGAGCTAAAACAAAAAAAAAAATGAGAATATGTAACGCCAACTGCGAACTTAACCAACGCAAAACCAACATAGATGGACCGCAAGCGAGATTTATTGTGCCGGAGAAGAAGCAATCGTGTTTGCGTTAAAATAAGTTTGCCTTCCTCATTATTATATTGAAGGTGCACTTAAGGGTGTTCGAATGTAAAGAACAACTTTGATGCAGCAGCGAAGCGATACTCGCACACGAGAAGGCACAAAGGGGACACCGCACAGCGCTGCTAGCAACATGTTTATTTCCAAAGGCAGACTATGTTACGTATATGGGTTTCGATGCTGGCCATATTGGGCTACTTATTAACCTCGACGTTTTTGCATCTCTAACAGTTAAATGAACAGTGCTATACGGTAGACTCGTGTCCACGAAGACGCTTGTATCGGTGCGTTCGACGTGTCGCGGCCTCATTCTTTTATGTCGCGATAATTGTAACGAAGCCATTCGTTTAACGGTCGAAGGTGGCGGTACATAGCCATGGAGGGCCGTTCCCGTAACGGAAATAAAGCGTGCGCAGTAGAGTCTCACGAAAGGAAAGAAAACAAGATAGCTGAGAGAGACATAGATAATGATTAGTTTAGAATGACCCAGTGCAATTAAAAAAAAAAGGGGGGGGGGTTTAAAAGTTAAGAAACGAGAGAGTGTCTCAAACGCTTCAAAGCAGATGGCAATCGACGCGTTTGCTGCGTTAGTTTTGCAGCCCTTTCACAGTCTTCAGAACCTGCGCTAACAGCGCCCGCGGCAGTCGCAAGAAATCATCGGTCTAGGCCAGCTTCGGAAGCCGCCGGAACGCGAATGGTCGGGCTCTAACTGTTATGCGAACATCGACGACCGTTCGAATTATGTAACACTCGCGGTTGCACTTTGGTACAGGAGTATACGTATTGAATAAAAACAGAAGGTATTTCAAGATGTTTGAATGGAACAGTTTTTGTCATTATCATCATCATCATCATCATCATCATCATCATCATCATCAGCCTGACTACGTCCACTGCAGGACAAAGGTCTCTCCCACGTTCCGCCAGTCAACCCGGTCCTGTGCTTGCTGCTTCCAATTTATACCCGCAAACTTCTTAATCTCGTCTGCCCACCTAACCTTCTGTCTCCCCCTAACCCGCTTGCCTTCTCTGGGAATCCAGTTAGTCACCCTCAACGACCAGCGGTTATCCTGTCTACGCGCTACATGCCCGGCCCACGTCCATTTCTTCTTCTTGATTTCAGCTATGATATCCTTAACCCCCGTTTGTCCCTTAATGCACTCTGCCCTCTTCTTGTCTCTTTTTTCTTTCCATTGCTCGCTGCGTCATCCTCAATTTAAGCTGAACCCTCTTTGTAAGTCTCCAGGTTTCTGCTCCGTAGCTAAGTACCGGCAAGATACAGCTGTTATATACCTTCCTCTTGAGGGACAGTGGCAATCTACCTGTGATAATTTGAGAGTGCTTGCCAAATGTGCTCCACCCCATTCTTATTCTTCGAGTTACTTCGAATCTAGTGGTTCGCCTCCGCGGTTATTACCTGCCTAAGTAGACATAGACATAGACAGTTGTTGAACTGAACCTTAAACAAGTTATTCTATCGCACCCGTTGTGCCCTATTTCAAAATTTGTTGATGTTTACCTTCGCCGCTTGAGTTTCGTGCCCCCTCCTCTCTTTTTGCTTCTAATCTCCTCTCTTTCTGGACTATGTTTCAGCTGGGAGCCAAAGGAGAAAAAAAAATAATTGGATCGACCGAGGCGTGTGCGCGGTTTCGAGCAGGCGTCCCTGCGAGCGACACAAAAAGGAACCGCGCCGAGCGAAGAAATCGAGAGCAAATGAAGCGCCAACAGGAAGCCGAAGAAATGTCGAAGCATTCCTTTAGCGATTCTGGCGGAGCATCCCGCAGTGTACAGAGATACAAAGATAAAAAGAGGGGCAGAACGGACGTAAAAGACAGGATGAAGGGAAAGAGTACGAAAAACTTCTTGAAAGAAGCGTTCGCCTGTCGTTCTCGTATGACTCCTCTCTCTCTCTCTAGTTCTCTCTCTCTCTTTCTCTTTCGCTTCTCTATGGAAAACAAACGAGAAATCGCGAACGGTTGGACAATGAATGAACATGCCACCTCTCAGGCGTGTCCTTGCGTCGCCTATACCGACGAACGAAGAAAGAGAAAAAACAAAGAGGGGGGAGCGGGGGAGAGAAAGAGAGACACGAAGAGGAAATGTAATGTGTCGTGTAAAGCGCGTACAAAAATGCCGTCAAAACTACGCCGGGATGCTAAACGATACCGCAGCGAAAGTGTCGCAGAAAAAAAAAACGGTAAATAAGGAATAGTTGAGAAACGCTAAGTACAAGAAAAATAGTAGGTGTAATCTTAAGAGACAAGGAGAGAGCAGAGTGGATTAGGGAACAAACGGGAGATAAGGATTTCATAGCTGAAATCAAGAAGAAGAAGTGGACATGGGCCGGGCATGTAGCGCGTAGACAGGATAACCGCTGATCATTAAGGGAACTGACTGGATTCCCAGAGAGGGCAAGCGGGTTAGGGGAAGACAGAAGGTTAGGTGGGCCGATGAGATTAAGAGGTTTGTGGGTATAAATTGGCAGCAGCAAGCACAGGACCGGGTTAAGGGGCGGAACATGGGAGAGGCCTTTGTCCTGCAGTGGACGTAGACAGGCTGATGATGATGATGATGATGATGATGATGATGATGAAGTACAAGACAAGGGTAAATGAAAGTTGACATAACAGAAAGAGAGAGAGAGAGAGAGAGAGAGTACGACTGAAAATTGACACTTAGATACAAAAACCCCCACAAAATGCGCTGTAAAAAACAAAAAAGGCAAAAAAAAAAAAGAGAAGTCGGAAAAGCGACACAGTCTTGGCCGGCGCAGCAGTCTCCGGCAGCAGGGCCGGCCCGCGGTCATATCTCACTCGAGGAGGCGTCGCGACGGGCTGTTTCCCTCCTGATGACGACGACGAGGCTGAGCACCTTTTTATTTCTGCGACGCATCACGACGACAACGATCAGCGCACTTTGTCGGTAGCTTTTTTTTTTTATATACCTACGTGCTTCGCTCGTTCCCTGGGTCGGACATTTATTGGCGGTCACTCTTTTTCGAGAAGCCGTTCCCCGCGGAAACGCAGCGGCATTTCCGACAGACGGCTCCGATATAAATTGCCCTTCTCACGTCACACTTTAACACACCGGCAGCTACGGCTGCAGACGGAGCACGCTATAGCGCTACACGTGGATCCCGTACAAACCATGCACCCCGTAACGCGCCCGATCACACCGGCCTCTATACTTTCTCTTGCCCACTACTTTGCAAAACTTTGCTGTTTCGTCCATGACCGAGTAAAGAACTATAAGAGCCGAGATGGAAGAACGAGAAAAGCGGGACAGGTCCGGGCGTTCGATACGGTTTTGTGCAGGGCAAAAGCAGGCCAGATAAAGGACCCGGTGTGTATACGTAGAGAAGGGAAGAACAAACGGCGCCAGAGAGATTCGGCGCCGTTCGATATTGTACGGCGGGAATGTCTGTCATCGCAGACGTGTTCGCCGGAGCGAGAGAAAAAACAGCGCGGGATTCGAAGCGAGCCCGTCATCTTGACAGGCCATTATCGCACTCGGCCCATCCGCAGTTCGCCGCCGCCAGGCGGCTGCCACGCCGATAGGCCCGTCGAGGTAATGGCGTCCAGAATGCGCGCGCTCTCCGACTGTTATTGGAGAGGCAGGTTGCTGCCCGCGAAAGGGTACGCGGCGGGCCTGGAGAGAGCCGCAAGTGCATCTCGAAGGCCCGAGCTATGCCGAGAGAGAGAGAGAGAGAGAGAGAAAGAGAGAGAGAAAAAAAAAAGAAAGAGAGAAAGATAAAGAAAGAAAGAGAGAGAGAGAGAGAGAGAGAGAGAGAGAGAGAGGAGAGAGAGAGAGAGAGAGAGAGAGAGAGAGAGAGAGAGAGAGAGCAGCAAATGACAGCGCGCAGGACACGGCCGACAATCGAGGATCTGCAGAAAACAACGGTCCGATTCTGCGCCGCACAGTGTTTACGCATCGCATCTGCCGTCCTGCGCGAGATACGGCTGCCATGCGTCGATCGATGTTTCGGAATCGGCAGCGGATTATATACATATATATGCAAAGAAGGGCGTCGGTATATGGCAGATGCGTGTAAACGATGGCCGACGGGGCAGAAATGAAAAAGAAAAAAAAAACGACCCGTGTGTATTTAGATGCAGGTGCACGATAAGAGGGACCCCCCGAGTGGTCAATACGTGTCTAGGGCAGATAGTTGAACCATGCCTTATTCATATCTTGCTTCTGCAACGTAAAAGGCCATAACTAAATTCAACTTATTAATAGGAAACAGCAAAAAAAAAAAGAGCTCTGAACGTTACTGAAAAGGGGGGGTAAACAAACAACAAGAGGGAAAGGCAGGGAGGTTAACCTGGCACATGCCCGGTTTGCTACCCTACGCTGGGGGAATAGGAAAGGGACATAAAGATGAGAGAGAGAGGAAAGAGAAGAGAAAGAGAGAGAGAGAGAAAAGGAGGATTGTCCGTCAATCGGCTGGCGCGTATGCAGCGGTGGCACTACACAAAAGTTAAAGGTGGTCACAGAGGCCTGTAGTCCTCAAAAAGCACAAGACAGCTTTGACTGCTTTTTGAGCCGACGAAAGGCGATGACGGTGTTCCAGTAGCATCTGAACAGAGAGTGGCCGATCGTCCAATTGTCGCATTGCATCCTAAAGCTTCTGTCTTTCAGAAGCAAATCGAGGGCAATGGCATATCAGATGGTCGATGTCTTCTTTGGTGCAGCAGACGTCGCATTCCGCATTGTCGGTCAATCCGATGAGGGTTCTGTATGCTTTTGTGAAGGCAACCCCCAAACATAGGCGACAAAAAAGTGAAGCTTCACGTCGACGAAGTCCGGATGGAGGTCGAAGTTCGAGTCGAGGGTTTATTTGGTATAGTCTCGTATGCCTTATGCTTGGGGTGTTCCACTCCTGCAGACTCAGACTACGTGCCAGGTGACGAAGTTGATTTGCAGCGTCAGTCCTTGACAAAGGAATCGGAAGGGTGTGTTCTTCTTGGTGCGATGTACGAGCCGCGCTGTCTGCGGAATCATTGCCACTGATCCCACAATGGCCAGGGTGCCACTGAAACTTGACCTCGTGGCCTGTTTCTGTGGCGTGGTGAACGAGCTTGACAACTTCGTAAGTTAATTGTTCATGGCAACCTCGTCGAAGGACTGACTGCATGCTCTGTAGGGCTGGTTTTGAGTCGGAAAACACAGCCCATTTACTAGGTCTTTGGGATTTGATGTACTCTATGGCGCCACGCAAAGCCGCAAGTTCTGCCGCTGTGGATGTAGTGGCATGTGACAGTTTGATTCGCAGAGTGATTCCTCTAGCTGGAATCACCACCGCACCACCAGAACCAGACGCTGTGGTTGAACCATCGGTGTATATGCGCACGTGGTTGTTGTACATTTCGTGCAGATGGATCAAGCTCAATTGTTTTAGGGCTGACGAAGGCAAATTTGATTTTTTCCGTATTCCTGGAATTGAAACACGTACTTGTGGAAGTGTCAGGCACCACGGAGGATACACCAGTTTCTCAGCAGGCGTAAAACCTGATGTAAACGACGCACGATGAGCGCAGACAATTGTACTAAATTTCGTGCGGGGCCTCTCAGTAGCGAGGGTTGCCAAGTGGTGGGAAGGATTCCTAGCATGTTGCCTGAGGTACGTACGCATCGTTTCAATGGTGATGTGCGTCATGATAGAGTAGTCCTGTGCAATGGCAATTGTTTCAGCTGTCGATGCGCAGCGGGGTAAACCAAGGCATATCCTAAGCGCTTGGGCTTGAATATTTTGGATTGTGCGCAGGTTCGTTTTGCATGTGTTAGATATAACAGGTAGGCTATACCGCAGGAATCCAGTAAATAATACCTTGTACAGCTGTAACATAGACTCGACAGACATTCCCCAACTTTTCCAGCAAGAAGCCTGAATAAGTGACAAATGGCAGTCAGCCGCTTTTTCACGTAGTTTACGTGGGGTGTCCAAGACAGGTTTCGGTCGATTACGACTCCCAAGAACCTGTGACTCCGGCTGCATGACACCAACTGCCCGTTAATTGATATGCCGTAAGCGGACATTGGTTTTCTGGTGAAGGCCACGACTGCACACTTCTCACTTGCGATTTCAAGCCCTTGTTTGCGTAAGTGGTACGATGTCACTGATGCTGCCTTCTGAAGTCGAGCGCGAAGTTGAAGTCGAGTCACACCTGATGTCCACACACAGATGTCATCAGCATAAATGGAAAGTCGTACACTGCTTGGTTGCTTGCCAACTAGTTCAATGAGTGTTAGGTTGAACAGCGTCGGGCTTAGCACTCCGCCTTGCGGGACTCCTCGGCTGCAGTAATACTCGGGTGTCGGGCCATTCTCTGTCTGCACGTGAAATGATCTATTCTCTAGGTAGCTCTGAACCCACGTATATATCCTGCCACCGAGTCCCACTCCTTCTAGTGCGCTGAGAATGGCTTCGTGGGTGACATTGTCGTAGGCCCCTTTAACGTCAAGAAATAGAGCAGCAGATAACCGCTTGCAGGCCTTCTGGTGTTCTACATATGTCACCAAGTCAACTACATTGTCAATTGACGAGCGGCCTCGTCTGAACCCGGACATGGCATCTGGATATATTTCGTAGAATTCTAAGTACCATTCCAGACGCGTTAAAATCATCCTTTCCATAACTTTTCCCACACAGCTCGCGAGGGCAATCGGGCGGTAAGAGGAAATGTCCAAGGGTGACTTGCCGGCTTTGAGAAGTGGAATCAGGCGACTTGACTTCCATTCCTGTGGAACCATGCCAGTTTGCCAGGAGTCGTTGTACAGCTGCAAGAGTACCTGCCGAGCTTGATCTCCTAGGTGACACAGAGCGCGGTAAGTAATGCCGTCAGGTCCTGGCGCTGAAGAACGTCTACACAAAGCAAGCGCAGCCTTTAGTTCGTCCATTGAAAACGAAATCTCCATTCGGGGATCACGTGAGGATACAGAAAAGTCGGGCGTCTTTGTCCCAGTTGAATTTGAGCCGCAGGCAATCCTTCGACAGAAGGAATCTGCGACATCAATCTCTTCGCAGCGTAAGTAAAGTGCCAGGCATTTTAATGGGTAGCGCTGAGTAATGGTTGTACGAAGACCCCGGACAGTTCTCCAGATTAGTGACAGAGGCTTTCTGGGATCCAAAGACTCGCAAAAAGATACCCATCGTTGCTTGGCTAACTTGTCCATGTGACGCTGTATTTTCTTTTGTGTGCGTCTGGCCACTCTCAGATCATCAAGTGACCTCGTGCGTCTATAACGTCGTTCTGCACGACGACGAATCGCTCGGAGTTTCTCGAGATCAATGTCCATATAAGTGCGAGATGAGCTTACCGGAAGCGAACGCGTCGTTGACTGTAGGGCACTCTTTATTGCGTCCTCTAGGTTGAAAGGTGAGGCGCCAACATAGTCTTCCATGATTAACTTGTATTTTTGCCAATCGGTGCACTGGACGGCTCTGGAGGACTTGAGACTTGGAAAGCCGTCAATCTTCAGGTATGTTGGGATGTGGTCACTACCCCTTGTTTCCAAATCCGAAAACCAGTGCACTCTGCGTGTGAACGAGCGTGAGACGAAAGTGAGGTCCAAGCAACTGCTATAGGCCGATCCGCGCAGATAAGTAGGGCTGCCATCATTCACGAGGATAAGTTCACATTCAGAAGCGAAAGACACTAACTGTCTACCTCTAGTGTTGACGCTGGAGCTTCCCCATAAGTAGTGGTGGGCATTGAAGTCACCAGTTATCACCCATGGCTGGAGAGTTGAATTCAAAATTCTGCGCAAGCGCTCTCGGTCTAGACGACTTGATGGATGTAAGTAGGCTCCAATGATGGTGAATGTGGTCTTCTTGTTTTTTACTGTTAGGCAAACGTACTGGTTTTCTTCGTCAGGGGGTACAGGGTGATGAACATAAGTTAAGTCGCGCCGTATGAACACAACGACCTTGCTGCGTTCTCCATGCGTAGAAGACGTAAAGCACTCATATCCAGACAGTCTCATCTGGGCTGATAGGTTCGGTTCACAAATCACAATTATGGAGAACTGGTTTGTGAATACATATTGCCGGAACTCGGACATACGCGCCCTAAGTCCTCTGGCATTCCACTGAAGGACAGATGCGTTCTTGACCTCCTCGCGAAAGGATAACATGTTGCGGGCCATCGTTTTACCTTAGAGCTGCAAGCACCGGACTCAAAGTGTCCAGCACTTGGAGTGCGCTCTGCGCTGATGGGGTGTTCATGTTGCTTAGGAGCATGCGCATTGCGCTCATAAGGGTCTGCAACATGTTGATGACCTGGCGATCCTCAGTTGTCTTTTCATCAGTGGTTCGTGATGGCATCGAGGTTGGCGGGGATCGATGCACCTCTGAAACAGGCTGTGTTCGTGGAAGTGATGGCCACTCTTCACGATGTGGGAGTCTTGACCCTGATTCTGTTTTCGGTGTATCCGTCTTCGCAGAGCTTGACGATGGGGGGCCAGTTCTTCTTGCTTGAGATGACGGGTCTCTATCGGCAGATGCCACGTTGCGTGATGATCTTCTGTGGTGACGCCGACGTCGCCTGACAGTAGCAGCGGCTTCCCTGTGCGTTGAATTGTCACGCACCATGCGTTTCAACACCGCGCGTTCATTTCTCACTCGTGGGCAATCTTTAGACGACGCTTTATGAGCGCCGTGGCAATTGGAGCATTTGAACGCAGTTGCGTGGCAAGTGTCTTCTGAATGAGGTTCGGCACACCGCGGGCACACGACATTGCTGGTACATACTCCTTTGACATGTCCCATCTTGAAGCATCTGAAGCATTGTAGGGGCTTCGGTATGTATGGACGGACCTGATGGCGAACGTGGCCAACTTTGACGTGTGGGGGAAGACTGTCTCCCTCAAAAACAATCTTCAGGCATCGTGACTGACCAAGCCTTGTGATGTGCTTGATGAGGATGTCGTCTGTAGTTGGCTTTACCAAGATTGGGAAATCGTCAGCCGGAATAGAAATGTCCACGTCATAAATGACGCCAACACTGCCCTTACAGTCAGTGGGGATCACTGATTTAACTGTCACTCTGTCGATTTCCGAGATGTTCTGCAGGCTTTGCAGCGCACTACGGTGTAGAACATCAACTGCCAGAATATTCTTGCGTGAGTTGATCCTGACGTCTTTAATTTCGTTTGGAGCGAGTCCTTCGAGGTATGCAGAGAGGACTTGCCTGTTAAGCCACCATAGGTTGGCTGAAGGGTCCACTGCCATGAAGAGTATAGTGTGTGGCCAACGCTGCGCGGTAGCCTGCACGGTGGATATACTCGTCGTCGACGATGTTCGTAGCAGTCTTCTTTTTGCATTGCGGCTCATGACGACTGTGTAGTCGTCATCCGATGACTCGAAACCGTCGGAATAGAGCTCCGTCGCTTCGCTGTCTGTGCCACTTGAGGTGGTCCCACGTTTTCTAGCCGCTGCCAGACGTAGCGGTTGTCCACCTCGAAAATCCTGAGAGGCTTCTTCATCCATTCTCGCAAGAAGGGAGCAGCAGCTCCCAGAATTTGCGGTAAAACAACTAGAAAATTTGAGACAAGGGTACAAGCGTTCTATGAAATACACACTTCGTCGTCGTCTCCTTACTGAAAAGAGTTGAAAGAAGACTGACGTCCTTTCGAGCACGAAGCCACAAAGAAAAAAAAATCTTTGCAGTCGCAAACTTCACTGGTCCTAGGTTCACGTTCTTGAGGTCCCCTAGGTCCCCTTGCCTGCTTTGCGCCATAATGACGCAGTAGATCTCAATATTTAGATGCTAAGCAGCTTTTGCTCGGGGCTGTGTCCGTCCCTCGGCAGCCGTCCGCTCCCCTACTGCGCATGCCCCAACTCTTCCCCCTTCCTTCGCGTGGGCGCGAGGAGGCGGGGTGGAGGAGGTGACAGAGCGCTGCCTCCGCTTCATTTCTCCTCTCCCGTTTATCTCTGCGCCTCAGCTGTGCGCTCGTATATATAATGCTGCGCTCACTCGCTCCATTGTACTCTTCTAGCAGCGCTGAGTGTTCAATTTACACGACACACACACGGTACACGAAAATGGGAGGGGAGTAACACTAGCGGTACTCCACATATACACAACTCCCCACAGAAACGATACATACAAGGAAACCTACAAATGAAAACAAGCGAACACCAGCGCTGCTTCGCATCCCCAAATGGTTCCCTTTAGCGGGGGATGACGTAAATTTTTTTGTTCACTTTCATCAATTTGCCACTTGCAGGCTTCCGCAGAGTCAAGTTACCATCTACGCATGACTCAAAAAGTTGAAATAGTAAGGCGTATATCAACGCCACCACCAGTGCAACAGAAATCAGCGACAAAGAAAAAGATACCAATAACGCTGGTTACTTTTAAACGACAGCCCTATGTCGTTTACACCTGTGGGTAAGACAAAACTCGTAGGATTCGTCCATTCAATTAGCTCCCATCATATATACTGCAGCGAATCTGTAGCATGCAACGAAGATCACATCTATAGCAGCCGTTGCCTTTTCTAAACCAAACGCCTTTGGGACTGGAGCAAACGGAATTGCTCTGGCTTTCTCAGCTTTCCGTTCACGTGATGCTCGCACTTGGCGAGCTCAGGGCCTCATCTTCTGACGACGCACTTTAATTAACGCGGGCGCAAGATTCGGCGCCCGTTTCAGCCCCCTCTTTACAGCCTGCGAATATTACGCATGATGGCAGGGCACGCGGTTATGAAGAGTGTCGCGTTATTTTTTTACCCGCATGGTTCTTTGACGTTCACCTAAAGAGTAAATGACCATTTCTGCGTTTCGCATGTATAGACTGGTACGCACCCGAACACGGCAAGAAATGGAAAAGTTACGGCTCCGTGCCAGGCACCGCAGCTCCTTAGCTCAATGTCATCGCGATGGGAAACGACATGTTGGTTCTATCACTACTACATGTCCGCTACGCAATTCATTAAAAACCTTACGGCAACCAAAGGCTAGTTAAAACCTGAGACTAGCATCGGTCACATAGAAACGTTAATAGCAAGCGGTAGCAAGTGGCGACTTCGGTCCCAAAGAGACTGCCTTGGCTCGGTCGCGCGGCTGCAGTCGCAAACTTTTCAACCAATCAAGTGCGCCGGACCAGGACGTCGGCTTATTTTACGGAGCAATGCGAGCGGACGTGAATTCTGCGTGGCGACGGGCACACAGGAGTGAACAGTAATCGCCTCGAGTCACTTTTTGCCTACACTCGCAAATGGTGACTTATTCTACATTTGTGAACAGCGGTACCGGGCGCCGTCGATATACTGAGGCGCTTGTATACCGACGTCGCGACCAGCAGGCTTCGCCCATGCCCTCGGCCCCTACCCCTATGATCACGTGACAACTGGCACGGCATCAGCAAAGCTGCCTCCGAGAACGGCGCGTCCGGGGGTGCACTTTACATACACATGTGAAATACGTAATTTAATTTCTTCTGTTGTCGTTAATTTCCCCTGCCCTTCTTTATGTCACTGCCAGAATCCCGGCTTCGGCGGCTGCATTTTTTATGAAGGCGAAAATGTTCGGGGCCCGTTAACGATTTAGGCGCTCGTTAAAGAACCCCAGGTGGTCGAAACTTCCGGAGCCCTCCACTACGGGGGGTCTCTCATAATCAAATCGTGGTTTTGGGACGTCAAGCCCCAGATATTAGTATTATTTAAATCGCTGCCACGAACTCGAAATACGGCACTCGTACACGAGATTGTCATCTGGAACAGTCATCAGCGTTCGCGCAAAGGACGCCGCCTACGTTGCGGGTGCCACGAACGCAGGTGCGCAACGGCACCCCCGAAAAGCAGCGCCCATTGATTGCGCATCGACATGGCTCAGCGTCGCAGCTTACCATACTTACGAAGGAGCCCCGGCAGGGCTAACGACTCGCCCCGCCGTTACCGGTCCGGCTCACATCGGTTTTCGATTAACCAACTCGCTTTTAAGTGGGCGCCCCTTGTACGGCTGCTGCCCCGTGCACCGTCAGCGAGCCCAGTCTGTGACGTGAGTTCATAATAAAACGGTTCCCCAAAAGAAACACCGCGTGGCTTTGTATTAGCAACGGCAAAGAAAAAGTCTGCAGGCAACAGTGTCCATAGTCGCTTCTCGAAATGACAAACGATTAGGATGTCCAGTGGCCAGAGACGCGCGTCAGTTCCCTTGATCCGGTAAGGGACGGACAACAGGTTTTTAAGGTATCCCGTTTTCTTTAGCGCAACGGAAAGCTTATCGGTCAGAGTGTCCAATCAGATAATGGTAACACGCAAAACACCGTATAAGGCGGTATTACAAGTGGTTCTACGCGCGGCGACTATGAAGGCGTATATAATCAACACATGCTGCAAACAATAGAAGGCGCGAGCACGAGAGTGGTTCGAATTTGTGCGCGGCGGTCTTCTGCGCATGCGCGCATGCGCCGCGACACGTTCCCTCAATTGCCGAAAAGGCAGGCGCGATTTTCAGCGTGCCGCGTAAGCAGGCACATACAGCAGTAATGGATAGTAACATCCACACTAGACATGTGCGAATATTCGAGCACTTCGAACGTTCGAACGAATATAATAATAGACCATGGACCTCGTCAAGCCTTGTTCGCATTTTGTACATGGTCCTCAAACATTGACAAAAAAATGTCAAAATAAATTTAATTTGATTTGATTAGTACTGGAATCAGATTCGACATGAAATTAAATTATTCAATTCCGAAATGTTCGAAGTGAACGATTTGACATACATGAACCGCGTGTAACCTCCTGCAAAGGTGGTTGCACTGCAAAAATTAGTGCTATACAGTGAATACTTCTATTCAAGGGAATGAAATTATTACGCCTGTCAAGGTTTTATTAATACATTATAGTCACATCAACTCATCATTTTTAAAATTTAAAAGCGTTTAACACCAGCTTACATTCTATAAGTATTGTAATGATCAGTAAATTTTAAAATGTAACGAACTTCACAGGTTATCAATAGCATTACTCTGAACACCAAATTCTGCTGCTATACAAGAGTTGCTTCCACTTTGATTAAAAAAAAATAGACACTTGTACATGCCTTGCTCAAATTTCCAAAAAAATATATCGCGGAGGTTAGGTCGTGACAAATATCGCAATTATCTTTATAATGTGCGATTATAATATTCGGATTCGATTCACACTTATTCCAGCAAATCAACATTAGCTTCGAATGCGATTTAAACATAACGATTACTATTGACACGTGCCTCACGCGCGAAGCATTTTTAGCGCTGATAATGGTGCGAATGAAATCATCAGATTACGCGCAGCGAAGCAACCGACTGTGTAGTCCAGCTGCAAAGCTCATACGCTATGCTGCACAAAATACCGTTGTTGTTGTTGTTCTTACATTTAAACGCGATTTAAGAACGAATACTACTCATCATCGCGAAAACGACGCTTGAATATGACCCTATAAGTCATGGCCTTCTTATCTTCAGCACGATCTAATCAAGTTATGGCCAGTTGTCGGTCCTTTTAAACTGGCTTGCTCCGCATTTTTTTTTCAGTCGCATTATGTCACTTTACGGTAGTTATAGCGCGAGAACAGAACGACGACAAAGGGACAAGAAGGAGACGTTCTGTGCCCTTTGTCGTCGTTCTGTTCTGGCGCTATAACTATCGTCACGTGATACCAACTAGCCCAAACTGCCACACTTCTATGTCGCTTTAGTTTGGTGTGCTCGTGATTCTCATGCGCTTTGCTTTTGACTCTGCGATAAGTAGAAATGATGACACAGAGGAAGATCCGTCGCAACGACAAGCTGCTTAGTAAGTTTATTAAATCGTCAATTTGCACGGCAAACCACCGCTTTCTTTTGCAGGACAAGCGGTGCCTGTCGAGAGGCCAGTGATCGAAGTCCCGCGAATAATTGAGTTCACTGAGAACGAAACGACCTGAGACGCCTTCGCCTTGTAAGAAGGACGGCGATATAGCTCCTGTTATTGTAAGAGGATGAATACAAGTTACTAAGTGCCTGCGCGCGTCTGCTGACAACTCTAAATTCCACAGCACCATCGTGTGGGCAGATGAAACCGGTTCGGAAATACGTATGAAGCGCGAAATGTTACAACGAAAGTATTTATTGTCGTACAATTCACACGCCTCAAACAGCAAGCTACGACAGTTACAGCAGTATTATTACCGCTCCATTGGGTACTACGGGGTGTCCCAGCTATCTCTAACCTGAGTTAAATTTAAATTATGCGGACACAAAGTGCCACGAAGCTACAGAATGCATGAGGACGACTATTGCATGAAGTAAGTCATATTATTTTCCTTTTCTCTCAAATTGCCCGATTAAGAAATTCAAGTTGACTAAAATTTTGAAGCAACATAGCTGGGCAAAAATCAGAACGAGAACGTTGTAGATCGCTTCGCAAAACATCCAATCAGTTTCCAACTTTATATTTGCTAAGTATTGGTGTATTTTTTTTTGTTTTTTACTTACTGCAGACCACCGCAAATTAAAAAAAAATACCAGGGGGCACGCGCTCCATTAATGTAGTGCTCCCTAAGCGTGCAAACGATCATATTAGCACGTGGACGTGTGTGCTGCCTCTCCAAGACAGCGACGATGGCAGTGGCTCTGCGATGACGCACGTTTTGCTATAGCGGCAAAACTATAGCGATATCCCCTGCGTCTGCTTACCGCTGTCATGAACCGTGGCTAGGTGTGCATATCGTTGGTACGGGGAACAATAGGGAGCATTGCAATCACTGCGTTTCATAGGCGCGGGAAAAGTCACGTTGCGCTTTTCTTTTTTTTAGGGGCGAAGCTCCTTATGGCGTGGCTTGTGCATCCCTCGTAGTACGTAACCACCAGTGGCACATACCCGAAATAGCGGTCCTTACAATGTCTGCTGGATGGGGGCACTTGTATATGATGAATACATGATGAAACAATGTGAGATGGCTGTGCTTGGAGTTTTCTCTAGAGATATGGACGGACGAACGGACTGACACACGCACGGAAGGACAGGCAGAGGGGCGCACGGACGGATGGATAGACAGAGGGATGGCCGCAAAAAGAGATGGACGGACAGACAGACGAATGAACAAACGGACGGATGCACCAAGGATCACACAGATAGGCGGACGCAAGAACGAATGGACAGACAGACTGACGAACGCTGCGCCCCACCAATCATCATTCACTCCGTGGATATGCTGCGATTTTTTTTTTTGCATTTCAGTAAGCTGAAAAATAAGTCGGCTTGTAACGAGTTCTGTCAAAACACGATTAGTTTGGGTGCCGTACTATAAAACTTAGACATAATATATGTAAAAAAGTATGGGAATGTATGAGCTATCAGAATGGTGTACATGGCTTTGCCGGAATCATTTTCTTCCTTTCCGACCATTGGTCATGTTATATGACAAGTCATGTATAATGCTCACTAGTGCACGCGCGTATACTTACGGCTGTTTTGTGCACAGCTTCAATTCTTAGAGCGTTTCCTAAATTTGATGTTTATTTGCTCGTATGTAGATTTTGTTTCAAGTGCACAGTACGGCTACTTTGTAAAAACGAAGCGCAACGCTGAATTTTTATTTCTACCCAAAAAATCATGTTATAAAATGAAAGAAAAAAATACTAACGGAGTGCGACAATGCTTCTGTGAAGGCTATAGCGTGCGGGAGGAAGCTGGCGATGGCCTTGTGAGACTTTTTTTTTTACTTTTTTTTACGTCTCCAAGCGATCGACTGAAACTTAAATTTCCCGCTTTGTGTGTTCTGAGCGGAGTCCGCAACACGGCGCCACAAGCCCACCTTGAGCAAAGCCTTGTAGTCGTTCGCTCTGCATGTCATGGCGGCCACTGACTAGTCACCTCGCCAACCAATCGTCGAGCGCATCAGTCCAACTGCGACGACAGGCGACACCTGCGAGCAAAGAAAAAAAAAAGGGAAAGGGAGTGATTACTTCTCTTATTCAGAGAAGAAAAAAAATGATACAGGAAAGACGAAGCCATAAAGACGGAATGTGAATGTCACTCAAAGCAAAAAAAAAAAAAGGCAACCAAAATGGAGAAAGAAAATAGGGTTTTCCCTTTTTTTTTTAATCCATCAAGTAGAGGTTGGTGCCAATGCGTGGCGCCGGCTACACCCCTGCTCTTGCACAACATTTGCCACCGCAACAAGAAAAAAAGCAAAAAAACAAAGCTATACAAATACACACAGTCAAACACTCACGCATTCATTACAAGTAATTCAATAAAAAAGTGTCTGTTCAACACAAACGTTCACAAAACGCAAATATTCACACAAATTAAATGTCCACACATGACATGCAGGGTCGCCTGAATGTTGACACAGCCGACCGAGTTACTTTGGAATCGTCTCTTAAGTGTAGTTTTAGCTGGCACCACACGTAACCACTCCTATACCTATACATAGGCTGGAACAAAAATGATGATGTTAGACTGCTGATGCTATAGCTGCGTGCAATCTTAACTTCTCTATATGCACCAACGCAAAATTTATTCACTGAGATCCACTCTTTTTTCTTGTAGTACGCAGCAAGCTTCATAGCTCCCTTTCGTCGCCGTATTACACGTGCATACAAGCTTCCTATAGGCATTGCACGAGCCTGCGGCACAAGTGATATCTATAGCCACCTACGACTTTTAGCTCTTCTGCGCCGTTTCGATAATGGTAGCAATACCAAACTTGGTATGGCATAAAATGACTGTATGAAGAACACGGCATCAGCGCATCATCAAATGCCGAGGATTTAGTGCAAGATTTGTTTGTTTGCGTGTTTGGCTGGTTGCTTATTTGCTGTTTGCTTGAATGAATGGCAGTATAGTATACAGCGTTTGTTTGTGTCCTGCTCTCCCTGTGACGTGTTCTTTTTTTTTTTGCGATTCCAAGTGTTTTACCGTGTGTACAAACTAACTTGCCCGCATTTGTACCCTTCATTAGTTTAGTTGCAGGTATGTTTGCTTGCTTGTTTGTTTGTTGCTGTTATTTCATATAGCGATTGCTCCAGGGTGGCTTATGTGAAGAATTCCTCGGATGCACCGTTTTGCTGTGGACGTCGGACAGAAAAATATTCATAGCGCCATACTTCCTAGTTCCGAAGAAGGTTTCGCAATTAAATAATGAGCAAACACAAGACGCCAAGCCTAGTCGTTCTTGATTTTTTTTTTGTGCGAAACAACCAGAGTAAACAAATGTAAACAGATGGAGCTACGATACTATAGGCTAAGCTGACCTCCATGGCGGGTATGTGTACGCGACATCCACGAAATGCCTCCGAGCCAGTTTGCGGATCTCGAAATCCAGAATCGTCGTTCTCTTTGTATGGAGTATATCTTTGTTCCAGAATCGTTGTTCCAGAATCCAGAATCGTTGTTCTCTTTGTATGGAGGGTTTAGGGACGCATCTTGCAAACACGGAAAACAAACCACCCTCACAAAGAGATATTACCCCAAGTAATTCGAATAAAGTCTCGAAATCCTTCGAAAAAAAAAAAAAAAAAGAATCGAGGCTTCGGAGAAGTTCCGCTTCTTTACAACTCTATACCAAGAATGACCATAGTTATAGCGCGAGAACAGAACGACGACACAGAGACAAGAACGACACGAGCGCTATTATCTGTGTCCTTCTTGTCTCCGCGTCATTTTTGTCTCTGCGTCGTCGTTCTGTTCTTGCGCCATGACTATCGTCATGTCATACCAACTAGCCCAAGCTTCCACACATCTACCGAGAATCGCGGGTGGGAAAAAAAAAAAACACCGGCAACGACATCGGCGAATAACAATGCGGGATCACAAGACGATGTCGAGACGCGAGGAGCACGCATAGAAGAGCTGCGACTCACGCCATTTCCGTGCGTATTCGTGCGCTCGATATACGAGAAAATTCAGCGCAGCTCTCGTGACACTCAAGACGCGCGAGTAGCAAACCTGAGCGTCGTTTCTCGCTCCGAGCATGCATTTCGAAGGCGACCGTCAGAACGTCGATACTCGCTGTGTATATAGGGTTCCTTTTTGCGTTCCGGGTCCCCCGACACACGACGTACCGAAAGGCAGCGCAGTGCTTCAACACAACATCGAACTACGTTTCGAACGCACTGACTTGATTCGTCGTTACAGGGCGATGTGCGAGTTTCCGGTGCCCTCCCACACTACGGCGTGCCGTTATTCTGACGAATAAAACACCATCGAGCAGTTGCGATTAAAACGTGCGTTCGATCACCGACAACCCTCCATTCAAGTTTGCATTCTAACGAGCTGGAATATCTCAGGGCGTCCAACATACAAAGCCATGCTTGTTGTGGTAATCTCAAAACAGCTTGGTGAGCACAAAGTGGCCCATGGTGTGAGTAAGGTGTTATTTTTCTTCTACTTTTTCCGATTATTATTATTATTATTATTATTATTATTATTATTATTATTATTATTATTATTATTATTTCTCTCAGGCCTACCATCCGAACTACAGAGTGGAAGGTGAAAGTGTGCTCAGATTTATCCAAAAAAAATGCCCCCGATATTGAAAGCGCTACGCAGTGAGAAACCTAAATGACGCACTGGCAATGCCTTACACAAAATAAACGCACAGGCTGTAACTTTCGCAAAAAATACCAGCTAAAAAAATAGAGATAAAAGAGATAAGAAAAGCATTCCGCAGAGTCTGACGGAGCTAAATAGCCATACAGCCCCGCCGCGGTGATCTAGTCGCTAAGGTACTCGGCTGCTGACCCGCAGGTCGCGGGTTCGAATCCCGGCTGCGGCGGCTGCATTTACGATGGAGGCGGAAATGTTGTAGGCACGCGTGTGCTCAGATTTGGGTGCACGTTAAAGAACCCCAGGTGGTCGAAATTTTCGGAGCCCTCCACTACGGCGTCTCTCATAATCATATGGTGGTTTTGGGACGTTAAACTCCACATATCAATCAATCAAAATCTAAATAGCCATACAGTAAGACTTAAGAGCCGGAATGCGCATAATGGCATCCGCGCTGCAGAGACCGAAAGAGAAAGATAGGAAAGCCAAGGAAGTTTGCATGACTATGTACTGTTTCTAATGCCTCTTTCTCCCTCTGTTTCACCCCTCTCTGCGTAGCTTACATAACACGCGCACTATAGCAAGCAAGCGCTAAATGCACTACGTGTTCATAAAATATTTGCGAGACGTCTAACTGAGAGAACTCCGTGTTTTTTTTTTACCTTTATTTTCAATCGCGTATAGCGTACTCGGGAGATAAACGCACGACCACCAAAAATCAAGCGACGTGACACAGACGTCACATAACGCGTAAACGGGGTCTTACGACTTAATGCACACGGGCTTTTGGAGCACCGTTAATTACGTTAAAGACTTCACCAACGCTAATTGCACATTTAGCAGCCCATCCGCGTTAATTACGAACAGCTTCTGCGCAAGGGCAGCCGATCTCCTCGTTCCTCGATTCTCATTCCCGAATTCCCACTTTTTAATTACATTGATACTATTATTTTTTCTCACCTCTGTTGCTCTTTTTCGCGTGTCTCTCATGCACCTTATAAGTTATACCCGCACCGACTGATACATATACACGTTTACTAGAACCTTTACATCTGGCGATGGGTCGGTTCTCGTTAGCCGCGTCAATATGACGAATCCATTAACTACACAGATGAAGGCCAAAATGCATACACACACAAAAAAAAACTCGTACAGTTCACGATTTATACGGCGGGGCCGCTCAAAAACGTCAATAATGAAAACGAAATGCGAAAAAAACCATCTGCTGCAGCGAATATCTTTAGATAATCCTGCTGTATGACTGAAGAATGAACCTCGGCCACGCTGAAGTTCACCATAAAAAAAAAAACACGCGAAAAATCAATACGCTCGAGCATATGTAGAAACAGTATAGACTTGCAAAAGTTTCAATTTACGTACGTAACGCAAGTTGATTAACATTATTTATATATATATATATGTGTGTGTGTGTGTGTGTGTGTGTGTGAGAGAGAGAGAGAGAGAGAGAGAGAGAGAGAGAGAGAGAGAGAGAGAGAGAGAGAGAGAGAGAGAGACGTGGGTCCAATCTTCCGGCCGCAATGTGTTCTGCGAGATTTAAGACCACGTTTAAGAACCCCGAGTGGACAAAATTAGTGGTCGACCAACTCGGGCGATAGCGACTCTTAGAACGTCTACTGCAACGAATGAACGCGAACTGGTGCTACCTTGATATGCACACGCTGTGCACCTAATATTCCCTTTCTCCCATATGCCCAAACTGCGTGCCAAAGGCGTCCTTCGAAATAAAGGTTCCATTCATTCATTCATTCATTCATTCATTCATTCATTCATTCATTCATTCATTCATCCATTCATTTGTAGTCCTCCACTGGCACAGTACAAACAGACCTTTCACTTTGGAGAAGCGTATAGTACAATCGGTCCTACAACTTTCTTCATTTCCTTTTCATTGTGCGCTTGCGAGTAATTTGAAATAGAACGGTGCCATTCGTTCCCAATCTATGTAGACCAGCGAAAGCCTGGGCTTAAAAATATCAGAATTGCAAATGTTAGACGAATACTCGGGGAAATAGAGAAGCGGAGATAAGACGACAGCGCCGAGAAATAATTTATCGCGCTTCCCTGCAGCGCACCCCTTTGAGAGAGAGGAAAAAAAAAGAAAATACACGGCCCCGGCGCTGCACGGCCGAAATTACTCGAGAGAATTCGGGGAGATATCTGGCCGCAATATTGCAAGGGATGGCACGAAGACCGCCGACCTAAGAAACAACCTAGTACCGTGCAGCGCAGTGGAAACTATGGCAAGCACCGGTAAAAACCATGCTCTGCATCTTGAAGAAAAGCAGCGCTACTGAAACAAGACGGATAAAACACTAGTACGGCCGCTGTTCTGGTGCGTTTTTTCTACCCCATGATTTTGAGGCGTTGTTTTTGTTGAAGATGTATTCAGAAACGATGTCGCCTCCGGGGTTTCTTAATGCTCTGCTTGAGAAGCAAGCTATGTAGTAAGAGTGTATGGCTGGCATTGGTGCGACGACCTATTTTATGGATGGTCCTGCATAAAACTTACTTGAATGCGCGCAAAGTGGGATGGTGCATTGGATTGATGCTTCCGTAGTAATGAACAACGGTGCATAGAACTGATGCTTCCATTATTGTAAACAACGAAGATAAAATTTTTGTTTCCTGCAGTGTATGTTAGCACTAAATTGCAGGACCTCGGAATAGAAAGGCAAAACGAGGTAGATGTTAACGTGATCCCCATAACAAGTCTTTTGAACCACTACGCCATCGGCTGTCAGGGTTTTTCAGATTCACCACTATAGGAGAAATTTAGCGAAACAGGCGCAAATTCTGCCCACAGTCAGGAAGCGGCCATCGCAAAAGAGTTACCTGAAGTGACCAAATTTGAATACGAGTTGTATATACTACGGCTAAAAATGAGACCACCAATCAATAAATAAGTATCAGGCACGGCTTCGTGTATTTACAAATTATGTCACACACGCAGGCACCACGCACAAAAGACGAACGTCTCCATCACGCGATTTCAGTTACTCGCGGCGAAATGCGCGGTACACGAGCTCATATGATGTCATCCAGATTTTCCGTGCTATAATATAGGGAAGCGGTCGGTCACGAACAGTTAAGATCGTTTTAAATCATATACAACCGACAGCGTCCTTTTAAACGCGTTAGCAGTTCTATGGGTCCATCTGTAAATGACTAGCGAACGTCAGTTCTATAGTAACGAGACCGCTGCCCTGCGTCAATTTGGGCAGAGTGCAATCTATGCAACGGCAGATCCAATTAAACTTACAGCATAGTGTATTGCACCAAAAGAATGTTATAAAATAATAGGCAGCTGTGCAGGGCTGGCGGGAAAATAAGCGACGAAATTGGGCGGACTGAATACCAAGATACGCAATTTATAGGCTCACGAATAAAACACACTGCGACGCATAAGGACTCGAGAGAGCAACACGAAACAGTCGTAGGCTATGCAAGCTTTTTTTTTATGACTGAAACATATTTATCTATACACTGAATTACACACATACGGTAAAATTATCTTTGACAAGATCAGCGGAGATGTAATTTTTACCATCATGATTTTCCTGCATTCATTCCCGGATCTTTGAGTGTTTCCCATATTAACGCGAGCTCATGTCGCAGAAAACCCGCCGCCGGCTTTGGCCCCGTCGGTTGTGAGCGAAAAATCATCTGTGCGTCTGTGATCGAAAAATCAAGTTACCGAGATAGCCGCGGGAGGCCGCTACTTGTCCACGCGTGCGTGCGCGATCACACTGAAAAAGCCGCGCAAACTTAGCTACGTGTACTAGTGATGTCCCGCGTATAAAAATTCACGACAGTAAAGGGTTGTCCAGGAGAAAATTGCCAGTGCAGAATATTACTACATCTTTATCAGATTTGGCACGTGAGTGAAAGTGCGAAACGGAACAGAATGCGCCCTGAGCAGCCGACGGAACTAGCGCGCTTTGCCGCCTTGCCGTTGTAGCCTCCCTCGTGGAGCGGCAAGAAAGCCAAGCCAGCTTGGTCAAGGACGCGGCGCGTGATAGCTGCACAGCAGAGGCGTAAACAAACTTTTTAACGCGATAGCGTTAAAGAGGTCATGTCGCAGAGAACCCGCCGCCAGCGTCGGCCCCATGGGTTGTGAGCGAAAAATCGTCTGTGCGTCTGTGACCAAAAAATCAAGTTACCAAGATAGCCACGGGAGGCCGCTACTTGTCCACGCGTGCGTGCGCGATCACACTGACAAAGCCGCGCATTCGAAGAAAAAAAAGTGCTCAAGGTCACGAGGCGCTGTAGTTTCTTTGCCCTGCCACCCTTGCCTGCTTAGCTTGCAGCGCTTTCGTCGGGACGAGAGAAGAGACAATGCAATTGCAGTATGCGACAAACCTTTGTAACTCCACTCGCACTGGACGGATTCTTAAAATTTTTGCGGCGTTGAATTTGCGAGGCAATAAGCTCTTCTAGTGAATTCATTCCTTGGTTACTTAAAAAAGTGTTTCAGGGCCCCCCCTAAGGCATTTTGTTCGACAGGTGTCACGACGAATTGATTGATTGATTGATTTGTGGGGTTTAACGTCCCAAAACCACTTCATGATTATGAGAGACGCCGTAGTGGAGGGCTCCGGAAATTTAGACCACCTGGGGTTCTTTAACGTGCACCCAAATCTGAAGGTGTCACGACGAAAACAGGCCCATTTGGCGATAATAGCGCGCGCTGGTCCAATCTACTGTGTGTGTGTTTGTGTGCGTGCATGTGTAAGAAACAAAGCATATTATTAATAAGTATGCACTAAGCGATTGAAGGCTGCACTAGGGGCCGGATTTCACTATCGCGTTCAACTCTTAAAGGCGAAGCTTAAGGGACCCCCAATTTTTTTTTCTTCGCGATACCAAACACACAAGTTTCGCACAACTAATGCCATGCAAGGCAATTTATATGTGTCGATTCCGCTGTCTATTACGCTTGCTCCCATAAACAAAGGAACGTACGGCGATACTAACAATATTACACTATACGATCCCTAATACGATAAATTCAAGCCACAAATGATAATTTATGAGACAGTGAGACCGGTCTGTTCATCGATTTGATTATCAACAGAGCCTAATGCAGGAAGTAGCAATACATCGTATGAGGTTACTGCTTGTTACATTTTCTGCGAGCACACTGATCATTACACCCCTCTCAATCTCGAATGATGCATGGAGCGGAGCGGGTTCCGTCGCTGACACCGGGCTGCGTAACGGAGAAAATGATTTCACCACGATAGCTAACAACCTCGCTCGCTTCACTGCTCTTTTATTGTGCTATATCATCATCATCATCATGATTTGCCAGACTGTACCCGCTGCAGGGCGAGAACCTCTCTCCTGTTCCGCCAATAAACCCGGTCCTATAGGCTTGCTGCTTCCACGTTATAGCCGCAACCTTTAATTCTTGATCTCATCTCCCAGCCCCACATTCTGCTCACCACTCGCGCGCTTCTCTTCTCTTGGGATCATGTCTATTCGTGTTAATAACAAGATAGTTATCTTGCCTACTATATAGTTACATGCTTTGACCATGCATGCCCGTCCCTTTCTCCTGATTTCGACCAAGATGTCCCGTTTCCCTGATTCACTCACTCTCCCCTCTTCTTGTCATGTACGACTATCGCTGCTTTGCGTATAGCTTCCTGCTTCGTGTTTTTTGCACCCTTTTCGCAATCCTTTTTACAATCCTCCAGGTTTGAAACAAACAAATGTTTTACCCACTCTGCGCGAGATAGTTTGGACGTCGTTCCCAGCATTAACAACTGCTCGAAGAACGAAATCACGGCCGGGCATCCGTATACTCGTTCGCTCCTTCAGAGGTGCGATCAATGCGACCCTTAGCGTCGTCGAAACGCGCCTCCTCGAAATGAAAACAGGCGTATAGAACAAACAATCGGCAGTATTGAATCCTCCTCCGATTCGCAAATCGCGTTGGAGTGGAAACCTCGTCACTGAAAATCTCCGCAAGGGAGGGTGCTGCTCGCTTATAGGGCTCACTCACGGTCTATTTAAGCCGTCAGCCGGCTGCAAGCTCAAAACGATTGCGAAACGACGAACAGCGCACGCTCGGCGGCGAACCGAACCACTGGGCCTCCTGTGTCTCTGCTTTTGCTGCCCGTTAATTGCGCTTCATTTGATCAAGTATGCTTCCATATAACTGCCATCGTTTCAAGAGGGTTTTCAGTGTACACCCCACTCGCATGGGTGTAGCTTCATCAAACACCCATAGTTTAGGGGTGTTCACAAACACCTATTAAAGTAGGGTGTAACGTTTCTTTACACCCTACGGTTTCAGGGTGTTTCTAAACACCTTATTGTTTAGGGTGTTCCTAGACACCCTATAAGGGTGTTGCCTATGGGACAAAACAAATACACCCTTATGGGTGTAAAATTTTTGAGAGTGTGGGTAAGCCGCCGCGAGCATCATAAGCGCGGCCGCGGCGCGATTTAGGAGCATGCAAATCGAGAAACACCGACGGATTGTCGCCTCCGAGATGCGACGCGCGGGAATCGTATCGCCGCTTTCCGTGCGATCGCTCGAGCGTCAACGCTGAGCCCCGTCGTGCTGCGCGGAACTCGCCCTTTTTTTCCAGAACTTTCCTTTCTTCCATCCAGAATATTCCCCTCGACATCTGGAAACTCTCCACCATCGTCCCCGACTGACCAGCGCCTATGGGTATACTACTTACGGTACCGCTTCGGCCAAGCAGAAAGTCATTGCTGCGATAACTGTGGCTCCGTTGAAATATTCGAACATATTTTGTTTGAGTGCCGAGCGTGTGTGTGCCCAAGAGCGTGCGCTCATGAACAATGCACGCGTCTGTTAACCCAAAGAATTTTACAAAAATGACTGTTTCATTGGGCCCTTTTAACCTGCTTCGTGCAACAGAGGCGTGTGATGAGACTTTTATTCACGCATTTAGACGATATCGATCGGCCCGACAAACTGTAGTGGCTCCTTAAAAACTCGTAAGTCATTCTGTCCGCAGACGTTCCCGCCAAAGAGACAAAAAACTGTGTGTATATTTAATTTCTTGCTTTCTGTTTCTGTTTTAACTGTTTTAACTGTTTTGCTGTGGAGAGGTTGAGGTGCCTATTGCCTCGGCTACTCGATTTCACAAAGTTCTGCAGCGAAAAATAAAATAATAATACAGAACGGTACCCAAAAATTAACAATACGGAAAAGAAAAAAAAACACATAATAGGACACTGAAACCAGTTCAAATAACAAGCCAATACACAGTTTTCTTCACGCAGTTCACACAGTCATAAACTACTTACACGCACACCATACTAATCTAATGTCAGCATATACATGACCACATTTTACATAATACCCATCTCTGGCTGTCAGTCATAGGCGCTTGTCCAGTCCGGTCTCCACTAAAAAGTCTGTCAGGAAGATTATTGCCTTTTTCTGGAGATGCATCTCAGGCCATGGTCCAAGTAGTTTCTTTATTTTGAGGGGCCGTCTGTCCAAACTTGCTAATTTGTTCTTTAATTTTTCTCTTTCATTCGCGTATTTAACGCACTCCAAAAGAATATGGCGAGCATTTTGTTTTGCATGACTGCAATGGCCTTTCTGTTTCAACTTTTAAGATTTTCTCTCTCTCTCTCTCTCTTTGTGTCTTTCAGTTCGCAATCTTCTACCCCGTGCAAAGTAGCAAGTCAGCGATATACACACGACGGCTAACTTCTATGCCTTTCAATAAAAAGCTATTTCGCTCTCTCTCTCTCTCTCTCTCTCTCGTACTCACGATTGAATTCAGCCGCTACAAACGAAGTGGTTTCACAGGAACAGTGTAGGAGGTTAGCTTCTCAAAAGTATACTTAAGACATCATATACACGCTGATAATTGGTGCATAGTTCAAAAATTATTGTATTTATCGACAATTATTTGACGTCGTCTATGGAACATAACGTGAAGTAGAAAAAAAAACGCTCTAGTTTTACCGGCTCCAATACTAACAAATAGTTCATCTCAGTAATGGTCGACCCTTTAGAGCGCTGGATATCAAATCGTGTCACTAGCTCTCTGGCTCTGGGACCCTCATCTGTATATTTTAGATTTTGTACCTTGTTTTTGGAAATAATAAAACTTGAAACTTGAAACAAGAGTACATGCTTTTTTTTTTCCTTTGAATGGAATTGGGAGAATCAAGAGGAAGCTTGACAGGTTATGTCCGACTGTGCTCCGACGAAACATTTTTCAGAAGCAATTAGGGAGAACTAAAATAGCTTGAAGCGTCAAGGAGTCGCAAAGAACGTTGAACGTGGTAAGCATATTCCTGGGCGAACGGTAAGATGTCGATGAAATTTAGCGAATTCGGTCAAAAGTATACTACCATAATAGAGTGTAAATCTCAGCACCTCGTGTGTCCCTATATTTTCGATTTGATGCTTTTCGGGTGCGCTAAGGTGAAACTAACTGCGGTGAAAAAATTTAGCATAAATCCAGGCAATTATTTAGCCTCTGCTCTTACTTACGTTAAAATTTGCAGTGAATATTTAAGCGGAACTAAAAAAAACAAAAACAAGATACGAATTGCCAAAAACAAGATACGAAATGCCAAAAACAAGATACAAAATGCCAAAAACAAGATACGAAATGCCAAAAACAAGATACAAAATGCCAAAAACAAGATACGAAATGCCAAAAACTGGAGAGGCGATGAGCGCGTGAGGCCGCATCGCCGCTAGTATAAGGAAATGGAGCTCATTAAAGAAGCGCTCGGACGCCACGCCCCTTTTCGAGCGAGGCTGTGCTTCGGGGAGGTACGTTCAAATTAAGTTTGGAGATTAACGAGAGTGCCGGCGCGCCTCCTCTTCTTCGGCGCGGCGTTGTGCGCAAGCAAAGCACCCGACGGAGTCGTCGCTCCGCAGGCGCCATTGATCGCCGTCGTGACAACGCATGCTGCCAACGCGAAGCAGCGGAGTTGACGAAGCACGAGCATCCTGTGCAACGCGCGTTCATGTAGTAATCCGGGACAGGGCATCATTTACTAAAGATATTGGGCACCGACGAAAATATCCTTTTATGACAAACAATCATTGTCCTACAGACTACCTTCTTTGTTAAATTTTTTAAACCGCGAAGATTTCGATCCTTCCTCTAAACAAAACTGTCAGATTAAACGCTTCGCCCAACTGATACATTATCCTTAATGACACATCTCTCAGAATTTACGCCCGTTTTTTCCTTTTTATTATTGCTTTTCATGTTCATGCCACTTCATGACCATACATTTGAACTTTTTTATCTTATTTGAACTCTTTTTATCTTAGCACTGTTTTCATAAACTTTTTGTATTACTTTTTTGTGATGTTATACTTGTATGTTTATTTCATATTTTTTGTACAAGATTGACTGCCATTCCTACTGCTTTGTCAACTTGTGAACGGGGTCAGGACCTCGTCAAGCTCTTGAGCTTTTAGTCCTGTACTCCACCTTATCTAAAGGAAATAAAATGATTGATTGATTGATTGATTGATATCGAACACCTGCTGTGCCATTGTCCTCGATTTGCCTCAGATAGACAAGTATACTTGCCAACGCAATGAGGCGACTGGACGATCGGCCTCTTTCCGTGCAGGTGTTATTACAGCAACGTCCACATGCCTCGACAGCCCACAAGGCAGTGAAAGCCCTGCTGTGTTTCCTGAGAAAGACAGGCTTGTGTGAACGCCTCTGACACGCGGTAGAGCTCTATACACGCTGCAGTGAAATTACTGTCAGTCTCTCCCACACTCTTTTTTTTTCTTTTCCCTCTCTTCCCTCTTTCTCGTCTTTCTTGTCCCCTTCCCTAATCCCCCAGTGTAGGGTAGCCAACCGGATGTCTTCCTGGTTAACCTCCCTGCCTTCTCCTTTTTTTGTTGCTTCCTCCTTGTGCTACTATATTCTAACTAGCTCTTTGCGAAGAAGTTCGAATTTATATGACTTCTAATAATAATAACTATTGCTGTGTGAGTACAAACGTTTCAAAATATCGATGTGATTATGAAGGACGCCGTAGTGGTTCCAGGCTCGGGAAATTTCGACCAATCGAAGTTCTTTAACCTGCACTTAAGTCTAAGTGCATGGGTGTCAAGCACTAACGATTCGATCGAAAATGCGGGCCGCCGCGGCCGGTGTTCCATCCCGCGACCTGCGGGTCAGCAATTGAGCGCCATAAACATTGAACCACCGCGGCGGCTTTTCTATCACCTCGGCTACTTCTCTTATAAAACTTGTGAATAATAATAATAATAATAATAATAATAATAATATAATAATAATAATAATAATAATAATAATAATAATAATAATAATAATAATAATAATATCCAGAAAACTAAAGTAAACAAATAAAACACAGAGCAAACAGAAACTTCCTTTTTTTTCGAACTTTGCGAGACTACAGTATGTTGAGTAAAGAGCAGCTCGCCCAAAGAGAAGTTATACTGGAGGGCAGTATTTACACCAGCGAGTCACACTGCTGCCCAAAGCCCGTCTGCAAGTATACGCATTCGAAAATGGGCAATTTGGTTGAGAAGCATCCGATTTCGCGATATCACTCAATAACCACAGAATCTATAGAAATGGCAGTGGAACGGGAACGGGACGACGGTATATTCTGACCAATTACTTTACACGGTGAAGAAAAATGGATAAACAAAAGAAAAAATAGTTATGGCAATTTACGCTCGAAAACAAGCTGCAGTGAGGGGTTTCGAATAAGTTCGGCCACCCGGGATTCTTAAACGCGCAATGACACCGTCCTGTACCAAACCCACGTCTCTTCATTTAGCAGCCGAGCAACGTACCACCACACCACCGCGGCGGACGTCAGACGAAAGAAAATAACACTTTGAGCATTTCGAGTTGTTCGGCGTTCTTGTGCTACGAGGAACGACAAAGAGAAATGAACTTTTCGAATACCGCAAAAAGAGGGGCTCCTGAAAAGTAGTTTCTATTCGTAGTATCGCAGACTTGACGTGACGTAAACACACACAAACACACCACACACACACACACACACACACACACACACACCACACACACACACACACACACACACACACACACACACACACACACACACACACACACACACACACACACACATGTTTCTTATGTCTGACTTTAATTGAGAAGACAAAAAAAGAGAAAGAGAGCAAGTCGACTAGGAGATGGGAACTGAATTACAGCTTCACCATCACTTTTTTTTTTTGCTCTACAAAAGGCTGTGCCGCGAATGTACGCGATGCATTTGATCACCATACGTCCATTCACGTACATACAAACGAAGTATACTCTAACCCCACGTTTTGTGACGCCGCGTTGCTTTTAGCAGGTACACACGGAGGCGCTTTATACGGCAGACACGCGCGCTGCGTCCTTTCTTCCCTAATTGGCAGCCGGCAGAAGCATGTCGCAATCCTGGCGCGGGAATCAACCGCGTGCCCGGAATAATTAGAGCGGCCCTAGCTCTTTGCACGCGCCCAAATGGAGCGCCAGTAGCCTGGCACGCACCGCATACAGCGAGGCTGCAACAACACTGCATGCGCGTCCCGTCACACTGTTCGCATTCCTTCGCTTTGCCCCACGCTTTGGCTACGCTTGGTCAGTACTTTTCCCTCCATCCCGTCGACGTCAACTTCCGGGGGAAAAGGGATGGGAAAAAAGGAACCCCTAGAGCAAGCGCGATCTTAATCAGCGGAGGCCGCGAGCTGCAATCAACGTTTATGCGTAACGTTATAAGAAACCACTGAGTAACTCGAGACAGCTGCAAACTGAAGGCATCATCATCATCATCATCATTAGCATGACTACATCTACTGCAGGACAAATGCCTCTCCCATGTTCCACCACCTCACTGGCCACCTAACTTTCTTTCTCCCCCTAACCCGCCTGCCTTCTCTGGGCTACCGACCATTATTTATTTATTTATTTATTTATTTATTTATTTATTTATTTATTATTATTTATTATTTATTTATTTATTGTGGTTTTATGATGTTTGTCACGACAATAGGAGTATAGCCACGAGGGAGATAGAAAAATACGAGAGAAAAAGAGGGGCCGACCAAATTTGTAGCGTGTGGTTCGCTACCCTGCACTGAGTGGAGGAGAAAAGAAAAGAAATGCGGGAACGAAAGTGCAGAGAGAGGTAGACGCGTCAAAAAAAATGAACAAAAAAGAAAGTGCAAAGCGGGAGTACAGCGGCCTAATAGGCGCCACTGCCACGCAAGAAGTTCAATAAGGCCTGGATTGATTTTCGGTGCGAAGACAATTCGTGTCGGCGCCCAGTGTCTCCTCCTATAAACCACATGGCTACAAATACTGCTACAGAAACCCAAATGAATCCAACAGACAATCAGCGCAGGAAAAGCATAGGGGCACACTAACTACTTTAACATTACTTTTCATATAATACGTAAATTGACATTTATTATTGTGGACCGAAAATCGCCTTTTTCTGCCGTGGTATGAGAACCCACAACCTTTTAATAACACGTCTGACGTTTCATCAATCGAGCTACAATTGAAAAAGCTTCCCCGTTCGCTATATGTGAAATATACGTACGGAAATAATAATCTCTGGTAGTGTTAGCCTAGCGCCGCTCGTATATAGTGAGCGGCAACTCTCTATACAGTTCTGCTCTACTAAGTAAATATGTATCGACGGCTCTTAGTCGCAAGGGCGTAATACAGACGTGCCAGGCAAATCGGCAAAAAAACGTTTGGGTAGATATTCAGCATAAACTTGCCATATAAGATAAGGGCGAACTGCAATCTTTCTATGCTAAATAGTCGACGTACAGCAGTGTAGAACAAACACATCCTGTGAATAAGGCCTCGAAAAAGAAAGACAAAGAAGAAAGAAAAAGAAAGAAAGAAAGAAAGAAAGAAAGAAAGAAAGAAAGAAAGAAAGAAAGAAAGAAAGAAAGAAAGAAAGAAAGAAAGAAGAAAGAAAGAAAGAAAGCGGAGTGAGGCAAAAGAAGGTATCGCTATCCTTTCCTACTCTTCACGAAGCGCCATAGTTTGTCGTGGCAAAGCCTTCCACGGTGAGGAATGGTCGAGCAGCATAGCAGAGGCATCCGCGCGGGGCCCTGCCTACGCAAAAGCCGTCGTGTTTCACCGCCCCTACCTCCTCGCTGACTGTCATGTTTTAAGCCGGCTCGTAAAATACGAGCCACGTAAACTCAGAGGCGCACTCAAAAAAGAAAAATGAAGACGAAAATCAAGTTTAAAAAAAGAACAGAGCTGGCTCAGGGGCGCTTCTTGAAATGTAAACGGCACTAGAAGAAGAAAACAAAAATGGAAGGAGAATGAAAAACGTCCAGCTCCGAGGCACGTAAAACGAGGCGCTCGTGCCGCGAGCCCGCCAGTGGCGGACAAACTGTGAGCGATGAAGCTAACGGTTCTCGCCAAAAAAAAAAAAAAAAAAAAGAGAGACGGGCCTCCACGGGATCGGCGCTGCCTATAGCAAGGAAGAAAGCCGCAGCAGAAGAAAAGCGAGACGGGAAATTCTATGCTAAGCTTCCCCATTCCCCTTCCCCAGGGTAGCAAACCGGATGCTCCCTTTTCTGGTTAACCTCCCTGCTTTTCCCTCATTTTATTCTCTCTTTCTCTCTCTTTGGCCCAGGCCACTGAGCCTTCACTCGAAGGCGCAGTCACGGTGGTCCCACTTACGTCACATCTTCAGCAGCGAATCAACGCTTGGAGAATGAAACATCGTGATCGGCGGAGTGGAAACAACTGATCGGGTCCCAATCCAAAGTACAGTCTTGTCGGCGGTGTACGTATGCACGTTACCTGCGTGATATCGAAGCAATAGACCTTATTTTAAATAAGGCGGAAGTTTAGGGGAAGATGTAAGGTTGAAGTTCTGAAAAATTCTTGGAACAGTGGGCCTATCTTCAAGGCAGCAACTGCTTTGAAGAAAACAATATGCACCGTTCGAAGCGCTGGCTCCAGCGACGCCCCCTGTTGCAAGGATTTCTCAGACCTTATGACAGGAAGACCAGCAAGCTAGACAAAAGCAAATGTCTCGAATTCCTCGAAATGAATTTTATAAGGACGCGACGAAAAGACGGGAGACATTCCTCTCTTATGCCGTGTGTCCTCCTTTGAGTACTGAAATGATGGACGGTACAATGTACTCGGTCCCGCTTCCGCAAAGCAGATGATTAACAAGAATTTAGAACTTCAAGAAACATAGAAACATACTTCCGTCCAGTTTATTCGTTAGCGCTTTTTCATGCCATCGTGAGAACAAATCCATAGGGTCCCTTAATTATGTATTCACCAATAAGACGACTTCAAAGCGGTCGCCATCTTTTTCTTCACAGTCGATTTCATTCATTCATTCTCTTTCATTTCCAGAATCAACAAAATATTACATTGTGAATGGTTTCCTGGGCTAATTGATTTATAATTTCCCAAACAATTACTTTTTAAATTATGTTTATCAAAGCTGGGAATGAAGTTTACTGGGGCTAATAGCTGTAATCAAACAGCATGACTGAGGTCCAGGAGACCAATCACATGGAAAACAAGTGACATCTGAGATGGTATACTGAACCTCTCTCGCCCGTCTTCAAGACGTTTCTGCACCAAAGTATGTTTTTTTGTACTGCCTCCAGAATCGCAGGTATTCCAAGCTTTCTGCACAACACCCGGTCTTAGAATGCACTTCCTTCGTGACCAGTTCACGTTTGACCAATCGTGACCATGACGACACCGTGTAACATCACCTTTTGTGACATCATAGTGAGCTCATGATGAAGTCGTAATGGCGTCACAAACTTTGGCAACCTGTGATGACGTCATACGGGGGACAGCATCGCGTGATGATTTCTTGCATCAATCGTGTTGAGGCCGCCGGCCAATTTTCGCTTTCGATGAAACATCCAAGGCGGCCTTCGGCTTAACACACTTCATTTTCCTGAGAAACATGGCAGACATAATTTTACCATCGAGAGAAACAAACGCAAAAGTCAATTATTAATTGTTGGGGTTCAACGTCCCAAAACAACCACACGATTATTAAAGACGCCGTAGTGAAAGGCTCCGGAAATTTCGAACCCCTTGAAGTTCTTTAACGTCCACAAACAGCTGAGAACACGGGCCCCAAGCACTTTCGCCCCCATCGCAAATGTGGCAGCCATGGCCGGGATTCGATCCCGCGACCTTCGAGTCAGCAGCCGAATGTCTTCGCCACTAGACCACTGTGTCTGGTTGAATGCAAGAGTTAGAATAGAGAGAACCGTATCAAGCACGAAAGAAAAAAGTTCCAAGAAAAAAAAAGGAAAAAAAATTAAGAAACGTCGTTAGAAGTCATCGGCACAGACGAACATTCTGCGATCGCCGCACTTCGAAAACCCGTACTCAGTGTCAAGGCCAACGTGTGGGTGCACGGTGACCAAAACGTGGGCCAGCCACTGGGCCTGCCCACAGTTTATGAGTTGTTTCTCACTGGGTCATAATTCTTCCGGTCCCCGATAGTGATTGCAGCAAATTAAAGCAAGACGCATCTGGTACGCGGGAGGCATTCGCCGTCGGCGTTTCAGCCTCCCGAAGGGAAAAGCGCGTCGTGCGGCACAGGGCGGATCCCAGAGACTGAAGGTCTAAATTTGCAAATGCAGTCATCGATCCTGGCCCGGCAGAATCAAGAAAGCGAGCTACGCTGGGCACGAAATGTGGGCAGGAGGGGACGACGACGGCGGCAGCAGCGCGGTCCTTGTTTCCACGCTGTCCGTCGACCTCGCCTTTGGAGAACGAGAGCAGCGTGGTATTTGCCCGCAAGTTTGCACAACTCGGCACCCGACTTTCCGAAACGTTTAACGCTTGTCGTGGCAACTTTTTGCCGTAAAATGGCATTAGAGAACCACCGAGAGAAGGGGAATATTAGGGGTTCGTTTTTCTTTCGTCAGACACAACATTAATTAGAACAGACAAGAAATTGATTGATTTGTGGGGTTTAACGTCCCAAAACTACTATTTGATTATGAGAGACGCCGTAGTAGAGGGCTTCGGAAATTTTGACCACCTGGGGTTCTTTAACGTGCACCCAAATCTGAGTACACGGGCCTACAACATTTCCGCCTCCATCGGAAATGCAGCCGCCACAGCAGAACAGACAAGAAAGCCAAGGAGAGTACATGAGGGATGTTCTTGTAGTAATTTTTATGCAAATGTGAAAAAAGTAAAATTTACGAGTAGATAACTCGCTGCTGGCAGGAACCGAACCTGCGACTTTCGAATAACATTTGCGAGCATCTTCCTCTTAACATATAAAATAGTACTACAAACAACCGTGTACTTTTTTTGGCTTTCTAGTCTGTTGATTCTAACTGATACCGCGTCTATGATTAGGTAATCACGTGAAGCAGCAATGCACCATTGCAGTAATGCTCGTGATCCACCTATGACAAAAACAAATCATGCTATTGTTAGTTTAAAAGTGTTGTGACTCGGGCGAGTTTGTTATCGATGAACTTAGCTTGTATCAGCGCAGCACGTATGACAAGGGGAAAAAAAAAAGGAAAAGACGACACCGACGTCAAGAAAAGTAGACGCTTTAGCGTCTACCTATTCATGTTTGTTATTACTTCGTACTTCTCAATTACTAACTTGTAATTTCCAATGACTAATTTATTCCATAATACAATTTACTTCCATCTAATTACTAACTCTAATTACAAATTTTATTCGTGTTTGATTAGAAAGTAATTACATAATCATAGTATTGCATAATTATGCTAATTACATATTATGCTTAGAACGTAGTTACATAATTACTTTCCAAGTTTGTTAATTTGCTTCCTAGAGCCACACCTCCTACTTGTTCCAGAAACATTATTCTATTAGGAACGTTCAGAGACACAGGGTGGATAATCCACCCTTTGTGACGGGTTGTTTGCCAAGACCGCATCAGGTTAGGTCGAACAACAGCCCGTCATGCAAGGACTGCGCTAAACACACCGGGAGCAAGCGCATCGCTTAGCCGTGCACAACGTTCGGCCAACAGAGCCAAGCTTGGTTAACCTCCCTGTCTGTTTTCACTCGTTTCTCTCTCCTCTCTTTTCCTGGCAGTGAATCACCCGACACGATGCATGCGCTGGAATGAACGAGATTTTGGCGAGCACGCGGCAAAATTTATCGTTTCACGGGATCTTAGCGCGACTGGATCTCACGAGAAAGAAATTGAGCGCGCAACAACAACAACAACAAAAAAAAAGTCTACATCACTCGCATAAAAAAAAATGATGCAAAAGATTGCGCCATATGCTCACGCTTTGAAGATGCTGTAATTTTACCCGAGGAAAGGTAAGAACACTAAGAATATAGGGAAAACAAAGACGAGAGAATTAGATGAAATCGCAGCTTCACACCACTCTCGCGTTCCTTTCTTGCCGCTTCATTTTCAAAGCGGCGCACTGGAGCGCTGAAATTGGGTCACCACGCAATTGGATTTTCCTATCCATTTTTTCACTATAGTATGCGAGATCTTTAGGGGGGGGGGGGGGGGGAGGAAAAAGAACACATGAAAACGGACGCAATTCAATAACCGGGACAAGCGCGTGTGCAGCGTTCAGCGTTTTCTTTTTTTTTTGTTACACACACACGAAGCCATTCACAAAACAGCTGGACCGTGCCCGTGCACGGCATTTCGATGCCAGAGCAAAAGCACGAGGCCTAACTCTATAGGAGAAAAGGGACCGTGTAACTGTTGCATGCGAAGAAGCAAAAGAGATGCGTGTGTGAGAAGACAAAGGCGCGAAAGCGTATACTCGTTTACATGGCGTTCTGCTTGAGCGTTTCCGTCCACTGACTTAAAGCCGAATGGGCTATCGATCTCTGACAAGAGTACATTAACAATTAAGCAGCGTAAAGGACACCGTAAAAGTATAGACATTGGTTTCTGCCAGATCCACCTGCTTCAAATGCAACAGCTTCTTGTTGTTCTGCGATTGCCATGTTGGTATATGAACGTCTTCATAAGCTAAGGCATTTCTTCGCTTAGTGATTTTCTAGAGATCAGCAACTGCTCTTCTTACGGCGTTAGACCACATGGACGTTCATTATCCGCATAAAATAGACACATAACGTTTGATGAAAATGTGATTGCAAAAGTTGCCGAGAATACGGGCATGCAAATGTGTGTAGAGTGGCCAAAGTTACACATTGATTGATATGTAAGGTTTTAACGTCCCAAAACCACCATATGATTATAAAAGACGCCGTAGTGAAGGGCTCCTGAAATTTAGACCATCTGGGGTTATTTAACATGCACCCAAATCTGAACACACGGGCCTAATGCATTATCGACTCCATTGAAAATGCAGCCGCTGCAGTCGGGATTTGATCCCGCGACTTGCTGGTCAGCAGCCGAGTACCTTAGACACTAGACCACCGCGGCGGGGCATATGTGCAATATACGTGTAGGCCACATTGTATTTACACCATGGTATACACGTGCCCCTTTTGACGAAGATTGGTTCACCTGACTATATGACGTACCAATTCAGACACCCAGCATCGTCTCTTCTGATAATTCGCCATCGTTTCGACTAATCAAGCAGATTATTTCCGTGCCAACTAGAATGAATATAATGTTTAAACCTATACAAAAGAAAGTTTTCCGTGGGGCGATGGCTTTTCTGTTAGACACGCTCTATGAATGCAACAGCGTGAAGTATGTCAATTGTTGTTTTTAACTGTGACGTGGGAAGTATAACCAATCAGCATAGAATAATGTGAGCGAAAAAGCACGTTTTCTTTTTTCATCGTAGAGATACAAACCCACAACCGCCAAATTACACATGCGATGCTCTAACAGTATAACTAAAAGGAAAGGCAACTTCCCCGTCCACTTTGTTGAATATTTCTGCGCGTGTAATAATGCATAGGAGAAAGAAATAAATTTTCAGTGAAAGGCGGGGAAGTTAACCAGAAGAATTTTTTTTTCGGTTTGTGCTAGCTGGCATCAGTGGCACCCTTTAGACCCAGCTCATTTGCCAGATTTACGCACACCCAACAGGGGGCGTAAGAAGAATTTTTTTCGGGGAGGGGGGAGGGGGGATGGGGGGGGGGCTCGATCTGTAAGGTTGGCCGGGCAGGCAAATGGTAATTTGGCGCCCTGTATACCATGGCAAAAAACCAAATATCTGCAGGGGGGCAGGGGCCCGGTGCGCCACGTCACCTGGCTACGCCACTACCACCCCGACAAGTGTTCAATGCCACTTTCTTACCTGCGAAGCCCTCACCTATTCCAATCACGCGCACCGTCACTGCCGAACACTCGACATGGGCTAGGTTTCCTCCTGAGTCTGACTGTCACAAAGCTGCACACATATATTGCAACCGAAGTCCAAACGTTCCCCGACGTCGTCTCCGCGAGGTGTCTCTAATGCGATGTTTCCCGCTTGCATCAACTTGCCAGTTTCCTAGACCGTCGTGGCGCGCTCTAACAAATCCGCCCTGAAAAAGATGGAGACGACGCAAGACCGCGTCTGAAGAAACGCGGCCGCCCGATTCCCTCTCTCGAGTGTCACTCGGGTGCGCGTGCTCACGAATTGCCTCACACCGAGGAATATCGGCGTGGAAACGCGAGTTTCCAACCCGTATGGGGAGAAAACGACGGGAGAAGCAACCCGAGTGGGGAGAAACGGGAACGCTTCTTGCTGCTGCCACATCCCTCGCGCCCACTTCTGGAAAGCGGTCTTATATAGAGACGCGTGCGATCGTGTTTGTATTTGGCGGCTTTCCTTCGAGCGCCGAAAGCAGACTCGATGCGAGCAGCTCGGCTATAGCAATGCCGCGTGAAGGAGGACGCACGTGTCGAATCCACAGCGAGATTTTCTTGGTTTGCTGCCGCGGTTCGAAGTCTACGCAGGGCTGTCCGCCGCAGAGGCGCGTCCATTTCTGGGGCGAAAAACAAGTTCCCTCCCTGCGCGCGCATGTCAGTGCCGAAAAAAAAAAAAAAAACATGCCGGCATGGGCGATACGGCGCCGTACACGACAACGCCACAGTGCAGGAGAGAAAGTACGACGCATGCGGCGGTGACAAGCATGCTTAAAGCACGTGCTCTAACGCGAATGTTTTCGTCGCTATTGATTGATTTGTGGGGTTTAACGTCCCAAAACCACCATTTGATTATGAGAGACGCCGTAGTGGAGGGCTCCGGAAATTTTGACCACCTGGGGTTCTTTAACGTGCACCCAAATCTGAGTACACGGGCCTACAACATTTCCGCCTCCATCGGAAATGCAGCCGCCGCAGCCGGGATTCGAACCCGCGACCTGCGGGTCAGCAGCCGAGTACCTTAGCCACTAGACCACCGCGGCGGGGCTTTTCGTCGCTATAGAACAATGCGAAGTGTGTTTATTACAGCCTTGTATCTCGACGTGTAAACCTCCGTGTCTAGTTCCTTCTGAGCGCTAGGAAGGAAACTAGGAGGAAAAGAACGGCAGGGAAGTTAACCAGTCCAGAGGCAGCCGGTTTGCTACCCTGCGCATGGGCGGGGGATGAGGGAGATGAAAGATGGAGAGGAGAGAGTGAAGAGAGAATAAACACAGCCCATTAAGAAGCACACGCGCACACACTCAGTCATAGTCCAGTCTTGTTTTTTCGGGGTGTGTGACATTGCTGTTACAGCCGCTTGTTCAAGTCCGTGTCAGGTAGGAATTTCAACAGTGCTTTCGTCGCCTTCTGTTGCAGTGTCTTCTCTCGGGCACATGAAAGAATAGTATCCACAGACATTTGGCTGTTGTCGATGCGCGCAAATACGGACGCCAGTGACTGTCTCCGGATGTCATACAACGGAGGTGATATTATGGTCTACGAGCTCACGTTCTTGGAAGTTTGTTCACTCCCTTTGATGACGCTTGTGCTCTCTGCTTTCTTCAGTTTACTTACGTAACTAGGGCCAGTGAAGATAAATTTAAGATTGATATATCCACCTAGCAAGAATTTGTATAGAATTGTTATAAAAACATCTTGTACGGTGACGGCAGAACTAAATTCTTACATTTCTTTTCAAGACTGATAAACTTACTTCGCGCACGAATACTCGTGAATGCAGTCTTAATTATTTCGTACTCTGGCGCAAGCTAACGCAGCATACAATCTTTTCGATAGTGAGAAGCAAGAACACGCTAATGATATGTCGAAAATGAGCTGCCGCGCGGTCCATCACGGCGTCAAACTCGGGAAGGGCACACACTAAGCCGAGTGTTACAGCAAGCTGCTTGACTGCACTTATCGATGGCACATGGCTGGCGATAGCGCAGGCACCGATCGATGGTGGTGGAGCGTACAACTCTGATTGATTGATTTGTAGGGTTTAACGTCCCAAAACCACCATTTGATTATGAGAGACGCCGTAGTGGAGGGCTCCGGAAATTTTGACCACCTGGTGTTCTTTAACGTGCACCCAAATCTGAGCACACGGGCCTACAACATTTCCGCCTCCATCGGAAATGCAGCCGCCGCAGCCGGGAATCGAACCCGCGACCTGCGGGTCAGCAGCCGAGTACCTTAGCCACTAGACCACCGCGGCGGGGCGAGCGTACAACTCTTTGAGAGGATAGGGCAAGTCAACGGATCTTTGCAGGCGTTAGCAGAAACGACAGGCACGTTCACGTGATTGCGCAATTGATGTTATCTTACCTCTTTTCTATACGCATTTGCATCGATTTATCCATTTGCCTCAATGAAGGATTGCCAATCAGACTCGCGTGTTAAGAACCTGTCTGACCTTCCTTGCTTTGTTTTTCTCTCTTTCTGTGTGTTGGCCTCATCCGCTTTCACAAACGCAAGCGAAGGTGAAAACGAACTGTCCCCTAAACCGAAGTAAAAGGTGCTTTCTTTCGCGCGCAAACTGCGGAGAGCGAGTGAGAACGTCATCAAATATATCTCCTCCTCACTTTTTTTTTGGGGGGGGGGGAATAAATACCGCACATTCACAAAAGAGTAACGGCATGTACGCGAAAGCACTACTCAGTACGGTACGGTACGACGAACTTCATTTAAAGATCCGGAGAAGTGCCCCATTAAGGGCGGGCCGGGCCGCTCCCACGTGGGGAAAGTTACACCTATAGCCTGACCGCCGCATCACAAGCTCTCTGGAAAGCACAAAGTTGATGCTGATATTTTGAGCTCTTGAGGGTAGAGCTCCGTTTCTGCTCTGTGATGTCTTTATCCGCACTTAAAGAGGGGCACCGCCAAAGCATGTGCTATAAATCACACGTTCTCCTGCAGCGAGAGCACTTCATGCGAGCTGAAGTCACATGGGAATAGACAGTGCACGAACGGAAGATTTACATAAGAATTAGTTCGTGGCATCCTAAGGGTGAATGCCTGTGATATCTCGTGAGCTTTTTTGTGGGGTGGAGTAAATACTCTTCTTTCCATATGGAAGTGATTGTGAATTCATTAAATGTGAATAAAGTGTCTCAGAACTCTCGAACGCTGCACTGCGACAAGGCTTCTCCTCCCGCGCGGAGACTTAGTACGCACGCTTTCGAGTGGGCGATGTTACAGACTGGGTTAACTACGATAACAAGTTTACCGAAGTGCTCTCGACTTCGTCTCTTTACACCTGAGCGCTGTCGCTGGCTTTTTTTTTGAGGCCATGCAGTTACGACGCACCAAAGCCACCCGGCCAGCCCTCTTCCTTAAAGGGGAAAAAATACCTGGTTAGTTTGGACAACGCACACTGCTCAGTTTTTTTGTTTTGTTTTTTATTCTTTAAAGAACAGGGCTGGCAGGGCTGCTCCGGTGCGTCGTAATTGCCTGGCCTCAAAAGCCAGCGACGGCGCTCAGGTAACGAGACGACGTCGACAACGCTACGGTAAACTCGTAATCGCAGTTATCCCAGTCTCGAAGCAGCCGTCGACTCATCAGAAGTGCAACTGAGGAACGCTAAATAAAGAGAAAGAGATAGACTTCTATTATTACATCACGCGCATGTCAACGTGACTGGAAAGGCGATCTATCCAGGCAGCCGCCGAACAACAGGGCGAACTGAGATGTAAGGGGCCGCCATCTCTCACTTGCGCTCAGTGGTGGGAGGCTCTAATTACTCGACGTCAAACGAGCACGCCCGCTCCGCCGCGGAGCGCTTCATCCGGCTTCGAAGGCGCTCGGCGCGCGCCAAGGTGACGACGGGCGACTAACGACACACCGCTTCAGCACGTATACGGCTCTCCGAAACGCAGCGCTGTAATGTTACACTGTATGACTGATTATAAAGAGAAAATCGCTGAACGGTGGAGCAAATGGAAAAGTGCCTTCTTTCTTTCTTTATTTCTTTCTCTCGTTCTTTCTTTCGTTCTTTCCTTCTTTCTTTATTCCTTTCTTTCCTTCTCTCCTTCCTTTTTTCTTTCTTTCTTTCGTTCTTTCCTTCTTTATTCCTTTCTTTCTTTCTTTCGTTCTTTCTTTCGTTCTTTCTGCCTTTCTTTATTCCTTTCTTTATTCCTTTCTTTCTTTCTTTCTTTCGTTCTTTCCTTCTTTCTTTCTTTCCTTCTTTCTTTCCTCCTTTCTTTCTTTCGTTCTTTCCTTCGTTCTTTCTTCCTTTCTTTATTCCTTTCTTTCTTTCGTTCTTTCCTTCTTTCTTTCTTTCTTTCTTTCTTTCTTTCCTTCTTTCTTTCCTCCTTTCTTTCTTTCGTTCTTTCCTTCGTTCTTTCTTCCTTTCTTTATTCCTTTCTTTCTTTCGTTCTTTCCTTCTTTATTTCCTTCTTTCTTTCCTCCTTTCTTTCTTTCGTTCTTTCCTTCGTTCTTTCCTTCGTTCTTTCTTCCTTTCTTTATTCCTTTCTTTCTTTCTTTCGTTCTTTCCTTCTTTCTTTCTTTCTTTCTTTCTTTCTTTCCTTCTTTCTTTCCTCCTTTCTTTCTTTCGTTCTTTCCTTCGTTCTTTCTTCCTTCCTTTCTTCCTTCCTTTCTTTCTTTCTTTCTTTCTTTCTTTCTTTCTTTCTTTCTTTCTTTCTTTCTTTCTTTCTTTCTTTCTTTCTTTCTTGCATGCCATCGTGTTGCTCTCCACATTCATACCCAGAGAAGAGACGACGGGGACAGTCCCCGAGACGTGACGCGCCAAGACGTTCGCGGTAATCCTTGAGCGCCGTTAAAGGCCGCTGTCCAGACAGTGCACGCCGTTATCAATGAGACTGGATGTAGAGCTTGAGCTCGCGAGGCCCTCGTCGTACACTCCACTTTAATAGAAAAAAAAAACTGCACTACAAAGTGAGTCATCGGCAGGATAACGTATGCCATGGCGAAAACAAGACATTGCAAGAAAAAACAAGACATTGCAAGAAAAAAAAAAAACAAGGCGGCTAACGTGTCTCACGAACTAGGGGGATTCGAGTGCATTCTTCCAACACCGCGCGGATTAATCAACTCGTCATGCGTCTAGAACGAGCTTACACAAGCCTACATTCTGTGTATTCCACGCAGGAGCACCTGATGAGACGTCAGTGCAATGCGCTAATGAAAGCTGGAAGATAACCCCTTTTTATCGAAACTGTGCGCAGATTAAGACACTGGATTACGTATGCCTATTCATTGCTTCATTATTGTGACACCATGTTTTTTTTTTTCTCCTCAAAAACGCACATGTAAATAAGTAGCCTTCGCAAAGACATGCCAAAGTAATCGTTCTTGCTTAATCAAAAATAAATATTTTTACGAAAAATCCGGAGGATCTGTAGAACACTTCTTACCTCACATTAGAAGCCAATATGTTACCAAACTGCACCACAAGAACTGTAGCATGAAAACATACAAATAATGAATTCCGGGTATACAATGGCGAGCCTCGGTAAGTAAAACTGGGTTAAGGTAATTTCTGGGGCCAGATAAATTCTAAGAGAAACTTTGGAGACAAACAATATATAATGAAAAGAGGAAGACGTGCAGGTTAATCAGAAGGTATTACCTGATTTGGTATTATGTAAAAAAAAATCAATACGAGAGCCCGGAGGTTTCCTGCGTTGATTGTGCGAAGCTTGTCATTTACCATTCGACTGAATATAGTTGTAATCATTTTCGTACGTGAACGTATTTATTCTCAATTGTGTGTACACTTCATCCACGCTAAACATCATGCATTCTACGAGGAGCTTTGAAACTGTTAGGTTCAACGCTTCAGTGTTCGAAGCACGAACACGGTGGGGATGTTTCTGGTTTAATAAACTTACACGAGAACATCCGCCCCGCATAATTAACGAGGAGCATGCCGTGCTCTCGCTAGAACGACTCAATAATGAGGTCTTTAGAAGATTAACTCGTCGGCCCCTCAGCTGGACCGTTTCAAACCTGTATGCTTCGGGTTCTCCAATTCCACCAAGGGTTACGACCAGCATCTTAAGTGCCACTCACGACTGCCCTCTTTGAATTTACAAAAGCTTATACACCGTGGAGCTTTTCTATAGTCAACGAGGAATACAGTTGGGGAGATTACGCGAGCCAATTTCCAACGGATAAACAACGCATTTGTGTCGAACGTGAATACTTCTTGCGGAAAGCCTTCCCATGTAAACGTACTTATACGGTTAGTGCACTACAAACATACTCGTTCATCAGTAATTAACTTTATGTACTTCGGGCGATACGCTGAATTAGGTTATTCGGTGAGCAAGTTGTACAGACGTAAAAGCAGTGAGTTGCCAAAAAAAAAGTCACCATTGAGCATTACTTAATAGTGTTAGAAAAGGCTGAATAATTTGAATGAAACCTTTTTTAAGAGAAAAAAATTTAATTCTGCTGAATGATGATTTTTATTTTTCCCTAAAAGTGAAATTTCTCCTACTCAAGAAACGTGTGATCTTGACACTTTTCCGCAAACTTTACGCCCTACCGCTGTATAACTTACTCTTATCGTAATAAGAAAGCTGTATCTGCCCTAATATTTCCGATGCAAAGTACAATCATGGATCGACGAACGGAAAAAAGAATGCGATATGCAAACTCAGACTGGGCCGGAATAAGTGCCTCATAAAGGCCTGCCGACGTCTCAATATTTGGACCAGCCTCTCTCAATACGCCCCTCATAGCCCTCGGCGTCTTTCCGATGTTGTTTTTCCCGCAGAGAATTTCTCCACAATACTTAAGAGCGTCAAGTACGGCCTTTACCATTTTAACCATTCAAAAATAAGAACCAGCATCACTCGTAAAGCCATGATCTTGCGCAATTGCACCCGATAGATTCAGCGCTTAAAGCAGCACACCGTATTCACGCCCGGTCGACACGGGGCGAACAATAGCACGGGTTTAACCCCCCCCCCCCTTTTTTTTATGCTTGCGCGGTCTACCTCTACAATAGCTGCGAAATAAGTTCAGCTGCGAACAAAGGTGTGGCCATCGCTATTAATTCAACGTGCAGTGCGCAAGACACGGGGAACTTGTTGATCATGCATCGGGACACTTGGACAAGATGCTAACGAACCGGGTGACATCTTCTTACGCAATGCCTCACCGGAGGACAAAATAGTATCTCGCAACCGTCGGCGGAGAATGGACGAGCTGACCGTCACGTGTTCGTGAGGAAGCAGAAACAAACGAACACGAACAGACAACAATGCAATAAAATAACATAAATAAACGATAAAGGAAGCGTTAGAAAACTAAAGGTGCCAATGGAGCTACCTCCAATGCAGTCCGGAGACAGCGTCAGGAGAAGGGAAGGAAGCAACAAAAAGGGGGAAGGAAGGGAGGTTAACCAGAAAGACATCCGATTGGCTACCCTACACTGGGGGATCAGGAAAGGGGACTAGAAAGATGAGAAAGAGGGGAGATGGAAAAGAAAAATTGGCCCCGTATCTGCATGTAATATGCAAATGTCGTCGAAAGACGATAGTCTTGCGTGTGGAAAGAGTGAACAAAACATTTATTTGATGTTCTGCGCAAGAAAATCGGTGAATGGTATTCCGGAGGCGCTGCGCTAGAGTGCCTCGAGCGTGCAGCGGAGGCGAACGAGCGCATCAAGTCCCGTCACACGCGAGACATGAGCGCCATCTGGCAGTTTCTTTTGGAAAACAAGGCACGTGGCCGTGCGCGCCCGTCTCAGAGGTGATAAGCTGTAGAACGCGAGGCGACGGGTAGGTGCCACCACCATCTCGTCTTAGTAAAGCGTTGGAAACACTCCCCGTTTCGTGCAAGCGTTGCATGGTAAGCGCAGCGTGATAAGCGCTACGGTCCTTAAAATTACTTATGTATGCGTTTTCTAGTAAGGGATGCATATGCAGAATATATGCGTGTTGTTATGGTGCCCCAGACACGCGCAATAATTGCTTTTTAATTGACAACTGCGCAAGCATGAACGCCCAACCTTGAACAACATTGGTGGTCGCTGCGGATGGGGTCGGCCGTTTCAAGTACCCGATGCCGGTAAGAGTGGACAAGGTCCCCAAGAAAGACTGTCATCTTAAAAAAAAAAAAAAAAAAGGAGAGACTGACGGTAATTTCACTGCAGCGTGTAGAACTCCACCGCCTGTCAGAGGCGTTCACACAAGCCCGTCTTTCTCAGGAAACACAGCAGGGCTTTGACTTCCTTAAGCGTCAGGAGAAAAATAACGAGATTAGGAGGAGATGGACGAAGAGGTAACGAAAAATGTACCGTTAGGGCCATCCAAAGCAGGAGCAATACAGCTTCACGAGGTATGGTTTATGAGCTAAGTTACGATGATTTCATTGCTTTATAGGAGGCTTTTTTTTTTTGCATAGCACACGAAAATGAAAGAAACTGCTTGGCATATTTAGTTATGGAATCACTACATTGACGCAGCTACAAACTGGCGCCATGGTTCGCCTATATATGCCTGAAACCACTGATTTCGCGGATGCGATTGCAAATAAAAATAAATCCCAAAGGGAAAATTTAGGAAGCGATGGCTGCGATATCTGTGGGGAAATTAACGGTATTACTTGATTAAGATGAAGTTACGCTACCTTACCAGTCTACTACGTGCGACTTGTTCATCGTTCTGAGAGCGAGTCTCTCCACGACCCGCAAGCGCACAGATCTGTCGCACCACGCCTGCTGAAAGCATCGAGCGACATTGTGACCGACGTGAAGCCGATAGACACGTCATTGTGTATCGATGATGCCAAGGCGGAAGTCCTCTTCCGACACGCTGAGTGGCATCTCTCGAGGTGCACGCCTGCCTGGCACAATATGACGACGTATGCAGCAACGAGATTGTTTGAGACCCCACCGCCTGCCTGCTCGTCGAGAAGCGCTCGTCAGCAGTGTAGACGGCGGCACGCCCTAAACGCGTCTCCGTATACAGTCGCCACCATGGCTTGTGCTCGGTCTGCCACGTCGAGATAGGCGACTCTGTCAAGGCCGCTCCGAAAAAATGCGATTGCAGTCAAGGGTAGCCGGACCCATCACGGAAATGTAGCGAGGCTTGCATCAGGGAGTTTTAGCTTGTACGTATACTTCTTTACGTTACCGTGTTACCGGATAGAATCTGCGCATGCGCGAGTCTTTACGGAACGTGAACCTTTACGTAACGTAAACTACTCGCCGGATAGGCTTTACGTTCACGACCCGGAGCAAGCCACTGAGTCAAGACAAGCCGAAGCAGAAACGTCAACGGCGAACACGTTGTTTACATTCGCTCTGTCATTACATTCGCTCTGTTACATTCGCTCTGTCAAAAGACGAATGCGATGAACGCGGTACCTTCCCGTATACCGCCTAAAGCTGAAATGTTGTGCGCCCGACGGCTACGAACACGAACGGCCACTTATGTGGCAACATCGCCAGCGCTGCCGACCTATCGCGAAACCTTGTTTTGTCCTGTCCCTTTGTCGAAGGGAAGATGCCGTGCGAGACGCGGAAGCGCCGCCGAAAAGTGGATTGATGTCGAAGTGTGTCTCCTATACGTTGAGCCGCTCAATGCACTGTGCCACGAGAAGTAGCTGGCACCGACGTTCTCGTTTTATTCGCCACAGAAAGAAAGCATACAAACAACGGACGTGACCGAACCGAGGGCACTTTGTCGCGTTCTGAAGAAGATCATTCAAGAATGCATCAGCTAAATATGCTAATTGTGCTTTTAAATGCAGAAGCATTTCTTGGCGAACTCCGGCGACCTCAAGCGTATATATCTATCTAGCCGCTTACGTTTAGGGGCTCTCGTGGTCACCCCCTTAACTTGGCGTGAACCAAGATTAGTATGGGAAGGTAAGATGGTTCGACGAATATGACGCACTGGTCAAGACATGAATAATGTCGCAATCCCGTCGCGTACGTCGTCAAACACTTCCCGCCAGACAGTGGCACATACCCACGGGCAGGTATGTGCTGCTGGTATACGAGTATAGATAGATATGTGGGGTTTAACGTCCCAAAACCACCATATGATTATGAGAGACGCCGTAGTGGAGGGCTCCGGAAATTTCGACCATCTGGGGTTCTTTAACGTGCACCCAAATCTGAGCACACGGGCCTACAACATTTCCGCCTCCATCGGAAATGCAGCCGCCGCAGCCGGGAATCGAGCCCGCGACCTGCGGGTCAGCAGCCGAGTACGTTAGCCACTAGACCACCGCGGCGGGGCTGGTATGCGAGTATCTTGGGTCTTGATAGACCCTTGGGTCTTGATAGACCCTTGGTATCTACCCAGGAACGACGAGAACACATATGGGCAATTTTAACGCGCGAGCGTTATGAAACACCCAACATCGGTAGCGTCAACCCGACGACTGCAAAGAATGAAGGTCAGAGTCCCAGCTGGAATCGAACCCAAGCATTCTGCGGGGCAATGAGGCATTTTACCACAGAGCTACGCCAGGTCTCAGAACTAATTTTCAAATAGACGCTAATCTCCGTGAAACGTCAATAGTGGTTGCAGTGCTGCCTACTCAATTTTATAAACATTACATATGTACTCCTTTGATCCAGCCGTCACGTCGGGTTAACGTCAATTGTAGTTAGTTGCCAAGCGCTGAGGTTGATCTATGTAGCAGTGCCCAGGACCAGCATCCTCGCGAGCTTCATATCAGCTTCTGGTGTTGCTAATACGCATGTCCCAGTTGGCATCGTTGCTCGAGTGCAAACAACTGGTTATATAAACATCTGAAACGCTTCAACATATGTCTGTGCGTGCAACATTTGTACATATATTTAGCGTCACTTCATGACGCGTCGCTCAAAAAAAAAAATATTGCAACACAATCACCTTTCCTACGCATGCTTCGCATAATGTCGATTCTTAGGTACGTGGGATGTGCCAAATTTTTTGGACACAGAGGGGCCATAGCGAGACGTACAGTAGCATGATCCTTTTACAACGACGACTAGGCAATGATAAAAACGATCATAGCTTCAAAAAAAAAAAGATAAGCTTACGCAACATCGATTAGCAATGGGCTTGAACTGAATAGGGTTCAAAATACAGTGTCGCCAAATTTAAGAAAAAGAACTGTCAAGAGAGAATCCGCGAGTCAGCCATATCATGCAGAGCGCGCCATCTATAGCGAGGTTCGAACGAGTCAACAGTGTAGATGAACAAGCCAAGTTTACTATTGTAGTTCTTTCAACCGCGAAAAGATATAAGCCGAGCGAATGCCAGAAAAAAAAACATCAAAACGCTTTTTGTGGTCTGTGCGGAAAGGGTGTTTCAAAGCCCGTTACTTACATGGGGTGCAAAATGCATCGGCCGAACGAGCAAGTGTAGAAATAAATAACAGCCTAAGGGGGCGCCGAAAAAAATGTTGCACGGTCCAGGAACGGGTAACTGTCGTTTCTATGATATGACTGCTTGCCAGCTTACCCGTGTATTTCAAGCTGCCGCATAATCAGTCGTCATAAAGATAAGAGCACGAAAGAAATTAAGGCACAAGCTGTAATAAAAAAAAAAAGTGGCCACGTGTGTTAACTGAGTGTAGGCTGTTCTGAAGTAAAAAGAGTTGTTCCTTAACTCGATGGCACGATTCCATACGTCACATCGTGTGTTGCCCCCCCCCCCCCCAATTGCGTATGAATTTTGATAGATTATGCTTTTTTTTGAATACTCACTGCGGCCTTTCTTCATCAAGCGCGTCGAAAAATACAGACATCATTGCCGTACAATGGAATCAAAGATAGGGTTCTGCTGTAGGAATTATTTTGCCAGTACCGGTGCACCTGCAGTGGTTCTCGGACCAACGCCGTGCCGCCTCAAAGTTGTGCTGTTTTACCGATATAACTGCCGTGGTCAACAGCGACGCGCCCCGCCATGGTGGTCTAGTGGCTAAGGTACTCGGCTGCTGACCCGCAGGTCGCGGGTTCAAATCCCGGCTGCGGCGGCTGCATTTCCGATGGAGGCGGAAATGTTGTAGGCCCGTGTGCTCAGATTTGGGTGCACGTTAAAGGACCCCAGGTGGTCGAAATTTCCGGAGCCCTCCACTACGGCGTCTCTCATAATCATATAGTGGTTTTGGGACGTTAAACCCCACATATCAATCAATCAATCAATCAATCAATCAATCAACAGCGACGCACCACGTTGCCACTGACGTTACACGTGACGTCTTTGTTGGGGTCACGTGACTTGAAGTTGTTGAGGCGCACGCGTATACTGTCCCCGAGCACAGTTCCTTTTTAATACTCCCGCAGACTCAGCCATGTCAGCCGTTTCTGCCAAGGCGGAAACTCCGTACTTCCCCACCAACGAGCGTCAGCACTATAACATTCGGCATTTGCTTCGTATGCGAAACATGCATGCCCGCAAGAAAACACGAGATAAGAGCACAAGGCGGTGGCGCATCGGAACGTCCGATAATTGGCTCGTGAGCGCGTTCTCGACGAGCCCCATGACGAGCGCGGTGCGACGTCAGCAGAAGCCGCGATCCGAACGCTCTGCCACCGACCGTTAGCCAGTTATGCTGTCGCGCGCGCACGCGCGGCAATCAGAGCGAAAGGCTTCGCGCAACGGCCGCCGATTCCTGCTGCGCCAGTTTCGGGCGTGATACGCGACATCACTGTCACAGCCACTCGTCCAAGTTCATTTCCTTTAAATGGACACTACGGTCAGTTGGAGAGGCCAGAACGCTCTTCCTGTGCGTGTGTGTGTGTATGTGCGTGCGTGTGCGTGTGTGTGTGTGCGTGTGTGTGCATGTGTGTGTGTTTCTTTTTGTTTTCTTTTCTTTTAATCTCCGTCTCTCTCTCTCTCTCTCTCTCTCTACACCCGCCACTGTGGTCTGGTGGCTAAAGCACTCGGCTGCTGACCCATAGGTCACGTGATCGAACACCGGCTGCGGCGGCCGCACTTCCGATGGAGGCGGAAATGTTGTAGGCCCGCGTGTTCAGATTTAGGTGCACGTTGTTGCGCAAGACGGACCGATCCCGCCGAAGCCACCACTGTTGCGAAAGACGGGGACGCCAACACGGCCCCGAAGGCGCCACCGCTTCCAACTCCGCCAGGAAGGTCACCAGCCGTTTGGTAGCGTATGTTTATCAGCTCGCGACTGCTTCTGCGCAGAGCTGATAAGACGAGCGGACGAGACGACGGTGAGTTAAACAAGGTTTATGTACAGAATATATACAGAGGCGTTACAATTTCGGCACTGGGGCCGACAGAGACTCGAAGAGCCGAGCTCTCCTCTCTAATACATAGGTCAACTTTTCGCCTAAGACCGCTGACTCACACACATGTCGGCTCTCCGACATGGGGACTCCTCTCTCATAGGACCTCCGATCGCGACGCGCCGCAGGGCTTCTTTTATTTACACCGGGTCCAACCAAAATGTCCAATCAGAAGCGCCGCTGGTCGTCAGGGCAGATTCCTCCAATGGGGTCGCCGCGCCATGCGTCAGACCACCAGACACGAGGACGCCGGCTCGCTGTCACGTGCGCAGCTGACTCAATGCACGTGGGCCAGAGGGGCGCCGCGCGTGTTCACGTCGTCGAGTTGATCGCGCCAGGCGGACTGCGGGCTGGCCTTGACCCAGATTGCCTTTTTCAGAGGCACGGACGTTTGACGAGGACTCGCTGGCATAACAGCACCCCCGCCGCCAGACAATGCACCGGAAAGACGAGCTGCTTCCACGGGGCTCGGATGTCAGGTGCGCTCGTTCGCCAGGTCCCTCCAGGTTCGCCTCCAGGGCCATGGGGAGAATACAGCTCCAGACTGTTCCGGGAACACGTCCCATTTTTGACGACGGATCCCAGCTCCACTGGCTTGTCGCCACAACTTGTCGACCAGCTTCACTCGTCTCTTCTGACCATCTTCGGTTTCAGCACTTGTCGATGGTTCTGCAACTTGCTAAGAACGGTTCGACAACAGACAACACACGACACACGCAAGTGCCTTCGGTCACCCGACAAAACACCAGACAAAGTATAGTACAACATATACCTATCTACGTGTCTATCGGAATTTTGTTCCCTCTACATCAAGAGGCACATGTGGGACACAAGACTCTTAAAATGACAACTCAATTTTTTTTCCCACGTACAACAACGTAACGAATTAGAATACCACAAAGTTGGCCCCTTGAGATCACTCTGAACGAGAGCGCTCAGCCCAGGTCGTGATGAGGTCAAAATTTTGCCACGAATCGCCAGCGAGAAACCGAAAGGTTGAGAAGTTACTAGCTGGAACGCACTGCTCAATGCACCTGCATTAACGTTTACCTTTCCTTTATTTTTTTTTTGATAGCGAACGTCAAAGTTGCGCTGTGGAGCAACATGCTCCACTTCAGTAACCGGCCACTTTTAGGCGACGATACCTATGCGGCACCAAGAGCGGCTCACACTTTCGACGTGGCACAGGGGAACAACGATACGGCTTGCTACGGATTGACTCCTCACCGCTTAGCTCGATATCATGTTCGATCACCCTCGTGTTTCCGGGGCGGTCCGAAAACACGTCTTCAAACTCGGAACCAATCTTTCTCAGGTCCTCTTTCTCAGGTCCTCCTTCACTTAAGCTAGGCTCTAGGTTTATCTGCTCCCGGATTACTTTCGATCCCCCTTCAATTATTACCTCGCTAGAACTCAAAATTTCTGCTTCCTCTTCCTCTGAAGCATTCAACAACAGATTTACGACCGCTTGATGTTGAACGTATGGTTTCATCAAGTTGTAAATTTTGTCCGGCCGCCTTCCTAATTTCACTTCATAATTTGAATCGCAAGGCTTCGATAATACTGTGGCGGGCCCTTCCCAATCAACCTCAAGCTTCTTCCTTTTGGACGGCTGCAGCAGCATTACCTGATTATCAACTTCAAAAGCGCGCTTCTTCCCCGATTTCTCGTAGTGCTCCTCCGACAGCACTTGTGCCGCGTTTTTCTGGCTTTCCACTAGCGCTTCAATTTGGCTTTCCACTAGCGCTTCAATCGAGAGATCCTCACTCTGCTCTCGAATGAGCGTCTCTCGATCAACTCTCGGCAGCTCGCTCCAACTTTCCGCTACAGGCGAGAGCATTGCAGCCCTCTCGCTCTGACTCAATGGCGCCATGTCGTCTCCCCTTTCTCCGGAAACCGCGCCGGTCGGGTCGGCGACGGGCCGCTCGCGTGACTGCTCACATGACTCATGCGGAAACTTTCCTTTCTGGGGTTCCGTCGACCCGCCGACAAGGTCACTTGAGAGTTCACCGCATGGAACCAGGTCCAGCCTCCGCGAAAGCTTTCGCGCTTGCGATCGCGTGAGGGCCATGCACGCAAAGCTGGGGAAGAACGATTTGCCCTGCTCTTTGAGGAGCTGCTCCGAGTTGTTGGAGAAAAGATAAGGAAAACGATCGTTCAGCGCGGCAGACACAGCCGCTTCGGTGCGAAGCTTACCGAACGGGCCTTCAATGACAACCGTGGCGATTGGTAAGCGAACACTCTGCTCCTCGGCGACTTGCCTGATCCACGCGCATTCTCCTGTGAAGTCATCCGGAGACACCAATGAAGGATGGACAACGTCCATGGTTGCCGCTGAGTCTCTAAGTGCTCGGCACGTTTTCTCATTCACCCTAATTTCTTGGAGATACGGCTCCAACAACCGAATGCTTTTTTCTGATTCTCGGATCGTTGCGAAAGCAAACTTTTCCTGACAGTTTCTCGCGATGTGCCCTTCCTTTTTGCAGTTGTAGCAGATTAGCGGCTTCCGTTTGTTTTCCGGTTCTAATGCCTGTGTGGTAGAAACCTCACTCGATTTCTCCGCTTCTGTTTGCCCTTCCCCTACACTGTCCTTCGTAAGAGACGGGTCCTTTTTGAAATTACGGTGCGGAACGGGTTTCCGTTGATCAGGTTTCCTTGAAAAGCCCTCTTTCCTTTCATCCTTTTCAACGCGCACTGCCCTGCTATGCAACTTTCGGCGAGTATAATACTCCTCAGCTAACTCAGCTGCCTTATTTAACCGTACTTCCCCAAGTCTGTCCTGCAGCCAAAGTTTGACATCCTCCTCGATGCAGCGGTAGAATTGCTCCAATGCAACGCATTCCACCACTTTATCGCGGTCGTCATAAACACCTTCGCCCTTGAGCCATTCAATCAAATCGGCTTCAAGACGAAACGCGAAGTCAACGTGTGACTCATTCCCCTTTTCAGCATACCGGAACCTTTGCCTGAAAGCCTCGGGTGACAACTTATAACGTCTCAAGAGCACTTCCTTAACCTCGTCATAGCTCTCAAACGCTTCCCTCGACAAGCAAGTTATCGCGTCGGACACTTCGCCGGGAAAAAGAGCTAGCAGGTTCCGCGCCCAAAGAGACTGCTCCAAAGCATTTCGCTCACAGACGTGTTCAAACTTGACGAGATACTTCGCCATGTCCTCGCCTAGTACGAACGGTGGCAGTTGATCCCGAATTCTAATACCGCTGACCTGAATCGTCGGAGAAGCTGCGCTAGGCGCCTGCGAACACTGTAGGATTGCCAATTCTATTCGTTTCATCTCGAGGCGCTCCTGTCTCTCGGCCTCCTCGCGCTCGCGACGTTCTCGCCTTTCAGCTTCTTCACGTTCGCGAGCTTCTCGCCTTTCAGCCTCTTCACGTTCGCGAGCTTCTCGCCTTTCTTCACGTTCGCGAGTTTCTCGCCTTTCAGCTTCTTCACGTTCGCGAGCTTCTCGCCTTTCAGCTTCTTCACGTTCGCGAGCTTCTCGCTTTTCAGCCTCCTCGCGGCGTGCTTTGATATCCACCCAGGCCTCATCGACTTCCTCAGCCGACACTCCCTCATCCTTCATGATCTCAAGGATCGCTTGCTTTCGTTTCGCACGGCCCAAAGTAATGCCGAGTTCCTCACAAATTTCGATGAGTTCCTTCACTTTAAGGTTCTCCATCGTTCACACTAGCCTCTTGCTGTTTGCCCCTGTTAAGAATCTACTTGCTGTACCCACTATAAGCCTACTAGCAAGACGCGCAAGCAATTTTGCACACTCCCGTGTTTACCCCCTCCGCATTAACTTTGGTTTCAAAGCGCTTCGACTTGGCTTGAAACGATCAAAGCTCCCTTCAATGCTTCACACAGCCCTTCTCTAAACTACTACAACCTGAGCTAGAGTAGTCTGGTGAACTGAGGGGAAAACATCAGGCACTCACCGCATCGATGTCGCTGACGCCGGTCGATCCCGCAGCTGCCAACCACTGTTGCGCACGACGGACCAATCCCACCGCTGCCACCACTGTTGCGCAAGACGGACCGATCCCGCCGAAGCCACCACTGTTGCGAAAGACGGGGACGCCAACACGGCCCCGAAGGCGCCACCGCTTCCAACTCCGCCGGGAAGGTCACCAGCCGTTTGGTAGCGTATGTTTATCAGCTCGCGACTGCTTCTGCGCAGAGCTGATAAGACGAGCGGACGAGACGACGGTGAGTTAAACAAGGTTTATGTACAGCATATATACAGAGGCGTTACAATTTCGGCACTGGGGCCGACAGAGACTCGAAGAGCCGAGCTCTCCTCTCTAATACATATGTCAACTTTTCGCCTAAGACCGCTGACTCACACACATGTCGGCTCTCCGACATGGGGACTCCTCTCTCATAGGACCTCCGATCGCGACGCGCCGCAGGGCTTCTTTTATTTACACCGGGTCCAACCAAAATGTCCAATCAGAAGCGCCGCTGGTCGTCAGGGCAGATTCCTCCAATGGGGTCGCCGCGCCATGCGTCAGACCACCAGACACGAGGACGCCGGCTCGCTGTCACGTGCGCAGCTGACTCAATGCACGTGGGCCAGAGGGGCGCCGCGCGTGTTCACGCCGTCGAGTTGATCGCGCCAGGCGGACTGCGGGCTGGCCTTGACCCAGATTGCCTTTTTCAGAGGCACGGACGTTTGACGAGGACTCGCTGGCATAACAACGTTAAAGAACCCCAGGTGGTCGAAATTTACGGGGCCCTCCACTACGGCGTCTCTCATAATCATATGGTGGTTTTGGGACGTTAAACCCCACAAATCAATCGAGTGTAGTTTTTGGCGATACAACGACAGCGACAAAGCAACACGACCGGCGAGCGACCAGCGCCGAGTTGTGATAGCAAATCGTTAAGCTCCGCTAAAAAAAATTCTCAAAATGACTTGCGATTGCTTGGCTATATAAGTGATCCAACACACGAGTACCATTCGGACGTCACCTCGACGAAGATAACAGTCGGCGTTTTCAAGACCATAGATTTCTTGTTTGAGCGTACTACTTGTGTCCGGGAAATAAAAATAGAATGAGCAATGCTGTGCACTCAGAGTGGCGTGAACAGTCGTCGGCCGTGGAGCAATTCGATCCGCATTGAAGCGCGTTGGCACATATACAACACGCCGCGTCGAACATTCGAGCTTTATCACAGGTGGCCGCGTTATTTCCAAAATAAACTCGGCTGTTGGGGTTTGCGCTCTCCTTACTATCAGAGTATTATAAAATAGTCTGGCATGTTCCCTATACATTCGAGCACTGATAGCGCGATGGTGTGGCATACGTGTATCAGACGAGAGAAAAGAGCGCGCGTAGCACAATCATTCTTATGGAACCTTTGCGGTGATCGTACTGCATCGATTCGTGACGCGAAATGAAGTGCCGGCGGAGAAATTGCCGGCCGAGACTGCAATTCTAACACTGCCGGTAGCAACATCGATGCCATCATCCTCATACCACACCGATCGGGTGACAGCAGGGCTACTCGAGGATCACAGAACGAAATCGAGCCATGGCCACTTTCCCAGCACAGACCCGCACGCGACACGTGTGTATACAAGCGACCATGACGGACAAGACAATAGCGGGTGTCGGTCCAAACGGTCAACGAGAAGACACACACAGGCCGTGTTTGCTGAGCAGCCCGGCTCCCCCCAAGGAGTTCAGGAAACGAAGGTCGACTCTCTATTCAGGGGCCGGATGGAGTCACCCGTATAGGGAGTGGCAGTGCCCCCTTTATTATAGAGCTTGTGTGGGTAGCTAGCTGGGAGTATACCACATAAGATATCAGCGCTTCAAAGTTCAAAAGACAGAAAACAGGGAAGACACAGGCGCGTCCGTCTGTGTCTTCCCCATTTTCTCTCTTTCCAAGTTAGCAGCGCTGACTTTATCACCATTTAATTAAACAGGGGCTGTATCGACGTTAGCTAGACTTCAGTAACCACACATGAACGCATGCGCCACACAACAAAGAGAGAGAGAGAGAGAGAGTAACGGCGAAAGTCTACTGATGATGCGCCATAGTTTCCTCTAAATTTGTAATGTATATGCTAGAAGGGCTGAATATGTGTCACATTTTGTTCGTTTTCTTTTACTGCAATAAATATCGATGAGTTCAAATCAACGCGTCATGTCGAGTACAGGTGTCTGCAAAAAATGAAGTTGAGACGCCAGCACTGTTTCATTTCACTATTCCACTGTTTAAGCAACGTTTGCTTGCGCGAACACGGTATCTTTCTACATAAGAGGTCGTGAAATTTTGTATTAATAAATGCCAAACTACAAACTCATCAGGGGGCACTTCGAAAGAGCAAATGAGTAAGACAGAAGAATTACGCTCAACAGGAAGGGAACTGTAAACTGCTAATGTTGCTGCACGCTCCAAAATGTGCTCATGCCCTCATCATCTCTCGCTTACAATGTTTTCAATTAATACTAGGAAATAGGCGGTTCATAACGCGACGTTAATCGATACCAAAAAAAAATTCATCTGCTTCGCCCACTCAACACCTCGTTGTGGGTACGCGGCCATCCACTGCACGCTGCGAGCTAGAAGAGAGGGAGGAGGAGGAATAAACTTTATTATTGGAAACCAGCAGGTTTAGGTGGCCGGGCCTAGGCCTCCCCATGAGGGGTCGTCAAGGGCTTTCCTCGACGCCACCTCACGGGCGTGCTGAGTCGCTCAGGTTTGGTCGTAAAGAGCGGGGCTCCGCAGAGCCTCATGGAGCTTCGACGAAAGGGTCGTGGCGTTCCTCCGACATTTTTTTTTTTACTGGTAACGGCAAAGGAATTGAACTCGCTGAAATATCTAGCTAAATTCTTCATCTTTCAAATACCTCATCAATACTAATTCACATTTAAATTCGCTACATTAGTTAAACTTGTAGCTTATATTAGCAGTACGGTGAAGAATATGCTGAAAAAGATTCACTATACTACTCGGCCAATCCCCTGCATTGGGTACGAGCCATCAGAAAAGGAGAGGAAGAAGAAGAACTCGCAGGCGGCGCTCTATTTTACCCCGGGGTCGCAGATGCCGGACCCTCTTCTTCCCAAATTGGCCGAATGGGACGCGCAAGGACCGTCTGAGTTGGGCGAGGCGCAATCAGTAGGCGCCATATTCATTTGGAGCCGGCTGTCGAGGGCGCCGCGAGGGAATAGCCGAGCGAATTAGTCCGCGAGATGGCCCACCGTTTTTTTTCAAACCTTCAAAAAGATGCCCATTCGCGCGCGCGCTCGGCCAGACTCGGTGGAGATTGCCCCCTCAACTCACGAAAAAAAAATAATAATGATGAGAAAGCCTGATCTTCTACCGCAGTTAAATAAGCGGTGAGCGTGACTCTAATGCCACGAGCCTGTCGGAAATAGTATGCGAGAATAGTTTAATCACGACGACATAGACCAAAGTTAGCATGTGTTTCGCATAAACGTTCAGTTGCAAGCGAAAGTTTCCAGAACCAACAGCTGCCGTAACGAATATTTCTTGTTCCTTTTCCCCCTTTCCAGCCCGAGCGTGTAGGCAGAAATACGAGTATGACTACTTATACGTTTGATCAAACATTACGTGCCAAAACCATGATATGATTACGGACGATGATTGCGGCAGCGATGAAACTATAGAGCACGTTCTCTGTCACTGCCCTCGTTACAGCGTGCAAAGACGGCAACTAGCTGCTGCGTTAGCTCGCCTTGACGACAGACCTTTGTCTGAACAATCAGTGCTGGAAAGACGACATGATTTGTGTGCTCACAGAAAATCAGTGAAGGCCCTACTGAACTTTTTGCGTGGCAGCGGCCTATTGTATAGACTGTAGCACCCCACCTCCCCCCCCCCTTTTTTTTTGTGCGCGTCTATTTCCCTCTTCGCTTTCTTTCCAATCTTTCTTCCCCATTCCCCCTTCCCCTAGTGCAGGGTAGCAAACCGTATGCTCCATTTTCTGGTTAACCTCCCTGCCTTTCCCTCATTTTATTCTCTCTCTACGGACGATGAGTCCATTTCAAACGTGCGCTATCTCTAAGCACAAGGGGTGTTCTTTGCTCCTTGCCTCCCATCAAAATGCAGCCACTGTGGCCAGCCAGCGAAGCAACGCTCTCAAGCTTCGTTGAAATACAAGTTGTCCAGCCTAAGGGATCAAGTCTGACCAATGAAACAGTTTGAAGCCATACTACGCTGTGGAAATTCACCAACGTCCGTCCACCCACACGTCTATATACTTAATCTTTTGCTGGCGCCATGGTCGTTAAACTTTTATTGGCGATTGCACAGCAGCTGTATAAAGGAGCGCTTCGAATATAGCGTCATGTGTGCCGCTTATCGAACATATAACCTCGGATGATGAAACAATGTAAGATAAATAAGCTTCTCATTGAGAGAGGGAAACAAAACCAGCCCACTAAGTTATAATGTTCAAACTGAAACAAATATTACGCACATTAACCAAGATCTTGATTGATATGTAGAGTTCAACGTCCCATCACCACCATATGATTATGAGAGACGCTGTAGAGGAGGGCTCCGGAAATTTCTACCATTTGGGGTTCTTTAACGGGCGCCCAAATCTGAGCACACAGGCCTGAAGCATTTCCGCCTTCATCGAAAATGCAGCCGCCGCAGCCGGGATTAGATCGCACGACCTGCGGGTCAGCAGCCGAGTGCATTAGCCACTAGACCCCTGCGACAGGGCAGTAACCAAGATCGTAGGTTGAGGCATGGTTTGTAGACAACTCCGGAGTCATTTTTACTACCCGCGACACGGGGGTCACCTTGTTGTTGTTGAACGTTACGACAGATGAAGTTATTGCTTGGCACCATTCATATGGAACTATGTCGTTGCATTGTCTGAAAAAATCTGAGCGAGTTTGATTAGAGAAGTAACGGCAGTATTGAAGATGACGACCACACAAATAACTTCACCTGGAGTAGCCATATAGGTCCATCACAGCGAACTCTGTAAAAACAAGGTATTTTCGAAAGCTGCTTTGTCGAGATTGGCAGAGCTACACCAATCTATTCCGCACAAATGTACGAGTGGAACTATTGTACGAGTTCTATGGTTGACTTATATTATGTGCAACTACTGATATGCATACCTACTGTACCGATATTTTGTGGTTGCCTGTTATATTTTAACTTTATTTTGTATCTATTTCGTTATTTGTATCTACAATCATGTACAGAGGGTCCCGGTATGGTCTTCCGCATAAGAATGGAAGCTTGAGCGAGTTGGTATGGGTTCATCTTGGCTGAACAGCGCACAGAGGACGAGGACGAAGGAAAAAAAAAACACAGACAATCACTGACTCGCAGTCACTTGCGAGTAAGCGCTTGTCAGTGTTTTTTCCTTAATACTCGTCCCGTGTGCGCTGTTCAGCCAAATATTGTTTTCTGACCTAGAGACCCCCTTCTGTATATATTTAACGATGCAACCAAACAATGCGAAACTGTTTCTTTTTATTTATTTATTTATTTATTTATTTATTTATTTATTTATTTCCATAAGTGCTACTAGTGTTGTTCATGAGAATTCCCTGCAGTTCATTCATCCCTGCATCCTTTCTGTTAGGCATCAAGAGAGTCTTGCAAGAGCAGACTCCGTCCTAGCGAATGCTCACTGGCGAGGTAATTCAATCAGAACAGCATCAGCCCAAAACTACAAGAACATCCTCAAATGGAAATCAGAGAAGGGTGCTGAAGCATGGGAAGGCACAACAACGAAGTAGACGTCAGGGTGTACCCGTTCCATACGGTGTCAGATACCTCCAAGGCAACGACACGCACTACATAACAAGCCGGAGGCAAAGGAAGCGAGAAAACAACCAAGCCGCGTTTCGGTTTCCGACGTGTGCGAGCAAGAAGAACGCCGGACAAGCCGATCTCTTTCCTCTAACGAGAGGTCAACAAGCAGATGTCACCCTGTCCGTTTCCTGAAACTAAGCCTGTGAGCTTGTGCAAGAAACTGCGCGACACCGAAATAAACACACACACACACCCGTGAAGAAAGCGTATTAGAAAGCGAAATACAACTAACAAATCGATCAGCCAGCGAGGTCAAGCGGAACGCCCCACAGCGCAGTACAAACAGTACGTGAAGGGCAATAGGTGATATAACATACGCATGTTATTTTAAAAAAAGAGCGAATTCGCTGCCACATAACTAAGTCGCAGAAGCTTTGTGAGAGTCGAAACGACAGTTTATAAGGTTTTTCGCTAACATTGGCACCTCGGTTTAAAAAAAAAAGCGCTTAGGAAGAAAAAGCGGGAGGAGGTATTCTATAGATGAGACGGTAGCCCCGTGACTATACGGCAAAAGTAAATGCAAAGGAAAAGAGAACTGAAGAATGACTACCAGTAAAGAGCAACGCAACAGCGCACGCTTACTGGGGTACGCAGAGAAAAAGAGGAGCAAGAACGACTAGGCCGGATAGATAAGGAGACAAGTAGTAACAGGGCAAGGCAGTCTTCTGACACTGACAGATTTTACCCTCGGCATCGTATGGCCTCTCCAGTGCACTTCGGGCTAGAGCGGTAGAAGCTCGCGAGCGACACCTACGTAAAATACGATCCGATACGAAGGGCGCAAGAAAAAAAAACTGGATCCACCGGTGCCCTACAAATATTACAAATAAAACGATTAAACTGACAGAGGCAACAGAGGAAACTGAATCTAGAGCCTACACGTACACTCTACTAGAACGAATGAAAACCGAAGAGAGATAAAACAAGGAGAAGGAACGACACGAAAAGACGAGATGATGTATAAACGTTGACGCAGTGCGATATTGCGCACCTGCCGTGGTGTTGCACCACCTCCGTGATCACTCCGCTTCTGAGCAAGCAACGTCGTCACGTGATGACATCATCATGTGATGATATTGACGAAATTATGACGACCTGCGACATCGCAATGTCAGACCGTGACGTGGTCGCGTGATGTTTTTTGCATAACTCGAGTTGATACTCATGACTATGCGATTATTTTGCGCGTTTGATTACGCATGTAAAGCTTTCGCCTAAAAACAAATGCTGCCGGATAAGGCAGGAAGGTCAACCAGACGCGCGTCGGGTTTGCTATCCATCAATGAGGGAAGGGGGATTTAAAAAATAAAAGATAGGAAAACATAAACACGGTAGCATACAGAAAAAAAACACTGCTGGGTTCCATAGTACACAACACGACGGAAAAGAATGTCTCGCTAATATCGATAAAACTAAAACAAAGCTTTTTCCACAAAGCACATCCGTCAAGCAGGAAAGCACGCTTCGCAGGAGCCGTACCGTTGATCGCGTTTTTAGAGGGAACAAAGGAGGACGCTCAACGGTGAAGGGCTGTTCTTCCCGTCATGAGCAGGATGGCGGACTGCACGCAGCCGGTGAGAGCTGAGAAAGAGCGGAAGGACCGAAGGGCGCCGTTTGGGCGCCACACGTATTTATTAAGGAGGACCCGGAGTTGCTCGTTGACACAGGGGGGCCCTTCTTATATACGCCTGCTCTGCCACGCTAAGAACCATCACTCACCGATGGGCGGATCGTGCGACAGACCGTTCACGTTTTTGCTTCCGACCTGATACAATAACGAAACAGTGGCAGGCAAAAACTGTTCTTACGCCGACGTGCGGATACACGCACGAAATAAAACAGCGCACCGGGACCAATATATACGTAAAGCCCGCCTTCAGGCTTGTGCAAAGCGCGCAAGCAAGCGGCCTTGCTCGGTAGGGTGACCCGTCGCGGCAATTGCGGGCTCTGAACGTGATGCGCCCTGGTGCATGCTAAGCCTAACAGACGTGCCGACTTGGTTTTCACGCTCGAGGTGTTTTTCGGCATTTCGATTCCAAAAGATTTCGAATGATAACAGACGCTGGTTATCATTACATAACAGATACCGGACGGCCGATAGTAATTCGATAGAATGCAAAGCGATTCAAGAAACAGCTATACTTACAGGTTAGTTTTAGAAATGTTTACTGGCAAACGTATGAAAAGTGCCAGAAAGTGCTATACATAAAAAAAAAACGAATGATTTTTTGCAAGGTAGACAAGGCGCTATTTTTTAGAGCAATTTCACTAAATTAAAACAACAAAAAACTGTACTGCTACTCCCCCTGCTTCGGACTGCGCCTGAACAATACAAAACTGTTGGATAGCATATAGCACCAATCAGGATGTGCGCCCCGCCGTGGTGGTCTAGTGGCTAAGGTACTCGGCTGCTGACCCGCAGGTCGCGGGTTCGATTCCCGGCTGCGGCGGCTGCATTTCCGATGGAGGCGGAAATGTTGTAGGCCCGTGTGCTCAGATTTGGGCGCACGTTAAAGAACACCAGGTGGTCGAAATTTCCGGAGCCCTCCACTACGGCGTCTCTCATAATCATATGGTGGTTCTGGGACGTTAAACCCCACAAATCAATCAATCAATCAATCAGGATGTGCGCTAATCTTAGAGAGACAGAGAGAGAGAGAGGGTGATCCTGTTTTTTTTTCCTTCCCGTCTTTCCATTGCTACCTCAGCAATTGACGCCGCTCTGCATGGTTCCCGAAGTGAACGACTGAATTCGAAGCGAAGCGACAAGCACGCACTCGATATGCGTGCTGTCCCCGCCCCGCAGAATGTACGCGAGAGTTGCTGGGCAAGAACATCTTCCGGGGGAAGCAATCTAGAGGCCAATGCGCAGAACATTGGGGGCAGGGGGGGGGGGGGGGAGTATAAAACGAGGCACACAAAGACGCGGTGCACCAATCATGGCGAGAAAAAAAAAAAAAGCGTAGTAAATAAAGAGAGATGAAAGAAGCGACGAGCAAAGCGACCAAACTCTCCCGACAGAAGCACTCTGCAAAGCAAGGGCTTCACAGCTTATCGATTCTGGCACGGACCACCCCCGTTCCTTTGACGGCGTCCCGTCCAGTCCTTCTGGTCAAGCATGAAAACACGAAAGAGCTCGTGAACCGTTCAGGCGAAGAGCGTTCTTGAGAGAAAAAAACAACAACATAAAAGCGCGCACCCTGACAGAAAAAAAAAAGTGGGTAGAGGCGAGATCAAAGAGAAGTGGACCGAATAGGGGTAAAGGTGTTTGTGCGATGGAAGATGAACGCTGACGGCGTCACATATGTAGGGTTCCCAAGACGCTCGGCTTCGCCATGGCAACGCCACTACCGAGTCCACTGACTAGCGAATGCACGTCCGACCTTCTCCGCATCGAACTATAAGAGGCCCTCTTCCGACGTTAGCTCTAATTGACGCACCGAAGAAAACGTGGATAACGGTCACGTTGAAGAATTAGCCCCATATACGAGAAACCACTTGGGGTCGTCCGTGTTATAACGACTTCACCTTCAATCACATTTTCGCAAATCCTAACTAGAGTAACTCGGCATCACTCATCTGCTTGAATGCCACAGCGGCATTGCTCATACAACACACTTTTTAGAATGAGAACCAATCGTATTGAAATATTCTCTTGTGAATTAGAAGCGCTCGTTTACTCGAATATAGTTACCCTAAGCATAACTGACACAACCTTGTTTGCAAACGTTTAGCGTGAAGCTCGAAGTAGCCATTTTACAAGTATACAAGGTAAAAGCATTGGTTCTTTCCGGAAGTCGGCCTGCATACTATTTACATGAATTTCACGCATAGATTTTTTTTTTTGTTCGTGAAGGCCACTCCAAGCCACAAGGCGGAATAGAAGAGTCTCCTCAGCTCGAGATATCCTTTGGGGGAAGACGAAGCTGCAGATCGGGATCCAAGTTATGAAGGCGCGCGTTTGTGAAGTCTGTTGAGTTCCACTGTACCAGTGTGAGGTCACGTGCAAGCGAACGAAGTCTTGTAGCTGCGTCGGTTCTTAGAACGGGATGGCTGTGTATTTGGTACCGTCGTGTGCAGATATAGCGGCCTCATCTGCGCGGTCATTGCCATATATACCGCAATGACCTGGTATCACTGATATACTATGCTGTGCTGTTTCTCGATTGCTTGGTGATGAAGCCTCATTTCAGCTACTAACTGATCATTAGGTCCATGACGAAAGGGTGACATAAGACATCGAAGAGCTGCCTTCGAGTCCGAGAAGATAGACCAAGTTCTCGAAGGTTCTTCAACTATAAACTCCCGAGCTACTCCAGAGCCTACTCCTATCTCATTGGAATGGCCAGCTCTTCTGTATACGTGCACTTATTGTAGCTGCGAAGAAACCATCGCGCACCTTATGTGTGAGTGCACCCATTTCAACGCGCCAAGACAAGAACTGACTGCAGCTCTGGATAGACTGGATGATCGGCCTTTGTCGGAACAAAGGATTCTGTGTCATAGGCCGAGCCCATCCTCAGCCCAGAAGGCTTTGAAAGCTTTGCTGCGCTTTTCGCGGACAACTGGCCTCAGAGACAGACTTTAGTGTCTTATACTATTTGATGTTGCCTTTCCTCTGTCACTATTTTTGCTTACCTTCTCTTTCTCTCTCTCTCTCTCTCTTCGCAACATTTCTTTTTATCATCTTTTATTCCTCTCCCCCCTTTCCTCAGCACGGGGTAGCCAGCAGGTCTAAGAACGGGCTAACCTCTCCTTCCGCTTAAACTTTCCTCCTCCCCCTCCTCCTCGCGCATGGTTTTAGTTTGTGAATGTTGTTACAGTCAGAACGATGCGGCCCTGCAAGCTGTGTATAGTCATCGATAAAAAAAAAACCTAATAATTTTCAGTTATTTCATACACGCATGCGTCCCCTTAAATAGTCATTTTCGAACTCTTTCGAGAATTGCAAGCAGCCGAACCAACAATCGAACCCATAAACTAGTCAGAGCTCGTAAATCTGCAAACTGCTTTTCATTTGCGAGACTTCATTTGTCTTTTTTTTTAACATTTGTCGAAAGCGGTTTCACGCACCTTTATTATGACGTTGCTGCAGCACCATCTCCATAGAATGCGCGAGCGAGAGGTCATCCGTAAAGAAACTTCGGATATATTCGCGATGTTTATAGGGTCATTTCATTGCCAGTTATGCAACAAACAAACATACAAACGCCATGTATGGCAGCTTCTGAATTCCATTTTTTTTTTTAACGAAGCAGCCAAGCTGGCAATAGACATCCGAGAGGGAGCCCGCTAGGGACTTCCTACTGCGACCACCGTTATATAGCGTTGCATGGTTTATTAAAACAAGCAAAAGAGGGAGCGCCGCTCCCGACAAAACAATCTCATCTTCGCAGTTCGGCCCCCCCAAAAAAATCCCGCGAGGTCGGTCATTTTTCGACTTCCAATAACCAGCGCTGAGCTCTATTTATTTATTTATTTATTTATTTATTTATTTATTATTTATTTATTTATTTTCGGAGAGCACGGCTTTCACACTTCGGTGCACAGTCATTGCAGAGCCGCGCGTAGCCAGGGGACCGTGGCCGTACGAATGAAGCATGCGCAACTAAAGAAATTATTTCGCACCGAGAACGCGAAAGAAGAAACGACGCAGTCATTTCCCACCTACTCATGATACACAAAGACGGGCTATGCTCGCAGTTTGCGCTGTGTTCTCCCAGCTATGCACAAAAGGAGAGCGCGCACGAGGCAAAGTGGTTCACACTACTCGAAACTCGCTCGCTTTCTCGCAAGACGCAGCAGTCTCGTGGCGCCAAGGAGAAATCGGCCAGCGGCGTGCGGAGCTGCAGGAAACCGGAGTCTTAATTTTCCGGCTGTTACACCCAGAATGCGCAAAGGGCGGCCCGGGGTGGGAAAGTTGTAGTGCAGTTCTTTTTACTGTTTGCACACGCGGGTGCGGAAAAAAAAATCCACCGTTTAGAAAACGTGGTTCCACAAGTTTTTAAAGAAAGAGTATAACAAACAAGCATTTCTCTATATACGCATGCGTCTTGTTTTTAATATCCGAGGGCAGGTGCAATATCGCTCAGCGGGAATTAAAGTGAAAGCCTTAGAGTCACATGGGCCCAAAGTTACGCAAGGACAAGGTACATAGACAATGTTACATGAGTGCAAATCGTACAAATGATGTTTCACACATATTCACCCGCCAATATGTGAAGAACTCGTACATATTTGCGCTAACGGTACAATCACAAATAAGGTGTGGTCTGGAACATACTGTAAGGCACGGAAAGGACACGAGTAGGGGGTATATTTTCGCATAGCCTTAGTACATGGCTTGTTAGCGAAAGACAGATTGTACGGCAGTTTATGCACCATGCGTAGTTATCAACTAAATCGGGAAGAGAGAGAGAGAGAGGGGGGGGGGGGGTCATCGGTCGCGTATTTAGTGCGTAGAGCCCCAGGAGCATTGCTGCCAGAAAATGTCAATTTATCAACTTTTCCAAAACTATACACACGACGAAAACCTTCACGCGTCAGAGAAAAAGGTCTTTAACAAAGCTATTCCTCCCCGAAAAAGAAAAAAATCACTCTGCTGACAAAATTCAGTGAATTCCGTGCAATCAATCGCGTCGTGTATACGACACGAGCCTATCAGCTCGCAGTGGCGGATATAGTTTGGCAGTATGCATCTTGGCAAATAAGTGAAGCCCTGTAAAACAGTGAACAGAAATAATACGGTTTACTCGGATCAACCACACGTTTACACGGGTTACCCAAACGTAAACATAGCCCCAGAGCATGCCAACTAGCCCAACCGAAGTAATACAGAAAGATGGGGTGGTCAGAACACCCCAACAATGTCACGAAGTATTGCTACGTGCCAGTAGATGATTTGATTGATTGATATGTGGGGTTTAACGTCCCAAAACCACTATATACTTATGAGAGACAAAAGTGCCAGTAGATGGAGACGAAGAAGAAAAAAAAATGCTTTTCTTCTTCGTGCCAGTAGATGGAGACGAAGTAGAAAAGCATATATACTGGCGCGAGCGAATCTCTGTGGCTGGCGCTGCTCGTTTAACCGGCTGAAAATACATCTGCGACTATCCCTCCGAGTCGGTCTCCTTCTCGTAACAGTATAGAGAAGTAGAAAGGGACGCTGCTATCTTCCTTCCAGAGCAGCCAGTTATATTCAGCGGGTAACTATAAGGCAACTTCCAAACGCTGGCCTAAGTGTGCGTTGCGCATTCAAGGATTTCATAGAGAGATGAAACTCGCTTATATAAATGCACACGCCGCTCTAAAATGAAGCCTTTTCGTCCATGCAGCGAGGCTCGCCAAGGCAAGACGGCGACGTGCAGTTCCCGTCTTATCGCTGAGCGCCGTCTGCGTAGTGTCATTGCCTTCGGGTCATAAACGGCATCGCCTAGGAGAAACCGTATACATTCCCTCCACGGCGACCTCCACTGCAACGGCAGTTAATCGTAATCCCATTTTGTGGCCAGTCCGGGGTCAACGTGTAGCCATTACGCAGACGCGCCGGCAAACGTATACGCCTGCGGGCAGTAAGTATTTCGTCACCTTCCATCGTACATGAGGTGCTTAACCAGACGGCTCACGTGCTCCATCACTTTACATCGTCGATAAGGAGGCCTCGCTCCTTGTATACACATGTACGCTGCACACGGTATAGTAATGATTGATTGATTGATTGATATGTGGGGTTTAACGTCCCAAAACCACCATATGATTATGAGAGACGCCGTAGTGGAGGGCTCCGGAAATTTTGACCACCCGGGGTTCTTCAACGTGCACCCAAATCCGAGCACACGGGCCTACGACATTTCCGCCTCCATCGGAAATGCAGCCGCCGCAGCCGGGATTTGAACCCGCGACCTGCGGGTCAGCAGCCGAGTACCTTAGCCACTAGACCACCGCGGCGGGGCATAAATAAATAAATAAATAAATAAATAAGGAAAGAAAGAAAAAGAAAGAAAGAAAGAAAGAAAGAAAGAAAGAAAGAAAGAAAGAAAGAAAGAAAGAAAGAAAGAAAGAAAGAAAGAAAGAAAGATGCAATTACAGAATGCAGCGTTCGTGTGCGTCCTCGCGTGTGCGTGCAGCTCAACTAGCTGCCGCCCAAACGGACCGCTCATACGCATATACACAGAGCGCGACGGCGGCATGAAGCCCCGTCGTTCGGTCCCGGCACACCTTCGGTCACGCTACGAGGCGCGGACATCGCCGGTTCTGTTTGCCCACGGTAAGCAATTCCTGGAGGCTCAAACAACTGCTCGCGTGTATACGCCGCCACATACACAACAGGCGCCGATTCTGCGCCTGCGAAATCGCAAGGCCCGTATCACGTCCACGTCCCTCTGTCCACTCTCCATCAGGCCCGTTTCTATAGCCTGTTCTGTTGATGCACTCAGCGATTCCCAGCATCCGAAGGTTAATCGAACATTCAATAAAATGTTACCTGCGGCTTTTAAGGAAGGAAGGAAGCAACAAAAAGGGAGAAGGCAGGGAGGTTAACCAGAAAGACATCCGGTTGGCTACCCTACACTGGGGGATTAGGCAAGGGGACAAGAAAGACGAGAAAGAGGGAAGAGAGGGAAAAAAGGGGGTGGGGGAGAGACTGACAGTAATTTCACTGCAGCGTGTAGAACTCTACCGCATGTCAGAGGCGTTCACACAAGCCTGTCTTTCTCAGGAAACGCAGCAGGGCTTTCACTGCCTTGTGGGCTGTCGAGGCATGTGTACGTTGCTGCGGCTTTTACTTGCCAAAATAACCATAGGGCTCGACAAGGGACGCCGTATAGCGGAGGGGTCCGGAAATTCGTGCCATCTTGTGTTCTTTAACGTGCTCCGACATGTACACGGGCTTCTGTCATTTCGCTGCCCGCCACCGAAATGCGACCGCCACGGGCGGAATTCGAACCCGAGACCTCCGGGTCAACAGCCGAGCAACCTCATAACCTCTGACCCACCACGGCGAACACTCGATCTTCTAGATCGAAGGGACAAAGCGGTGTTCACACTATGTCCCACTACAACGTGACCTGAGACTAAAGCTTCCTGTATATTATGTAGAACTAAAACATAGCACGATGTGCTAAGGACAACTGTCACTAACGCAACCCTCCCCCCGTACACACACTTTTACTAGTATTGTAAGATGGTTTGTTTACAGACTTGGCTCACTGCGGTACACGATATCAAATTTCAAAGCATAGAAAATATATGACGCCCCCCCCCCTCCTCTTTTTTTTATGAGCCATAGTTAATGGAATAACATTACTGCTCGAACGAGTATACAAAACAACACCATCGACAATCGGAAAATAATACTATCTTGAACGCCTAAAATTTCATCAGAACGGGAATCCAGGACACCAGAAAGAACACGTGGCACTTAAAAGAATACACTGCGAGAGACATTGCATTGCCGCTTGCGGTGCGGTTGCCTTGACTACCCTGTATTGTCCCTGTCCGAAGCGAATTACAACAACGCGTGTACGCTGAAAGCAAACTGACCCAGAGACATAGATGAATAATAAAAACAAAATACGGGAAAGCATGCTCGTTCATTCCTGATGCAACCTATTCGCAAAAATGAAATTTGCGTCGATCTTCCGGATGCAGCGAGACGTGTGCACACAGTCTAGTAAAAATATTGAGCCCTCTTGTCTCATCTTTGAGCGAAAGCTCTATGCAGAAAGATTACGTGAAATCAATTTAAAGAACCATTGGTGGCGGAAAAAAAAAGCCATAGTATCCTAATGATGCCAGGAACGAATTTTCGTATCTTGCCATGATCACTATAGTGGCGAGCGAAAGTTAGGAAGCAAGTGGCTCAGTTTCAGTGCACGTATAGTCGTGTACAGACAACGCTTTTGCGTTTGCCTATAGGTAAACGCAGAAGCGATAGGTTGTCTCAATAAGGTGATCGTCAAACGCGCGGTCGACATTGGAAAGTGTAAGTACCTTTATTGCCTCGGGCAGGAAGAGCGAGAGGGAAGGAAGCTGTAAAAGCAGCGCAGTTCATCGGGGAAAAGCTGCGCAGTGAAAAAAGCGGTGCAACGGCCAATGCTGCAAACCGTTCGAAAATGAAGTTCCAAAGCCGCATCGATCGCCTCGGCGGCAGAACGAGCGGCGAAACAAGCGCAAACGCAGGTGGAGTAACGCACAACGGAGACTCGATAAGCGGCGTTACTGCCATCATCGAACCGAGAAAGTACTCCAAAACAAAGGCAAAAAAAAAACAAAGAAAAACGCGACAGTCAGCCTATCAGGACTGCACGGCATATGGAACACGAGAAGCGCGACGCTAATGGTCCCAATGGCATATCAATCATGCGTCCATATCATTCCGTCCTCCCTGCCTGTCTTGCTTCGTTTTCGACCATTTTGCCATTGCGTGCATTTACTGCGGCACTGAGCATTCGTTGCTCGGTTTTCATACAATATTTTTCTTTGCACTTGCACGCACTCTTTCCACATCGCGCTTTGTGTTTGCTCAACGACTGGCAAGACGTGCCGAGATTGACGGGACTAGAGTTGAAATGTTACTAGAGTGCGCTGTCCAGTTTACCTTCTTACATCACCATTTCTTTTTTTTTTCTGTTTTTGGCTCCGGCATCATCATAGAAACATACGAACTCACCCGATTTCCCCTATCTCCGAGGCAGTTGGAACTTCATATGTGCACGATGGCTGCCTGCTTGAACCATTAAAACATTCACAGTGCCACATATTCACTTCTTAAAGACGATCGAACCTCCTTTGCTTTGTTTTTTTTCTTTCTTTTTGTTCTTCAAAAGCTTGAAACGACGTAAGTGAAGTGACAGCGCGACGGCTCAGGCCGTAACGTAGAGAAACGTATTTCGCGTATACGGTATTTCGCGTATACGGTATTTCGCGTATACGGTATTTCGCGTATACAGCGGTTGCGTATACGCAACCGCCATAGCGAGAAGGCCGACTCGTTCAACCACGCGTTACGCTCGATGGGTCAGTCTCGAAAAAACATGCTTCAGACGACGACCACTGCAACGCTGACCGCATTATTGCTGAGTGATGCTATAGGTATTGCCGTAGCGTGTTCTACTGAGAATGTGAAGATCGCTTATATAGAAGCATAAAGAACAGGCACTGTTGCTTACAGGTATACATGCTTGTACTCAGAGAAAACGAGACAACGTAGCATTAAATTATGAGCACGAACTATAGCGAGGAACATGTCAGGAACTCGATTGTGCCAGTCTGTTACTTTGCACTGGAGATTAAGGACGGAGAAAATAGGTGGTGAATCTGAGAACAAGAGTAAGGTATATACACAAATTCAGCGTCGCAGCATTCATGAGGATCACGCATGGCATTTTGTGTTTTTTTTCCCTCGCTTTACCGTGGCATAGAAAATATTTTCGCGATTTGTTTATGTATTCATACAGGAGCTCTTACTGCGCTGCAAAAGCAAAAGAAGCCATTAATGGAGAGCATCCCGTTGACTATATACCACATATACACACGGACACGGGTGAGCATTAGCGATCAGTTTGGTTTAGTCGAACGCACACAGTAAGATGAAGGTGGTGTGCGTTTACTAAACACGACAGGGAAACGGAATGAATTAACATGGACAAGTGCGTTTTTGAGCCTGAAACAAGCATGAACCCTCTCGCCCAGCTACAAGTTTTATTGAACACAGAGTAACGCCGGATAAAAATATTCGTTACAATGTAGCAGCTCACACAAAGCTAAAGGATTACATCATCAAGTTAATGATAAAGTGGGATATCAGAAGAAAAAAAAGTGACCCGTTCGCACACGTTAGATCGCACCAGCACATGTTTCCAGACAGCTGTTGGTACAAATGAGCCCAAGCCTCCGGATGAATTTGCCCTAAAACAATTAAGACAGCATTCATTAGGAAGAGTGAGTGCACTCTGGAAAGTTAAAAGACTCCGATTTCGGCTGTGCAGCTATAGCTCACTCAAGTTTGTGCGTCGAAACAGCGATTTAACAAGTATTTAGTTGTCGAGCCCATGGTTCCACGCAGCAAGAGACCCCAGTTCCCACTGTTTCTATCAAACAATCATTGACGGGACGATCAAAGCGTTATCCTCGGCCGATCGGCTTGTCCTAAGCCCAGCGCTCCTCGAAACAGAGCATCGCAGATACTATCGGACGGCAGTTCCGATGAACACAGGCGTACACTATAGGCAACTTAACAAATAAAAGTGCACAAGCGAAGCGAACAAAAAGTGGGAGAGAAGCAGCGTGTAGAAAAAAGAAACAAAAAGCGGGAACGGAGGACCCGTCAGAATTGAACAGGGCGCTTCATCCGAGCGCGGTCTATCTTGTCGATACGGAACGAATCTGGGCCCACGATGCCTGCCCCTTCTCGGGACCGTATGAAGGTCGTCAGTGTCTCTACTTTCTTCCAATGCGCGGCACTTCATGGAGAGCTTCCGACCGCACAGAGCTCTTTAATTAAAGAGACACTGGAGCGAGACAATTATCTGTTTATATTGACATATTGCACTCTGTGGCCAATTTCATTGATTTCATCATCATCCGATTATTAATCGAGCAGAACAGGGGTCACGAACACGGGGCCCGCACATGACAATCTTCGATCCATATTTATCGCATGGCTGACTTTCATAGCGCTGCTAAATGGTGCCCCCATCATCAGAACACGAGGTTCGATGATTGACAATGCCCTGAAGAACAAGCAGGGTAAAATAAAGTGCACCATGCAGGTTAGTTACTACGCTACAGCGAGTTTAAGGATGACACTCAATAACGCTCGGAATACGGACGCCAACGCTATTGGGGGAGCTTTAGAATACCATTTGCAAGCGCTGCGGGCGTTACGGGCGTAGCGGGCTTCATACGAGTTTTAGAATAGCGTTCGCCCTGCTGCAAACCGCAACGCACGATCACAGCAACCGTATAGCCTCGAAACCAGCGTTTGCGGGCCACATGCGGGCCGTGATCGCCGCACGCTATTTCGGATATTCTGTGTGCGGGCCGCGAACGCCGACTCGCGTAACACGCATGCGCAGTGGCAGTGACCGCACCGCAAGGGCTCGCGGTGCGCTATTCTCCCCATTAACGATGATTGATTGATTTGTGGGGTTTAACGTCCCAAAACCACCATATGATTATGAGAGACGCCGTAGTGGAGGGCTCCGGAAATTTAGACCACCTGGGGTCCTTTAACGTGCACCCAAATCTGAGCACACGGGCCTACAACATTTCCGCCTCCATCGGAAATGCAGCCGCCGCAGCCGGGATTTGAACCCGCGACCTGCGGGTCAGCAGCTGAGTACCTTAGCCACTAGACCACCGCGGCGGGGCCCTATTAACGATGCCGTATGAACGGTTAAGCCTTTGAAGTAATTGAGAACATGCAGCCTCTCGAACACGTCGCAAATCAATAGACTTTTCAACGTGCGCTTTTTAGTACTTAGCATATGCAATACTATGACTTCAAGTCATTTAGCTTTCCAGCTACGCAGAGAAAGAGTGTCTCTTTACGGGGTACTAAATAGGTTTCCCCCGACATGGTGCTTTCGTTGAGTGTGGTGGAGACATAAGTTATAAGCACAGTAAACGACAAATACAGAACGCACACGCGACGCCAAACACAGGACACCTACACTTTCCGAACACGCATGAAATATTTCTGAATTTCCCAACCAAGGATAATCAATGACTTAACAAAACAGAGAGCTCAGATATTTGGTTCGTATTCACGCTGAAAGAGTGAGCCTGCGGAAACGGGCAAAAGAAAGAAGCTTCTGGTGCAATTGACTTCTCTCTCGTGTCCGTGCTAGCACGCCCAGCCCTTTAGCGCGATTCATGGCAATGCCCAACGCCGATGCGAGTCTTCAAGAAGCGCGCCCGACCCTTAAAAATAGTCACAAGTTCTACGGTCGCTATTTTTAATTACCTGTCGAAATTGGCCTCGTCGGAAAGCTTTAAATGATTATATTTCACATATAAAAGGCCTAACTTGGCTGACATTATATATGTATAGTTGCAAGTACTTCATTATTTTTTTTTAATTCTTGTTCACCCTCTTCTGGAATCTCTTGACCCTATTCCCCATCTCTATACAGAGTATTGATTAATATGTGGGGTTTAACGTCCCGAAACCACTATATGATTATGACAGACGCCGTAGTGGAGGGCTCCGGAAATTTAGACCACCTGGGGTTCTTTAACGTGCACCCAAATCTGAGCACACGGGCCTACAACATTTCCGCCTCCATCGGAAATGCAGCCGCCGCAGCCGGGATTCGAACCCGCGCCCTGCGGGTCAGCAGCCGAGTACCTTAGCCACTAGACCACCGCGGCGGGGCTCTCTATACAAAGTACCAGCGGTATATAGAAGCCGACAAACATACTTGTTTCCAATAAAGGGCATCGCCCTCGCTCAAGTATGGACAGTCATGCTTGTAGATGTCATGTTTCTAAAAAGACCAGCTCGTCGCTGCTCAGACCACATGACACAAACCAGGGCACGGCCGCCACCTACAAGCGGAGATAAAATAGCAGCGACAAGGCATAATATCATTGAGAACATACAAGCAATGATGTCGAGGCCTCATTACTCGGCATCAATGTCTGTTAGTTCTCGTTGGTATTGGACCTAACAACAACAAAAAAACGAGCCCTTAAAGCTACACTTCTCTCCTTAATCACAAGGCAGGTCATCGACATCTTCCCTCGATTCCGTCTAAGCCACGTCATAACTTGCACAGACGATACGTACACGGCTCGTTTTACGAGGAAATTTCTCCGGCGCTTCTTACGCGACCAGTTTTTTCCTTTGGCCCTGCAGCCCACGCGGTCCATCCTCGGATGGCCGTATCCTATATATGTACAGCGTGGACGAGAACCGGCTGCATTCAGCATGGTTTATGACCGGACGGTGATGTTGCGTGGCCGACGCAAAACATATAGCAGCGTTGACGACGTCTTTTGGCGCGTGATCAGCGACGAACGACAGGCGGCCCTAGACAGATGGAAGTGGGACAATCGGTCGATAAATAAGCGAGGCGCGAGCCACCGCGTTTCCCTTTGTAGCGGCTGCTCGGATGCTGAGCGCTCGGAATTGGCCTGTCAATCGCCTGCCAGGCGAGCTCCGTGTTAATACGACTGCGGACAATGGGAAAAAAAAAAGCTTTGTAACGTGGTTGCAGCGCAACGATTCGAATGACGTGTCGACATTACTTGGCAAGTGTACGCGTTTTCCCCAGCGATCGTATCACACAAGCTCGGAAATAAACCTTTCCTGTTCCGACTGGCTTGCTTGCTTGCTTTAAAGAGGCTAAATCATCTCGGCTACACCATTCGTTTAAATTCTGTTGAAAAAAGGGCGGATGGTTGCCCAAGAACTAAACTGGATGAATGAATAAACACAGCAAAAATTATACGAGCAATGAAAAATAAGATGACAACGTAGTGTGTACTTATATAGACTGGCTAGCCCCGCCACGGTGGTCTAGTGGCTAAGGTATTCGGCTGCTGACCCGCAGGTCGCCGGATCAAATCCCAGCTGTGGCGGCTGCATTTCCGATGGAGGCGGAAATGTTGTAGGCCCGTGTACTCAGATTTGGGGGATCGTTAAAGAACCCCAGGTGGTCAAAATTTCCGGAGCCCTCCACTACGGCGTCTCTCATAATCATATGGTGGTTTTGGGACGTTAAACCCCACAAATCAATCAATCAATAGACTGGCTAGTCATGACCTTCTGCGCTTTTATGCGACTCATATTACGCTGAGTGATCACTGTACTCACCGTTGCGCAAGTATTTCACACCAACTTGCCCAGACAGTGTTACAAGAACGAAAAAAAAAAAACGGAGTTTACATCAGTTCACAGCTGGAACAGCGCGTCTTCACACAAGCTCTCTGTACGCCGAGAGGTTAAGACGACATGTAACGCTCCTGATGAACTGTACTTTCCTGGAAGCAACTTCGAAGCAGGCATCGCAATGCGTGTCTTCTAATTATTTTTCTCCGAGTGTGCGTGTGTCAAGCCGAGCTGCTGTTACAGCTACAAAACCACACCGATTTCATCGTCTCCTACATAAGGTAAGTATTGCAGAACTGCATTCTTTCGAGGATTACGAGATGGGGAAACAATGATTGGAAAAAGCTTGCCGAGTCCACAAAGGTATACTGAGCGCTGAAATTTCATGTATACTGTGGATGCAGTTACAGCTAATAATGGATATCATCATGATCATCATCATCATCAGCCTGACTACGTCCACTGCAGGACAAAGGCCTCTCCCATGTTCCGCCAGTTAACCCGGTCCTGTGCTTGCTGCTGCCAATTTATACCCGCAAACTTTTTAAACTCATCTGCCCACCTAAGCTTCTGTCTCCCCCTAACCCACTTCCCTTCTCTGGGAATCCAGTTAGTTACCCTTAATGACCAGCGGTTATCCTGTCTACGCGCTACATGCCCGGCCCATGTCTATTTGCTCTTCTTTATTTCAACTATGATATCCTTAACCCCCGTTTGTCCCCTAATCCACTCTGCTCTCTTCTTGTCTCTTAAGGTTACACCTACCATTTTTCTTTCCATTCCAATAATGGATAATGAACACTCGAACGGCGCACTTAGGTGCCGGCCGGACGTAAATAAGTGCACCATCGTTTTCAAAGCAGCCCGGATTCGCGCGGGCAGAGCTGCGCGGCTGACCGAGCCACAAGCTACGGCTGACTGCGCACATGCAGACAGGAACGTTAGTTGACGCAGTATATAAGAGCGAAGGACGCATGCACGACTTCGACAGCTCTCACCCATACTTTTTTTTTTCTCCCGGCGGGCGACCTCGCACGAAAGGCTTGAGCAGGTTCGTCCTGGTTTCCTTCGAGCACCGACGACTGCGGCAACCAGTCGCACCGGTTGTGATCTTCAGACTACGTGCTCGTTTCTCGAAGGGCGGAAAAAAAAACGCGCATCTCGATCGTCGTGCAGACGCACACCTTTTTGTGGCGAAATGCACGTATACACGAGCGACTCGCTGCACCGCGAGTGTGAAGTGGCAACGTCGCGCTATAGGGGAACGCATAGCACGGGAACTTGGAAGGGACCGTTTGAACACGGTTCAAATAGAGCTGGTTTCGACTGGCTACAAGCCGCAGAGCAGTTAAAAGGGAAGGACAACCGAATCTGCAGCGGTGTAGCACGCTGAACGTTTCGCACTCGCAGTATATAAGCGTTACCAGCTCACATCGCAGAACTGTCCGATTCATCATCTTTTCAACATGCACTCAAAACCTTTCTTGAAGTTCTATGATGACGCATAAATCTTTATTTTGTTTTTTTTTCTATGTTTCTCTCTGTATTTTTTTCTTTTTCTTTTTTTCCACACTGTTGTTGAGTGTACTGATCGCGCTTTTTTGTCCTTGTTTAATGTTTTAAAGTGCGATTCGCGTGAACCCCTTTTTTCGTTCAATGCAATCTATTGTTGTTTGGCGTTGTTTCTGGATTGCACTTTCAGTTTCTCGATGCAGTAGACATGTATACCATCTCTGCCTTCATTTATGTTCTGTACTGTACTTGTGATCATAACCCCACTCTATCCCCCCCCTATGTAATGCCCATTGAGGCCTTTAGGGTATTTAAATAAATAAATAAATAAATCACTGAACGGAAAGAGATAATCACTGAACGGGACGGTGGGTTCCGCTTACGCATAAGAACTTGCTGCGAGAGGTGCACCGTTTATTGGCGATACGAATGACCGCGACCTCGGCGTAAGCTGTACGATCATGGCATTCTTAAAGACATTTCAGCGCGAACGAGATAGAGCACAAAGAAGAAGACACAAACCAGAAGAAGACACAAACAAACGCTGTCTAACATGTGAAGTTTATTGAAGGAAATTTCAACCACCTTCGAAACCAGAAACGCGTGCGCATAAATTACCTGTGATCAAACGGAACTCGCACAACTCACGTAGTGCAGACAGGCAGACAGGCGGCTCAGATATGCAATCTTCTCGCGCATCTTCAATGAAATACGCTTCCGCGAGTTGATTGATTTGTGGGGTTTAACGTCCCAAAACCACCATATGATTATGAGAGACGCCGTAGTGGAGGGCTCCGGAAATTTTGACCACCTGGGGTTCTTTAACGTGCACCCAAATCTGCGCACACGGGCCTACAACATTTCCGCCTCCGTCAAAAATGCAGCCGCCGTAGCCGGGATTCGAACCCGCGACCTGCGGGTCAGCAGCCGAGTACCTTAGCCACTAGACCACCACGGCGGGGCACGCTTCCGCGAGTTCCCGTGCCCTATGTTTGTACATGATGACAGTCGCTACAAATCACTACAAATGGCGTCCGCTATATACTTCCCTTGGCTTCATTATCGGTTGGTTGTCATTAAGGCGCAAAGAAGAAGGCGTACGAGACACACAGTCCCCTTGTGATGTGTGTCTTGCGTGCCTTCTCCGTGCCGTCTTACATGCTGTGATAACGGAAACACGTAACCGCATAAGCTAGCGATTTTCGCAACACTGCTTGGCACGATGAATTAAGCACTACAGGAAGAGAGCAGGGGAGCAAACACCGCTGCTATACTATAGCGAGACCGACGCGAGGCTTCGGTGTTTATACCGCAATGCAGCATCATGTATATTTAACGTACGCGGCTATGTCACCAGTTAGCGAGGGGAAGCGAGTACGACCGGTATATATCAGCAAACTTAAGCGGGAAGCGAGTGCAGGTACCTGCTCAGTGTGCCAGTTCACCGCACGCTCCTTCCTCGGTTGCTCTGATGCATTCACTTCATTATCGAAATCTCTGCAGTCCGCTCACAAACGGCGTCGAACAGACGCCTTCGTCCAATAAAGTGTACTACATGAACGCAAATATCCCGCAATTGATTGATAGATATGTGGCGTTTAACGTCCCAAAACCACCATATGATTATGAGAGACGCCGTAGTGGAGGGCTCCGGAAATTTAGACCACCTGGGGTTATTTAACGTGCGCCCAAATCTGAGCACACGCGGGGCTACAACATTTCCGCCTCCATCGGAAAATGCAGCCGCCGAAGCTGGGATTCGATCCCGCGACCTGCTGGTCAGCAGCCGAATACCTCCTTAGCCACTAGTCCACCACGGCGAGCCGCATGTAACGAAGACCAATACAACGGAACTATAGGAAATGATATATAGAGCACGCTTATAGTCCCCGCCTGGTAGCTTACAGACAGTGTCAAACGGTCGCAAAGTGTGCGAATATACCACGATGTAAAATGTACGCGACTTATGCTTTTCGGACAACAAAGACAAAAAGAGAAAGAAAAAGGAAAGACAAAGAGGTCAACCAGAAGAAAGCTCCGGTTTGCTTCAGACAACAGAGACTCGTATAGATGTATAGACGTAGATCGACAGGGCTATCCATCGCAGGGAAAAGTTCTGCCAGCATCGCCACGCCGAGGAGAAACTTGGAACACAAGGTCCAAAACAGGCAGCAGTTAAACGAAGCACAATCATGAAAGCAAAGAAAGAGTACTCGGTGACCGTGGTGCTGACAGCTGCAAAAGCGTGTACCTCTGCTCGTGGTAGTGAGTGTACTGGACGCCTGCCTGCCTAAACAAGACGCGCATGCACAGTGCTTCAATGAAAACGGAGCAAAGACAACGCTTTAGACTATCATAGCATTGTTTTCGGATGTTTAACAGTACTCTAAACACATCGCGCATGTTTATGTCGTAAAGCCTAGCTGGAGTGTGCAGACTAGTTAGCGTGAATTGAGCTGACGACCACAGCATTCCGTGCATGAGCAAATCGTCGGTGAAGTCATTGTAAATTAATATCATGTAGTTTAAATTCATGTAAAGTTAACATTTAACACTTTATTATGTGTTGCCGACAACACAGTGTGTTCGGCTTTTACAAAGCCTCATGTCACCGCTGACGACATGTTTTTTGGCCAAAAGAAGAACATCACCTTGGAAGCACATTCTCGTGCATATTCACTGAACAAGAGAGAAAGAAAAAAAATGTGAACTGGTATAGACTGACTAACCTGATCGTTATACGCGGTTAGAGCTATACTGAGTTGAGGGAGGAGGGTAGAAGAAAAATCATATATTAATGATGCCAGATAGAAAGCAGTCACAAATTAACCACAAGTAGTATGACCACTTATGAATATTTGAACGACGAACTCTTCACTGCATCTTCGCCTCCGCACACAGTGAACTTTCAGTGATACACTCTCTTTTTCCAAGCGCCTCACAGCCGAGAAGGAAGGCTGGCGAACAACCTCCTCTACACCGAAGTCCGTGAGTGAGAGGTCTCATATCAACGAAGGCAAAAACCTTCACCAGGAAAAGTCCAACCCGGTAAGGTGGCCAACACACCGCGAGCACAGAGGGCGCGGCCTGCGCTCAGGGACTTAGCTCCTCGACTCGACTTTCACCCTTCACTTGACAGAGCTGAGCACTGCGCCGCTGCTCGGCTGAAAGGCGACGCTGCGCTATTCAAGAATCGCAGCAGATTATCGCTGATATGCAGCGACTTTCCCTGCCTAGAGATGGCGCTCCCACCGGCCTTCTCAAGTGAAGGTGAAGCGTTGAGTGGAGGGACGTTCTAGAATACGGGGGTGAGAGTGTAGTGCGCGTACGCGCCAAGGCGGGCGCTCTCGCTCGTCTCGTTTTCTGGGTACGCTCGTGACCCGGCCTCGTCGGTCAGCGGCGGGTCTGGCCGCCCAGACAGGTTGGGCCTGGCCCGAGAAGAACGCCGCCGTGACGTCACCAATGCGCCCACCGCTAACGTTCCCCACCATCTGGCAAACCCCCCTTTCACCTTCGTCTGGCGGCTCGGAGGAGAAAGACCCGCACACACCGGTCGGCAGGTATGTGGCACGGAAGGAAGAATGCCGCCGAAAGAAAAGGAAAAAAAAATAAATAAAACAAAAGAACAACCATGCGACCCAAGAGGTTTCCTGCTCTTTTTTGCCGTTCGAGCTGAGCGGCCACGATCCGGTGGCGCAGAGAAAATGGCCCGCGGCGAGGCAATGCCGCTTGCTGCCTTCGCGTAATGGAACGCCGAAGTGACTCAAAAACTTTTCATATTTGTACTTCAAAAAAAAAAAAGAAAGCTCTCTCCGAAGCTTATGCTAATCGAAGTACATCACATTCATAAACGTGTGCACGCCTTATTCAATGAATGCAACAGTTAAGAATGTTGCATTCATCAATAAAGAAGACAAGGCGTAGAAACACGGACACAAGAAGAGAAGACGAGATTGCGCACTTTTTCTTATAAACCCTTGTCAACTAACTGGGTTCTATGACGTTCAGTGTAATCTAGTTACTGCGAGGGAATGACACCCGGAGATGGGAGACGTAGCGAAGCACCACGGTTGGTTAGGTTCGCATCGTCATATAAAGAAGACACCAATCTGAGAATAGTAGAGTCATTCGCTTTCGTCTTGTAAATACATTCAGGAGCAGGCCAAAGCAATCCCTACTTGCCTTAGCGTCGCGAAAGATTCAAAACTGAAAGCCAGCGTAATTTGGACGGGCATCATTTTGAATGCTCAGTCTGCTGAAAAGGGGTTCATAAAGCAGCATTCCCGGGCACTGCTACTCGGACTGAATCTGCTCGTGAACGACAATAAAGATATAGTGTTCTGCGGAATGGTTTTTATGAAGGCAGCTAGCAGCCAAAAACGATGTTCCTGGCGGCACACGAACGGAAACAGCTCAACGTGTCTCAACTATGGAGCTTTAGAGCAAACTTCTCTTTCCCCGATGCTACACCAATTGTACCTCTAATTCGTGAGGCGCTGCAATCACTAATTAAAAGCATTCGCCACATTGACCATCAATGTTTATTTATTTGGTGCACAACGACAGCCTCATATAAAAGAAATATTTTTGTTCTTTTCGGTCCGCCGATAGTAAGGTGCGTTTATTTTCAAACAAATAAATAATAGTACTAACAAGAAAGATATCTGCGAGACAATCAACCCATTTTCGATGCATGAACGCACAGTACTAAAGTGAACTGGCTTCGTGAAGAAAATTCCAACTAAAAAATCAGGCGAACGCCGAAACGAACAAACAGTGAACGGGGTCATATGGATAACGTCCTTTTAAACATATATAACTCCTGCAGAACGCGAAGAAGCTTATTTTCCAAATAATCGCTCAACGCTAAATTAAGGTGAGAACAAACACATGCCCGTGCGTCTGAGAACGCCCCGAAAAGAAAAAAAAGGAAAATAAATGCGCGCATAACTGTTTCAACACAAAGCATTTGAGATAGCGTTATAGCTCGATAATCAGATCATGTCCCATTTCGAATATACGCTGTGTACGGCGGTTTCTATGGGCCCTGTTTTCATTAAACCTCGATTTACTTACACCTCAGTTGTTGCCAGCTCTACGAGAACAACGTTTACTGGCGTTAAGACAGAGATGAAAGCAAGCGAAAGGGGTAAAGAAAGAGGGAAGGGGGCGGCAACTCAATTTTTTGAAAGCCGAAGCTGAATCCAATGGTCTATCACTTCAAAAAGGGTGCTGCTCAAAATTAACGTGTGCAGTGAAAAGATTCTTTCACCAGCGAAATAAATTAATGAATAATTCTTCGGTACATATTCTCGCTCGTCTAAATGTTGGGTCTCACGTGGCCTCGGGATAAAGCTTTCCAATGCGTACATTTACAAGCGTTGTTGCGAAGGCACGTGCATTTCCGATTCTGTCAGGGCAGCCAGTGAACAGTTCGTGCGTAGACGAAGTTTCCCAACAGCGCATTCAGAGGCACGGCTCTTACATTCACCAACAAACCTGCCTTTTAGAAACAAAAGCGCTTCCCAACGAACGGCACGAAGTAAAGAATCGAGTCACGCACGAAATGCGCCCGATTTCCGAGACGTGGGGAAAAAAAGAGTATCGAGCTTGTTCACTGTCGTATACAGAGCGGACAATACAGTCACGCATTCGGACTGCCACTTCGTCGAGAGTGCCCACAGAAGGATTCGGTTGCGCGAGCCTTGCCTATACGGAGTCACGGACAGGGGTGCACGGCGGCCGTGTCCATTGCACCTTTTTATTTATTTTGTCGTCGTCCCTATTGTGTACTCTCGTTCAATGAAATCGATGCGCACGCTACAGAGATAACCACACTCACCGGGTAAAGTTTCACACCTTGCCCTTTAATTCCACTTCAGGTGCGTCACGATTAGCACGGGTGTATTGTAAGTGTATTCGTGATAGAGTGCGGCGTCACCCTTTGCAAAAGTGGCTGAAACGGCGCGATGAATTGGCTGATAAAACACCACTCGCGTACGACCTTGTCTATTAGACATGCAATATTGAATGAACGACAGTGCGAGCAAACGCTACACTGTAAACAGAAATAAGCCGAGATGGGAGTAAATGACCTTGTCCTCTAGCGCACGCCCCGATGGGAGTTTTATAAACACCGTCCGGAGCGAGTAAAAAATTTACTCCCCATTAGGCAGAAAGTTTTTTCATGGTGCCAGGGGGGGGGGGGTTATTTACATCCGGCGTTACACGACGACATGTGCCGAGTTCATCCCTACCAGGGAGTAAATAATTGGGGCAGGGGCGTTTTGTGGGCTCATGTGCCGGAGAAACTCCCATCTCGGCTAACTTTTGCTTACAGTGTATAAGCCGGCCGATAGCAGCACACCAGAGGGCAGCACGCAGGGTCAACTGAACTGGCGCACGATTCCACACGATTTCTATAGATTTCTTTGGAAACCCCTGAGAAGACAGATACAGCATTCCCGCGTCCTTTTTTTTCTTTCTTTCGCTTTTATGTTGAATCATTACCAGAACATCCCTTCGGGAATTGTTAGCTTCAAAGTCATGTTAAATTTTATTATACTAACCGCTATACGTTAAGTGTAGCTGCCAAAAGCAGGTTCTCGCTATTTCATCTACCCCCTTGTAGAAAAAATTATCAGCATTGTTGCTTAAGGTTCGTTGTGCTCTGTCTAGCCCTCATACCATTACCCCGATTGGAGGGCAGCAAACCCTGCACTCGTATACACTTAACCTCTTCCTGCTCTGTCTGGTTTGTTCTCGCATTTCTTAAAGTAGTTCGTCCGGTTAGACTTTGTTCACGCTGTTTTGTTTTCTTTAATCTTTGGAAATTAAAACCGTGTGCCTGTGTACTTCGATCAGAGACGCTCGAGCTTTCTCAAGTTAACGTATGCGCCGGGCAGAGACGAAGCATGCCGCAGCGCACAAGCAAAAGCGAAAGACAGCACTGCATGCGAAGGCGCCTGCAGTCGAGTCATGACGAGCGCCGCACCGGCCGCAGTCGAGAGGATCGATCGCGTTATCCGTAACCCCGTAAAAGAAAGAAAAAAAAGGGGGAGGGGGGACTGCCTAATAAAGCAGTAAAGAAAGAAGAACGTCTACCGGCAATTTTGTTGTTCGTCAGAGGTGAACGAACGCCCTTAGGGATCCACGGTCACAGGGCGAGAAAGCATGCGTCGAGTGAAGACGAAGGCTCTCGAAACGAGCGGCACGCAAGAAGCTGATGTCGCGGCGGCGGCGGCGAACGAACGTGAGCTGTAAAAGACGCGTCAAGACACGGCGGGGAACACACGCGCCCAGAATGCGCATTGCGTTTTGCGTCACAGAATGTATCAGATGCGAAGCAGCTCTTCGACTCACGTGTGTCAACGCCGTACGTATACAGCCGGCCAGAACTTTAGCTATCGAGCGCCGCGGCCACTGTTTTGTATGTCAGCGTCATATGATGGAATGAAGTTGCGAATAGTCGTTTTGTGCGCATTTGCCTTGTGGGCATGCACATATCCGCACCATTTCCGGAACTTGACTTCAGTCACATAGAAAAGATACATAGAAAAAAAACTGCGGCTTGTTTGATTGATATGTGGGGTTTAACGACCCGAAACCACCATATAATTAGAGACGCCACAGTGGATGGCTCCGAAAATTTCGACCACCTGAGGTTCTTTTACGAAAAACTGCCGCTTGTGGACAATAGTTAAAAATTTAGCCGACTGTGCGTGCGTCCGTACGAACGCACCACAACGCGTTTTCCTCGCCCCAGGTGTTGGAGCGGTGCCAAGCAGGTCACGCCACACCTGCGCGTTGACGTCACGCTTCCCTCACAGGTGCGCGCTGACCTCACTGTCCCCCTCACTTGCAACACGCTCGCCGCAGCGCCCGCAGCTGCCGGATCCTCCGCCCGCTCGCAACACACTTCTCTCTATCGTTTCACCCTCTCCATCGCACGCGACGCTCGACCACACGTCGAGTGGAAACACTCTTTCAGCTCGTTTATCTGGGATGAAACTTACACAAAACTCAACCCGCCTCACGGCGTGTCTTTGCGTTTCAAACAAACGTTTACTCGAGTAAATGCTACACCAAGTTTCACTTCAAACCGTTTTTCCAGCACCCGCGTCAACGCCCGTTTCAACGGGGTCAACACCGTGCGCACCGCTGCCGCTTCGCATCCTACCAGGTTTCTCTTCGGGGAGATGGTCCATAATTCTTTTTTGTTCGTGTATAGCACGTCCCTCGGAATTTCTGAGGGCCGCAGTGTTGCTTACGTACTATACATTATAGTTAACACACTGCGGACATCGTGAAATTGTTATGAGCTTATACTACTTTCTCCATGAATGGAGCACGGTTAGCGCTCGACAACCCAACGAAGGTGACTACTCGGTGCTCAGTCTTCAACAACAGCACCAAAAGAACGGAAGACCAAGGCATTCAGAAAGAAAGGGAGAAAGAAGGGAAGAAAAACAAAAGAACAAAAAAAGAAAGAAAGAAAGAAAGAAAGAAAGAAAGAAAGAAAGAAAGAAAGAAAGAAAGAAAGAAAGAAAGAAAGAAAAGAAAGTAAGTTGAAGATGAGACCGGTTGGTTACTTTGTACCGTGGTAGAACCCCACCTTTAACCAAGCGACAATGTCACGTGATGAGGTCCCCATGCGACGTCACAAGTTTTCGCGAACAGCGACGTCATCGCGTAATGATTTTCTTTTTGCATCACTCGTGTTGACGTTGGCGCCAACGGTCGATTTTGAGACTTGATTAGGCATCTAAGGTTTTTGTCCAGAAGAATAAGACATCGCTTCTGCCCTGACCTGACAAAGTCTATCTAGTTCACGCCATTTCATTTCCTTCTCTTTACCCATCGCGCTTGAAGTCGAAGCCACGGCTAGAAAAACTTTCGTGACCGGATGTACATGAATAAATATATATAACATCATAATTATGACTCGTATGATCGACAAAGCGCAAGCATACATCAAGAGCCGATTGTATAATTCACACGACTGCTATTTATCCGTAAATGTACAACAGCCAGCACAGTAACAGGCGAACAGCAGGTGAACTGCTCGTGAAGAAACAGACTTCGCCTGCAACACGCACGGCTCCAAATGCGTTTGAAGGCGAAGGTGCAAGGAAGGAAGCAAACAGGGAAGGGAGAAGGCAGGGAGAGAGGGGGAGAAAAGAAGGAAAGAGGCAGGGATAGTAACCAAGGTAGGCTTGGTTGGCTACCCTACAACGTGGGGTGGGTGGGTTGGCTAATCTATACTGGGGGATTGGGGTAGGGGAATAGGAAGATGAGAAAGAAATAGCAGGGAAGAGAAGGGGGAAATAAGACAGAGAGGCAGTGAATTCACTGCAGCGAGTGAAAGCTGCACCGCAAGTCAGAGGCGTTCACAGAAGCCCGTCTTCCTCAAAAAGCTCAAGCAAGGGCAGTAAAGAACTTAGCGCACTATAGTCGTTCGAAGCGAAACGTCAGGATCTCCGAAGAAGCGATGGCGACACGTGAGCAGAGAAGAAAAAAGGAAGAAGAGAACGGTTAGTGAAGCACCAAATGAATAGTTCCGATGCAGTAACCTGACCACTCAACCAGGGGACTCGCAGTGCATAGCACACGAAAGGTTGGCTCTGTAGAAAAAAACTGAAGTCAGCAATACCAACCGTTCGAAGCCAGGACACAGAACGCATTTTCTCGACTATGAGCGCGCTGGAAGCAGCTCAGCGGCGAGAGCCAACGTGCGCAGTGCGTCCGTCATCGCATCGCTCTTTCCGGCACAGGTCTCTATATTATTCAGGCGTCCCACGGGGAAAGAGAAACGGAATGCCTACGCCTCCCTCGTCGCGACTGGCTCGCGCGCTCGCTCTTCGAAGCACCGAGTTGCAAGCGTCAGCGACACATCGCTAAATTCCGGTAATACATTTCTTATGAGGCTTAACTCGCGCGACGTGCTGAGTGCCTATTCAAGACAGACCAGACGAACGTGTGCACGTTAGACAGCCGCCACTGTTTTGTTCGTTTAACCCTTCAATGAGCGTTATACAGGAACGTCTCGCGCTCTTAGCACACCGTGATTTGTTACTATTATTATTATTATTATTATTATTATTATTATTATTATTATTGTTGTTGTTGTTGTTGTTGTTGTTGTTGTTGTTGTTGTTGTTGTTGTTGTTGTTGTTGTTGTTGTTGTTGTTGTTGTTGTTGTTGTTGTTGTTGTTGTTGTTGTTGTTGTTGTTGTTGTTGTTGTTGTTGTTGTTGACACGGCGAACGATAGCGGCAGGTACTCAGAAGAGTCGCCTTAGTTTCAAGAGACAATCCGCGACCCGTCAGTAGTGTGAATACAGCTCAAGCGCAATAGAATGCAGAGGTGACATCCCTGAAAATATCCTCACACGTGTAACGTGATAACTACGAAGTGGCCACACTTAAATTAAAAAAAAAAACTTGAAGGGCACTTACTATTTGTTTTTTGTGAATGGAACGATTCGTTATCGCCCCTATACGACTCACACACTTACATAATGCCCTGAACAATATGTGCGCTACGCATGGCTGTAACAAACAGACATCCCAACCAGTTGGCGGGTGACACGCGACAATGTACGCATACAGTTAGAGTCAAAATATTTGCGACCACGAGACACTAGCAAAAGCTGAATATCTCTGCTTCTTCGCTGAAGGGCCTTGAACGTTGATTTTCAGTCTGCCATAAGACGGGCTAGGCAACATGTCACTATGCGGCTCGACTGAATATTGTCGCAAGTAAAATTGAGAGAACAAAAATATATATGAAAACTAGAGGCAAGGAGGTTAACTTGGTGGCAAGGAGGTACCAGCGAACACAGCCGGTGAATTCCGTTTTCTCAGACATAGTAGCCTCTATACATTCGACGCCAAATGTACGTTCCGCATCAGCATGCACGTTCTGGCTACGCCAATAAACGTATTGATGTTCTCATAAAAGTTTGTATTTCACAGAGCGTCGAAAGTTAATCCAAAAGAGTTGACTGTTGGGCGAGTTTACGCTCTGACATACAAACGATCGCGAGGGCGCAACTAAACGCAACCCACAAGAAAAACAAAAACAGACAAGGACGTGCGAATCCAAAAACGAACAGTCCCACACACGTCCGCCCTTTCGTGAAGCGCGCAGCAACCGCGGCGGCTGGAAAGCCGAGACACATCAAACGATAACCTGACGGGTTGTGAGAACCGCCAGGATATAGGAGTGATGGATGGCGGCGACGAAGTTATAACAGGCTTTCGTATTCTCACGCATCCGCGCCGCATCAGAAGCCGCGGAGAGAGTTTCCCAAGAAACGGCGAAGTCGATCATCGCGAAGCCGCTCCCGCGGGAGCTATTTTGGCAGCCGTATATAGCTCGGTCGGAACTGATATACTCCCACTTCCTTCCTTCCTTGCAGAGCCTTAGAAGGAAAAAAACAAAAACAAAAAAGTGCCGCCATATCCACGTAGTGAATGATGAGTGGGCGAAGCTCCGGAGGTAAACCTGGTAAACCATGAATCCTCTGCACATTTTGCCCACTCGATTTTATTACATCGCTCCCCCTAGCGTACGTCGCCGCACTAAATCGAACGATTGCCTTCAACCAATGACACGCGCCATATGTGACATCATTCCTATTTTATAAGATCTCGCGTCTTTCATCAACTACAAGTACCGCTTTCTAGTTTATAACATCTTGCATCTTTTCATCATCAGCTACAAGTACCACAATCTAGTAAACACTACAAGAACTAAACGAGAGATGGCTACATACAGGAGACGGTACCGCCATCTAGTGAACACTGCAAGAACTAAACTAGAGGTGGCTACATACAGGGGACGCACAGCCCACGCCCTAAGGAGCTTCGCCCCTAAAAAGAACACGACGAAAAGGTGTATACTTAACTCGCGAACCACCAAATAACCGCAGCGTCCATCTTTAAGGATCGAGTTTGTAACGCCGAAAGCGGCGGCAGCACCGAGCGATCGACGTTTATTTCGAGAGCCTTGGGCGAGCCATGGGGCGCTGGGTGGGAAACTTATCGCGTGACCACATACGGAAGGATCGGCACTCGCTCGTCAGTGTACGGGCGAACACCACACTTGCTCTTTTTTTCTACACGCGACAAATGGCATCTGTGTATACGCTGCCGAAAACAGACCCCACGGCGTTTCGAAGTAAACAACGTGGGAACATGAAGGCTGTTTTTTGTATACACAGTAACACGAGCACGAAGATCTATATCGCGAACGAGTTCACGTAAGCAGCGTGCGACGGTCTCTTATTGGTGGAAGCAACGAAGCAGACTAATATACAAAAGCGCACCTCGTGATACCTTTAAAAAATGACTGTGCCTGCGGTGATATGTATACAGGACGCGTATTTAAAAAACTGCGCTACCCTACATATGTTTAATCTATTGTGGATGTGCCTCGAAAACAACTGCTACAGTTAGTGAATGGCACTGCTTATTGGAATTATTATGCAGTAGCTAGTGAATCGTAATTATCTGCTAATTAGAGTGATATTTCCATTCACAGTCAAAGCTGTCTTGTGCTTTTTGAGGACTACAGGCCTATGTGACCACCTTTAACTTTTGTGTAGTGCCACCGCTGCATACGCGCCAGCCGATTGACTGACAATCCTCCTTTTTTTTCCCTCTCTCTCTCTCTCTGTCTCTTCTATTTCCTCTCTTTCCCATCTTTATGCCCCCTTCCTATTCCCCCAGCATATGGTAGCAAACCGGGAATGTGCCTGGTTAACCTCCGTGCCTTCCCTCTTGTTGTTTACCCCCCCCCCCCCCCATTCACAGGCGTTCGCCACGGCTAACGGTTTCGTATATAATTCACCTACGAAGCAGTTTTTTTTTTCTTGCTCTGAAACCCTGTCTGAAAGAACTATCTGGATATATGCCTCCCCTATACGTATATCACGGTAAAGGTTCACCATCGAACCTTGTTCATAGCATTTCCATCGTGTTTGGTATTCATGTAAATACAGCTGCTGGTGCCACCAGCAGATATATATTTACATAAAGTGCGGCGCACTTATATTGCCACCGCCTTACGATACAAACCGTGGCACCCTCGTCAAACTTTCACTGCCATGACGTAAGGGCATCTTGTGCACGAATGCGAACGACATGAACCACTACAACTGCTCCACCGACTGATTTTGCTTTTACGTAGCATTACGCGACATGCTAACACATATGTACCCGTCAATCTTACACGGCATGTTGCAGAAAAAAAGCACGGGAACGAGAGCCGAAAAAAAAAAACGAGGCCTCGAACGTATCGTTTTAACGTCGATAGTTGTAGCACGAGAACAGAATTCTTGGTTATTGTAGGTTCGTGTGCTCAGATTTGGGTGCACGTTAAAGAACCCCAGGTGGTCGAAATTTCCGGGGCCCTCCACTACGGCGTCTCTCATAATCATATGGTCGTTTTGGGACGTTAAACCCCACATATCAATCAATCAGAATTCTTGGTTATGTCGACTACTACATTACGTCTGCTTCGTGACCACGCGACTGTACGTGTCATCCACTGCATTGAAAATCTCTCGTAATGTAACTCTATTATTGCAAATTACTACTTTTTCACAAATCATGTAGCGGCGTTCACATGTACGCCATACGAAACCTGCGCGTATATAGTATGTACCACCATTTTTCTAGCCTCCAGGTGATACAGTGGAACGTTAGCCCCTTATCTTCTCTAGAATGCCGTATTCTGTACGTACGTCTAACCTAGTCAATAATCAAGGAGTTTCCAGCACCTCATTAGCAAGCCAACAATGTTTATTTTTTGTCAAGACAAAAAAAAAACAAAAAGCACAAACAGTGAAGTGGTAAAAAGCAAATATACGGGCAGATGACGCTGATGAAGGCGCCAGAAGGAGTCGGTCCTCGAGCCCCGAATCAGTAACCATGCAGAAGTAGTAGTGCGTTTATCTGTATCAGCGCAATCGATACGGCCCCGTCCTAAAGTGAACGCAGGGCTGCCTGTAAAGTGAGCACGAGAAGTAATTCATTAGTCCCAGCGTTCTACACGGCGCAAATCACACTGCGGTGTTTTCATTTCATGCAAGCAAAAGAAATTGCGCAGAGAGTTCAAGCGCGTGGTGGTCTAGACGAAAACCGGAGAGACAAAATGATTTTATTGGAGACAGAAAACACAAGGCACGGAAAATAAAGTACAATACCACCCAACAGGTCTGAAAAAAAGAAAAGACTTTTCACGTTTAGTAAATAGAAATGAGAGCGACCGCGTCCGCAATTCTAAACAATGGGACTGAAGTTAGTTTCTGTAAAGCACACCTGCGTGCACGTGAAAAAAATAAAAAAAAATCACAGCATATCCACGGAGTGAATGATGATGAGTGGGCTAAGCGCTGGAGGGTTCCGTGGCTAAACCGTGAGCCATCCGCGAATATCGCTCACTACATCATCAATGACGTGACAAACACTCTATATATTTATACAATAAATTTTACTATTCGTATGTGGTAGCAATACGTCACTTGCGTTCCCCCTTCATTATACTGGTTTGATGGTCGGTGAAGTGGTAGATCGGTGATAGGGTGTAGTGGGATGCTTGCAAGGATGAGGTAGTGGGCAGTTTTCAAAGGTAGAACTGTAGGCCGTCACGTACAAACAAGAGATGGACACAGTGGGGCAATGTATGGTTCTTTACCGCGCACCCGGATACGAGTGCACGACCATCTCGCATTTCAGATTGGCTACTTCTCAACAGTATTTTGCTTTATGATCGGTGAAGTGGTGGATCAGTGATGGGGCGAAGTGGGATGTTTGCAAGGACGAAGTAGTGGGCAGTTTGCCAAGGTGGAACTGTAGGCCGTCACGTACAAACAAGAGATGGACACAGTGGGACAATGTATGGTTCTTTACCGCGCACCCGGATACGAGTGCACGACCATCTCGCATTTCATATTGGCTACTTCTCAACAGTATTTTGCTTTATGATCGGTGAAGTGGTGGATCAGTGATGGGGCGAAGTGGGATGTTTGCAAGGACGAAGTAGTGGGCAGTTTGCCAAGGTGGAACTGTAGGCCGTCACGTACAAACAAGAGATGGACACAGTGGGACAATGTATGGTTCTTTACCGCGCACCCGGATACGAGTGCACGACCATCTCGCATTTCATATTGGCTACTTCTCAACAGTATTTTGCTTTATGATCGGTGAAGTGGTGGATCAGTGATGGGGCGAAGTGGGATGTTTGCAAGGACGAAGTAGTGGGCAGTTTGCCAAGGTGGAACTGTAGGTCGTCACGTACAAACAAGAGATGGACACAGTGGGACAATGTATGGTTCTTTACCGCGCACCCGGATACGAGTGCGCGACCATCTCGCATTTAACATCGGCTACTTCTCAACAGTATTTTGCTTTATGATCGGTGAAGTGGTGGATCAGTGATGGGGCGAAGTGGGATGTTTGCAAGGACGAAGTAGTGGGCAGTTTGCCAAGGTGGAACTGTAGGCCGTCACGTACAAACAAGAGATGGACACAGTGGGACAATGTATGGTTCTTTACCGCGCACCCGGATACGAGTGCACGACCATCTCGCATTTCATATTGGCTACTTCTCAACAGTATTTTGCTTTATGATCGGTGAAGTGGTGGATCAGTGATGGGGCGAAGTGGGATGTTTGCAAGGACGAAGTAGTGGGCAGTTTGCCAAGGTGGAACTGTAGGTCGTCACGTACAAACAAGAGATGGACACAGTGGGACAATGTATGGTTCTTTACCGCGCACCCGGATACGAGTGCGCGACCATCTCGCATTTAACATCGGCTACTTCTCAACAGTATTTAGCTTTATGGTCGGTGAAGTGGTGGATCAGTGATGGGGCGAAGTGGGATGTTTGCAAGGACGAAGTAGTGAGCAGTTTGCCAAGGTGGAACTATAGGCGGTCACGTACGAACAAGAGATGGACACAGTGGGACAATGTATGGTTCTTTACCGCGCACCCGGATACGAGTGCATGACCATCTTGCATTTCATATCGGCTACTTCTCAGCAGTATTTTGCTTTATGGTCGGTGAAGTGGTGGATCAGTGATGGGGCGAAGTGGGATGTTTGCAAGGACAAAGTGGTGGGCAGTGTGCAAAGGCGGAACTATGGGCGGTCACGTACAAACATACAAGGGATGGACAGACCCACGCCTTTAGGAGTTTCGCCCCCAAAATAAAAGAAAAATAGCATGCGCCCTGGATTAATTTCTTTAATGCATGCAGTGTCATTAAAACTGAACCCTTCGAATTCCTCGAAAACAACGGTAGAGTGTGGGTCCTCTCAGGTTCTTTAGATTCAAACCGTTACATCCAGAGTCCATGTAAGTCATGCTGCACACAAATGGTATTTTCTTCAATTACGCTCAAGAACGTCGCCGCCACTTTGCGTATAGCACCAACCAAACCGATCGCTGGCCTAAAAATGATGCGACGCTACGCAAGGAGTGTGATCAGCTCGGCGGGGAGGAGATGAGTGAACATGGCCGGCACCTGCGATCGTCCAACACACCGTATATCGCTATGCAAGCCGAGAACAGCGCTGTACTGAAACAGAAAACCGACTTGCGTACATATTCCTGCGGCCTTTGAGACATGCATGGGTAGAAACCACTCAAAGTCATAATAGAGAGACAGTTTCTCTCCCGCTTTTTTTTTTATTTAACCAAGCACTTTGTTTCTGGTCGTTTACGAGAAGAGAGTATACACTTGCGCCTCTAGGTGCGAGTTCCCTGTGTCGACAAGCGTACCAATAAGATAACTGGAAAATACCAGAATTTCTTTCTGCTGATCGCACATACCTGCATTATAGTCCAGCTTCAATTTTGTAATTGAATCGCGAATATCACTTACGATACCATTACATAACGGCCGTCGTAGCTTAGCGGGTAAAGGAGTTGCCCAACAAAGCTGGATGACAGAGGTTAGATTCCTGGCAACGACAGTCACTTTACGATGGGGGCGAAATGCAAGAAGGCGCGCGTTACAAATCGCGGCTGGTAAAAATTGATGTGCAGTCCCCTATACAACATCGTTCCTCAATCATACGGCATTGCTGACGCTTAAGGCCCTAAAAATTATTCTAAAGTTGACTATGATCAAACAAGGGACAATAAGATACGAGAAAAAAAGATAATGTTCCGAAAAGCACATCTGTATAAACGTAACAAATGCGAGTGTAATATTGTGATGTACCATCGTGAACTTACTTACAGCGCAGCACCAGAAAAAAATACAGGACAGGGAAGGAGTAAAAGAGAAAAGAAAAGACAGCGCTGTCGGCGCTGGTCGCTAATAACGCCTCTTTTACTCCTTCCCTGTCCTGTATTTTTTCTGGTGTTGCGCTGTAAGTAAGTTCACGATGGATCCTAACCAACTGGCCCAACTTACCGTCTTACTTGTGATGTACCATATTGGAATATAGCGGAAGGCGGGCGTCAGCCGATCGTCGAAGCGACCATCAACTATACGCGGATTCTAACAATACAGTGTAATTACACGAACGTGGCTCCACAGAAACAAGGCCACGCCGATCTCTGCGGGTTTCTGCGGCACTGCGCAGAACTGGAGCAGGATTTGTAACACATCCCACGAAGAGCGGAACGCGCCACAAAAGAAACGTCGAGATGTCCGGCATGGTGGTTAAAAAGAACACAGGACGGAAGGGCGCGCGAACGAGCAGCAAATTGGGGATGGGGGGCTGTCATTCATGGCGCGACGTCCGGCCTGGGACAAACGCGTCATACAGAGTTGGGCATGAATGAACTCAGGGAGGAAGAGGAGAGGAGGGCATTGATGGAGAGGACGAAATTGTCGCTGCTCAGCGCCCGCACGTGAATGATCCAGGGTTCTCAGCTGTGAGGGGAAAATTCCGGAAAGCCATTCTGTTCGAAGCAGCATGCATCCGCCGACGTTTAGAGAATGGATGCGGACGATACTATAGACTACACTGTATACAGGTAAATCAAATAACGGCTGCGACGACGCTGTCTACGAAAAAAAAAACCTGCAAACTTAACAAAAAAAAACGCCCGTCACCTCTCACTCAGTCAGGTGTGCCTGACGACTGAAGAATGCGTTACAGCAGCCTATTGTGTAAGGGCAACGCACTTCCTTTCGTCTCACTTTACACACAAATTCGAGGCCGCATACCTATATATCGAGCTCTGTACGACAGGGAAGAGAAACGCTACATTCTGCAATCGTGAAACATGCATACAGACCGCTCCATTATTGAGGTGACTCATTGTTTGGTTTCTGTGATAACCAGCGAGATATGGTGCAACGAGAACCCGAAAACGAGGTCTATATATATATATATATATATATATATATATATATATATATATATATATATATATATATATATATATATATATATATATATATATATATATATATATATACTGTTCATCAGGAATGAATTTGCCCCCATTATGGTCACATCGTCACAATGAGCCGGAACGAGCTAGGAATCAACTACGAGGAAAAGCGGAACAGGCGTGTCTGCACGTCCTACTCCTTCGTCCGTGAATTCAATGCCCCGCACACAACTGCGCCATATGAGCACACGCTACGGAAGGCCGAAGGTCGGCGGATAACGCTTCTTCGATGCGATCCAAATCGACGGAAATGTTGTCGCACAGGTCATCTCTTCGTAGCAATCCCTTCCGCCGAGAGCGGCCGAGTTGTCTCGAAAATCGGAAACCGAATTAGCTGCGCTTGAAGATAGCACATCTGTGTATATGTTTGCGGCTCGTGCTCAAGGAAGTTTGCTCCATTCTGAATTGATTACGGTCTGCGCTGCTTCGCGTATAAAACGTTATAAACCTCAGCACGAGTATGGAAAAAAAAAAAGTCTTTATGAAAGCATCCACGAAGCTATATATAGTTCGGCGACCACTACGTGACAGTGTTACGTTTATCAAAATTCCTTCGTTGTGTGTACTCGAAATATTTTGAGAGAAACACGCAAATCAATCAATTTCGCTCAGCTTACAAATGAAAGTGAACGCTCAAATGCTGTTGCTCAAAGAGCCTGACAAGAAGGCACTCAGCGTTACCTTCGTAAACGAGCGAGCAATGAACTGCGAACTCAACGACACGCACGCACAAAAAAAAATAATCTCTAAAAAAAAGTACTGCATCGCTCTAGAAAGCCCCGTTTTCTCCAGACGCAGGAATGACTCTTGCCATCACTGCAGATTGTCGAAGCAACGACCAGAGTCGACGCTAGATTATAACGGTAACGCTACGCCGTTAAAGCAATCGTGTTCTCAAACGAGGACGAAGAAACGGGGAAAAAAAAAACATTCTTATCCCATCTCCAGCTCGGCAGTGGCCTTCTCGGCGGAGTCTAAGAAAGTGCCTCTCGCGAGATGAACCCAGAGAGGAGTCGCGAGATGAGCCAAGAGAGAAGAGGCAGGCCATATGAGCTCGCACTCGACTCCGTCTACGACGATGCGATCAACAGGACGGCTGTTTGTACGGCGCGCGTTGGTGCGCAGTATAGGAACAACGCTATAGAAATTATGCCGGCCGAACAGAGGAGAGCAATCGGCGTCCTGTCTCTTGGCGAGTGTGGTGCAGTGCAGAGGTATACGCACACCCCTCTAGAGACTCCTAAATGCACTGTAACAGCCATTACGACATCTTCGCTAAAAGCAAAATACTGTGCGCGCCGACAATTATATATACGCGGACAGCGACCGGAGCGAGTCGGCAGCATTGGGCGAATCAAAGCGTAAGATATGGCAGCGGCCGGTAGCGCACGCAGAGGTTCCGATCCTTTATTTTTTTTTTTTTCATTTTTAGCCTCTACCCTTTTCCCTCCACTCCTCTCATCCGTTCTGGGGCAGCCCCTCTTCGACAGCCGCCATTCGCCGTGCTTACCCATTTGTAGAGACTCTCGATTTCAGGTATACACACGCGAAAGTTGTTTCATCGCCTTCTTTTCAATAATCGCCTACTACATGCTTGGCTCATGTCGTAAACTATTACGGGCAATGCGACCGGTATGACGCTGCGGCAGCTTTTATTACGGGCACTACGGTCAATATGCGTTTGTGCGTGTGCTGCCTCGCTTCCCGCAGTCTCGAAGTGTGAATAACTCCGGCTGCTCACACACACACACAACACATCACAAGACTGAACTACTACATTCTCCTTGGCTAATGACAACCGCTAAGAGCCTGTCTGATACGAACGTCAACTTCAAGGCGGAAGTCGCTTGGATGCAAAACTCTCAAGAAAGAATGAACACGAGTGAAGTGGTGTGTGCCGAGCAAATCGTTGTACCTTTTGTTTTCTAAAAAATAATAAGGCTAATTAATCATTGTGGTGTTTAGCCAGAGATCTCAAACAACCATACAATTACGGGAAGCCTTGCTGTATATATATATATATATATATATATATATATATATATATATACACGATGAACTCTCGGAAACACTTCGATCTGAACGCAAGAACGTGCATGGCTCATGAAGTGCTGCGCTGAGGAATTCACTCCCGCCTGTTGAAAGACCCTGCGGTTACTATCGGCTTTGATTAAGCGTTCTCGCACACTCTTTTTACTCACTCTTACTCACACCTACTCCCTCGCCCACTCAATCACTCACCCACCCATTCATCTATTCATTCACTCACTCATTCACTCACTTACTCATTCAACTTTGTCCCTTCCAAAAGCTCTACATCCGTTTTATTACCTCGGCTTCAATCCTTACTGCCCTCAACCAGGCCCTTTTAAATATAGTAGCATTCTGTCTATCCTTATCATTATTCAAAAGGCGACTTTTTCTATACTCTTCTCTCTGATCCGCTTAAAAAAGTACTCCTTTTAATATATATGTTTCCTGCTGTTTTTAGCTGGACGCTGCATTCTCGATCACTCACAATTAACGCGTATTCTAGAGTATAGTGTCCTTATTATATAAGACAACGCCACATGAGCACATAGTTTACAATTCAGACATTCCCGCGCAACCTCACACTTCCCGCATCTTAGAGCCCGCCTTTTTTTTTTTTTCGTCGCAACTGGGGCATATGTCCGTTGAAGTTATAGTTGCTGTAGTAAATAAAAACAAAAAAACACGGTACTTCCTTTCTGACGATGTGTTGCGCGGCGAATCGCACAGTGCAACACATCTTACCGATCACTCTCCGGCGTCCGAAGCCGCGCCGCTTTCGACGGCCCCTGGGGGATTGAAAACAAAACGTTCTCAGCGAGCGAGGAGAGAATATCTAAGAAAAATGAAGCACCGCCGCCGCCTATACGCGCCCCGTTCTGTCGGAATTGTCGTGTACACTAGCGCCTTTCTCCCGCCTCCGATGGCGAACACAACGGCACTCTTGTCTGTGGATGAGAGCCTCGGTGCACTCGAGATTTTTGTCGCGACACTGGAATGAAGCACTGCGAAGCAATATAAAGTGCCAGTCGGTTCTCGGGGGAGAAAAGGCGCGACACGCGAGCCTCGAACAAGACGAAAAAAAGAAAGAAGGAAAGAGAGAAAGAGAAGAAGTGTGGACACTGTGGGAGATCTCTCGAATTCGCTATGTCTCACGCGCGGCGACTGCGCACAGAAGCTTGCCGGTTGGAAATGGCTGAAAGCCGATTCTCCGCACATCCGCTTATTCGGCGAATTGACTTTTCGCAAAGCTCAGCACGCGTGCAAGTCTCTTTATTTCCCTTTCTCTCTCTCTCTCTACCACACTTTTTTTTTGTCTTTCCTATGATTCTCCGAACGTTCCTGCTGCGGTCCAGCTACACAACCACTCGAACGAAGCAAACGGAGGAGACAAGCGGAACGTAAAGATGCGGCACGAAAATACGTAGAGAAATTGCAAACAAACAAAAAAAAACTGGCTGCTCGCGTGATATCAGTGGCGCGCAGCTCAAGCGAAAGAAATAAAAAAAAAAAGTTGCAAACACGCAGTGACGCGCGTGGATGCTTCGAGCAAATGCGGGTGTTTCGTTGTTTGCTTGCTTGTTTGCTTGTTTGTTTTTAGGTTCACGCGAACGTATTCCAGCAAAGTGTCTGCGAATGCATTAGAATGCACCGCGCCACCAGTATGCGGCCGCGATGTCGTAGCAGAGCGTCCTTCTGGAAAAACCTATTCAAGACTTTGTTTGTAAAATTATCAAAGATGCAAAATTTGAAGTTAACTATACGAAAGAAATATAGCACTCTAACATCGTTCTGCTCCCGTGTTCGGTTTGGCGCAGCGATGAGTCAAAAGATAGCAGCATGTGAAAATTACGTACTACTTCAAAGGACTGTTTTCACCAAGGCCTTGTAAATATTAAAAGTAACATGCTATAGTCTACAGTACGGGTGCACGTTAAAGAACCCCAGGTGGTCAAAATTTCCGGAGCCCTCCACTACGGCGTCTCTCATAATCAAATGATGGTTTTGGTACGTTAAACCCCACATATCAATCAATATAGTCTACAGTACGTATCCAGTAAAACGCAGGAGCAGATCGGAAATGCTCAGAAGCGAGGAAGCGCAACTGATCAGCAACTAATAATCTGAAATATCCATACAAAAATGCCAAGTGACTAAGACAATGTGGCTGGAAAATTGTACGTCCTATCTTGTCTTTTCAAATTATAGGATAACACTGCATTCGAAGAAAATTACCGCCTAAGCGCTAAATGTCTATAAAACATCCTATCGGAGTGTACGCCATCTTTACCGTATCTGCTCGATTCCGATTTCCCTGGCGCCGGAAGTGCAGTCAGTTGTGCACGCACAAAGCCTTGCGTAATCCATTTCATAAAGCTCGCATTGGCACGCGTAATTACTTCGAAACACCCTTTGCGCTGCAAGTGGGAGAGTCTTACTGCACTTGAAATGCCTCGACAATAATTAAACCGCTGAAACAAAAATGAAAAAAAAAGAGAAACAAACAAATCCAGCTATCGGGTTCTTCACGGAGAGTAGCAATTACCACAAGTCTCAAAACCAGTGCGTACACCGATTAAGGCAGGGCGTAAATTTCCGGGATTTGAAGGCGATAAAAAAGAAATAGAAAAAAAGAAAAACCCTCAGCAGGAACAGCAAAAAGAAGTTGCCGGAAGCTTTTACTGCCCGATGGGAGAACTGCAAGCGAGCGGATCTTCATTTCCTTGGTCTCTGCAGGGCGATAACGCAATAAAGTCGTGATAGCCCTTCTGCAGGATGCGGAGCGGTCTGAAGCAGCGCGCTTACGTGTGTACACATGCAGCTAATGCGTGCACATGCATCATGAGCGTGCGATAACGCATTCCCGGTCTTCGGCCATTAATCGCCCAAAAGAGGACGTGGCTCGTCGTTTGTCCTCCTGTTCCAACTTGCTTGCCGTGAAAAGGTTTAAGGTTTACACAGCTTATCGACTACTCCGTTTTCTTTTTTTTTTTTTACGTTGCGAAACAAAAAAATGCTTACCTAGAAACCAAGATGAATCGGAAAAGTAAAGAAATAAAACTTAAACCAAAGTGAAACAAACAACGGAAGAATAAGTCGGTAACGTACAGTTTGCTAGCAAGAGTTCACTTTCAAATACAACGTTCACACATTGCTCCCGAATATCTACACGCGATACACGGACTAACACGTATTCGTTCCTTATAATAACCGCACACGGATGCTCATCCCAAACAGCGGCTAGTTCAGTGTCCACTTGTAAGTCTTATAGAAATATGTTCACTTTTAGATGTAGTCTCAGATGACAGTCCAAGTATATAGTTATTGTAATGTCAACTTTTCCAAGCTTGCCGAAAGTTCTTAGCCGCCGATATATATATATATATATATATATACAACAAACAGCAGGTGTGCATGGGCGTTAATACCCCACCACCTCATGCCACCATAAGACAAAAACATGACCCAGGCAACATCAGCCATGGAAAGGCATGGGGTGGCAGCGACGAACGCTGCATACGCGCCGGCTGCAATTGCTCCTGTGCCCAGTTCCTCATTACGCTTATTGGCCGGCGCAGGTGCTTACTGGCCCCGCCGCGGTGGTCTAGTGGCTAAGGTACTCGGCTACTGACCCGCAGGTCGCGGGTTCGAATGCCGGCTGCGGCGGCTGCATTTCCGATGGAGGCGGAAATGTTGTAGGCCCGTGTGCTCAGATTTGGGCGCACGTTAAAGAACCCCAGGTGGTCGAAATTTCCGGAGCCCTCCACTACGGCGTCTCTCATAATCATATGGTGGTTTTGGGACGTTAAACCCCACATATCAATCAATCAAGGTGCTTACTGACTGAAGCCTGGCCAGCCTCTGAAGATCTGCATAGCGGAGTCTTTCGACACCAGTCGCTGTCGTGTTGCCAAATTGGCGCTGACATCGTGATGTCTGCAAGCCGCATGCACCAAACCAACTCTCTTTATACTCCGAGGGGGAACAAATAACGCGGACAAAAAGCATGGGCGACCCTTGAGAATGCGGAAGCCCCGATTTCGCAGCTCAAACAAGGAAGGACGGCAGCGGCCTTGGGTCGAATTGAGTTCAATTGACGGCACCATTGAACCAAGAGAATCAGAAGTCGACCGCTTCCAGAGAAAAAAAAAAACAAAAACAAACTCCGTTGCCACACCGCCTGAAAAGAACCGGGTCACGACAGAATTTACCAAGGCATGCCACGGACACAGAAGCCAAAAAAAGAAGGCGTGGTGAAGCTCGAAGAGGCACGGACGCCGTGTTTGCAGAAAGGGTTGGGGCGAAGAAAGCAGCTCATATGAAAGGTTTCCATCGAGCATCGGTCACTTCGCTCACCTCGATGAAGCGCGCACTTCGTAGCTGGTTCGAGTTGAAATAGAAAGCGATCGAGCCAAGAAAAGCATCTCTCAGGCTATAGCAGCCGGGTGGCGAGTCCGGCAATCGGGAGGAACACGGTATCAGCGAACCGTATACACGTCACCGTTTATCTGACAGCGTCGCTTTGCATGCACTGGAGTCACGTCGAACGAAAGCACGATATCGATCATTGCGCTCTTCTTGTGTAACGTAATGACTCTTGAACACGTTCGTTGCAGCAGCTGTGGTGCACAGGTGCGGTGTATCATGTTCCTTGCTCCGGCCGCTACAACGTATACGACAGACGGGCCGCGGTGTTAACGAGAGATTATTACACTTGCAGAACGTTCATTTCCGCATATATCGTTACATCGTGGAGAGTGTGACAGCACGCCTAAATTCTAAAACTATGCTGTTACAGCAGCGAAGAAACGCATCTCGTGAGTGAGACGCGCCTCATGGGTGAGAGATCATGGCTTAGTAGCGCATGCATCAGTCAATCGTTAATTAACTTGCAGAAAGATCAAATCAAATGCCTTAACAGTTATCTTTCACGTAGACCACCACGCGTTCCGTATCAATAGGTTCGCCTATTGTCTGAGCATGCACAAATAACATTTCATGCCATCCTTTTTTTTTCGCCATTGGGCACTTTTGTACTTAATTTGTTAGTCTACGTTCATGTTTGTGGTGCCTTGACTTGTGTCAGTATTTACACGCTCAGTCTTTTAGAATGAATTCCATTCCGGTTCTTTTTAAAGTTGTTATTGTATTTCCTGCCCCAAGTGTCATCCGGCGTTATTAGACAAAAAACTGACAGAGACAGAGGGAACGCGTCAAACTACACTGACGAACATTCTTGAAGGAAGACTCGCTTAAATAACAAAACTATGCTCTTGTCGGCATGTATTTGTTGAAAACTGAAAATACTCACATGCGTTCTTTTTATTTTCCCTCCTTAATTCCAGAGTTAACAGAGCTCGTATTTTGCCACACGTAAGCCTGTTTCCATAGGTCAGTTCAATTTTGTGTGTGAGCTATACTTCGCAGGCCGACTAACGACGGCGGCCACAGTAGCGGTCACGGTAATGTGACCAAGGTAACGTGCCGGTAGCAGTCACGGTAACGTGACCACGGTAACGTGCCGGTAGCAGTCACGGTAACGCGCCGCGGTAACGATTGCACGTTTCAAAAAAGGAAGTTACAAGTGAAACTTGAGTGCTTCTTTGCCCAGAAAGCTATACTTTCTGCTTGAAAATCTGCGTTAACAGTAACAAAAAACACAGAATAAAAAACACTGATTTGTGACCAACTTGAAAGCCGTGCGATGTGCTACGGCAACCGAAACGCAACCTTGCGGGGAAAATGTGACCCCGTAAATCAGGCAAGCTGGCAGCTAACGAGGCTGTCGCACACCGCCGAGCGCACTAACACGAGGCATTCACGATGGGTGCGAACGAGCTCGGCGAATTGGGTGTCACGAGCGTGTCGCCAAGCCATCACGCAACTGAAGGCACAGCTGCGCCGCTCTCCGTGCATTTCGACCTCCCCGATGGCTAGAGAGGCTTCGTCAAGCGATCGATGCGTCGGATGGGGTCAATGATTTAGGTAACTGAACTATAAAGTAGTAGGGTTGACAGGCGGGCTAGTTGGTACAAATTGATAATGGAATATTTGAATTGTTTGTGTCTTCTCTTGTGCCCCGTTGGTTTGCGCTTCCAATTATTCCATTATGAACTATAAAGAACTCCACACCTTAAATTGGGAGAAAAAGAGAATACGCCGTATCGAAATCGAGCCGACGAAATCATTCTTAAGGGAGAGGTTAGTATATACTCGCAGGATACCAAAACAGAGGTCACAGTTCGCCATAACTGCTTGGTTTTAAACGTCACCAGTCTGGCCGTATGTGCATGTGCGACAGTTCCCCTGGAGGCTGAAACTGGTCCCACAACATTGTAAAGTGTGCTCGGTAATTGACTTGACAGCAGTGGTGTAGGGGGACACTGGGGCCGTGCCTCTCGCCCACCCCCCTCTCAGCAAAATCAAGGCGGCGCCCCCCCCCTAAATATTTTTGCCTACACCCCTGCTAAACAGCTTTCAACTTGTGGTCAAATCTTATTGGTTTTATTGTACATTGAATGGGTGGAGGAGGACAGTAATCAATGAAATATGTGCCCTTGTACCGTGAGCAAAAGTGATCGCCCTCGGTGATCTATGACTACATTTCGTATGGATACATAGCTTGGCTCTCGAAGTAAATAACATAATCGAAAACAAACGACAACTTGTCCGAGCGTCCCCTTGCTCTTTTTTTTCCCCGTTTTTCGCTGTCGCCAAACCAAGTTTCTTTTCCTGTTCTGTAACTCCCAACGGATTACGCCTCGACCACACCAAGTATACTTCGTTTTTTTTCGCAGCTGCAATAAATAGACGGCAGCAAGCGCAACACGAATACGCTAAATAGCTGCAGATACTTGCGCCATCTCTCACTCTGTGCCTGCGACAGCGAGCTTCTGGGGAAAGCCGACCACTCTTTTTAACGTTACACCAATTATACGCGGCGACCTTCCCATGTCGGAACGTTACCTAACAAATCGACTATCTCTCTCACTTATGCCTCTGCAAATGCTTAAATTGTTCATAAACTTCTATGTCAATTATACGAGTGTATACAGCGGAATTCATTGTATCCGCATGCATTTTGTGTCTGTTTTTGAGTTGTTTCATTGATATTGCTTAGTTGTGAATTTTAACGAGAGTGACCTCTAATTCTTAAAATGTGTTATGTAAACTTCTTATGCTATTTATGTTTGAATTTTGTGTTTACAATTTCAGGTTGCTTGAAACCAATGTATTGAATATATATATTGTTTAAGCTTTGCACTGTCACGGACTGCGGAGGGACAAGGGCCTTTAGCCCTTTGCCCCTGCAGTGAGCTCTGTATCCGGCTTACTGTAAATAAATATACTACTACTACTACTACTACTACTACTACTTGTACCCACCGGCACACATCGGTTACGTGAGTCGCATCCGCTCACCGTGAGCAGCCGTATCAAACGCAACTTGCTTCACACGTCACGTGAAATGACGGTGTCGTCGGGTTTCGTAAGCGCGGCGAGAATCGAGCTCACGTACGCCGGATGAGCGACACTGCGCGCTCTCGGTTAACCGGGATATACGATCGAAACGTGTAGTCTTCCGATGAGGAACTTCTCAGAAGAAGATTAAGCAGTCGGTGCTACCTACGTGCACCACATGCAACACCAGTCTGGCCGTATGTGCATGTGCGACAGTTCTCCTGGAGGCTGAAACTGGTCCCACAACATTGTAGAGTACGCTCGGTAATTGACTTGACAGCACCGGACCCGTGATTCCCTCCCTGCAAAATCAAAAGCGGTGCCCCCCCCCCCCCGCCTTTCCGAAAATATTTTTGCCTACATGCCTGCTTCACAGCTTTCATCTCGAATTCAAATCTCATTGGTTTTAATGTACATCGAATGGGTGGAGGAGGAAAGTAATCAATAAAATATGTACCCTTGTACCGTGGGCAAAAGTGATCGCCCTCAGTGGTCTAAGACTACATTTGGTATGGATATATAGCTTGGCTCTCGAAGTAAATAACAGAATCGAAAACAAACGACAACTTATACACCCTATACCCTATACGCACCCTATACGCAGAACGACAGATTCTGATGACAGAGCTTCATTTGCAACGTGGTTTGAGCTTCTCGGCATCCGTGGCAGAGCAGCGTTTGTGGAAGGCGTAACACGAAACCACTGTCGCAGTTTTTTTTTTTTTTTTTGAGTAGCGTTCGCCTTAGCGAAACTATATGAATGATTCGTGTTGTTGCGAATGCACACATTTGCGCGAATGAGCGATCATTGTATATATCGTAGTTGTGATGCGACACCTGTATTAACGAGCCTTGTGATAAATGAGGCTAACATATCCGGGAATTTCATCGGCTTTCAGTGCGATATCCTTTTGGAATTCGTTACCTTCTATCATTGAGCGTTGCACTTCATTTCCTTTGTTCCAAAAGTCCGTCAAAACTCATTTTTCGAATAATGACACTTGTAATCGCTTACCTGTTTTACTATTTTGTTCTTCGGTTCTTTTTATACCATGTTGCGTGTTTTGGCTTGACTTGTGATGTAAAAGTGTATTTTGAAGTCCGTATATTGTAACAATTTTCTGTTGCTCTGTATAAATTTTACCGTCATTTTGTATCGACAAACCGAGGGTCCCACTAAAGTCTCTGGCTCTGGGACCCTCGTCTGTATATCCTAGATTTTGTAACTTGTTTTTTTTTTTTGGAAATAATAAAACTTGAAACTTGAAAAAAAAATAAGAACATTGCTATCTCTGGCGGAACGACGAAGGTCTTTCCGCCACCGAGTCAGCGACGAGTATCGGCGGGTCGCAACGGCGAGCATCGGGAACTCCTCTGTATGCGAGAGACTACGTGCGACCTTGGCAGGGGGGAGGAAGGCCGAGCTGCGAAGCGGGGAAGCCACCCCGGACGACTCGTTACGCCTGGTCGACCACACGCACAGATTTCCTCGGCCACATAAGCTCACTCGTCCATCGCTATAGACTACGTGCTCCAACCTGTGTTCGCCAAACGTCCGTACAGCACTGGCTGCGACGTCGTGCCTACACATAGATAAATGCAACTAACAAATGAAGTGGCATATATATATATATATATATATATATATATATATATATATATATATATATATATATATATATATATATATATAAGAGAAAGAAGTATACACTTCTTTCCCTAATTCAGTAATGAGGGTCTCGTACTAGCAGACTTGGTGTCTTAGGTTGTATGCGAAGACCTATTGGTCAGCTGCCAGCTCGTAATAAGCTCACGTGCTACGTGGCGCAACAAAAGCTCATAAAGAGTGTACCACACTCACCACCATGGCTACAGATGGCGCTGACTGACACTCCCACGTTTAAATTCACATATATACCCAATAAAGTGGTTGGGGGGATGGCTGTCGAGGTAGCTCAAGTGGTAGAGCATCAAAAGCGTTATTTGAAGGTCGCAGGTTCGGTTCCTGCCCACGGCAAGTTATCTTTCCGGGCCACTTTTCTTTCTTCACATTTACTTTACAATTCGGTCTAATAATCTCCCCTATACGTTCCTTGGCTTATTGGCCCGTTAGATTTCATTATATATATATATATATATATATCCGTAATTGTATGCCATGACAAAATGATATAGATGCAAACCAAATGTTCTAAATGATTCTTATCTCAATCTCTTTCTTTATTTTCTTGTTTTTATGTCAGGAGTCCTGCACATCCAGTGCTGCATGACAACTTCGTATACCACTGCCTCACTCAGCCGTCGTCTGTCAGCATACCATCTACGTCAGTAGGATGAAATACTCGAATACGGGTGCACCACAATTGAACTCTGCATTGTATCACATATTCCAACGTTGTTGGAAGTCACACTGTGCCAATGTGAGGGAAGACTTCGAGAATATAGCTTCGTTAATCGTCATTGGCTGTCTGGGTAACTTTTGAAATTGACAAGCCTCGTTGCACAATGAGGGTGATATTAAACAAAAGCGTAGTACTCAGAGCACGTAAGTAGACTCGCCCGAATTTCAGTGCTTTCAAACAAAAGCGTGTTTCGCCGGTAAGTCGCATAATAACGTTGCCCCTCCTCACCACGCATGTAATTATGCGATGCACTACATAATGAAGGGCGATACGAACTGCTAAATGGAGCAGCTGCTAATATCATTGCCGCGGGATTACATCTCTCTCACTCTCTTATTTCCCTCCCCACGTGCACGACAGCAAACTCCTCATGTGTAGGTACCTTTCTCACACTTCATTTTCTATCTCTCTACAGCTGATCATACGCACGCGGTCGCACGTTTGATTATAACGAAAGCGGTATCCGTGCAAGCCCGACGTCCCGACGCACGAACGTTAATGCAACTCTGGCTTCTGTGTGCGCTAAAGAACGGGCGGCCTGACTGAACCCGGAGACCACAGGAAGGGCACCTTGAGTGTGATATGGCATGCACACGTGCAGTCCCAGATCGATAACACCCATCAATTATTAATGAGCTCTGCCGTTATATACGCAGGGCAAGATACACTCGCCGTATACAAGCAATCATGCGAACTCCCAGCACCTCGAGGTGGGGAGTTTACGCACGCAATTGCTGATAGAAACAGCGTATACCATTACCGGTACGCGAGAGAGTACAGGCGTCTTGAATCGACGCTGTCGTTCGGGCAGATAAGGCAATCACATTCCGTGCGTTCGTGTGTCCTCTCTTTCCTATAGCATCTAGTGCTGGCTTCTTTTATTCAAAGCAGACCAATTTCATATACGATTTATCCACGCCGGATGATCTTATCGAGCTAAAGGTTGGGTTACGTACGCGTAGCCTGACGTTATTTCCTTTTTTCCTTTCGCTTTTCTCTCATCTTTCCACTCCACTTTCTCATTCCTCCAAGGCAGCAGACTGGACAGGTTGACTGCCTTTGTCCCTCCCTAGTGTTTGCTTCCTCAGCCCAGCCCCGCCGCAGTGGTCTAGTGGCTAAGGTACTCGGCTGCTGACCCGCAGGGCGCGGGTTCGAATCCCGGCTGCGGCGGCTGCATTTCCGATGGAGGCGGAAATGTTGTAGGCCCGTGTGCTCAGATTTGGGCGCACGTTAAAGAACCCCAGGTGGTCTAAATTTCCGGAGCCCTCCACTACGGCGTCTCTCATAATCATATCGTGGCGTTGGGACGTTAAACCCCAGAAATCAATCAATCAATCAAATCAAGCTTCCTCAGCCCACCCCCCACCTATAATCATATCATTGTTTTGGTGCGTATAAAGCACAGGCTTCATCCTATGTGCGTGCTGGCATGTGCGCATGAGTGTGTCTGCCTGTATGCTAGACACACAAGGCGAGTTGCAACGAAGGCATAAGCAAGCGGACACCGGAAAGGGGGTCTCGCGTCTTCTTATCTGCGTCTGACACCGCCACGGGACGTCCGAAGTCGCCTTGACCCCTGACGGGAGACCACAACAAGATACACACATGAAGTGACAGCGCTCGCATTGTCCCCACCTACTACCGCGGAGAACAATAATAGCGGTGCCGATTGGTCTCCCGAAGAGCTCGGCTCGAGGCTATAGAAATATCCCCTAATTGCGTCGGGACACGAACCGTGCGCGGCAGGCGAAGCACGCGCACGTCATGCGAAGCCATGCGGAGAACGAGCAGACCGTGACGTGGAAAAAGGGGTGTACGTGCGTGTACGAAAAGGCGCGCGCGTGTCAAATATACCTGCGGGGACGCGGCACGATGTGCGCTGCGGGCCTCGCCTATTAATGAAAGACGATAGACGGTCACTTCCGCAAATGGTTCGGCACGAATCTGGCGATGCAAAGACTCTTTCTCTTCCGCGGTTGCTTGCGCCAGCGACAGAACGCCAGTCACGATGTGGACGTCCGGATAACAATCGCTGCGCTTTAACGTCCGAAAACCAAAATAGGATGAATGAGAGACGCCGTGTATAGTAGCAAGATGGCAAGTTGGGCCAGTTGGATTATACGTTCACAATTGAAAATGTTGTTGAAGCGCACTAAAAAAAACGGACGGACGCAAGCGCTGTCATTGTCAACCTCTTCTGCCGTCCGTTTTTTTTTTTTTTTTTAGTGCGCTTCAACAAAATTTTCAATTATGGCCGTGTATGGTGGAGGGCTCCGGAAATTTTGACCAGCTGAGGCTCTTTAACGCGCACATTATTCTGTCAAGTGCCCAAGAGAAGACATTGCAACAGAAGACGACGAAAGCTCTGTTGAAATTCCTACGCGACACGGACTTGAACAAGCGACTGTAATAGCAATGTCACCCACCGCGAAAGACAAGACTGGACTATGACTGAGTGTGCGCGCGTGTGCTGCCGAATGTTCTGTGTTTCTCTCTTCCCTCTCTGCTCTTTATCTTTCATCTCCCCCATCCCTTTCCCACGCGCAGGGTAGCGAACCGGCTGCCTATAGGCTGGTTAACCTTCCTGCCGTTATTTTCCCCCTGTTTTCCTTCCTTCCTAAAGGTAAGTATACACGGGCCTCAAACATTTTCGCCTCCATCGGAAATTACGAGAGTAATATACTCTCCCCAAGTTTAACTTATGCATGTGCGTGCGTGCGCCAAAGCGCGGACGTTCCCCGGACGTTCCCCGGACGTCGGCAAATGCGCTGCAAGAGCGGCGTCGTGTTTCTGGAGGAAGCTGCGCGACACCGGATACCATACGCTTGATACGCGATGAGGAAATACCGTATCGCCCCGTCGAGAGAGCGCCTCCCGACAAAACAAAAGTAATAAAACGACAACGACGATGGTGTTGCCGTAAGCTGTATTCAGACGCCGCTGTGTATACCAGTCTCGCATAAGCCCTCTATAGTTGCGACGCGATAGACACACGCGAGAGTAGGCTCAACTAATGACGCTATACCCGTATCGTATACTTCGTCCGCGGTGCTCGAAGTCAGCGCGGGGACGCCTCCTCCGTCTCGTCGCGAACCTTGGTTCAAAACATCTCTTCGGCGCTGGAGCGTCCCTTGAAACCAGCGCACTCTCATCACGAGGATTTGAACTCTGCGTACTCCATCACGTACGGGCCCCGTCTCACTCAGCTGCCGGCGTTATGAGACTATGAGTCTATACGAATTTTCTGGAGAGCGCCCCCAGTTTTCACATTCCAGCGCAGGGTAGCGAACCGGCCACTGGTACCATCTTGACCCCCCCTGCCCCTCCTCTTTGTCTCTTTTTTTTTCTCTCTCTCCTCTTGGGGCACATTAGGCAATAGAGCATTTTATAAAGTGCGAACCACTTAATGCATTCATTCTTGTATTGAAGAAGCGTTGCATGTTTGATTCATTACAGAAACGTTACGTGTTTAATTCATTAAACATGCAAAATTAAACGAAAAGCCCGCAGTTACTAGCCTCATTGTGTTGGATTAGAACATTAAATACATACACTGCTTTGACTACACAGAGGCAGAGAAACGTTTATTGCGGCAGACAAGCTGAGAGGTCGGCCTGAATCCTCTTCTAGATAGCGTGACCTGTAGTCATAGCGCTAATCAAGTTTTTACGAGGGACAGAACTCGACAGGAGACTATAAATTGATCCAAGGTTAAGCTTCATCGCCACTTTCCTAATCGTTGTCATCAACACCTTCTCTCTCCTTTCTTTTTGCACCTCTCCCCTTTCCTGACGCTTCGTAGCAGATATTTCACGATCGATCACTCAAGGTTTCACCCCTATGCCATGTATGTTCACTCCTTTGTGACCCTATAGAGGCATTCCGACCCTACCAGTATACGAGCAATGCTTCCCATGGGCGATCAAAATGCTTTTGTAATCCTTTTTCCTACGTATATCTCCCTCTAAAGTAGTTTAGAACAGTCGTTATTCATTAAAAATGCACGTAAATAAATGACCTAGCAGCAAGAGAGACGACAGCACGACCTATATACATCTACACAGCTGCATACCATCAGAGGCGCACGCACAGCAGGAAGGCAGGCGTCCTCGACTTCCACTACTCCTCTTTGCACTCGGGACTAATTGTAAGGGCCTCGGTGGGATGGGCCTTCGTGGATGGTCGGGGAGGCTGTTGTGAAATTTCACCTAATGTGCGCGCCCCTGCGGCTAGCGAAGGCAGTGCAAGAAACTTACAGCGCGGCAGGATATGTGATGCGACAGAGCATGGCGTGCTTAAAGCTGAACTCTATTGATAATTAGATTTTGTCGCACAGTATTATTTTAGAAAATATAGAGCGAACTATGTGCCACGAAAGCTTAAGGATGACTGTATATACTAGCACTGGTGTGCCTTATGGAAACAATTCTAGGACAAATAGTTATACTTCTCTTCCTTTCGGCTATCTATAAGCCTTAAGAAAACTGATATTATCTGAAGTTTTACATCCCGAAACCGAGATATAGTTGTGAGAGATGCCGTATAGTGGAGGGCTCCAGAAATTTTGGCCATCTGGTGTCCTTTAACGTGCACTGAAATCGCACAGTATACACGGGCTTCTACCACTTCGCCTTCATTTAAATGCGACCGCCCCAACCGGGGTCGAACCCGGGGCCTTTCCGTTTAGCAGTCGAGCACCGCTTTTAAGAATTAAAAGTGGTGCAAGCGGATCTAGATTAGTGTAATAATAAAAGTAATCGTCGAGCTTGTTTTTTTTTCTTTTTTCCCCCTCTCTTGCTAACGCAAGTAGCAGCTACCTGAAGATAGGTGATACATATTCAGAAGGGTGCACGGTCGGCTCTGTTGGTAGGGCATCCATTAAATTTTAATAGAGAGCGCAATAAAAATGTTAATTGAAGAGTGCGTTTTGTTCACTGTCTTGTTTTTTATTGCGCTTTCTATTCAAACCCAATTCATGCTGCGAATCAACCTGATTGCTATAACACCTGCCAGAAAGCGTTCTCGACTCCCGCTGCACTTGTAGACACGATAAGTACCGTATGCCGGTGCCGAATAAACGTTTCAGTCCCAGTTTGGCCGCTCCACCGTTTCCACCATGAGACCTACTTCTGCAGGGAACAACCGTAGGCTACACTCTTAGAAAAAAGGCAGTGCTACTTACTAACTTTGAGGTAGTAAATTGTTCTCACAACATTCAGCATCTAAGTAGTAACTGCAGGTAGTAGAGCACAGACGTTTACTACCTCTGGTTGCTTCAGAGGTAGTAAACATCTGTGCTCTACTACCTGTAGTTACTACTTAGATACTGAATGTTGTGAGAACAATTTACTACCTCAAAGTTAGTAAGTAGTACTGCCTTTTTTCAAGAGTGTACAGTATAATAGTTATCAAAAAATGCGCCAATAAAGAGTAAATATTTGCAGCTTGAAACGCCTTGCTGTCAACTGCGTATTCGGGCAACACCACCTAGACTAACGGCTCGGGCCACTGTCGGGCATGACCTGCGGTGGGGCCGGGCTCAGTAGGTGAAATCTTCTCCTCTGGTTTAGGCCAGGACCGGGTCTCGTTTTGAGTTACACGGAGCTGCAGCTTCGGACGGTTTCACTTGAACGAGGGCCGGGCCCAGGCCGATAGTGATGGCCCGTGCAGCACTGCAAGTATATTACGCTACCACCCCATCCAGGAGAATGTATACTTAGGCGTACATACATAAGAAATGAACAAAAAAAGAAAAAAAGAAAACGCGCACGCACTACAGAAGGGGAGTGTCATAGTCGTTTAGCGAGTCCACCTGACCACAAGAACTTCTGCAGCGCCTTCGTCGATTTATGGTTGGAAGCTCGAACGTCCCTCCTTACCTCTCTATCCCCCTCCCTTTACCGCTTCCCCAGAGCAGGGTAGCAAACCAAAAATTTTCTTCTGATTAACGTGCCCGCCTTTCACCTGCCCTTTCCCTTTCTCTCTTTTTTTCTCTCTACATACAGAGAGTTTGGATTAAATGAAATGTTTTGGCTTAGCTCACAAATCGAGTGCAGCCGCCCTGTGTGTGGCGCAATCTGCGACGGGACGACGACAACGCGAAAGGCTGTTAGCAAAGCCTTCAAAGCCTTCACATCGCCACCGCGGTGGTCGAGGTCGAACGACGACGGGAAAATGTGCAGAAGGCGTGCGCGCGTGTCGCGCCTCTCCGGCGAGCGTATAGCCACGTGAGAGCTAATCAGGGCCGAGACAAACCGGCCGGAGGAGTTGTGTCAGACCGCTGCATTCAAAAGACGAACTAGTTCCGCGTGCTGCATAACGGAAAATCGCTGTGACTCAGCCTCATCGTAAAACAATTGCGTGCGTAGACGAGGAAGCACAGGCAGTCGGCAAAAGGGGCGTCCGAGACTCGACGTCCGTATCGCTGACGCTTCCTATAGAACGGGCTAGAACACATTTTGCAGGCGCTCCCAATTAATGTCCGGAAATATGCCGCTGCAGTCACCATAGAGCGAAAAACGAAACAAAAAAATTAATCGAAATACTGACATATTGGCATATCGACGGTTCCAACATGCGGGTCTGAAACAGGGAAGATAAAGCAACTATACAGAGAAAAAAAAAAATCCGAGGACCGCGCCGCGTGCAATATGAAAGGAAAGATGGTAGGAGTATCAATAACACACCGGAGTGCATGGCAAAGTAGGTCAGGGAACCAACCAGGATCGCAATTATTCTAGTTGACATCAAGCGGCGGCAAATGGACCTGGGCTGACCAGTGGCCACGCAATGCGTAGATTTAGACAAGCGGCCGGTGGACACTAACAGCAAAAGAATGCTTACCAGGGGATGCAATCTATGAAGGCATAGAGCTACATGGCGTGACGAAATCAAGACGTTCACCAGATTAATAATTAAAAAATAAATAAATAATTAAATATAATTAATTAATTAGTTAGTTTTGTTATCATGACTACAAGAGGATTAAAATAGAATCAGCTCACACAGGACTGAGGTAAACGGTAGATCAGAGAGTCATTCGTCCTGCAGTGGACTAACACAGGCTGAGAATGATGATGATGATGATGATGATGATGATGATGATGATGATGATGATGATGATGACACACAGGACTGAGGTAAACGGTAGGTAGATCAGAGAGCCATTCGTCCTGCAGTGGACTAACACAGGCTGAGAATGATGATGATGATGATGATGATGATGATGATGATGATGATGATGATGATGATGATGATTCGAAATCAATCACGTGGAAGCACCAACTCGAGTGACCTCGATTTCGATAAAATTGCCTTACATGCGCGCTCCACTCTATTGATCCCGATTTTCGCGCTGCACACAGGCTTCGCCTGCACACCGAACAGCGCATTCCGCGTTTAATAAGCTCTGAACGGCCATTCACGCCAAGCTCGGTAGCTTCAAGACGATGAGAGGAGCGACGAGTTTTGTAAATTGAAGCCGCGAAATGGAAATCTCAGAAAGATTGCGGACTCGAGCGTTAAGCGAGCGCGTTTGCTTCAGCTATAGAAATATCAGGAAAATCCCCATTTATTCGCTCCGTAAGCGAGCTTTCAGAGTTCTGCGAAAGATTGTTTTTCTTTGCTTCAGAGCTGGACGCCTTTAGTGATTAATTCATAGTGCCAACTTCTAGAATATTTAGCGCCATCCAAATGCGAGAGAGTATGCTGGCGTTGTGAAAGGGAATATCGACAACCACCCATTCGTAATTTAAGGAAAAGGCTGCGAGGGAGTTTTCACAGATTTCTCAAAAATAAAGCTTCATGGTTGCCGAAACATTCGTCCTGATGGTCCAGGGGTCGAACCCGGGACCAACGTCTTTTCGGGGCGGTCGCTCTACAAAGAAAGCATTGTGAGGGCGCAACTAAACACAACACGCGGCAAGAAACAGGCGAGGACAGGCGCCAACTACCAACTAACTTTATTCAAGGAAGATCCCCACCTATAAACATCAACATCCTGCGCAGAAGCACCGCCACAACAACCAAGAAAATTCCAACCAGGCGAGAAAGGAATCGGAATTCGGCAATTTACAGCGCAATGAATGTTTCACTCACGCACTCGTTACCTGTTTCTTTGTTTTTAATGAAAAAAAAAAGCTTCTAGCGTTTCACGCGCCATTTTATCGCTACTTCTGCCAAGGATTTCTGGACAGCGATTTTTGGTCGTTGTGGCGGTTCCCCTGCGCAGGATGTTGATCTGTAAATGTGTGGATCTTCCTTGAATAAAGCCAGTTGGTAGTTTGCGCCAGTCCTCGTCTGTTTCTTCCTGTGTGTTGTGTTTAGTCGCGCCCTCACGATGGTTTCTATGTCAAAGCACCAACTCGCCCAACAGTCAATTCTTTTGTCACTCTACAAATTCACTTAACCACGAAGCTAGCGCTCCGTCTCTTCCATTTCCTATGCTGCGCTTTACCATTTTGGTAGGGGCCGGGACAAGCGATACCACGAGAAGGAAAGCCTCCGAGATTGAGGTATGCTAGGTACACTTCATGACTCTTCCGAGAGGGGCGCATACGTCGTGACATCGTCAGAAAGGTGGACTGTCAGCACGAGGGGGAATTAATCGCGAACGCAAAGCCCGAGCATCATTTGCAGTATTAAGCTTATTTCGATTTGCAGATAGCGCTTAGGAGGTCCTTCGATACTAATGAAGAAATTCGTTTTCCATGAAAGCTTTTCTAATATCTATCCACAGCACAAAGGTCGTGTACAACCAATCAATTATGATCATAATTAGGACAGCATAATACGCTCTTATCGTACAACAATGCCGCTATATTCTTCATCGACGGCCGCTTAGATAACATGCTTTTAAATTTCTCGGCGCTATCGTCCTAGTACGACGCATTCCTAGAACGCTGGGGCGACTGAGTTTGAGGTCGTATGATTGACCAGCAACACTGAGTGCGGTTTTCTAAGTTTCTTCACATACGCTGACAGTCTATTATTAGGAGAGAGAGAGAGAGACTAATTCAAGATGACTCCAACCTGGCCGCAAGTCTAGCACAAAATACTGGTGTAACTTCGGGTTCATTATTGTGGAGACCGACAAAAAGAAAAAAAAATTGCGAGCAAGCGATCACTGCGCCATCTACCCAAGCGTCAATTACGCAAGCCACTAAACGAATCAAAATGTGGCCACAATGGGCGGCAGCCGGCGTCTCGGCGCCGTAAGACGGTCTCGTCACGAGGAAGGACTTCTTGGCGACGGGCCTGCCTCCCAGTTTCGCGCGACGGTTACGCTTTTCCACCTCACAACAAAAAGTAAACACTCAAAGGTCGCGGCCAGCTGGAATATCGGCGGTCATACGAATGACCATTTAGTATAGTTGCCAGAAGCTAGCACTATCGTTATTTCTTGTCACCGATCCCTGTCGTCGCCAACGCAAGCCGTTTAAAGCGTTCTCAACGCGGGCGTAAACATGCCTACGGTAGCTTTTTGGCGCGAAATAAAATACGAGAGACGGACAAGCGCGAAATATGAACTCTCCTGTTGATATTTTGCGCTCGCCCATCTCTCGTGTTTCATCATCATCATCATCATCAGCCTGACTACGTCCACTGCAGGACAGAGGCCTCTCCCATGTTCCACCAGTTAACCCGGTCCTGTGCTTGCTGCTGTCAATTTATACCCGCAAACTTCTTAATCTCATCTGCCCACCTAACCTTCTGTCTCCCCCTAACCCGCTTCCCTTCTCTGGGAATCCAGTTAGTTACCCTTAATGACCAGCGGTTATCCTGTCTACGCGCTACATGCCCGGCCCATGTCCATTTGCTCTTCTTTATTTCAGCTATGATATCCTTAACCACAGTTTGTTCCCTAATCCACTATGCTTTCTTCTTGTGTCTTAAGGTTACACCTACCATTTATCTCGCGCCAAAAGCTACCGAAAGAATGAACTAACTCGCCCAACAAGTCACTCTACCGTAAACCCGCTACTCGCCATCTCAACATAGCAATTTTCGAGGGAGCCCAATTAACGGGATATCATGCTATGCCATTAGCAGCGAACGGCGACTGCTTGAATACAAATTGAAGTTAAGCTGTATACAACAGAGGAATCACGACTGAAACTCCTTGCGAATAAACTATAGCTGCAGGCAAGAAGCCGGGAACATACAGGGCGAGCACTGTCCTTTGTGTTCTCGCCTTCACGTATACGTCTATTCGCGCTGTTCCAGTCATGCACTTTTACCAACTACCAGCTTTCTATCCCGTTCCGTTGGCCCGCCGCGGTGGTCTAGTGGCTAAGGTACTCGGCTGCTGACCTGCAGGTCGCGGGATAGAATCCCGGCTGCGGCGGCTGCATTTTCAGTGGAGGCGAAAATGCTGTAGTCCCGTGTGCTCAGGCACGTTAAAAAACTTCCTAGGTGGTCGAAATTTTCGGAGCCCTCCACAACGGCGTCTCTCATAATCATATGGTGGTTTTGGGACGTTAAACCCCACAAATCAATCAATCATCGATATATCCCGTTGCAACAAATTTTCAGAAGTATTTGAGAGAGAGAGGTTTACTCATAGAAAGACCGAGAGGTCGGCCTGAACGAAAGTATACGCTCTCGCTACTATATGTCAGCTTGTGTAATATTACATGTACAAAAATAAACACCAGTACAACACAATTGGAACATGATTGTCTACCTTGCACCGGGAACCGGAGAGTGAAATTGCGAAAGAGAGAGAGAGATAAAGATGCAAGGAAAGGCAGGGAGGTTAACCAGACGCACATCCGTTTTGCTATCCTGCACTGGGGAAGAGATGAAGGGAATAAAAGAGGTTGCAAAGAGATGAAAAGGTAAACACAATCACGGGCACACTCGGGGTAGCACACACAGTCTACTGGCGGTCGCTCATGTTTGTTGACTTTAAGTAAAGAAGGAGTGCTTTAGTCGCTTTCTGCGCAACTGAGGCAGATGCCCAAGGTCCTAGAATCTTCTGCACACAAAATGGTCTGAAGTCAAGTTGATTCAAAACCATCCGGAGCTGGCTTTTTTTTTTTAACGCTGAATCCATTTCATTATTATAGTTTCATTAGCAGAGTTTTTAAGCGAAAATGTGTTATGAACTACGCACTAGTGAATGCTATACAATATATAAACTCTCTACTTTTATGTTAGAATCATGAGGTTTAAAACTGAGGTTTAAAACATGTATTCATAAGCTTGCCATTGTGGAGTTTATTTGAGGTTATGCTTTCGGCGGGTCCCGCCAACAGCAAGGTTTTTCGTCCTTATTATTTTCCACTCATGTCCCAATTTCTACGCTATGAATATAAAGGTGACGATAATGTCCATACCTTTAATGGCTTTATCATCGTTTGTTTTCATTAGGTCGAGCCTAAAAAACAAACAAGCCCCTCCAACCATTCCCCTCATAATGTAAATTTGTAAAACGGCGTTCAATGCTGGCGTGCATGCATCTTCGACGTGCATCACTAACAACGTTTTGAGATTTAGCTTTTTTTTACTGTTAATGATTTTTTAATGTCGGATTGCAATTGCCTGGATCTTTCGCAGCCAGCATTGCCGGTCGTTTTGCAAACAATTAGAGATATTTGCAGCACGTGCCTTTGTTGTGGGCAAGCAATGCGACTTCACGTGCGTTGAAAGCGATCCTGGCAAAAAGAGAGAGAGAGAGAGATAAGATAGCACTGAAACTTAGTCCTAGGAAATCTTGCATACAGAGAGCTCATTCGATGGAAAGAAAATAACAGGCCACCACGGACACGACAGCAGAGAAGGGTGTAAGGATAAAGGCTCGCAAGTTCCCGCGGGTCCTGTTCAATTATTCGCGGGAAAAATCGCTGTCGCTCCGCTAGGACATTGGCGTTCGTCGCCTATTGATCGGTCGCTCGGCTGAATGCATTTTGTCGAACGAAAATAAAAAAAATCACGATAAAAGTGGAAAACTTCCGGGAAGGTATTTGGTGCACATAGTAGAGCATAAATTTATTGGCGTTTTTTTTTTTCTTCCAATCCTTGGGTAAATAAAACTGCAACCAATGTTTGTGTAACAGCAAAAAATAAAGTCTTAATTCGTCGGTGATTTGCGTCCCCCCTCAAAGGGAAGCGAGTATGAATTGAATAAAAGATCATCCTCATCAATAATGCAGATCATGCACCCCCCCCCCCTTCCCCTCACCACATTGGAGACACTGCTACATGATGTGTACACATGGTATACTGGATAGTGCAGAACTTGCAAAGTCGTGTTCTCTGACAAAAGAAAACGAGCGACTCTCACAAATAGCAGGTTTATCATTCGATTTGGCATAGCTTGTCGATGTGCTGCAGCATTGATAATCAGTAAAAGTTATTTAAAGAAGGAAAATGCTAAGGCCAGCTTTCCTCAGTGTCCTCATTCCATTTTAACATGCGTATAACACCATGAGACGAGCTACAACTGTGGCGCCTATCAGGCACACTAGCCCGTGAGCGACTTTCACATTTTTCTACGACGAGAAGTCGTGTAATAATTAGCATCACTATAGCCAACGTTACGACAAGGTGACTTGTCTTCTTGACTTTTATTCATTCAATTCAGGACTAATTTATTTGTCCAATCAAGATGGAGCCGTATACATCAGGATTTCATCCCTGTTTCTATTTCGAAATAAGTCTGTACGGACGGCTACACTCTTAGTCACGTCCAGCGTAAAGTATACGGGATACGCTCAGGAAACGAACATTTGTGTCTATACCTTCCTGTCAATAGCTAGTAGTTTATCCAGGTAAACGACATCACTGTCGCTCAATAGTTCTTTCTGAATCTAATCGAAATTGTTGGCGTTTGACGCCCTAAACCACAATATAATTACGAGAGGCGCCGTAGTGTTGGATCGGCTCCGGAAAGTTCGACCACCTGGGGATATTTAGCCCACACCTAAATCTAAGTTCACCGGCCTTCAGCGTTTCCGTGTCAGTCGAAAATGCGGCCGCTGGGGCTTTTTTGCCTAATCTATACTGCGCATGTTCGTAAGATTAATCTTAACTTCCCCGCATAAAGAAACTGAATGCTTCCAGTTTTTCCCTTGTTCGGGAACATTTGTATATATTTTTCGTGCCATTCTTGTATTTGAATGTGCACGAAATAGAACAACAGGGTTTTCATTAACTAGTTTGCAAGCTTCTCATTGCTTGGAACCTACCCAAATTCCGCCTCAAATCTTCCCTAATTCCACCTGATTGTTCCGAATAAGTTTACAACTTCGTTTCTCACGAGCGTTCGCACATATATACCGCCGCTTCCTTTTTTTTTATTTCCGTAATTCTCTTGATTTTCCAGAATAAAACGAAAACATTACATCCTCGATGGTCTCCTGGGCTAAAAGTTGAAGTAAAACAGCTTGACTATATGACCCAGAAGACCAATCACATGGCAACAAGTGACCGCTAAAAATATTAGCACCAAAATGTACAAGTTCTAGTCACACATTGTAGAAAAAAAATATTTACAAAAAAGCACATAACAATACCTGTATAAGCGTAACAGGGAACTATTTTTGAATGAGCACATTTCTAATACAAACAAACAATAACAAAATACTCAAGTTTATTTACAGAAATGAATTTGTAACACTACAAGTAAAAGAGAAAAAAACATCAATAGTACACCTGTAATTCTGGCAGTGAGCTACACGAAACAATAATATCAACACAATATAATGAAATAAAAGCATGGTAGCTACCCATACACGAAGGTGTATACAGTGAAATGTAGTACAACATGAAGAAATGATTGGAATGTACGAATACATTAGTAATTCAGAAATATTTCACGTAATGTCTTCAGCGTCGGTTTATGTATATGTTTATGCTTGCTATAAATACATGTGAGGTTATACCGGGTGTTCAAAATTAAGCTTTATGATTTTTTTAAAATTAGGCGCTCGAAGGCACGTGAGAACCACTTGTGCAAATAAGTTAAGCGGCCAGGGGGACAGAAAGTTAGATGATAATTATCGCTGTCAGCAGCCCAATTAACTAAAATTTAATAATTAACTTTTTACTGGCTGCGGTAAGTTGGCATGTTTATATTGAAAAAATGTAGGCAGTGGTGTTTGTACACAGTTTCAGTTGGAAGATTTTTTCTAGCACGCCTGTGTTCCGAGATATCCGGCTCCAAAGTTTAATTGTCTTTCGCACGATTACGCATGCAAGAGGGTGAGGGTCCGCGCAAAGCTCCTCCCTAAAGTGACGCATCTGTTGCGTGTGGTGTTTAGTGTGTGAAGAGGGTGGAAGCGTAGGCATAGGTGATAGCAATTACCCTTGCCCTCTTCGGCCGTCGAAATCAAAAATCGAAGAACGCTTGCAACCAGTGTCGTAACACGCAACTGCAGAGCCTCTAACGATAGTGGCAGATACCATGCCGAGATAATGGTGCGAGCGGAGAATCTGGATGCCAGTGCGCGTGCGTAATAATCACTAGAGAAGCATGCGTGGTCGTTGCCTGGGCTACGCGAATAGCGTGACTGCTGATGTCCGAGTACTGTAACTTTTATTGAAACAAGAGCAACAACTCCACCAATAATAACTGAAACAGTTTTATCCTTGCTAACGCATATTTCCTGCTGCTACATAAGCATATTTCGGTCATGCACAAATCTCATCGAAACTCTTCACCTCTCAAGACGTCAATGCCCCAAAAAGTGTTCAAAATGCCTGCCTTCGGCAGCAACGCAAAGCATGAACCGCTGTCGCGTCGACTCGATGACTCGGCGCAGTACTTCTGCAGGAATACTCGCACAGGCAGATGTTATCCTGTCCTTCATGTCATTAACATCGCTGGGCTCTGTTACGTAAACTCGATCTTTAACGTAGCCCCAAAGGAAAAAGTCGAGCGGAGAAAGGTCAGGTGATCTTGGTGGCCAAAACATCGCTCCTGCGCGCCCAATCCACTGTTGTGGAAAACGTCTGTCCAACCAGTTCTTCGCCCTGGTAGAAAAATGTGGTGGTGCTCCATCGTGCTGAAACCATACTTGGCGCAGGTCATTCAGGGAAAGACTGCAGACAAGATCATCAATGACAACACCTAATATTTCTTCTGTGTACATCTTTCCGTTCAAGTTGTCCTCAAAAAAGTGAGGTCCGATGATCCTGTCCCCGAGTATGCCGCACCACACATTCACACTCCAGCGAACTTGATGCTTGTGCTGCCTCAGCCAGTGTGGGTTTTCTTGTGCCCAATAATGGGCGTTGTGAAGATTAACACTTCCATTTCGGCAAAACCGAGCTTCATCAGTCCAAATTATTCTGTGCAAAAAGTCATTTTCTTGATCAGTTTTGATGAGGCCCCAATTGCAGAAGTCAACTCGCCTTTCAAAGTCCGCCTCATTTAGGTCCTGATGAAGGTAAACGTGATATGGATGGAACTTGTGCTTTCTTAAAACATTTGTGACTGTTCCGATGCTGCGACCGCACTGATCGGCAATCTGTCGGATGCTGAGCTCTGGCATCGAGGTTACGCACGCGACAACGTCGATTTCAAAGTCTTCATCGACGATTGCCTTCCTGGTCCGTCTCGGAAGGTGGACAGAGCCTGTTGTGCAGAAGCGTCGAAACAGGTTTGTGAAAGTGGGCCTTGTTGGAAGGGGACGGTGTGGGTGGCGAGACGCGTAAAGCTCCATTGCTAACGAAGCGTTGCCATTCATTTCAGCCATTGCAAGCACCACGTCTACTTTTACTTTGGTAGAATACCTCACGCCAGAAGCAGCCATATTAGCTCGAAAGGACTCCACGTGGATTTCCTTGGTAGACCTTCAATGCAGAGACGCTGTGCTCTAACCGGAGGCACCCTAGTGCAGGACGGTCCTGCTAACGCGTTCACAAGAAGATGTCTCAGTGTGATCTAAAGTCACGAAAAAACGTCGCGAAAAATGGTCTCCTGTTATCGCGTTCATCAGGATCATGCGTAAGGCTCATGGCGCACCGCGCTGTCACATTTTGATTTCGCCGGCCGAAGAGGGCAAGGGTAATTGCTATCACCTATGCCTACGCTTCCACCCTCTTCACACACTAAACACCACACGCAACAGATGCGTCACTTTAGGGAGGAGCTTTGCGCGGACCCTCACCCTCTTGCATGCGTAATCGTGCGAAAGACAATTAAACTTTGGAGCCGGATATCTCGGAACACAGGCGTGCTAGAAAAAATCTTCCAACTGAAACTGTGTACAAACACCACTGCCTACATTTTTTCAATATAAACATGCCAACTTACCGCAGCCAGTAAAAAGTTAATTATTAAATTTTAGTTAATTGGGCTGCTGACAGCGATAATTATCATCTAACTTTCTGTCCCCCTGGCCGCTTAACTTATTTGCACAAGTGGTTCTCACGTGCCTTCGAGCGCCTAATTTTAAAAAAATCATAAAGCTTAATTTTGAACACCCGGTATTTCAATGACTGAAGTTTATAGTCAGTGGTAAAGTGCGGTGTAAGCCAGCCTTCTACATTCCGAGTATTGATTACGCGACTGTTGCGTTGCAATGCTGCGGTTAACTCGATTAATTGTTTAAATGAAGAAATTATCGCAGAATGCGGAGCTAGTGCGTATTAATTATGGTGTACTTGCAAAAATACGTCGATGTCGGTGATAAATGACCAGTGTCGGCAATGTGACGGACAGCTTTCTTCTGCAAAAGCAATATTCTGTTGATGTTGTGTTCGACGGAAACCCAGGGGGCAAGTGCAGGAAGATGCGACAAATCAAAACACCGCGGCCAATTAGAAAACATCGGAGGGCTAACAATGGCGACGTTGCCGCGACGACGTCTCTTCGGAAGACGCAGCGGCTGTGGCTAAAGGGTTGCAAACCACCGAGCTGCTGCGAGGGCCGGATCGGTACGACAAGCAAGCGCGGCATTGTTCTCGACACCCCACCGCTGCACACTTTAATTAGTCCCAGAAGAAAAAAAAAAAAGTAGCGCAGGCGGGGACGCGAGGAAAGCCGGCCGGCCAGCCGCCCCACACAGCGAGCGCGCAATTAGCGGGGGACTCCCGCCGGCTTTTAAAATCCTGGACAGGAAACAAACGACCCCCCACCCTTCTTTTCCTCCTCGTTCGGCAGGAGTCAAGAAGGCAGACGCTGCGATACGGACATGTCGCACCGGGTAAGGCACTGCGCCGTGCTCCCGACCGGGTTGCAGAAATCAGGTGCCTTTTCTCCTCTTCTAACCACTACCGCACCGGGTCTTTAGGCACTGCGCCGTGCTCCCGACCGGGCTGCAGAAATTAGGTGCCTTTTCTCATCTTCTAACCACTACCGCACCGGGTCTTTAGGCACTGCGCCGTGCTCCCGACCGGGCTGCAGAAATCAGGTGCCTTTTCTCATCTTCTAACCACTACCGCACCGGGTCTTTAGGCACTGCGCCGTGCTCCCGACCGGGCTGCAGAAATTAGGTGCCTTTTCTCCTCTTCTAACCACTACCGCACCGGGTCTTTAGGCACTGCGCCGTGCTCCCGACCGGGCTGCAGAAATTAGGTGCCTTTTCTCATCTTCTAACCACTACCGCACCGGGTCTTTAGGCACTGCGCCGTGCTCCCGACCGGGCTGCAGAAATCAGGTGCCTTTTCTCATCTTCTAACCAATGTCACAAACACCACCACCGGATCCTGCAGGTGAACACGTGACACCGCATATAGTGCACGAGCAGCTAGGCGCAGCCGTCGCTTTTAGCATAACGGGGAGAGCTGGCACGCCCAATCTTCAACATTAATGCGGGCAAAGACAGGACGTGCGCAAATTAGCTAGACGCGACATTTTGCAATCATTCAACGGCTTACGCAATAGAAACGATTAGAATGCGAGTTGAAATTATCGTCGTCATCGAATCGCGTAAACTGCACTGTGCCAGTCCCATGCGCAGTCGATTGGTTATACGAGAAAATCTGGACACGGATGGGATAAAGGTTAAGAACGCCCGCGTATATCCACGTCTGCGAGTTCCCATGATTGCTTTTCCGTTCCCGTTTTTTTTTTAATATTTTGCTCACATGAAAACGCGACAACCGCATTAGGCAGTCGAACCCGCCAGTTTCGCAGCCAAACGCCACAGGGACAGATGCCGCGGGCTAGGTGCAGGCCCTAAACGCATTTCTCGTGGTATTCGTGAGTAATGCCCGCACCTGTTTTTATTTCGCTGAGGTTCCGGCACTTTGCCATCATAATGAATGCCACTTTATTTAAGAAGAAAAAAAAAAGCCTTATACGACAAATTTGCGCTGGAGCCACGCATGTGTTCTTGATGTTGTTTTATCAAATGAATGCCATGCAGAGGTGATTTACGCTGAAAGTAAACGCTCTTGACTCTATTTTTTTTACGCCTGTTTATATCAGTATACTCCTGCAGTGACCGGAAAATATGGCACTGAAAGAAAGCGCCATACGTCACGCTGCACCAAATACCGAGCTAAAAGCAATTCTCGGCTATTTCGACAAGAATTCACCGAACAGCTCGTAACTACGATGCCGTGACTGTTATAACGTTACAAATATGCCCAAGGAGAAACGCTTGCGCGATCAAAACCAATAATCCTATAACGACTTACTTAACGTAGTCTGGAAAAATAATTTTAGGGGAAAATTTATATAAACTTACACGTCTGATGGCGTAAATAAAAGCAGTCCAGCTGGCACATATGTCGCAGCCTCGCGCCGAAATAAGCTGCCCTGCGACCACTGAGTTAGGATAGACGTTATCTATAGTCGCTTTCGAGTGGTTTAAGGCTAAGAAGAGGAAGGAACTTATTACAAACTCTGCGAGCGCTAACTTCAACTTATGAAGAGCGTGGAAGTGAGAGACGGGTGCACGCTACAAACCTGGCTGCGTGATCTCCGACCACTCGAAAGGAATCGACAATTTTATTTATTCGTTTCATTCATTAATGTAGCCTACATGTGCCAAGTGGGCATTATAGTGAGGCGCGGGGGGGGGGGGGGTGTAAAATTATCAAACAGTTGTACAGCTCAAACAATGAAACACATTCACGCTGCTATGCCTGCGCCTTCACCTAGAAAGCCCACATCTCGTGTATGCTGACCGTAATGAAATGCATCTTTGCAATGGTCTGCAACAAACGCAACCAACTTATTCCATTCACAAAAAATAAAAGAAAAAAAGTATTGAGTCAGGTCACGTACCAGTGCGCCAACTTATCTCACGTTTTTTTTTTTTTTTGCGAAGGATCATGTATATGTGTTGTGATCTATGCGTTCGATTCATGTTCTATGTAAACACGAATTGAAAACTCCACACGCAAGGCAGGGAGAGCTCATCGTTACCGCTGTCGTCGAAAAGTCAAAGTATCTATAGCCAAGGCAATCGGAATTGGAATAATCGATGCAGAAGCGCCACATGGAAACTTGGAACGTAACGCTGCAGGAAACCCTCGATTCGAGAGCTCCAGCCACGTGACAAGACTTGTGGGAAAATAATTCAAAAAGCAAAAAAAAGCGTTTTCAGCAATCGGGCGCGACTCGTGAAAGCCATTAATTAACGCCAGTTCAATGCGGTGCTCCTTGACGAAGTCGGCGCTCTCTTATTTTCTTTCTGCGCTAAAAAACTAGCGCGTTCCGTTTACTTGCGCCAGACGTAAACAAACCTCGACGTAAGCGTCCAACAAATCAGCCCTCTTCAGCAACGAGAGCGATAATAAACTTTAATCGACGCCAGCAATGTCATTTAAACTTTGTCATTGCAGTAAACGTTTAAAAAAAGTTTAAAGAAGCAACTTTTCATCTTATTGTCTCGTCTTGGAAAAGGATGTGCATCGGCTGCAGTGCGAGCGTGATAAAATAAAAGCGATGCACTGCTGACGTGCGCCTGTCGATCTTTTTGCTTTTTTTCGATTCTTACGACAAGTTACCAGCCACGCTGCTGGCAGAACGATGTGAACTGGAGAGTTTGAATAAAAAACTAAAAAGAACGAAAGAAAAATGACGTGGCCAACAGAAATTGTCTCCGGATCTGTTAATTAGGCGCACGTTGTGCATGAAACGTTTTCCCCTCTCCTTCCTCAGTTGATTGATTGATTGATTGATTGACTGATTGATTGATTGATTGATTGATTGATTGATTGATTGATTGATTGAAAGAGACAGCGTAGTGGAGGGCTCCATGAATTTCGACCACTTGGGGTTCTTTAACGTGCACCCTAATCTGATCTCTCCTTCCTCGTATTCTTGAAAGTCAGAATACAATACACCGTCGGCCAGGATCCCATTCTCTGTGCTTTATCTTGGAACAAAAAGAGTACCAGAAGACCGTGGCGGCGCTGCGCGAAAAGATAGGTATTTGATGCTAAAGAAGATAAAAAAAAGCTCCTCGGTGCGATATGAATGTTACGTATCGGTAATATTCCCTCGTGCGAGACTAAAAGAACAAAAAAAAAACTTTTCAGAGTTCAGAAGTGTCAAAAGGTGCTGCAACACACGTGTTCAATGTTCAACACCGCGGTGGTCTAGTGGCTAAGGTACTCGGCTACTGACCCCTAGGTCACGGGACCTAATCCCGGCGGCGGCGGCTGCATTTACGATGGAGGCGAAAATGCTGTAGGCCCGTGTACAGAAATTTGTGGGCACGTTAAATGCCCGCAATGGTTGAAATTTCCGGAGGCCTCCACTACGGCGTCCCTCATAATCATATGGTGGTTTTGAAACGTTAAACCCCGAAAATTATATTATCATCATCAATCATCATAATCATCATAATCATCAGCCTGACCACACCCCCTGCAAGGCAAAGGCCTATCACGTAATCTGCCAATCAACCCGGTCTTGTGCTTTCTGTTGCCATGTGATACCCGCGAACTTTTGAATCTCGTCGGCCCACCTGGCTTTCTATCTCCTTCCCCTTCGTGCGTTTCCTTTCTCTGGGAACCCAGTCAGTTACCCTCAATACCCAGCGGTTATCCCAGTTACCTTGCCTTACGTGTTACATGCTTAGCCCTTGTCCATTTCTTCTTTATTTGAAATACGATATCCTTAACCCCGGTTGGTTCCCTAATCCACTCTGCTTCTGTTCTTGTCTCGTAAAGTTACACCTGTAATTTTCCTTTCCATCGCTTGCTGAGACGTCCTCAATTTAAGCTGAACCCTCTTTGTAAGCCTCCAGGTTTCTGCTCCGTAGTAAGTACCGGCAAAATGCAGCTGTTATATACCTTCCTCTTAAGGGTTAATGGCAGATTACCATTCATCCTTTGAGAATGCTTGTCGAACGTGATCCACCCCATCATTATACTTCTATAGCTGGGCAATTATATATTACGCATTCAATCCTACTCTTTGAAATTCTAAGGAACAAAAGAAGTCATATTTACTCAATTTAACTCATGAGTGTGTGTGCAGTATAGGAGGAGTATTTTTAAACATCATCGAAGCCTGCGTGTTGCCAGCACATTGCAGCGCTCTATCTCGATCTGCTTATCTTCAGAAGCACAGCAGAATTGTAGTGGGACCTGCGATTCGCATAGCATGACAAACACTGACGTCACATGACACGAATCCCAGTGCGTGTATGTGCGTGGGAGATATTACGAGAGAGAACACTTTCACTCTGTTCTAGCAGCAACATAACGGAGGCTGTATATCGACTACCAATGACTTCACACATCTCAGTACAAGTGAATGAAGTGAAAACTTGTTGAGTGCTTGTTCCTCTGTTTCACAAATTTTTAACGAGACCCAGCTGATAACGAAGCCAAGGAATGTACATGGGACGTTAATTGTACAGTGTAAAGTGTATATTAGTGACTGTAATATAGATGTGAAGAAAATAAAGAGGCGAAAAGACAACTTGCCGCCGCAGGGCTTTTCAAGGAACAGCAAATGAGGTTATCATAGAAAAATTGCTCAGTGTTGCGCATTAGTATCCTTTTAAAAGGGAAAGTATAACTTGCAACTTAATTAAGATGCGGCGAAGCGCACAAATCATATTTATCGCACTTGGTATTGCTCAACTGCAAGTGTCTGCCTATTACCTATAGTAAGAACCATGTGATGCCAGCGTATCAACGTATCAAGGTCTAGACAAAAGTACAGCCACCCATTTTTACAACCTGAACGCACGAGCGTTGACCACCCAGCCTATAAAAACCACATAACAGGGCACAGCAGCGAAATGAACAATACGTGCATACACGCGATTAACAGTCCTCTGCAACTGTTTTCCTAAATAGCTGCTCCGGGAACCTGACAACGGGACGCCGGGAATCAGGGCTTATTGAATGGGCGGTCGACACTCGAGAGTTCAAACGGGTAAAAACAAAGACAAGCAAATGGGCGGCTGTACAACGCCGATTACACATAGCCGCCTGAACAAACAATTGCATTGAGAGCAAGCCCACTCGACTAAGCAGCCGACTTTTTTTTTTTTTTTTTGGGCAGCGCAGCACCAGCTCACGAATTGCACTGTGACCGCTGTTGTTTGCCTGTGATAAGCGTGAACACGTCGCAGGAAGCGTATTGTCCTTTCTCTCATTTAACCGGTACTGCACTAAGAGCGAAAACGATTAACCTCCTGTTGAAAGAACACTCGGCCGTGTTAATGATTACAGCGGCTCATGAAAGATGAGCTCACGTAACCCTCTGTTCTTCAGTTTTTAGTTTGTCCCTCACTGGGCAACTGGCTTAACCTCTACACTTTTGCATCAACATGCTTCATTGTTTGTTGTTTCAGAGTCATGCTCAAACTACTGCTTGCGCAGGAGTTCTTTGTCAAGAGTCAAATTCATTACTGCGTCGCGGCCATCGCAACCCAACGGCCACATACTATAGGCCAAGAATTCGATCACCCTCAAGCCTTATGAAGGATCGTCCTTTAATGCCTCAGCTCAACGTACCGCATACTTCATGCGCAGTTATTCCAGCGTCAGAGGTCACGAGGCGGTTACTATACTGACAGTTTACACAACACGGTTCGACGAACGCCATCGGACGGTGGATTACTGAAGTCACTTAAAACCTTCCAGGAAGTCGACGAGAGCGTTTGCGCCCTTTGCCGCAGAGTACAGGAAAACTTCAAAATTAATATCAAACTGGAGAAACTCAGCAGGATAAAATTTCGAGGTACCACGAATAAATGCTACCACGAGGTACAAATAAAAGTGTTTGATAATTCATACTAAGATAGTATTTTTAGCATTTCGCCGACCCACATTAAGCATGCAGTCCTGATGACCGACATCGCTAAAAAGTCACAATCGCTTCGAAGTGGGCAACATAAAAACCATTTAACTAGTTGAGAAACAGAAAAATGTGCTTGACTATATATACTATATAGAACTCCCTCAGATGAATATTTAGTCATCCGTTGTGCTTCTGGTAACAAACATTAGTTAGCAATGGGGCATCTCTGAAGCTCAAGGTATGCGGTCGACTTGAACTGGTGGAGCGCATTACGGGAAAGAAGAGACAGCCGAGTAGACCGACACAAGAGAACAGAGCGCTGACTTCGGACTGAGCTTTATTGGCAAATTGCATCAAATATGTAGATTTTTTTAAACTTTGATTTTCATACACGGATACACAAGGACACAGAGGAAAGAGGGAGAGAGCAAGCTGGCAACTTCCACCTGCGGGGCCCCACGCCTGTCCACTCTTTCGGGGAGATGGAACGAACAGAGGAAAGGGAGATAAGAGGGAAGAAATTGGAAAGAAGAGAGGGATGTAAAGAAAAAATGATGAAGACTTAGACAAGTATAAGTAAAAAATAAGAAAAATGTTAAAATCCGACCATAAACAGGTGCCCAGGTCCGTTTGGCCCATAAGAGTAAGAAGAGCTCGATGGGCCTGGTCGAGTTCGGGAAGCACAACCTCTCGGAAAGAGGTAGTCGCCTAGCGTAGTGCACTAAGTCCCAGGAATTTATATTCCTTAATCAGCAAAGCCCGCTGCGTATAGGAAATGCGGGACAGTGCACCACGAGATGCTGAAGTGCTTCGCAGGAGCCACAAGCTGCGCACAACGGACTATCCACACGCCCTTGACGGTGTAATCGTTCACGCACCAGCACAGAGCCCACTCTTAGTTTGTTCAGCAGCGCTCGGGAACGACGAGGCAAGCCACGGCCACGAACACGGGGAGGGAACGATCCATTCGCCACACGCTGGTCTGGGTGCATCTTTAGGAGGTGTCGGCGTATACGAAGACCATGGCGTTATCCATCGTACATGGAACATGGAAATCCCGGACAGTCACAGTCATCATGGTTGCAAGACGAAGCAAGGCGATCCGCTTTTTCATTGCCCGCAATGCCCACATGCGAAGGTACCTACTGTGCAGCTAGGCATACCCAACGTGACAGAATATTGTTGGCGGATGCCGTGATGCTTCTTAGAATAGGGCTGTCTGTCTCCTTGATGGTAAGAATACTAAGGGCACCACAAGAGTCGGTGAGGATGACAACCATCGATGCTGGTAACCCTTCTTGTACGTACGGGCGACATCAATCGCTGCTAGCTCAGCTGTCACCGACGATGAGGGGTGCGATATTTTAAACAACCGCCTCATATCGGTTCAAGGGCAGAAGCGCCCAGGCCATCGCTGCGTAAAGAAGCGTCCGTAAATACTTTTGCATAGTCTTCGAATTTTTCAAATAAGTGTGAATGGGCTAATAGGTATAGTTCCGAAACAGGTTGGTCACGCTTTTTGCGTATTCCTCTAATTGACAGATGGGTAAGGAAGGCCCATGGGCTGTGCTCTGTCAATGTTGCCAACTCAATGCATACAACGAACAGCCGAATCGCCAGGATTAAACACCATCGCAACCTCACAGACCAACAATTCATAGCCGGTTTGTCTGAGTAAAAGGGGACACTTCATGTTTAATTTTCCAGTCAAGCTCAGTTGGAAGTTAGCGCTCTGTCTTCCTGTATCGGTCTGCTCAGCCAACACGTTTCTTTTTTCCCGTAACGCGCTGTGCCTTTATGTGTTTTGGCAGAAAAAAAAAAAAACATACTAGCCCATTTTACCGGTTCAAGTATAGACGAACCAACTCGTCCCAACGGTGGTGGACTACTGTGTGTGCGCAGTGGCAGCTATTTCGCTTCCATAAATCTTATCTGTCAAACTCGGCAAGGCAAAACTGAAAACACAGAAGAGTGCCTTTCTGGACTGGACTGCGCAACTTACAGTACAGCTGCTCTATAGATAAATGTGTACGCACGCGCTCGAAAGATTACGAAAGGAAGGGACATGAATTACTACGAGCTGTGCGCATGCAAGGGTTGTTTCGGTCAGGGCCAAGTGCACCTGTGAGCAAGGTTATCGCTCCCAGTTCGCCTAGTCGTCTACAAAGGCAGTCTGAATAACTCATACAGAATGCACAAACAGCCGATAACTGGAAAGCACGCTGAATTCTGCCCCTTTACGGCTTTTCCTATGACGATCGCCATATTATAAGTGATGAGGCAATAGATGCGGTACATAAAATCTACTCGTTAGGGCGAAGCAGTGCACACTAAGCACCGTCCAGAAGTGACAGTTCGCCCCGCCGCGGTGGTCCAGTGGCTGCGGGTCAGGAGTGACTCGTCTGCTGACCCGCAGGTCGCGGGATCGAATCGCGGCTGCGGCGGCTGCATTTCCGATGGAGGCGGAAATGTTCTAGGCCCGTGTGCTCAGATATGAGAGCCCGTTACAGAACCCCAGGTGGTCAAGAGTACCACAGCCCTCCACTACGGCGTCTCTCATAATCATAAGGTGGTTTGGGGACGTTAAACCCCACATATCGATTAATTAATCAATCAATCAATCAGTGACAGTTCAATACTGAGCGTGGACGTTGAGATAAAAACGCGCCCGACGGAGGTGACAGGGTGACTTACGAGAGTCGTGCAGTACATAGGCTGAAACCACTGGAACGTTGACTTTCACTTTGTATTTGCGTACACAATGAGCGACCACAGGGACGTGACATGCGTAATAGCCAAGCAAATTAATTGGCAGTAAACGTAGCCGCTAACAGCGCCCACAGCCGAGCCACCGGAATACAGTACCGGCTCTTGTTCACTTGGCCTCCTCCACACTTTGGCGTTTACGACTGTTCCCACGCGTATCGCAGACACCTCTCTCGCGCGCTGTCATATTTAGCAAAGAGGGTTCTTTGATCTCTCGCGACCTCTTGCGCCCCCTCTGTAGAAGGGACGGGCACGCGGATGCCTGAAGCACAGGAGAGCCGGCGTCATCGTCGCGTGCGCGCATCGGATGCAGAGCACCAGCAGGGATGGGATTCGCAAGGGAGGCAGAGCGGCTGTGCGTGTGACTCACCATCAAGCGCGCCGCCACCCGTTGACCGACCCGGGGCGCGTCCGCCTTTCTTCTCGGCAGAGCACGGCCGGAGATGAGGGGAAGCTTGGCGGCCACCTGAATGCCCAAATCCACTGGCGGCGGCGGGGAGCGAGGAATGTCGGCGGCTCGCCGATCCTCCTGGTCGATCCTTCAGACCGGCAACGAAAAACGGCCCGGCATTCGGGGCAAAAGCAGCGGCAGCGGGATGTCCGGCCGCATGCCGCTGGCTGTAGCACTCGGACGAAGTCGGCGTGCAGCGGTGAGGAGGACGGGGAGGGAAAAGCACGCCCGCACACCCACACTGGCGAAAGAAAGAGACGCTCCTCCGGCAGGATCACTCCGCGGGCCGCCGCTGGCTGGCCAGGCGTGCTCGGAGCTGCTCGGCGTCTGCGGCCGCGCGGGAGGAAGCGGAAACGCTTCGCGGGGCGGGACCATTGCGCGCCGCCGAGGAGGGGTGCGTAGCTGCCGCCGCCGCGCGGCGGGATGCTGCTTTTCGGCCGGTTCTCGGCGCGCTGCGCTGCCCGCCATGGTGCTCGCGGAAGACGAGTCCCACGGTGACACGGCTGTTCATGAAAAACTAGACAAAGCGCTAGCGGCAACCGAGACTGCGTGAAGCGGACCTTACTCCGCCATACAAATCACCTCAGCGCAGGTGTGAAACCCGAGATTTGCTGACAGGACGCTTTATTAAGACATTAACGTCAACTTTCGCACGGCTGCTCTACTGACATTTGCACTAGCGTGACATCAGGCTGCACAATCACTTAATGATTGGTAGTGATGCAGTCAGGTACCAAAACATACGAAACGGCCCCACGTGCGTTCCCAACGGAGCCATGTATTGCAGCGTCCGTGGAAACGTCACTATATCTTGCGCGAGCACAAGACGAAAAGCTCCTACCATGCCGTGACGTCATAATGCACTAAAAACCCGATTCAGCTCATAAATTCTCGTCGGTAATGCCTCCAAGATTGAAACAACGCCCGAAGTTTTGCCCCTCTACGTAACACCGGTGGAATTCGCGAATGCTATTCGAGTTTCTGTAGAACTCGTTTAGCCAGCATGAAACGCATTGCATTTGGGATGCACTCTCACTTATAAACCAAAACACTAAACAAAAAAGAAGAACGTGGGGAAAGAAAATGCAGGGATATGTTAACCAGTCCTGAATGACCGGTATGCTACCCTGGGGACAGGGATGGGGGAGTTTGAAAGATGGAGAAAGGGAGAGGGGGGAGAACACGCACACTAAAAGTCGCACGTCACAGTCATCATACCAATAATAGTCTATAACCGCCGGTCCAAGTCCGTTGCCTTCAAGAAGCTCAGGACTCCTTTCGTCGCCTTCACTCGCGATTACCTCTCTGGGCAAGATTCCAGAATGGTGTCCGCCGTCATCGGTCTGCTATCTATGCGAGCTAGAGCGGTTGCTAGAGATGTTCTCTGCGCATTGTAGCGAGAACAGTCGCCGAAGATGTGTTGTAGTGCCTCCTCGCTATCACAGTTGTCGCAGAAGGGGTTGTCAGCCATTGCGATGCGAAATGACTTCGTGAAGGCCATTCTTAGCCATTAACGGCAAAGTACCATTGCGGCGTAGTCCAGTAGGCGTCTGTAGTAGTAAAGTGTTTGGACTATAGTGGAGTTCATTTTTCAGTCTACTTGTTGTATTTCAAGTGGAGAGAGTGATTTTCCATGCGGCCACTCGAAGATGACTGGCAGCGTCGCTCCTTGATAACGGTATTGTCTCTATACGCTGTTTCTCCTAAGCGCTGATCGAGCAGCATTGTCAGCGTTTTCATTGCCTGTCACGCCACAGTGACTTGGTAGCCATTGAAATGTGACGTGATGACCTTTCTCAAACTCACTATGAACAAGATACCGAACCTCGAAGACCAGCTGTTCGTATGGTCCGTACCACAGGGCTGATAGTAAAGATTGCAAAGCTGCCTGCGAATCACTGAAGACTGACCAACGTTGAGGTTGTTCGCGGTTGACTACGTGAAGTGCAGCGTGAAGAGCAGCGAGCTCTGCAGCCGTTGATGACGTTGGGTGGTCTGTCTTGAAACTGAAGGTAAACTATTTCGCTGAGACGACCACTGCTCCAGACGAACACTGCAGAGTGGTTGTTCCGTCAGTATAAACATGTACGTAATCGTCGTACTTCTCGTTCAAAAGCATTAGGCATAGCTGTTTTAGCACTGGTGATGCAATATCCGATTTTTTTCCTGATGCCGGGTACGATGAGGTGCCCTTCAGCTTAAGTGATGCACCACGATGGTATCATTGGCTTTTACGCATTTATGCGCATTTAAGCGCGTCTTATCAAGATCGACTTCGGGCAGTCCAGAAGGTCCACGATGACGCCACAAGGCTCGGCCTGACGATACCGACGTGGATGCGGCTTGCCTCGGTCTAAAAAGACCGGGCTTCAGGACACTAATAAAGTTTTGTGAATGAATGAATGAATGAATGAATGAATGAATGAATGAATGAATGAATGAATGAATGAATGAATGAGTTTACGTGCTTCTTTTATCAGTACAAGTGAAATTATTTTGAGTTTGGTCACACACTTTCGAATTAAATTTAGATATTTGAAAATGGGGATCACATCTAATTGCGATCCCCCTTTTCTACTTCTGAATTGCGAAATCAATTTTATTTAATAATTCATTTTTTGGCACTTATTAGAAGGATGAGACATCGCATGTTGTTTCATTTTCGGCCATCAACTGTCAATGCTTCTAGTTATTTCTTCCGTTCACTTAACCTCAAACCAGACGACTCTGGAATCAGCCGGCGTATGTATGTATGTATTGTCGCGGGTTATAAATTACAGGGGGTTTATTAAAAAACACGGACAGTGGAACTTGTAGAGACGCTCTCAGAGAAGGCCGCTAAGATTGTCGTCTTCTTCACTCGCCTGCGCTGCGCCTCTCGAGCAAATCCACGTTCTTCGTTGTCGTTGCTATCTCGCCGCTAAATGCAGCTATGCTCGCGGCAGTATGTATGTATGTATGTATGTATGTATGTATGTATGTATGTATGTATGTATGTATGTATGTATGTATGTATGTATGTATGTATGTATGTATGTACGTACGTACGTACGTACGTACGTACGTATGTATGTATGTATGTATGTATGTATGTATGTATGTATGTATGTATGTATGTATGTATGTATGTATGTATGTATGTATGTATGTATGTATGTATGTATGTATGTACGTACGTACGTACGTACGTATGTATGTATGTATGTATGTATGTATGTATGTATGTATGTATGTATGTATGTATGTATGTATGTAACCTTCCTTCCCCCTCCCATTCCCATCCTTACTGCGTCCATACTCAAGCTTCGCAAGGCCAGACGTGCAGCATATCAAAGCTGTACCAACCAAGCCAGTACAAGCAGCTAGCTCTTCGAACCGACCATATCCGGCTGCGTACTGCGCACGTCTTGTTTGAACTTGCCTCGTCACTATAGCATTAATTGCACACGCCACACTACAAAAAGCCGACAAACCCCGCGCATCGACCCAATTCGCACGTCAGGAACTCTATATAATGCATGGATGTACTGCATCAGTCATGCGCTGTGGCGAATACGATGCATGAACTAGGCGTGCTACGCATTAAATGTGCCTGATATTAAGCAGGAACATCTGCCGGGCCCTCATCCTCAGGGCCTGGGCTGTCGCAGAGGCTACCGTAGGAGTCCTGGAATAGGGACCCTCCCCGTTTTCTTTGAATGTTCATAATAAAGTGTTTTCATCATCATTTTCTGCAAAGAAAATGTGAACAAATAGAAATTGCTTTGTTTCCCATAACGACGTAGCGCCGACTGAAAAACGAAATGTGCGCCTTTGGAACGCCTGCATGCTCTCGTTCATCGGGAGCTGAGAAGTAGCGCGTGCACGTGTCTTCGCGAATCCAAAACCAGCACTTCCTGCAGTCTGCCTTTTGTACTCTCACGTAGCTTTTTTATTGCCATACTTGCGTTCTCTCGCATACAGCGCAAGCTTCGTGTCGCCTATACCAGTGATCGCGCAAATCATAAAAGGCTTCTTACGTTAGTCCTCTATATGTGAAGGCCCGGCTATGTCCTAGGTCACGATCTCGAAAGAGACAATTGGCTATGCGCTCGCGCATGCAATGCTGCCCGCCGAAAAGAGCGTATACTTGTGCTCAGACAAGGCATGTCTATAGCCTAATACGACTAAGCCAGCGGTAGGATTGTTCATTGCACTAACACTAAACTCGAGCATGCAAGGGCTCGTAAAATGCTGCTGCTCACGCGGGCATCACCGCGTGGCATGCAGCGGCTCCTGCCTCGAGAACGCGTGCGGCAGACGTCGGAAGGAGAACGTTTAATTTCCCGGAAAGATGGGGGAACGCGAGCCCGGCAAACGGACCCGACAGCAAACGAGGCGCACCGCTTTTTGGGGGAATTGCCTACGTAGCACGCTGCAGAGCGGCAGAGAAAGAGCTGTGTAGACCATGCGTGGATGCGTTTGATGGAGTCGCATCGCGCCACCGACGTTGTCACTCGAGAAGGCATGACTCAAATTTGCACCCTCGAAAAAAAAAAAAAAAACTCTCAGCACCATTCACCTAAGTCGACTGGAAGGTGGAAGACATCTCCTTTCTTACTCTTCTTAGCCGACGTATTGACCCTCTGCCGCTGAGAGGTTTCCGTGCCTGACGTGGATTTGCACTGCCTCAGTGATCGGAGGCGTTGCAAGGTTTCAGCGCCTCACCTAGTTGTGCCCTGCCTCCGTGATCAGCTTAACCCTGACCAAGCGAGGATGTCATGCGTGGACGACGTCACGGGACATCATACATATTGGCAATTGGTAACGCATAATCACGTCACATGGCGACGTCAGCAGGTGATTATTTCCTGCGTCACTCACTTTGACGCCACCGATGCCCCCCCCCCCCCCATTTTTTTTTGCGTTTGAAGAGACATACAAGGCTTTCGCCTTAAAGGGTCCCTCACCACCCTGCGTACGAAGACGAGGGAGTGGTTTTCACCTCATCTTCGATACCCTTTCCTACGCATGCAATATCTCCCCCTCGTCACTTATTTCTTAGAAAGCACGTGCCCAATGCCAACATTTTGCATCGAGCTGATCAAGGTATCGTGCTTGTCGGGTGTGTACACACTTTTATTTGCGTTTGCGCAGTCTGAAACACACAAAACGAAGTGAAATGATGCGAAAACGAAGCTGGAAGAACGGATGGGTGGCTGCAAGGCAAAGCAGTGCAGGAGACAATTCACGTCCGACATTCCGCGCATAAGGATCAATCGAAATCTATTGACGCACTCTATAGACGTTGCGGGAATCCCTATTCCGGCATGATGGATTGCCCTATAAAGAAGAGAAACACCAGGAAAAAATAATGCACTCGGTTTTTTTATTTGTTTAATTTTTGCAGAGGCTGGTGCGAGTTTTTTATAGTTTCGCGGAAGAAGTGGCCCAAATAAACACATTCTGTAGTGTAATGAGTGCGCTTCCCTCCACAACACTTCACGAATACCATGACACTTTGAATAACGAGACTCTCAATAAGGAGACACTGAAAAAAGAGAGACCAGTGACTGTGCGAAGAAAGTATCGAGGCCAAAGCAAAATTCAGAAATTTACGGATGGAACACACGGAGCTGCGCAGCATTCATTGACACACACTTACGTCGGCTGGGCGATTCCTTCTGTTGCTTCGACAGCGAAAGCGTACTTGTTCGGGAAAGAGCCAAAGACTCGCGCTTTTCCACCTCGTCAGACTTTATACAACTCTATGAAGTTATTTCAGATATATATGTATATAAAACCCCAACTTGCATGGTACGAAGCAGAAACACGCATTCCAATACAATTACCTATGCCTCGTATTCATGACTAGGTTAAGAACAATAACAAAAGATGTCTTTACACAACAATGATGGTCGCTGAGATGTATACAACATAGCGTGTTGAACGACTTCATACTCGCACGTTATCACGACGGCCAAATCAAACACTATACCAAGCGCGCCATAATCAACTCCACGAGACGCGCCTTTTCTAATTTATCACTTCAAAAGAGAAAGTAGAGAGACAAAAAGCTATCTAGTCTCAACAGCACTTCGTCCTAACCACTTCAATCACGTCTGCACACGTGCGTTAGAATATGTGGGCTTTCCTCTGGAGTGACGCTCCATCAAGAGCCAGTGACGGCGTAGACCGACAGTTGCTGGCACGCGATTGACGTCGAGAGTGGACGAAAATCTTGTTTAATTTGTGTCCCCCTCCAAGACTCACCCGGGTCACGCCCGAAGGCGTCCAGGGCTTTTAATGCCTCACGGCGCAAAAGCCGTGTTCGTGAAAACGCTGTGCCTATACGTGGAGGGCGGGCTATAGGGCGTTATGGCCGTATTGAATATCTCCGCCATCAAAAAGAGGAGGGCAGTTGCGTTTATTGGAAGCCCGCGCTGAGCGCGATTTGCATGAGTGATCGATGGGTAAGCCGAGGTCCTCACTGAGCGCTTACCGGACCATTCCATTTATAAGCCGTGAAGTGCAGGACTGTTGCATAAGTGACGGCGCCCCACCATTCCTCCTGTTCTTCCATTTCTTTGATTCTCTCTCTGTCTTTTTCACGCAAGCACACCCACACCCACAAACACACTTTCTTTCGCTAATATGAAACACTGGTAACACTGGTAGAGTTGGTATCATAGTGCCTACAGTAACGCGACAGACACAAAGGCAAAGGAACTTTCTTTCTTTCTTTCTTTCTTTCTTTCTCTTTCATGCCTTTCCATGTCACCCAATGGCCTCGTCCATACACACACATAAACAAACACACACACAAACACACTTTCTTCCACTAATATGAAACACTGGTAACACTGGTAGAGTTGGTATCACAGTGCCTAGCAGCGCGACAGACACAAAGGCCAAAAATCTTTCTTTCTTTCTTTCTTTCTTTCTTTCTTTCTTTCTTTCTTTCTTTCTTTCTTTCTTTCTTTCTTTCTTTCTTTCTTTCTTTCTTTCTTTCTTCCTTCCTTCCTTCCTTCCTTTCTTTCTTTCTTTCTTTCTCTTTCATGCCTTTCCGTGTCGCCCAATTGCCTCGTTCATATGCGTCTGTATAGCAAAATACTCTCTCGGAGTATCCTCGCACCCGCCTTGCAAGCTCCGGAAGTTCCGGTCAGAAATGCAAATGCTAATGCGACTCCCTGGAAGTGCGCTCAGCTCGTCTTTTGCTGGTGAAATAACATTCGACGGCGCCGTTACTTCGCGCCCCAGTCTGTCGCGCATACGACGACGTCGACACAATCGCTCCTTAAACCGACGTCCATAAATCTTGATGATTCGGGGACGTTTAAGTGGCATGTTATTTCCTCCTGCCTTTGATATATTTGACACCGTGAGCTTGAGATATTGAATACAGAACCACATAAGAGAACAACAATGATTTTTTTATTATTATCACGATCCTCGCATAATCAATAGTTACCATTCAGTACGCTCCAACAAAAACTTATTGACAGATTCATTCTGAACAGGAAGACAATTACAGAACGCTGATGTCGGCGTTCGAAAAAAATAGTTGCTGCTTTTGCATTCGTTGCACGAAAATCTATTAATGTATTTTCGTGCACCACGTCACCCTATCTCTCTCAAATAGGGCGGCACCACTGTTTGCCCGCATAATGCACAGAACAGGACAGAACCTTTCACTTTATTTGATGCAAAGTTAATTGTTTTCCTTTTTCATCTGTTGTTCGAAGGCACCTACGTATTCAAACTACCAGTGTTAACTGCTTCCCTTATGACTCAAAACACAATCGGTTTGAGCTATCGATGTCTAAACAGACATGGTTTTTTTTTTTGGGGGGGGGGGGTAGAGGGGTCACGGATGGATCATTTCTTATGTTAAGCAAAGAAAGTCGCTTATGTCACCTATACAAATGGATGGTCGCATTTCATTAGAAGTCCTGAGAGACGCGACTACCACTCTGAGGGCTTCTCCCACGTTGAGACTGGCAGGCCAAGCCTGACCGCCACATCGTGGGCTCTGAGAACCCAAAGCTGATCCCCTTTTGTGGGAGCAAGATGGCGAGCTGGTTGTTATCAGAAGCCCCCTTCTGATGGCCACGTGATGCTTACGTCGCTTGCTCCAGAAGAATTACGCGTCTTTCCCCAGTTTGTTTTTCCTTAAAAATAGCTCGCCCTACTCCCCACTACGGCAAATTTAGTATGAGTTCGAGCTATTCAAGACATTAAGTGGAATATAAAATGTTCGTAATGCTATAAAATTCTAGGCATATTCAGCATATTTTTATGTCATAATCTCTCCTAACTGTATTGCTGTTTGGATATTTGATGGTTAGTGCACGCACTCGCGAGTGCGCTGATCAATTCTTCATCCACGTTCCCTAACACGGGCACATAACGAGAGGGTTTAAGTGAACATCCGATCTCCTTATTCTGCCAACCTATGACGAGTAGTGGCAGTGGTGGCCCCCATTCGTTTACATTTAATACAAATAAATAAATAAATAAATACATAAATAAATAAATAAGTAATGCTCCTAAAGTGGCAGCTTCGCCAAAGTATTCCCGACCAACTTGGAATATGAAACAGCAGAAGAGAAGCAGGTAATATGGATAGGTCTGTCCGCGCGCGTCTTTATTCCGCTACTGTTTCGTCTTTCGTTAAGTTTTTGTATGTATGTATGTATGTATGTATGTATGTATGTATGTATGTATGTATGTATGTATGTATGTATGTATGTATGTATGTATGTATGTATGTATGTATGTATGTATGTATGTATGTATGTATGTATGTATGTATGTATGTATGTATGTATGTATGTATGTATGTATGTATGTATGTATGTATGTATGTATGTATGTATGTATGTATGTATGTACGTAGGTACGTACGTACATACATGTATGTATGTATGCATGTATCTATGTATGTATGTATGTATGTGTTTTGTTTCTTCTTGCACATTTAGCTCATACTACCTCGGCTGCCCACCCTCCCTGTACATAACTTACACAATAAAATGTTTTTAATCATCATCTGTGCGTGCAAAACGCTTGAAAATATTTAGCTTAAGTCAGTAACGCAGAATATGTCTGCGTGATTTGTCGTTCACTTCCAATGGCCCAGGTGACCAGAAAGCTGTCCTTGCCAATATTGAATGCGTTTCACCCGATGCATGCGTGATGTGGGGATGAGCCATATCTGGCGGCACATGCTTGCACCCGTATGCCGTCTAGCTTCCTGAATGTTTATTTATTTATTTATTTATTTTATTTATTTATTAATTTATTTATCTTCAGATACAGCAGCCCTGTTAAAGGGCTATCGCAGGAGTGGGTACAGAGCAGAAAAAAATACAAGAAAGAAACTGAGAGTAATTGAAATAAATACAAACAATGACAGATCAAATAATCGCGAAGAATGCTCTAAAGGTAATTATACAAACATTGCAAAGCTAGAAGTAAGGATATGTGTATGCCGCCTATTAGTGCCTTCAAAAAATCATCTTTCTCTAATGAGCGAATGTCACCTGGTATGGTATTCCATATTTCAATGCATCGGGGAAAAAAGTGTATTTGAAGAAGTCTGTGCGATGATGAAACACAGATACGGTGAGTGTATGGCTGCTTCTGGTGAATGTTGTTTTTGCAGGGATTCTGTAGATGTAGTGTAATGAATATTGTGGGGAATTAAAAAAGAAGTAGAAAATTTTGAGAGACTCCATGTCGTGTTGTTTGGAAAGTGAAGTTAAACCAAGGTGCGTTAGGTGGGATGTCAGTGTAAAATTGCAGTCATAGCGTCTACATATGAAACGAATGACTTTTTTCGGATGGATTCAATGCGTTTTGTGTCACCAATTTTGTATGGTTACCATTCAGTGGCACCATATTCAAGTATTGGTCTTACGAGAGTTTTATATGTTAGTAATTTTGTTTCTTTTGGGGCTAAAGGTAGTCCACGGTTAAGATATCCGAGTATTTGTAGTGCTTTTTTTGCAAGTTGCGTTGATGTGTTGAGACCATGATAAGTTTGTGGTGAAAAGGAGGCCAAGCTATTTGTATTGTGCGGCCCGCTGTACAACGTAGTTGTTAAACGATTAATCGAACGTTGATAGGGTTTTCTACCTGCTAAAACACATGGCAGCAGTCTTCTTGAAATTAATGTTCATCTGTTAATTCTGACACCATGTGCAAAAGTTTAAGAATGAAGCGTTGAGTGTATGATGATCATCAGGTGAGTTGATTACGTGATACGGGACAAAATCATCAGCGTGAAGATGAATTTTAGTGAAAACAGCCTGGTAGGTCGTTCATGTATAATAAGAAGTGTAAGGGCCCTAGCACGGATCTCTGGAGCACTCTTGATGATACGTGTGTTTCGGACAAATGTAATGTTTTATAAGATACATATTGGCGACGATTTGAAAGAAAACTACCAATCCAGTCAACAAGCAAAGGGTTCTTTAGCAAAAGATTGAGCTTTTATAGCAGTTTAGAATGAATGACAGTGTCAAATGCTTTTGAAAAGTCAATGAATAATGCGTCCACCTGAAGGCCTAAGCCAATAGCGATTGAAGCATCATGTGTGAATTCTCTCAGCTGAGTGATGGTACTGAATCTACGCCGAAAACCATGTTGTGCACTGGAAAGGACGTCGTTAGATTCAAGAAAATTGATTATGTGTTTAAACACGATACGTTCTAGCAGTTTGCATGAGGACGAGGTCAGTGATAGAGGCCTGTAATTTGAAAGAGATTCCTAAATACCTCATTTGTGTAGAGAAACCACTTGTGCACTTTGCCATGATGATGATACTGTTGATGGTGACAATAATTTGTTTCCAAAATTACTGATTGGTATTGGCTTGGCTGTAATGAATAAAGATGGAGAAAGACGTTGTTAACATCATCTGGGCTAGACGACTTTTTTGAATCAACATGTAAAATTAAATTGAGTACACATTCTGTAGACAGAAACACATCATCAATAGAAACAAGCGAGGCACAAAACGTACTGCAAGAATAAATTATATTATTATCCTGAGTAAATACAGATGTGAAATATTTCTTAAAAGAGTTGTCAATGACCTGCGGCTCACTAGTGGGAGTTCCGCCAAAAATGAATGTATTACTGGTCGATTGATGAGGAGAAATGGAGCTCCGAAATTTTCTGGGGTTATTCTTAACCATATTTGGTAAAGTAATTGTGTAGAAAATGTCCTTGGCAGCATTTACTTTACTGCGAAGCTTTTGCTTCACTGCATTAAAATCGGCTCTCCGCAGAACATTGCCATTATGACTTGCACGTCTTAGTCTTGCTAGACGACGCTTTAAATGGAGTATTTCCCTCGTTATCTACGGAAGTTCAATGCTTTTTTTTAGTTTTTATTGGAACATATATTTAAACACATCTTTAACAAGGTTTTCCAAATAAGAGACCAAGCTATTCACATCCACAGTATAGCTAATCTCATTAGATGTTTCAAACTCGCTACTTAAGGTGTCAATTATGGACACAACATTAGCCATGCTAGTAACGGTAACTTATGTATTCATACCGACGTTTGGTAAGTGTGGTTAAGACATATTAATACGCCTTTGTGATCAAAAATACCATTAATGACTTTAGATGTAAAGCCCCTTGTATAAAGCAACGCACTCAGAAAAACACAGTCTAGGATAGCACAGCCGCCTCTTGTGGCATCAATCACATCTTGTTTTAGTCCTAAGTTTAATGAAAAATTGCCCGCTTCCTTACAAAGTGACGAATCAGTACCCAGGATGGACATCGATTGCCATGAGATGCCAGGCACGTTGAAATCACTTATGCAAATTAGGTTCCCAGAAGAAAACCCTTTTTGGTTTATCAAAGCCATCGAGATACTCGCCAGAATGACGCTCTCGACAAAGCGACGTGCTGCCGCACACAAAGGCGAAGCTGGTACTATCACACACGCTATCGGCTTAATGGTTTCACTTAGACTAAGCTGATCGCGAGGCAACCGTTCTGCAACAAATGTGGCATCGAAACAACTCACAATAGCCCTGCGGTGATCAGCCGAGATTACCCATTCGGAAAAGCACACGGTATGCGGTTAAAAAAAAAAGCTATTCGTCTACGCTGATCACCACAAAATCGATATTGTTATCACTCAGTTACCTTTCTCTCTATCTAGAATGGTTCGGTACTGTGGTTGTACAACTATAGCTTAGGCCAATCAGAGACCAAGTTCGTCATCACCCATCGTAAATCAAACGTTCTGATTAGTGATATCGCCCATCCGGATATGATGATTGATATACTTTGTGACTTCACCCCTCAATAAGGACTCGTCACTACTAGCCGATAGCAATAACAAAATATGCTATGCAACTCTTATTATTATCTGGGGTTTATACGTGCCAAACACCCGGTATGATTATCAGGCACGCCGTAGTGGAACACCCCGGTAATTTCGACCGTCTGGTGTTCTTAAATGCACGCTGACACCGCCCACAACACGGTCTCTAGCATTCAAGTTTCATCAGTAACTGATATGCTAAATTCATGCAATTTAGAATCACTGGAAATTTGAAGACGGAAACAAAAACTTAAAACATTATTTCGTATAATCCAAGGGATATTCAAAATACCTAAAGACGAGTACATACGCCTTCCCGGAAAACGTAGCACTAGATTGAATCATGATGCTCCCATTGAACCTTTTAGCACTCGCACTGACATCTTTCGGTGGTCATTTTTCCCGGATGCTATAGAACAATGGAATTCTTTACCCCAACATGTTATTAATAGTACCGATGTGCAAACTTTTGACAGAGAAATTGATGCTTATTTTGGTAATGGTTGAAGTACTGCCCATTCTGTTTTCCTGTGTTTATTGCTTAGTGGTTTTTTTAGGTGTTCTGTTTGTACTCATATTGTACTCCCTCCCTGTTATGACCCTCAAGCTAGAGTTTACAGTATTATTAAATAAAAATAAAAATAAATCTCAAACTTTAATTAACCTCTGCGTATTATAGCTTGCGCGTGGGTGTGCAGTTTCATTGAGACAGGTACAAAAACCGAGCGAGAAAGCAAGGCGGTCAGCAGTAGGAAAGTCATGAGCAGACATCTCTGGCGACTTATATCCTTCACCTGCATGCGCCCATGCAGTATTCAGTCGACGTTGCAGGACCCGCGCGTACACCATTTCCTCACACGGTAAGCCCACGTGCGGCGAAAGAGCCCGTATACGCGTGCGGAATACATCAATGGGCGAACACTCGTTTGACCGCCGTTCCGAGGTGCTCGTGGAACCGCACTGAACGCCGCCGGCAAGGACGTAGACGATCCCTGTGCAAACCGCGTCCACGGTCGCCGATGTCCATTTCGACGTGGCCGAGAATGCTGCCCACTCGGCCAGCTCTTCGGAGCACGAAACAGCAGCAAAATACGAACCGAATCCGGTGGTCGTGACGGAAATAGGAACTCGACCAGCGCCGCCTATTTCTGTCTGCTCAGCATGTCCTCTCTCGACGGGGACGAAAGGTATACCTGGCTTGCTGAAGCCATGGTCGCAGTGCTGGGCGCCCAATTTTTATGCTTGCTATTTTTTTTAAAGTTTGGCGACAAACAGCACGACAGAAAGTCAGCAAGCTATAGGCTGAGTGCGCCCAGTGACTGCAGTGTCCAAACGTCGGTTAAGTAGACCGTGTCTATTCGACAGGCTGTGCGAACATGTGTGCGAACAGCAAGGGAGAAGTGTCATGTATTTATGCAAGAATAACAACAAGGAAAGTGCAGTATTGATGTTGCTGCATAAAAAAAAGCAAGAGCAGTAAAAATATGGGGTTGAATTCTTTAAACAGTCGTTGTAGGGCATGTATAAATCATGCCTGAACATAACTATGAAGAAGACAACTCTTAAAGTTTCTTTTTTTTATGACCTCGGGCAGGAAAACATACGTATACCTTTAAAAATGTCAGTTTTGCCGCAAGGATAAAGCATAAACAAGTCAGAATATTATGCAAATACAGGCTATAGCAGCTTTAGTATGTATTTAGTATCCAACCTGGTGTACACTGTGTACACTGTGCACTGGCGTACACGTGGAAACGCGATCGGTGCAGCGAGCGAAGTGACCTTCACGCTGTCTGTGGCTTCAACGAAAGCTTCCCGACGAGAACACAGCGAGTGCAAAGGTACGAGCCGAATGCTCGTATCTTTGCACTCGCTGTGTTCTCGTCAAGATAAAGGGCCCGGCTGCCGACGATCGCTTTCGGTCAATCAAAACACGCACTCTATGCCCGAACCATCAAGGTATCGCGGCTCACCTCAGACTACTATGCACCACTGATTGCTGCCACTCTAAGAAAAGCAAGAGAAAAGGGTCAACTTTACATTTGCACCATATGTGATCCCGTAATCATCTTCGTCAATACAAAACGCCAAGAATACATAATTTGTTTCGAAAAAAAGTCGCCATCTAATGTTCTTCCAATAGGTATACCTTTGCTTTCAGTGATGAGACAAGCGTATTAGTATCGGGTGCACGTTACAAAAACCCCAGGTGGTCTAAATTTTCGGAGCCCTTCACTTCGGCGTCCCTCATAATCATATGGTGGTTTCGGAACGTTGTTCTCCCGGATATTATTAGGGACGAAGCTCCTTATAGCGGCACCCGTTCGTCCCTCGTATATATGTAGTCGTAGTAGTACTCTTAGTGTGTAACCAGTCTTACATTTTGACCTCCAAGGTGGTGTCGGTGAGAGATTTCTTCTGTGCGTTGTTGAACAATAAAAAATTCGCAGCGTGCGCGTTAACTATATATAAAAGCCGAATTGTCCTGTCTCTCATTCCATTTTAGCAGCCATTGGCATGTACATTGAGCACTATCTGACAAGAAAGGGTTGCTACGTTATAGTCGCTGGGCGTAACCTTCTTGGTTTTAGAAAGGTTTAGCGAGCGTTGGGCCACAGTGCCATGAATACAGTGAACTAGTATATACCATGAACTCGAGGTGGTTAAAGGTGGGAAGTAGACACGAAGCGCAAGCCGTAAGAAAGTGTGCGTGTGCCACCTCTCGTTTAGTCCTTGGAATGTCCGCTTTATGGCGGTGCATATGCGGAATATATGATGAAAAGATGCGAGATTGTGGAACTTGGAGTGTTGAATAGATGGACGAACGGACACACAGACAGATGCATGGACGGACTCATGGATGGCTGCACTGACAGGTGGACGCTTGGACGGACGCAGGGGCGGATGTATGGACGAACGCAGGGACGGACGCACAGGTGGACGTGCGGACGCACGAACAGACGCACGCACGGACGGGCAAATGGACGCACGGATGGTCACACAGACGGACGCATGGACGGATGGAAGCAAGAACGAATGGACGGACGGATGCTTCGCCCCACTCTCCATCATTCACTCCGTGGATATGCTGCCATTTTTTATTAATTGTATAAGTGTCTTACCTTCGAAATATGTCTTTGTCGATATGGCACGGTGCCTATCACCACACTTGTTTCCTCATGATCGTTCTGATTAACCACGCATATCTTTCGAGTGGTTTGAAGACAATATAGGCACATCCGATTGCAGCCACGACACAGTCGCACATGTTGCCTAAATTTTGTGGAGCTTTACTTGGTTTAAAGACATTGTAGTAGGACCTGTTTGGTGGTCGAGAACAGCCTAGAGCCAACAGTGTTATCGTAAAACGAACTACTTGGCAATCAAACTAGAGATCTACATTCAACGCAGATATAGTGTTCGTGTGAAAGATGTGTTCGCATCGCTTCAGGTGATTCATTTCACTGCTCTTCACGCAGAGACGGCGCATGCCAAATGATGAAACAAGGAAAAAAGAAATGACGTGTTATCCTTCGACAAGAAGTTTTATGGGCTCCTTATCAGATGGTGGAAAGAGTTGAGAAAAGATAACTGGCAATGGAGTACGACACGTGACTAGCATAAATGCATAAATAAGTGTTGGCGGACAGCCTTGCCGTTTTTTAATGTTACTGCCGCGCGCTTACACGCTACGAGTCGTAATGAAGGAGTAGAATCCCGGTGAATCCGTACAGTGTGCCACGAAGTATAAATATGTATCTGATTAACAGAAGCCTTATTCTATCCCCAAGACAAAAAAATTGAGTGGAAGAAAATGCGATGAAGTTACGCAACTTTTCGAACGGGAGCTTCCAACTCACATGGAAGGACGCCGCGTACCGTCGATTCCAAAGCCATGATTCAAAAGGACCCTTTGCGGGCACACTCACATTCGCCATCTGTCGGGCTTAAGTGTAAACAGTTCGGACGAAAACAGGAAGAAATATATATTCATGCACTTACGTAAAAGCTGCCCTTGAGATTCTACGTAATTAACACGTAATAATGTAATCATTTAAAGAAAAGAAAACAAAGAAACCAAAGCAGGGTCATTGTCAAGGTATCAGTGCAAAATGCCGGTCGGTAATCTTCTTGCGAATGATGAGAACGAGGCGAAGGGACTTGTGTTGAGGTGACGTGCATGCGCCACGTGATGTCTGCTCACGTGACGACGGCCCTATAGAATGGGTTGGACCACACTTGGCAGGCATTCCCAGGTAATGAATGGTAGATTGCCACTATATCTCAAGAGGAAAGCCTAAAACAGCTGCATTTTATCGGCACTTACATACGTAGCATACGTTGCACACTACGTCGAGCATGGCATGCGCTATTTGAACACAGTTATCTGTAAGTTTACGCCGTACCGTGCTTGGCACTGCGTCAAAAGGTCACACTCTTTCTTTAGCGTCATAGATGTACTTCATATCGGACAGCGTCCGTCCTTTCGACAACACAGTCTCGCGAAATTATCCGACCGCGCACACTACATCGCTGAAACCGTAGCGGAAAATGATCGTTGGCAACGCTGCTCGGCCCCTGCCTCGCAGTTTTCAGCGACGTGTTCGAATCTTCGCTTGTCTTGCGCGTTCCGAAGTACCTACCACATGACGGACATCGGGCAAAGCCGGGGGTAGTGGCGCATTACATTCATCATAAGTTTCAGCGCGCGACATGTACGAGCTGGACGTTAATACGTGCTGGTAGTACACCTCGCGGCGTCTCTGTCCTATTAGCTGGTTCTGAGCCAGCTCGCCATGCAGGACGGCGCATCGCGTAAATTTTAGGCGCACCACCTGGGCAGCACTGGCTTCCCATATGCGTCACTTGCACTCCCGCAGCGTATTCGCAAATGACGTCTGATATCGCATACCCCTTCTAATGTCAAAACCACTCAAGTGTTTCAAGATAGCTGACTTACCCATAGAGACCCAGCTAAGCTTGTGTACGTCACTGATTTTGGGCCAGAAAATTGAGCGTTCTGGTATATTTCTTCGTGGACTCTGACATCGCTGTTCAGTCGAGCGAAATGTTTAAGGTAGGGAGGACGAACCCTGAACTCCTAATATGCGTAGCGTTTCCATTATGAGGAAGAGTACTTGTTCGAGCAGAAACTGCAGTAGAACGACTGTGTCGCACAGGTTCAGAGCCGGTGCGCAGCGTCTCTTTAGCTGGAGCTGCCATTTTTATACAGTGAAGTGCTGTACCATGTGGTTGGTGGGAAAATGTTGTGGCGTAAACACAAAACACCATGTTTAGAAACGACCGTATGGCGTCATGCGAAGGCGTAAACCGCATAGTGAATGACGACGATGCCTGCATATCTACTACTTGCACTGCTTTCAATTAGGCATACAGCATAGAGCTCAGCATACAATCCAAAAAAAAGAAAAGCAGAAGAAAAGCATGAAAACTACATGCTGATTGATAAGGCAGCTGTGAACAATGCGAACACCTTCCCACGCGCTGCAGGTAAAGCCAAGCTTGCAGACGCTTTGCACTTCACACGAGGCTTGGCAATAGTTATAGCGCGAGAACGGAACGACGACAAAGAGACAAGAAGGACGCGAAGGACACGAATGACACGAGTGCTACTTCTTGTCTCTTTGTCGTCGTTCAGTTCTCGCGTTATAACTATCGTCATGCCATACCAACTAGCGCAAGCTGCCACATTTCTAAATTCACACGAAGGCTTCGAATGACGTCGAACGCCCTTTCTTTTCCTCGCGTGCGTTTCCCGCTTTCATATATAAAAGGGAGACCCGTCTAGAAACTCATTCAGTTCACCCCGAGACTGCCATGCGTAGACCACGGAAATCGTAGACACCACAACAGCGTGATTGAAACGCTCTACGAAGGGAACAAATTCGTTTTGGTCGAAATGGTCGTGGAACCAATGGCGATCTACCACAGTGACCACAAAGGTAGCATTTCTACTGTCATTCCTAGGTGACAATAAAACATACCCCCCAGCCACCCCTCCCACTATGTGTGGTGTTTGATAGAACTACGGAGGATGATTCACGTTCGCAAGAAAGAATGTTGGTCAGCCTTTTTTCATAGGTGATAACCGTATGTTCTCATTTCAAGAAAGTTAACCTTCACAAATGCTTCCCGAGTTTCCATAATGCATTAGGACCCATTGATATACACGTGATAACTGTGCGGTGTATATGCAATCGTGCGGCCGGCAACACGAATTCTCTGATGAGAAGGAAATGTCCACGTGCAGTAAAATTAAGCTCGCACCTTGGGATGCAATTAAGTACGAAACACGATGATTTAGCAATTCACGCTCTTACGTTGCTTTCTCTCGGTTTTCGCAAAAGCTTTACGAGGCTCTTGAGTACTTTTTTTTCAGCAGAATTCAGACACAAATCGCGTGCAGCTCAAGCGAAAAAACCGATTAAAGTCCACAGACACACACAATGAGCGCAACAGAAACAATAGGCAATCAGGAAATAAATAAAAGAGACATGGTGGAAAGAACAGCCCAAAATAGGTTGCAGCAGTATCGCAAGGTCGAACAACGGCTACATCGTTCGGAAAACGACGCGACTGCCGAAATCAGCGTGCGGTCTGTTGCCACCAGAGGGCGGGCGGGCCTCGAGGGCAGCGGCCGCGATGATGCTCCGGGAGGAGCCGTCGGTCGTTGTGGAACGGGTTGCGCCGCGGCACATTCGCTCTTGCCAGATATAAAGGGTTATCGGCTTGGAACTGCGTGACTCACGGCGCCAAACGAGTTCTCCAGACATAATGGCGGCGACGGCCACTAGGCGCACCGCCGCGCCGAAACTCCCTTTCACTGGCTCAGTGTCCGCTCTCTGCTCGTCCCAAATACCGCACAAGAACTGCGTATTTGTTTTTTTCCACGTGGTTTCGTTTCGTTCCCTTTGTAGAGCTTGCTTTCTCCTAGCCTCGGGGATTGCCAACATACGCTACCTGTCGATATATTCTATGCCCGTCACCGCAGCGATTGACTGCTCAGGGAGTCGGCATAAGAAGTGCCAGTTGCACAGACGGCGTCGGCACGGAAGCTGCAGCTTTTTGATTTCATGCGTGATTCACACGCGCATGCACGGCTATCTTGACTACTAGAACAGATGCAAAGCGAAGGGTGCATGATGTCACAGTGTAGTGACTATGCAGATTCATGTTTTCTTTCGTATCTTCACTAAGAGGCTGAAGAACCCCGTGAGGCCCTGGTTATATAAAGCTTACTGAGTGAGTGAATGAGTGAGTTGCAGAGATAGATGCTGCGAGCATAACGTAGTGTTGTTTATATGTATTTGAGTTCCATATAACGAATGCTTACGAATCGTTCGGAAGTTTACGGTCAGAATATGAACGGCATACAAACCTGCCAATAAATGGGTGGAGAAGCAGTGGGGGCCACGCTACGAACGTTGCTCTTTCTTGACCTATCGTTGTGCCGCAGGGGTGGCCAAGACGTGGAGTATCCGCTTCATATAGCAGAGAATAACACTTCACCAAGAGATACTGAAACGTCTTCGTGCTGTAATTAACTCTTAACTTGCCCCTCACCCTCTTTTCCCCTTCCTCTACCCTTTCAACCATCGGTGCGCCATGCAGTGTTTTCAAAGCAGGGCAATGGACCTGGCGTGCGAGACGACTCTACTTCCTTACGGCCGTCGCGCATTGGCGCGTTTAGTTTTCTTCTGCGTGGGTGGGCAGATGACGGCGGCCAAGGAACGGCTCTCGCGTTCACGGGGATACCCATCGCTGCAAAGGCTGACGCAAAGTTTGTTGACCACAGTCTTCTGGCACGCCGTATCGCTGCCGCCTTGGCAAGGGCTTCTTCTGCTGCTCCTCCTCAGCTGGCTTTTTGCGCAAACATTGCCGCGATAGTAGCGCAGCCGGTGGTGCGGGAATGCTTCTGCTTCTCGAGTAAAATACAGTCCAATACGCACCGCTGTGCATGCTCACGGCCGCTGCGATTGACGAACACATGCACGCACACAAAGACAAACATACCCGCACACACACACACACACACGCACACACACACACACACACACACACGAGAGAGAGAGAGAGAGAGAGAGAGTGTGTAAGCACCTCCCTTCCCCTCCCCGGATGGAGTTAAGCGCTAATTCTGCCCCATACCTTTACTCAGTCTTACATTTCAGGCCGAATGTACATGGTTACGGCTACGCATGTTTTTCTTTTCTGGCGATAATGACGACCCATAGAATCACTCATGTTGCATTTAACAAACTGTTTCATTACCTCCTTTATCGGTAACACCAAAATCCTGAAACCAATCGCAGGCCGTTGTCACCATCGCCTCATTTTCATTCCTGCATCCACGACGGAGTTAGTTGCTTGTTTTTTTTTTTCGAACTCGACCAAAAAAAAAATAAATCCCTACACCCCCCCCCCCCCCAATGAGTAATGTACAACCCTGCGTACGCTTATGCACACGCACGCACACAAAACGTGTGGGGTAGGGACTGTTCACACATGGTGCCTGCACTGATGCTGTAGATACTTGTCATATTATTTCGCCACGGCTTTTGTTCGCTTCATCAGAGGTGTTGCCTGCATATCTCGTAGACCCTGTCTCGCCACGACTCAGACCTGTACCACGAGACAGCTTGTAAACACTTCCATCACGTGAGTTGTTTGGTTGGGGTGACTGATGCGTTGGAACTTGTGTCTATTGTGTTTGACGGTGCTTTGCGTAATGTGCGCATGCTTTGGGTGCGCTGTGCACGCGGTACTTTAAAGGTTCCTGTGTGAGCGCGTCGGCTGGGCATGATTGATGCGTTCATGCTTGAGCATGGCGTACGTGTTGTTTTGGCACCGCGTGCACGGTTCTACAAAGACGTCAGACGCGAAGGCGACTGTTGCACTGTGCTTGAGGTGCGCGCATAAGAAAAGAGAGAATATATTGGAACAAAGCAGATAGGCCGGCCCTAGAGTGCTCTGGTCTGCTACACCGCGTAACAACAAATACACAGCAAAACCGTTAGATCCTCCATATGAAGCCTCGCGTGATAAAAAAGTCTTGCCGGCACCTGAGCTTCTGTTGCGAAGGCGGTACAATTGTTGAGTGTTGTACCGTCACATGTTGCAGGCATCAATGACGAATTTACCCAATCGATTGATTGATTCGATTGATTGATTGATTTGTGGGGTTTAACGTCCCAAAACCACCATATGATTATGAGAGACGCCGTAGTGGTGGGCTCAGGATATTTCGACCACCTGGGGAAATTTACCCAATCAAACACGTCTCGAAACATTATCGTTAGCTTCCTTTCATATCATAAGTGAAAAAGTGTGCAGATAAGGAGTGCTTAAATCAGAAGTACAAAAGGCGCACTTTGTCTCTGTTCTTGCATGTCTAAGAAATTCTTCAGAGCGATGTATACAACTTTGTACGATTGGTTAAAAATTACAAGAAATATGACGACTTCATTTCTGAAATAAGGGAACTTCTAGAAATCTGCGGAGCTCCGGTGAATAATTCACTCATTGCCAAAGCATGCAGAGTTGCACGTCACTGAACCCGTGACAAGCTCACGAATACACATCACGCTCAGTAGTGCGGGTGCTCCGGAGGCAAAGCTGCTGCCCACTGCAATATGACATCTACTTACAATCATTCACACGCGAAGATGTATACGCGTGAAATGTGGAGTTGTCGCGTTTTATATAAAAAATAATTTGCACCATCATTTATTACGAGCTTTTCACCTGATATTTCCACCGAGTAAAGTCTGCAGAGAAATTGTACGCGTGAAATGTGGACCATCACGTTTTATATAAAAATAATTTGCACCATCATTTATTACGAGCTTTTCACCTATGATATTTCCACCGAGTAAAGTCTACAGAGAACGCTTGTCCATGACAATTAACACGAGCTTTACTTTTCCTTTTCGTTTTTTTTTTGTCAGCACTTGAGAAAACAAAAAAAGTATTAATGAACGCGTGGTCGTCATAATTATCTCGCGAATAGCTTGGTAATGCCAAACAGATAGGTAATGCCACAACTAAATGTAACGAAAGCTACCCTGCCTTTTGCTTCCAAGGGGTCACACGTCCTGACACGGCAGCTGTGTCATGACTCAAACGTACGCTTAACCAAAGAAAGGAAAATGTTTAGCTCCTGCGCTAAAAAAATATGCGCGCACTCATTAAAAAGCAAGAACTCGCGTCGTTAGCCCTAAGTGCCCCTTCTATTTTTTTTTATTCTTCAAACTCTGTCTAAGAAGTGGAAACGCTAAGTGTTTTTCATTTGTTTCCTATCTTAACCAAGCCCCATGGCAGAAAGAGTGGGAAGGGAATGAAAAAAAAAAAGCGCACTCTGGATAAAAAAATAAAAGTGATGCTTCGAGGAGCGTTTATCCAAGGCGTCAGAGCCAAACGGGGCTTCTGGCGTGCTCGCGGTAATCTTCCAGCGCAGTTTCAATACACACTCGGCTGAAGGTGGGGAAAGTTCTCCAAAGGCCCGGAAGAAGGGCAAAGCCCGTGTTTTATTCCCCCAAAACGTCGGAGTCGTCGCGCCGTCCGGTGTAATGGCGAGCGTTTCCTCTGCCACGGGGATCGAGAGCGCCTCGGCCCTTAATGATGCTAATGATGCGCCATGTACAGGTCGCTTTCACTAAGGATGACTCTCTCCCGCCCTCGCGCTGAATTATTGCCGTCGACTCACTTTGCCATTCGGGGTTCTGGCACGCGGCAGCCGACGCTTACCGACGCTCCTTCGCATTACCGCCGCTTGCTCCTTCTTTCACCGTACTCCCCCCCGCAGTTTCCGGCGTTTCCCCTCAACTCTCGAGCTTGATGCCAGCGTGATCACAATTCCACGTGCTATATATTCCATCTCTTTTAGTATTTCTTGAGCAGTAACATCTCAATGGAACAGGGAGTAATGAGTGCACATACAACGGCTCTGACTAGTAGCACTGAATGTTCATTCTTTCAAGCAGGATATACTGAAGTTGTCAAATGGGGAAAAAAAAATCTACAACCACCCGTGCATAGTACTGAGCTAAAACGAAGCACATTTGAGTTTCGCGGAAATTAAATGGGTTCTAGCTTGGCGAAAAATTCATCCAAAGATAGATAGATAGATAGATAGATAGATAGATAGATAGATAGATAGATAGATAGATAGATAGATAGATAGATAGATAGATAGACAGACAGACAGACAGACAGACAGACAGACAGACAGACAGACAGACAGACAGACAGACAGACAGACAGACAGACAGACAGACAGACAGACAGATAGATAGATAGATAGATAGATAGATAGATAGATAATAGATAGATAGATAGATAGATAGATAGATAGATAGATAGATAGATAGATAGATAGATAGATAGATAGATAGATAGATAGATAGATAGATAGATAGATAGATAGATAGATAGATAGATAGATAGATAGATAGATAGATAGATAGATAGATAGATAGATAGATAGATAGATAGATAGATCGGCAGGCAAGCAGGCAGGCTCCCCACATAACAATAATTAGAGTCCGTTAAAACTGTCCGAACATCCCCATTTTCTTTTTTTTTTCTGGCGCTGTACATCTACAATGACCTAGGAGCAACATATAAACAACCTGCATCACCTAGCTAAGGCCTACGAACAATTTAGAAGCAACTGAATTGGTCTTCAGAATCGTCTAGTTTCGCTGCGTGAAGCACTCAGCGGCTTCGTGCGAGCTTCGCCATTTTTTTTTTCCCCGCCGCACTTTCTGTCTTTCCCTTCTGCACATTTTAAAATGAGGGAGATGGAGCAAAGCGTACAGATACACAAAACTAAGGAAGCCAAAACTCTAAAGAAGACAAATTCACTTGTCGAAACGCTGGCTTTATACGACATCCGGTGTTCGAATGAGCTTTTCATCTCTACTGAAACGCGGAACTTGAATAGTGCAGAGAATCTCAACAGTCAGGAGGTAACCCCACACAATAAAAAAAATAACAACAAAAGAATGAGAGAACTGTTGGCTTTTAAATGCGGTGAAATATTTTACAGGTAGTTGCAAATGTATATAATAAACGAATGCACTTGCCCGCCTGTAGGGACGCGCATGGTGATTCAAATTTCATGCGCATACTTCAGCGCTAGCGGCCTCGGTGGAAGACGTAATCATCAGAAACACGATCGTCACGTTTCAGTCGCTATAGCAGACCCGACTCGCCTTCTTCCAACTTTCCCCGCCATCGCATTTTGTTTCCCGCTTCTCCCGATATTAAAAATCCCGAGACTAGTCCAGCCTTAGCGCGTGCATTCTTGTGGGTGCGCGGCTGAGATGAGCTTTTTCACCCATATATCTTCCCTTTTCACGTCCTCGCGGTTGTTTCCCTCAATTTTCGTTTGTACGTTCAATCTTGTTCGTTGCTGGCGCATTTCAAGCCAAGCCGCACGTGGAATACATCTACAGTATAAAGAGAAAACTAAGACACAAGAAAAAAAGAAAGCAATGAATTAAAGAAACAGGAGAACCTCTACAGCTACAGTCCATGTACGCTTACAGCACAAGCATTACAGGAGCCAGACGTATAGTATGGAGGAGACGACGGCTGTACAGCCTGCGTCGCACATTCTTGGAGCGAGAAAAATGAAACCTTCGCCGCGGAAGCAGTGAGCTAACCCGAGGGAAAAGAATCTCGTTTCGAAGGCGCTGACTGTACGCGGCGTATAGAAACCAAAAACGCCTGACGCGCGATGCGCACATACACGTATGAGGTAGCTAGACACACATACGTATTGAAAGCAAAAGAGAAAGTGCTAGAACAAAGCAGAAATGTGCACCGAAAAACTTTTTTTTGTTTTTACGTTATTGTCTACGTATTCATCTGATCTGCCATGCGAGCTTACTCTTTTGCGGCCGCGAGCACCGACAGGGCGCCAGCTGGTGCGTGAGACGCTATATATTGCTTCAGCGTTATAGGAGTTGACACAAAACGCCCACAACGGTTATTATCAAAGCGGTTTATGTAGCAACATGTGTTGTGAACCATGAGAACAGAGGACACGTGTAGGCCAGCATTAAGGAGTACATGCGCACAGTACTGGTGAGTCATCGAAAAGGCTCCAGGGCTATAGAATATAGGAAACAAAGACGATCAAGATGAAAACAAACACAGACACATGGTGGCATGAGGTGGTGGGGTATTAACGCTATGCACACCTGCTGATTGTTGCGGCTATATATATATATATAATATATATATATATATATATATATATATATATATATATATATATATATATATATATATATATATATATATATATATATATATATTAGAGTGTGAAAACACTCTAATTCGCATGTTTGGCGTCACGTAGCACGTGAACTCATTATGAGCAGGCAGCTGATTAATTGTCCCTCTTATACAACCTAAACACACCAAGTCTGCCAGTACGAGACCCTCGTTCAATGAAATAAGGGAAAGAAGTGTGTACCTAAGGGCTTGTTTTTCGGTGTTTTAACACAATATTAATGCGATCTAACAGACAATAATGCCAAGGAATGTACAGGGGAAGTTATTAGAACCAATGGAATGTAAATAAGAAGAAAGAAGAAAGAAAAGTGGATGAAAAAATAACCAGCTGCGAGCAGGAACCGAACCTACGACCCTCGAATAACGCGTTCGATGCTCCAACCACCGAGCCATCACAGCGGCCCTCCCTCCATCCACCCTTCCGGATTTATATGTGAATTTAGAAGTAGGAGTGACAGCCAGCGCCATCTATAAGCCTAAGAACGAGTGTGAAAACACTCTAATTCGCATGTTTGGCGTCACGTAGCACGTGAACTCATTATGAGCGGGCAGCTGATTAATTGTCCCTCTTATACAACCTAAACACACCAAGTCTGCCAGTACGAGACCCTCGTTCAATGAAATAAGGGAAAGAAGTGTGTACCTAAGGGCTCGTTTTTCCGTGTTTTAACACAATATTAATGCGATCTAACAGACAATAATGCCAAGGAATGTACAGGGGAAGTTATTAGAACCAATGGAATGTAAATAAGAAGAAAGAAGAAAGAAAAGTGGATGAAAAAATAACCAGCTGCGAGCAGGAACCGAACCTACGACCCTCGAATAACGCGTTCGATGCTCCAACCACCGAGCCATCACAGCGGCCCTCCCTCCATCCACCCTTCCGGATTTATATGTGAATTTAGAAGTAGGAGTGACAGCCAGCGCCATCTATAAGCCAAAGAACGAGTGTGAAAACACTCTAATTCGCATGTTTGGCGTCACGTAGCACGTGAACTCATTATGAGCGGGCAGCTGATTAATTGTCCCTCTTATACAACCTAAACACACCAAGTCTGCCAGTACGAGACCCTCGTTCAATGAAATAAGGGAAAGAAGTGTGTACCTAAGGTTTCGTTTTTCCGTGTTTTAACACAATATTAATGCGATCTAACAGACAATAATGCCAAGGAATGTACAGGGGAAGTTATTAGAACCAATGGAATGTAAATAAGAAGAAAGAAGAAAGAAAAGTGGATGAAAAAATAACCAGCTGCGAGCAGGAACCGAACCTACGACCCTCGAATAACGCGTTCGATGCTCCAACCACCGAGCCATCACAGCGGCCCTCCCTCCATCCACCCTTCCGGATTTATATGTGAATTTAGAAGTAGGAGTGACAGCCAGCGCCATCTATAAGCCTAAGAACGAGTGTGAAAACACTCTAATTCGCATGTTTGGCGTCACGTAGCACGTGAACTCATTATGAGCGGGCAGCTTATTAATTGTCCCTCTTATACAACCTAAACACACCAAGTCTGCCAGTACGAGACCCTCGTTCAATGAAATAAGGGAAAGAAGTGTGTACCTAAGGGCTCGTTTTTCCGTGTTTTAACACAATATTAATGAGATCTAACAGACAATAATGCCAAGGAATGTACAGGGGAAGTTATTAGAACCAATGGAATGTAAATAAGAAGAAAGAAGAAAGAAAAGTGGATGAAAAAATAACCAGCTGCGAGCAGGAACCGAACCTACGACCCTCGAATAACGCGTTCGATGCTCCAACCACCGAGCCATCACAGCGGCCCTCCCTCCATCCACCCTTCCGGATTTATATGTGAATTTAGAAGTAGGAGTGACAGCCAGCGCCATCTATAAGCCAAAGAACGAGTGTGAAAACACTCTAATTCGCATGTTTGGCGTCACGTAGCACGTGAACTCATTATGAGCGGGCAGCTGATTAATTGTCCCTCTTATACAACATAAACACACCAAGTCCATTGGTTCTAATAACTTCGCCTGTACATTCCTTGGCATTATTGTCTGTTAGATGTCATATATATATATATATATATATATATATATATATATATATATATATATATATATATATATATATATATATATATATATATATATATATATATATATATAGCCCCGCCACGGTGGTCTAGTAGCTAAGGTACTCGGCTGCTTACCCGCATGTCGCGGGTTCAAATCCCGGCAAATCCCGGCTGCGGCGGCTGCATTTCCGATGGAGGCGGAAATGTCGAGGCCCGTGTGCTCAGATTTGGGTGACGTTAAAGAACCCCAGGTGGTCAAAATTTCCGGAGCCCTCCACTACGGCGTCTCTCATAATCATATGGTGGGTTTGGGACGTTAAATCCAACAAATCAATCAATTATATATATATATATATATATATATATATATATATATATATATATATATATATATATATATAGTTATAAACTTCCAGAATCGTGCAGTATAGGAGACAAAACAATAAAATATTATTTAATCCTAACACTTTTTTCGCTTAGATCCTCCGAAGGCTGGTCCACCAACACGAAACTGTTAGGATTAAATAATATTTTATTGTTTTGTTTCCTATACTCTCCACTATTCTTGAAGTTTATAACTTTGATTACGGTAGCCGGAAGAAACTCTGATTATCTATTTCATATATATATATATATATATATATATATAATATATATATATATAATATATTATATATATATATATATATATATATATATATATATATATTATACGGTCGAATTTGGCAAGGCACTGCTCAAACACAAAGAAGTAAGAACTTTCACAGTTGTTAGTTTGCACTCATCATGTGTATCATGACTATTTTTTTTCGTTTGTGTAATGTTCGAGCATCGCGCTACAAATGCCAAACTTTGACAGTCGTTAGTTCGTGCTCGTGTTATGTGTTCTTCTCGCGCGTCCTTTGAGCTTGAGCAGCACGCTGCATTTCAAGATGCTTGCCGTTCTTCGTGCGACATTCGAATGTGTTGCTATCCCATTCATTGCTTCGCCCTTGCGGTACAGTTGCGACTCTCTCTCTCTCCCTCTCTCTTTTTTTTTTAATGGGTAGCGGCTTCATGCGATTCCACTGAGTCCAAGAATGGCGTTGCTCGAATGCCAGTTAGCGCCCATTCACTTGCTCAGGTTATTTGCACGTTTCAATGCGACTTAGATTAAAGAATTGCGTTAAGTATGGCGTGATGGCTGTACGAAACCTCTAGACCATGATTTCGGGTGATAGCTGCATGCAGTGACAGTACGTGTGACTTGCCTTACAATTTACGTAATTCGCTGCACGCTCCTTTCACAAGAAAGAAGGGAAGGAGGAAGAACATTCAAAGGGGACCTAAAATTAATTTAAGCCTTACATTCCGTTCAACATATAATACGGTTGTGCATAGTCAATACCTTTTACGCGTTATTCCCCACCTAATTTTGGTTATGCCTTAGTTCAAGCATAGACGCGCGTTCAAGTAAAGAAAGTTTCTGGAGCCTCCCACTACGGCGTCCCTCATAATGATATCTTGGTTTTGGCAAAAAAAGGCTATTAAATATTCTTATGCAAAGTTCGAGCAATTTATTTTCCCGCCTATGCATGCTATCGTGCTTAGCAGCGGGTCATATTAAGGACGTGCTCGTATCAAGACAAGAGTCAAAGAATGAGCAAAGCCGGTTGTGCTTAAACCAGCAAGTATCGAAGTTCTTGCCACTTCGCACAACACCGCGCGCGGTAATTGACACGACCTCAAAGGCTGATTGATTGATTGATATGTGGGGTTTAACGTCCCAAAACCACCATATGATTATGAGAGACGCCGTAGTGGAGGGCTCCGGAAACTTCAACCACCTGGGGTTTTTTAACGTGCACCCAAATATGAGCACACGGGCCTACAACATTTCCGCCTCCATCGAAAATGCAGCCGCCGCAGCCGGGATTCGATCCCGCGACCTCCGGGTGACCGCAAAGGCTGTTCGCAACTTTACGACCGCACCCATGTAGTATCGTTAGGCCGGTTCGCGTCATGATCTATAGGGAGGCAGTGCGCCGTTACAGCGAGGAACAAAAACGTGGCCCCGCGGCAGCAGAGACCTAATTCAACGCTTGCATAAATTAATTTTCCGAGAATGCATACAGAAGAGCACACCAAGAGCGGCAGCCCGAGGCGCGGTCGTCGGCTAAGCATCCAAAAGCGAGTCCTTCACCCCATTTGCTTCCGTGAACAAGCCCCGCGGCGGTGGTCTAGTGGCTAAGGTACTCGGCTGCTGACCCGCAGGTCGCGGGATCGAATCCCGGCTGCAGCGGCTGCATTTCCGATGGAGGCGGAAATGTTGTATAGGCCCGTGTGCTCAGATTTGGGTGCACGTTAAATAACCTCAGGTGGTCGAAATCTCCGGAGCCCTCCACTACGGCGTCTCTCATAATCAGATGGTGGTTTGGGTCGTTAAGCACCACTTGTAAACGATTTCTGTGAACAACGAAAAGAGCGCTTCTTTTTTTTTTTTTTGAGTATCACAAGACGCGGCTGTAGCGCGAGAGTGACCAAGACCGTAAATAAAGCAGGACTGATAGTTGGGCTAGTTGGTGATACATTATGGGCAGTACCAGCGCACATACTCACGGCTTAAGTATGTTTGTGTCGCGCTTGTTTGTGTCTCTTCTCTTCGTCCCGTTAGTTTGTGCGCTGGTACTGCCCATAAAAAACCGTAAATAAAGGGGCCTTACAAGGCCAGCGCGGTTTCGCGACGCGCGTTGTAACGAGCCTCTGGCGGGCGTGCCTATCTAGCGAGCGCGTACCAAGATAAATCCTGGGTAGCGGCGTTGTCGGAAAAGCGTGCCAGCGACACCATACGGGACTGGCGTGTAACGTGGGTGCGCGGGGTAACCTGGAAGTGTCAGGAACGCGTCTTTTGATTAAAGGACCCACCGTGCAGCGCCAGTTACTGCGACACCGTAACGTCGGGCAGAAAGTATTCGGTTGCATTCCGACCGGGTTAGGGATGAAAGCGTCTTAGCGTATACCTATAGCCTTTTCTCGACCGTTTGCATGCACTGAGAGGTCGAGATTCTTGCCGAGTAGCCTCCCGCTACACAAGATCTCCTAAAGCAGCTTCATTGTTTTAAGATGTAAAGCACATGGGGTTAATTAATAATGAATTAGTCGCATTATCATGTACACTAATTATATCACTGACATCGAGGTATGCATGCAAAAACTAGTAAAAGCAAACAGGTGCCATACTCAACTCTAAACATGTTATTTTTTTAATTATTCATTACCACTGTTTTAGCACTGCCAAACATTGGAGCCGGGAGTTTACGAGAAAAGAGAAATTGTAAAGCGAAACGTTCTGAGAGCTGGGTTTGAATGAGAATAAATAAAACTCTGGGAAAGAAACACGAGAAACGGGAATACGACCGGAGACACACTATACAAGAGAGGTCTATGATCATATACACTCCCGTCATGTGGCGAAACTCTGAACGCCTGGACGCCTCATCAACATCCCTCTTTTCGCTGTGCAGGTAAAAATAAATATATTAAATTAAATTTATCGCATATTCTATCGCCTTCGACATGAAAAGATTCTGACTTCGAGAAACTGGAAATCTTATATAGGTTGAGAAAATCGTTCATCTTGGAGAAATGTGACAAGTGTAGGACCAGGAGTCACAACTTTTCGATGTGGGGGGCAGTGCTGCTTGAAACCGACTGGGCGAGGGCCGCATGGCAGAGTCCGGAGAAGGGAAGGGGATGAAGATAAAGCGAAACAAGTTCTGCGAATAGAAAAAAAAACGTACAGCAAAAAAATTCTGGAATAGCAGTATGTAAATGGCGTTTATTTTAAGCACACGTGTCCTAAAATGGTAATTTAGAAACATAACTTACATTCAGAAACCAGTTTGAGGTCAAAATTTCAGCGTTGGCCATCAGATAAGAGGTGGCAAGGGGGAGGGGTCGAGTTAGGACGTCGTTCCGCGAGCCGCAAGTTGCCGACGTCTGGTACAGGCCACAGGCGTGCTGAGGATTCGCCATTACGGGAGGCCAAGTTTCATGGCAGCACCTCCCACCCCCACACCCCCCCCCCCCTCACGTCCAGGTTAGTCGAGTCCAATAGAAAACAAGCTTTCCACTTAATGTAATCTTGTAAGCAACATTACGACGTTCTTTTCACAGCGGCTTGTCATTAGTACACCTGCTTTCAGGAGGTAAAGGAGATAGGTAATTAAGCAGTTCTTGAATGCAATAGGCAAAGTTCCTCGGCCATCACTATCGTCAAAAGCCTGCGTCGAATAACAGGGCAATTCGAAGTGAGTAAAGGTGTGGGCCAAACTTAGTGCCCCTTTTGATTATTATTATTATTACAAAGGGGTGTCCTCTTCGTGTGCACGCCAATGGCATAGACAAAGAACAGGGCGTGATGGATCCCTCCAGAGCGGCACAGAGCACACTGGCGATTGAGCCAACTGCTATTGATGCACGTCTGTACAGTCACGTTCAATGTGTCTATGAACACGGGAGCACGCGTTCTAACGAGTTCAAAGATTGCGGATGGCTTCCACAAGCCCTTATTTGCGTTAGTAAACGCGTTTCTCTCACTAGGGGATGGTCCCAAATAAGCAAATAATATCTAGCTGTTCAAATGAAAACAACCTGAAGCCATGCGCAAACATCGAACTCGTGAGGCTAAGCGCTCCCATGTTGCAAGTGATATTGAGCGCACCTGTATACGTTTCTTTTTCGTCACTGCTATAGGGTCTGTTGTCGACCACCAAAACCGAGTCAAGTCCCCAGACGTTACTTTCTATATACTGCCAGCGAAAACGTTTCTCTGGCAGCCTCGTGATCGAGGCACGGACCCATAATTGCTTGTAATAATGTACGGGGAAAACTAAGCGTTTTCCGCCGAGTGAAGGGCCTTGGATAGACGCCAACGCAGAGCGCCAGCCTCTTGCAAGTGAAAGCTCGCGCTTGACCGCGGCGACACTCACGTTGCCGTATTTCACGTGACTCATGCGAGGAGTTCGAAACAACGTCGGCAAGTTAATCTAGCAGCAGTTAAAACGCCGTTAAGGACACGCTTCCCACGCTTGCTTTCACAAAATACACATGATAGAGTGCATGCGGAGTTCAGTTGACCCTGCAACAAACCGAAACGGCTGCTGATACGGCATGGATGCAGACACGGAGAACTTCATTAACAGAATCCTGAGTAGCGCCGCATGGGCCGTTCACACGTGGAGGCGGTTAGGCCAAGCCCAACGGCCGAAATCACACGCTCTCAGGATAGCTCGAGGCTGATAAGGTTTGTTATCATGTTAGTCTTTATTATGAGACTCCCCACAGTTGTCGCACTATGGAACCGTACGGGGTAAAACTGACTTTTTTTTTCTTCACGCTACTGGATATTTATGTTTACAACAACAACAACAACAACAACAACAACAACAACAACAACAACAACAACAACAACAACAACAACAACAACAACAACAACAACAACAACAACAACAACAACAACAACAACAACACTAATGGATTCTGATATGGAACGGTATTACAGCGATAAAAGCGCTTTTTACATGTGCACAGAATTAGCGATAGCGCACGAGAACATGGGGTTGGCTAAATTCGCAGCTATAGTGAACAAGAAATTGAAAAAATAAGTATTACCTGACAAATTGACGAAAAGAATATTTCGTTAAGCAAGTAAGAGAAATCGACAAGAAAATAAATAAATTAGGGAGGTCCTGATCGCATGGGTAAATATGACAGGTGGCACTACAATTAAGATCGAGTTTTTCGTTTGTTTATTTACGGGTGATGTTATATGAAATAAGGTACGTTTTCAAGTGTAGCCTACAGTCTCTTTTCAAGACTTCATCTTGTTTTACAGCGATTCATACGTTTGATACACAGACATGTTTTTGCAAAGACACTACATTTTGAAAAACGCTTTCGGAAGTGCACTTACGCAAGCGTTTTCTCAAAGCGTAGTTTTTTTTTTAATGCTAATCTCCTCTTTAGTAATGTCTGTTTGTTTTCGTTTTATGTCTCCTTCAGAACTTCCGTACCTATAGCCACCAAAGAAAGAGCGCTATCATGTGCCCGAATCCACAACATCAGACGACTAAGAAAAAAAAAGAGTTCGTAAATTAGTTGAAGTAAAAAAAAAAAGGCACAATGACACCGCATCAGGGCTAGATTGTTTTGATTAGAGCTGCATTAACACACGAAATCCTCTCCCACGATCGTCTCGGGGCCTTCAACGCGATTACTTCCATCAGGAGAAACGAAGCAATGACATGTTTCCACCCTCCTGCTTGAGAGTGCAAGAAATCCAATGTGCGACAAGGCACGAAAATTGTGTACGGTGGTTCACCAAGTGTTCCGCCGTGCACTCAGCGGATCGCCGAGGACGATGTGCTATAAGACACTTCGTTAAAGATAAAGATATGGGATTAGGGATAAAATAAAAAAAAAACATGGCCATACACACACAAGGGTGAACCACTCAGAGTATTACAGACAGGCCAGTAGATCGCAGTGCAGCTACGTGCATGTGCGCTTCCACGGCCTTCTTCTGCGACGTTAAGTCTGGAAGATGGCGTAGTATTCTTTACTCTGACAAAGGTTGGCCGACTTCCTTGTTGGGAGCATAACGAGGAGGTTTACTATGAGTGCTGTACTCCGTGTGGTCATGCCGAACATCTCTAATCATTTCTTCACCGCCGCAGTGCTCACAGGCGTCCACGTTGCCTTCCCTACGTGGAAAGCATACGCTTGGATAAATGCCACGCTCATCCGTAATCTTCACAGAACGGTAGCGTCAGATCGGCGGAGTCTCAATGGAAGCCGAAGGCTTAACTTGATATCGATGGAGTGTAATCGCGCATGCGTGAAATAAAAAAAAATGGCGTAGGTTTACTGTGTGCTGTTTAGTACGCTATCAGAGAAAACGCTACGGCTCCATATATCACCGTTCGAACTTTGCTTATAACTCGTTGAGAACGTGGCACGCTTGGGCCCGGCATTGCGTACTGACCTGCACAACGCCTGACAAGCGTCGCGCGCGTACAGATAAACAAAGAGATTATCTTCCGATGGCGTATACGTGTGTTTGTTTCACTCCACCGGGCAGCCCCATCGTTCCTTGCCAGGAGAGATCACTGAAATGGAACGAGAAAATGACGTCTGCTTGAAGGAAACGTCGCAGTATATCGAGGCAGTCGAGCGCGCAAATCGAATGAAACCTGCACTGCACGCTTGCTCACGTGGAAGAATTGTCCGCGTGGACGCGAAGAAAGCTGCAGTTTCGTTTTTTTTTTTCCCCTCGCTGCGTCCTTTCGTGCACATGCAAGGATGCACGCAAGGTCACGCTGCGCCCGACTCATTTCTATGCAGCATGGCAAAGGCTGAACATGTAGTTCCCTAAATGGGTACTACCATCACATAAACGCTTCTCGAATTACGTTTAGCAGAGACGCAAGATAACAACTGAAGCCCGGGGCGCTATCCACGCTCGCTCGACAGCCGGCGGAACTCGGAATCTTGCCGAGCTCTGGCAACACCCCCTTTTGAATGAGCCAACAGAGCGATCAGGGAAGTGCGATGGGGGTTAACTTCTGACTAAGAAGATAGGTGTAACAATTGCGCAACGACCATGAACGGAAAAGTTAACCAACAGTGTGCCAGTTTAACTTTCACGCTCGGTTAAGCGGCACGTCTCTCTTGACATTTATTATGTTTCATACCGTGAAGGTCACAAAGTGTGCACTAACTTATTTCGTGGAACTTGAACTTTTTTGAGGTTAAGAAAAACTATTGTCGCGCTATGTGAATGCCACTCAGCTTTTGTGATGATCGCAAGCGGCCTCGCGAGAAGGTTCAGTCACACGATCACTACAAGGTGAACAAGATTAGTTGAACGGTTCACTTCAGTCAGCCCTTTCGAACATAAGCAGTTTCGGCTGCATTCAAAAATATCCACAAAAGAAAGAGAGAGTCAAAGCAGAAAGAGAGACACAAGTGAAGGAAAATATTTATGTGCCAATTTTGTTATTGTATGGACGAGCTAATTCAGCTGATTTTGTTTCAATTAATAATATTTCGGAAGATCCCACGCCATTTCTGAATCGGTTTCATGCGAAGAATCGGCAAGTAATTATTTGTGATTTTTTTTTTGCTTTGAACCAAGCGCTACGAAGTAGATCGCGTTTTTTACAGGTGTAGTAGTTCTGTGCACATCGTCGGCTTAGCAGGAACATCGATTACACTGGCGTTTAATGGGTAACATATCGTTTGGCGCAAAGACAGCATTGCGTTAGAGCGTAGACGTCAGTATTATCAAAACGAAGCGCACTTTGCGGTGTGATGATGTCAATATCACACGTAACTACTGTTAGTGTATCACTCTGGAGCCGAGCAATGCTTGAATACAACTTGTTTATACATCAAAATAATGTAATTTTAGTAAGCAGCTGTAAAAGCGGAGCTTACACTGCCCCCACAATTGATCTTATACGACACGGCGCCTGCATTATAGGAGTACATATCTAATGGCTATTACTTTGTTATAACATTAAATGGCCAGAACTTCAAGCACAAGTGAAGTTGCACCAAAATTACGCCTCCACAAGGCCATTTTTCAAAGCAGTTTCGAGACCTGATGTGAATCTGTGATAGAAATCCTCGCTGCTGCCACGCGAAACGCTTGGGTTCAATTCCTGCTGGCATCCTGATCTTTTGTTATATGCATTTGTCAGGTCAATGCTGGTGATGTATGGTTTTGTTAACGTTCTCACATTCGAATTCCCAGTCGTTGCTCACGCAGTTCCTGGATAGATACAAACTGTCAAGCACCTGTGACGCATACCTGCACACAGTGGCCCTCGATGTACGGGAATGTGCCGCACGTTTCTGGAAGAAAAGGTTTGAAGACGTACGTGACGTCATTTGGTTCATGCCTTTCAGCGGTAATGGTGGGAAGAAGACAGCTATTGCGATGCAACGTCAGAGGCCTTCGGCCCCCGTTATGATCAATAACTTGACCAATAACGTAAGTGCCCAGGACCTTGCTCCTTAAAAATTGACCGGTACAAGTCTGACCCAGTAAACAGATTTAGATTTTGCGCCTCCCCCCTAAAGTAATTAATGAGGGCGCCCCCCTTGACCAGCCTTCCCCCGACTCCATGCGCCCGCTTATGTTGATGTGCTGCCCCGCCGCGGTGGTCTAAGGTACTCGGCTGCTGACCCGCAGTTCGCCGACGGTCTCTTTTCGCATTTGATGAGACTTAATTAAGGCTTCCGCCTTGAAAAACAAGGAAACATGCAACGTATTGGGTGTGGGAATGCGTATATTTTAAAGCTTTCAATAAAGAATCCAGTAGCATTCTGTTTGATTCGGTACTCGAATCGGGTGCGTAGCCAGAAATGTTTTTCCGGGAGCACCTTCTTGACTTTCGGAGGAGTACCCCCTTGAAATGGTCATCTTTTGCTCTATCCCAAGGCGAAAAAAATTTCGGTGGGGGCGGTGTGCCACCACCTGGCTATGCTCCTGGTGATGACGATATGTCGAGTTTAACGACCCAAAACCACCATATGGTTATGAAAGACGCCGTGGTGGAGCGCTCTGGAAATTTCGACCACCTGGGGTTTTTTATCGTGCTCCCAAATCTGAGCACACAGGCCTAGAGCATTTCCGCCTCCATCGAAAATGCAGCCGCTGTAGCCGGGATTTGATCCCGCCACCTGCGGGTTAGCAGCCGGGTACCTTAGCCACTCGACCACCACGGTGGGGTCTGGCTACACCGCTGACTCGAACAAAATAGTGCTTATTAGAAATACCTAATATTTTACAAACTTTCGAATAATGAGCCCCGACGGGTAAAAACAAATGCTAAAGCAACGAAACATTCGAACAGCAAAGGATAATTTTTCATGTTTATTTATAGAATGACCAAGACACGAGCAGCTAAAGCTTTCATAAGACTTGCTGTCGCTACACGTATCACCGAACGAAGGCGTTTTTTGCTCAAAACTCTAGTTTCGCCGAAGTTATTTTGTCCTCAAACCACCTGTCATCATCATGGGATTCATCGTAACGTTGATTCGTGAGACATGGTTTAACTTTTATGACTCCGTTTTCTGAAAAAGCCGGTGAGAATATACCGCCTTCGGTAAAGTAACTGCCAGATATCCACTGCTGTATAAAAGCGTGTATACAAGCTCCTTCGTTGTTTTTAAACGATGTGAATATATGTGTTTCAGTTTAAATGCTGTGGAATAGGGCCGTTTTGAACTTCATTGTCTTGACGTTTGAAAATTATTCGAATAGTAAGCGATTCGGTTCTAAAATTCACCTGTAGCACACCTATAGCTTTGGCAAAGGAATGAGGGAAGATTGAAGCAGTTCAGCATGTGTGTGCGTAAATGTGAGCACAACGGCGGGCCGGAGTGGCATAGTTCTATGAAGTGCCAATTTTCAGCACAATGTCACAAGTTCCATTCCCAGCATCCCACTTGATATGAAAGTTGAGAGCTCTCCTGGAACTCACAGTTGAGTGCACCTTAAAGTATACGCCAGGCAGTCCAACTCCATCCCGAGTCCTCCACTACTGCTGCTCCTATCATTTCATTATAACATTCCTTAAACTTGCTAAAACTACATCAGTGATTTTCGCAAAGGTAAGCGCATCTTTATTGAGAAAGCATAAACCTTCACCCAGAATTCACAATTAGCAGCACCAACACAGCGGAGCCCATGTTACTTGAGTGCCCTGCATACCGTGATCGGAGGCAATCGTTTGAGCAAGAAACAGACAAACGGACATGATTTTTTACGATTTTCAGACGTTGCCCAGCAGATTAGGTCCGCTGCTTTGCCCTAAAAAAATAGCGATGATTTTGAGAGTAACTCTTTCATTATATGTCAGAAATTGACCTAATTGAAAAGCTTCGATGATGCACTATTTGATACAGGAAAGAATATATAATATTGTCTGACATCCTGGTTGCAAAGTATCAGGTGCACTTGCGCGTAACATATTTGTTTATATACTTGTTTCTTTTCTTATTATTTTCTTCCCTTTCCTGGAATATTTCAGTCCCATTCCAATACGGAGTAGCGTACTGTGTCACGTTCTGCCGCCTGTATAAACTATACACACACACAAGGAACACGAGCACGACGACATGGGCGGCATGTCGGCACGTCAGTGCCATGGTTATATACACTCCAGCAAAAAAAAAATGTTTCTCTATAAAAAAGAGCACCTTTCTCCCTGTCGCATGAATTATAGGCAAACTTAAGAATTAATAAACTCATGCAACGCGCAAATGTCTATGTGAGCGGAAAAGAAAGCACTGCTTAGCCAAACGACAACAACAAAAAGAAGTTCTCGCTTAGCTCGTTCTTTTGTCAATACTCTTCAAGCTGCCACGAAAGTGGTGCCTCCCATTTGTGCGTACAGAGCTGGGCGCACGGCGACAAAACAAATAGCACGGCTATAGCGCGCCAAGCAAAGCCTCGGAAAAAGTGAGCGCACAGCGAAGGACGGCCAATCAATGAATCTCTCTGGGCCACAGCGAGTGAAAAGGGGGACTCTCTCGGAAACGGCCGGAACGCACGCAAATCGGAAGATTCGCGAGACTGCTGCGAAAGACAAAACACAAAAGAACCAAATCATTGTTAACAGCACTGTCGCCAGACCATAGAAAATGGCGTACAAAAGGTTGCGTCGAAGTTGGTTGGTGGCGGCGGCATTAGAATGACAATAAAAGTATGTAGAAAGATGGGAGAAACATAAGCAAACAATTGAAAGCGCCCTCGCGAGCTTCCGACCGCTGGAACGGGACGGAAAAGAGTGGAGGTCTAATAGTTCGTGCTTGTATGCATTTGTGTCGCAGATATAAAAGAATCAGGCTGCACTTGAGGCTACCGTTTCCGGGCGCCAGGTCTCGGTTCTGCGGCTGCCTCATAGTTCGACCTTGCTGAATAAATCGTTATGCACATGCTTCGTCGCAATGGACGTTTGTCGATTGCCGCACGGCAAATGACTGTGCCGGCTTTTCGACGAACCACTTGGCGGATTGAAGAGTTGGAAAGAATTGCCCAATCTGTTCCTTTTATCGTTTCGTTAGAGACAACGCAACGTAGGAGGAAGACTGGCAGCAGGGACACTGGATCTAGCTTGTCAAGTTCGATAGAGCAAATATGCTGGAGAAGAAAGGAAGTACCAAGAAAGAAAAAAATGAAAGAATGTGTTTTCTTTTTTTTCTCCCAAAAAGCTTCTTCCTTTCCTAGATATGTGCACAACCGGATCCCCAAAGGGCTTGTTCTTTTCTTAGACTCCACCGGATCCAACAGACGATTAGCCCAAAGAAGACACAAGACATTATTTGTTGTTTTAACAAAAATGATTTTATTATGACCTAAATCAAAAGTAAGCTAAGCTGCCGAAAAAGCACCCATTCCATCAGTGGAGTCCGAACCCACAACCTTCGAATCACGCACCCGATGCCATAAATATTACCCGTTTTTTTGTTTGTTAAAGTAAACAGCTAACTAATTTAGTGTAAAATTGTCGTAGCTTAACTAATACGAGAAGAAATTTAACGTTAAATTAGCTGTTTACCTTACTTCGGATAACATTATAACTTGTTGCCGTGGCATTGGCTGCTCCACCCTTGCCACGAAACTGTGGTTTATTTTTTTTTCCAGTCCTATAACTATCAAAGTGATTGATGCAATTCAATTCACGACCGCTAATTCACTTCTGTAGATCGATTTCAACGGCGTCGTTTTTTTCATCATCTGAGCGCAAGCATGATGACAAACGGTTTTTTTTTTTTTTTTTACAAAGAACGCTCGAGCTCTGAGCCGGAAAGTTCATGCCATAGCAACGTGGTGAGTTCAGAGTACCAATGGCGCTATGCAATGTACGAATCAATAAACACGTACAAAACCATACGTATATGAATAAATTTAATTACTCACGCAAATGCGACACAAGCGTTTAAATTAAGATGTTCGCTGTAGATGTATACTGTACATTGACCGCTACGTTTTTGTAAACTGTGCTATTCTCTCTGACTCTCTCTCTTCGTTCTCTTATTGTGTCCCCTTTTTTTTTCATATAAGCAAACATCTTCGCCCCACTTCGTTATACGCACGACAGACCGATTCATATCGCTAGCGAGTATAGCAGTCCCGCAATAAGCAAGGCAAAGAAGAATTCACAGTGGCAGCCTTTCTCTCTTTACTCCGCCTTCAACTTTCCCGTCCTGCCTCGCTTCGTATCAGCTACTTCGTCAACGAAAAGGCGCAGTGGGGACGCCGCTGTTCGAAGCGAGGCTATAGTACTTTGCGTTGATGGATAGCGCTGCGTTTGTAGGTCGCAGCGCGCTCGGTCGGTTTGTGTCGCAAACAAAAGACACACTCGAGTGCGACGTGCGGGGTGATGTATGGACTGCCGTCGCAGCACCGTTTCCATCAACCTTCGACGAGGTCTATAGCTGGCGCCGAACGGAAGGCCGCGACAAGGGATTTCGGTACATTCGCCCACTCGGCCACCGGCGAAGCAAATGGAAGCGAGTCCGGCTGCTGTACGGCGCAACGGTCGCGTCCACTCGCGAGTGTTTTGTCTGATAGTCGATCGTATAAGAGCCTTCTCCTCCCTTGAAATTCGGCAGACACACTGCAACTCGGTCAATCACATCCCGTGGTTTGCGGGGGACGCGAATACATTATGGCCAGAGAGTGCATAGCATCGATCCGCATAATCGTGAACACTTTTCCGGTTTATTCGAAAGGTAGCATGATCGTATGAAAAACAATGACGTCTGTGTAATGCTAACAAGGGGACGCTAGCAAACCGAAGAAACAATAGCGGAAGGACGAGAGGTTTTGACTTCAATGAATAGGTTGACATCTCACAGCACCATGGCAGCTGCTGATGAAGATGGCGGGTTAGACTTAACTACCGAGAAAAACGTGAATGCATTAAAGTAACGGCATCAAAGTGAACGCGACCACAGTCGAAACTCTGCGCATGTGTAGGTAGCTCCCTTCAATGGAATATGATTGGGTTGGATAGTGTGGAACATAAATCTAGTTGCGGTAGCTCGATGCAGAGGCTTAAAGGGGCACAAAAGAGAAAACAGATATTTCTCGTATCTGTACATTACTATTTCACTATACCAAAATCGCCATGCTCACCGTGAGGAGACGTTTGATGAGCGAGAAGGCGGGAAAAAAGAAAATGCGACTATCGACCGCATCTTGACGTTCCCTCACATTTCGACATCATGTCATAGACTTTGGCGGCGTGTACTTGGACCTACGTCGTTTCTAAATGATAAAAATGAAGTAAATTGCCCTCGTAAAGGGCCAGAGACTCAACACGAAGTTTCTGCAAATTTCGCAAGGCCGATTACGCCAAAATAGAAGAAATACACTGAAGACCAGTACGTCACGCGCGGAGACTTTGGTACGAAATTTAGGAATGATATACTGACCTCGATACTCTCCTCTGTTATTGAAGCTATGGGGAAAAATTAACGACGTGACAGTTTTTAAGGTCAAATTTAGCGATAGAAACAAATTAAATTGCTTCGCTCTAGTGCCCCTTTCAATGGAGCCACAATTTCGGTGCGATCAACGCGCACAGTCCGAGGCAACACGGCAAGTCAATGATGGAGTAGTCACGCTAAGCGAATGTGAAAATGTCGCTAAGAGCTGGTCGACTGTCCAGTCAGTGAGTCAATTAGTCAGTAGGTCTGAAAACTTTATTGAGGTCTTAAGGGGCTGATTCCGCTTAAGGAGGAGGTTCAGCTGCGGGCCGCACCCACTGGGGGGGAGGGCTGGGCGAACCCCGCCACCATGCTGTGGGTCCTCTGGACAGCCCGAAGTTGTAGGCCGTAGTCTGCGCTGGTTAGCGCTGATCACCATGCCTCAGATGAGTTTAGTGAGGCGTCATGCAGTGCCGAACTTTGCCAGAGCATGTGTGAGAGTGTACACCATCACTACATGAAGTGAAGGCAGTTTGGTGAACATCCGCGGAGATGGGTACGATTCTGTTTGCAGCATTCTGAGCGTGATGGACTGCAGCCTCGTGAGCCTCGGATTTGGCGGCGGGAAATTCTGCCCACCGAATTTGTAGTGCTTACATATTTCACTAAATGTGAAGAGTGGGTCTCTGTGCCGCATCTACCTTTCGCCCCAGATTGGCGCAGGTCCGGCGTCCCAAACGCCAACGAGTTGACCCATGCCCGAGCCCGCTAACTGTCTAGAGACCATAGATACGTGATAACAAGTGCATTGACAACGTCCATGCGGATCCCGTTTGGTGAAACGTCATTACGATTACGAGTGACACAGCGCGGTCGTTTTGAAAGTTTGCTGCTTCGCCACAGCGCACGAGCACGTGTGGTGAAGCTGGATTGCTGTGGTGCGAAGGAAGGCATCTTATGTTGCCACTACGCTGCTCGTGCGTTCCACTAACTCAGACACTAGAGAGTTTTAGTACTGCGTACGCTGCGTACGTGGCGGCGTTGCGTACGTAAAGACGCCACGTTCTGCGTAGTGCGCATGCGCAGACCGCGACGCGCACGTATCGCGTTACGTACGCAGCCGCAACGCACGCACGCATCTCGTATGAGGTGATCGAGCCGCTCTCGAACAAGTTCGCGACAGCGCGAGACTTCGTTTTGCAAAATGGCGGCATCGAAGGCAAGCACAGACCGGCTCTGTGGCTTAAAATATGGCCATAATCTAGCTATAACACTTGGATTGGCTCACAGTGGCTCTCAACAACACGTGCTTCTATTTTGATCTACTAGATGGCGCAACACGCTTCTCGCTCGTTACGTACGCGGGTACTACGGCGTACTAAAAGCCGATTAGTGGCAAACGACGCCACGTAACGCAAGGCGCTTGCGTGATGCGTACGTAGCACCATTCCGCAGTTCTAAAACTCTCTACTCGCAAGAGGTGTCTGGGGAAAATAGCCTAAGTTTTAAAGCAGTGACATCATGGGCGAATCGAGGCTGCGCTCAGTGTGGTAGCTCAACGGCAACAGTTTTTCTCAGCTTGCTAAACAAACGTAAAGCGCACGCTAACGGAGTGCTCAGAGTGACAATGGTTGATGCCACTGTGCCCTCGTTAGGAATTTGGCAGTGAGCAGTCCACCTAATATTTGCAGATAAAAGTGCAGGTCAACTATGCAAGCTATCGAACCTGCTGATGGCATACTGTTCGTTTTCTTCAACACACGTGAAATCGGAGACACTTCAACCCACAGGTTGCGGCAGATGAATACACCTGGACGGTTCTCCATTCTACAGCAGCGAAACTCGCATGGAGAAAATTGGGCGACATATGGGGCAGCAGAAGTAGGCGTGTTGCGTAAAGATATCGGCGACAACTCGTGTCAGTGTATCTTGACATCTTTTCGTGTGCTTAAGGGGAGCTTGGCGCGCGTGTCGGGCTTCTTCTGAATAGTTCTGCTCATAATGTTGGCAATCACCCAACATACGCAAGCATAACTTGAAAACTTGACACGTAGTAATGAATGGACGGCAGCAACTCCCTTAGCCGATTGCTACGATTAAGCGACTGTTTGTATGACTAAATCAAGGTACAGACGCTTGCCTGCCATTTTTACAGCTCAATAAATCCTCATTAGTCGCGTCAAAAAACATAATATATTGAAGGTATGTATATAGGAGGAGGTTCCAGAGCTGCAAACCGCATGCGGGGCCTCACACGTTAATACAATAGAAAAACTGATTTAATTGATTGATATGTGGGGTTTAACGTCCCAACAATAAAAAACTAAAAATACGAACAAGGAAAAAGAAGAGCGTATTTTTCTTTTTAAGTGCTGCAAGTAACAACAGCATTACTGAATGTTTAGATTAGCACATGTATTGAACAAACCCTTTAGCAGTTTTTAGTAATAGTATTTATTTATTTATTTATTTATTTATTTATTTAATGTACCGTCAGGGCCCGAGGGCATTACAGAGGGGAGTGGAGATATACATAACAGAAACAATGTAAAACAGCAAGGAAAAAAAAACTCACAGCAGATAAGTAAGTGAAATAAAGTAGGCATAAATGACAACAATTCGATAAGGAAAAAGGTATACTAACAATAATAAGCTTATATATACACACATATGTACTACATATATATATATATATATATATATATATATATATATACATTTAGAGAAGATTACTAGTTTTACGAAACATATTGTTGTCAGTGATATAAGCGATATCATGGGGAAGATCATTCCAACTGACACAAGTTCTGGGTATGAATGAGTCATGAAAACATTTGTTGTGACATGATGGAACTCCAACTTTATTGCGGTGATCAATTCGAGCTGATATGTATAATGGCCTTGTTAACGATTTCTGTTTCAGATAGCTGTAAAAAATGTTTTTAGTGAAAGAGGCCCGCGAGGTTTTCATTCGTATTCGGCCAGCCGGTCAGCGCTGCAGCAGCATAGACCAGCCGCCCTGGCGTCGCCTGCAACGACATATAGCGCTGACGACGCGGCGAACGCAAGAGCGGCGGTGCGCAGGACTTTGTCCCCGGTGGCCGGGAGATTAATTCGCGCAATCTCGGCTTCTTCTTCGGACACCGAAGCGTGTGGCTGCGTCGCCGGGAGTGCCGCGACCCCCGCAATGAAGGGCGGCGATAAGGGATCGCCGCACTTCTTCATGTCTCTGGATTACGAGGCGAGCTGCGTCGCCGCATTCGTCTGAGTTATCGCGCGCCAGGACGTCAGATCGGGAACGGCGCTGCCCTGCGCTCGTAAACAGAAGCGACGAAGTGGCGTGCCGTAGGATTTCATTATGCGTGCAACAAAAAAGCGTACGAATGGATGAGCGCCCTTAGAAAACCAAAGAGGCGAATAATCATGGTCTTGCATTGCAGCTCCAAACGGCATGCACATTTTATTTATTTATTTATTCATTCATTCATTCATTCATTCATTCATTCATTCATTCATTCAATAAGGCTGACGAGAGCAGTTCATATGACGCTGTTCCATGTTTCTGCCCTGAATTTGATACGCAAATGGTGACAGTTATGAGGGACATTTGTTGCAAGTGATTCTTTAGAAAAAATTCAACCTAGTCTTCTGAGCATTCTCGCCCAGAAAACCGGCTGCCATGCTTCCTTTCAGGTTTCCTTAAAAGTATCATAATCTCGTATTGCGTGTGTTTTTTTTTCTCTAACTCAAACACATTAAGTCAATGAAACAAGATAAGAAATAAATGTTAGTTGATGTTATACGGGACACACGCAGTATCTAACGGGAGCGAGAACTACGACGTGAAAGTCAAGATTGATACTGTGTTCAAAGACGAAGCCTCAGAGAACCAAGTCAATGCCAAAGGACCAGGGACCTGCGCGGACATGTAATAATTCTGCAATGCAATACGGCTCAAGAACTAAATGTGTATGGTATCTGTCAAAAGTTTAGAAGCCACTACGTGTGACGGGCACATCATCCGGTACATGCCCACGAAGGCGCACAAACATGGAACTTTTGCTGCCCGATTGTTCTGAAACTTTCAAGGAGCATTCTTCTGGACGAAAAAGGCACTATTACAATCAATCAATCAATCAATCATATAATATCTTAGGAATTGAAGTATGCGGAAGTATGTCCCAGCAGCTCCATTGTAAAAACTGACCCAGCGCCTCTTTTGCACAGTCAACCGGTTAAATTGCCTTGACAGCGACAGTAGCAAACAAAACAGTGCGATTAAAAGAAAGAGAGAGAGAATAAAGTTAAGTGAAAGGTAGGAATGTTAACCACAAGAAAATGTCCTGTTTGCTACCTTGCACAAATACTATAGGTTACTATAAGATGAGAACATTAAGAAAATAAAACACGAGCACGTATCAAATTATCGACCGCAACTACGACATAACAAAAACTAGGAAAACAAAAAAATGGCCCAAACGGCTTTAATTACTACCGAACCTTCTTTTATCAATAAACCCGTAAAAACTTGATTCTTGGGCAAGCCGCAACATTGGAAGAAGCAAAGCGATGCTATTTCAGCAATCAGGGGGAAAAAGTATTTCTATATGCGAAGCATCTTAGAGCGGGGTTCAATCCGGTGTATGGCGTGGCCACCACTGCTTCGCACACGCATCACCTTCCCCCTTCTCTCGCTTCGCGACGCCGGCGCAGGCAGCGTCTGCTATCCTACGCTCGCTCCCTGTTTCTCTCCTCTAGGCGTCCCTCCCCTCCGCGGCGTTTATAAAACCCTTGCGCATGCGCGTCCCCACCCCTTTCTCACTCCTCTCCTAAGCTTTCCCCTCTCTCGCCTCTCTTTCCCCTCTACGCTTCCCCCTCTTTCCCCTCTCTGCTAACGAGTTTCTCGATTGAAAAAAAAAAAGAATGACTGCTCGCGCTGCACAACCGTTCACAGGTCTTTTCGTATATACAGTAACTGGACCTGACCTTAAATGTTGTGCAGGAGGGAGATTTTGCCTGTGCGTTGTTGAACAACAAAAATTCGCAGCGTGCTCATTAATTAAAATAGGAACGCCAGTCTCTGTGCCCAATGGGATTTCTGTTTCTCATTGTCCATTAGCAGGAGTTGGCATGTTCCAGTAAAAAAACACCCGTCCATCACTGCGTGCTTTGCGCCTCCCGGGGTTTCTATCTTGCGCAACACCCTGAGCGCCAATGTCAACACCACCACCAGTGTAAGCGTTAGCGCCCGCTGCTTCGCATCTGCACATGGTTCCCTTTAGGGGGAGATGGTGTAACTTCTTTCACTTAAACGCGTCACTGTCGTGGTCTCGAGTGACAGAGAGAGGGATGATTTGTTCGCTCCGACAAATGTTTCAGGCCTCTTTATCAAAGTTCAGGAGGGCGCGACAGCAAAGCGTACGCACAAGATCACTAGCCACGACCAGATGAGTCGCAGGGCTTTCGCCTTGCCATATAAAAATCTCTCGAAGCCCTAGGTCGTGACATTCAGGCCCCTGCTGACAAAGTCATATCCCACACTCTCCATCTTCAGCATGTACGCGGAGGTCTCCCTTTATATGTTATGTTTTGACTGTAGGGCGGTTAGCGACTTTAGCCACATGCTTTGGTCGTGCCCCTTTTTACAGCACCACACGGACCACGGATCGGCGGAGGAAGAATTTCGTTCTTTTCTCAAGAGCCACGACTGGTCTGACCAACTGCGGGCTGTCCAGAAGGCCAACGATGCGGCGGTGAGGCTAAGCCTTCCTGTCCCGACGTGGGAGCGGCCCACCGTCTCGCCCCTATAAAGGATGAAAATTTCTCTGGACCAGAATAAATAAATTAATCCATCCATCCATCCATCCATCTGTATCGAGAGAGGAAGACGGGATGGCGGCCAACGTGGTCGTGTCGTTCTCTCGCCACTTTATTATCCAGGGCGATTTGCTGAAGCGGAGCGGCGGCGGCTGCCACGTCTGTACCGCCAGGCCAGAACTGCCAGCCCACTGCTCCTTTTCAACAGCCATGTCGGCGCCATGTGGGCTGTTGGAGATGCCGCTGCATCCTTTATGTTTCAGTACTTGGTCGTCCTGGTTCCGCTTCAATGCATAGCACCATCTCGCCACCATCACCGGCTCGGCCTTTTCGGCGCCCTCCCACGGCTTTACCTGTGGGTACCTTTGTCAGACACGCATGCTGGAAGCACCGGGTACACTCTCCAGTGATCCCACCAAGTCATCGTGGGACACACGTATTTATGACCACAGCGACCCGGCGCTTCCTTCTTTGTCCCTTGTGCTTCTCCCAGAGTCGCCCACCGGAGACCCGCTGCTTACCGATGGCCCATCAACGTTGACAACCTGGACTTTCCAAATGAACACTTTATGGATTGTCGTTCATGTATATATCTTCTGTCACTATCTTTCATTTTTTTTTCATATGCCTTCAGCTAGGGGGGGGGGGGGGGGAAGCCCTGTAGTGCCATCATCACCATCATCTTTTCTGGATCACTGCGCCGTGCCTCTCGTGCAGCTGATGCTAGCTCGAGCTGCGCGAGGGTTAGAACAAGCTAGCGCACTTGGTGTGTCGGACGTGGAAAGCCACGCGGCTCCGCTTCAGGCGTGGAATAAAGTGGCGAGAGAACGACACGACCACGTTGGCCGCCGTCCGTCTTCCTCTCTCGCTACACATCCATCCATCCATCCATCCATCCATCCATCCATCCATCCATCCATCCATCCATCCATCCGTCCGTCCGTCCGTCCGTCCTTCCGTCCGTCCGTCCGTCCGTCCGTCCGTCCGTCCGTCCGTCCGTCCGTCCATCCATCCATCCATCCATCCATCCATCCATCCATCCATCCATCCATCCATCCATCCATCCATCCATCCATCCATCCATCTATCTATCTATCTATCTATCTATCTATCTATCTATCTATCTATCTATCTATCTGAAGCAAGTTTCTTGTCTTAGCACATTACAACCGAAAGCTGGCTTCTCCGTTCCTTTTGTACTACTGCTAAGAAGCTTGTAGTGGAGGGGCACATGAAAGAAAAAAAAAAATACGTATCTCTGTTTCGACATCGCTGTTCCAAAATGTTTCAAAATACGAACACAGACAAATACTACTCATAATTTTTTTATCGATCGCAGCTTGTATACCACTGATCAGCTGGTGAAACACTCGTACGGGTATACACGAAACATGCACAGGTGAGATGAAGATGGGCATCCCAAGTTCCCGGATGACGGTGCAAACTTGCGCCTGTTTCCGAAGCGGCAAAGGTCGAAAACATAACCGTTATTATGCACGGTGTAATTCATTCGCTATGCCTGCGTCTTCTCAAGTGTATTGTTATACCCAAGCTTAGTTCGTGTTACACACACGTTCCCGCGTGCGCGTTCTACACCGACACCGGCATCCGTCCGCGCGTTCGCATCGGCTGCAACTATTGCTGAGACAACATAACACCGATGTCGTGGTGCTAACTAACTACACGTTCTGATTAACACCATGGACACGAGGCCACTTCAGTGGTATTGATTGTAGCAACCACGTCAGCAAGAGTCACACAAAAGCAGTCGTGGAACTCTTCTGAAACTATCGCCTCCTAAAAAGGAACACAGATGAGAATCAATGACTCGGTTTACTGTGATAAACAGCTGTCCGAGAAAACTAATGCCATAAGTTTCACTAATAAGTTCATTATTACGGGAGAAAATCAAGGCTACCGTTTTACCTCCACCGAAACGCGACCGCCGCGGCGGGGATCGAACACGCGACTTTCTGGTCAGCAGCCGAGCACCTTAACCGCTACACTAAACCGCGGCGGACTGGCTGTTTATTCAGCGAGTGTATTTGAGGAGACGTTGACGCCTACGTGCGGCGGAGCTTGTTTTTCTAAGACGATAGTTGTCCCCGTAGCGTTGCTATATGCGAGCGCAATAACTGAAAAAAAAAAATGGCAGCATATCCACGGAGTGAATGATGGAGAGTGGGGCGAAGCATTCGTCCGACCATTCGTTCTTGCTTCCGTCCATCCATGTGTCCGTCTGTGTGACCGTCCATGCGTCCATCCGCCCGTCCGTGCGCCCGTCCCTGCGTTCGCCCGTGCATCCGCCCCTGCGTCCGTTCATGCGTCCATCCATGCATCTGTCTGTGTGTCCATTCGTCCATCTATTCAACACTCTAAGTACCACCATCTCGCATTTTTTCATCATATATTCCCCATATAGAAGCACCGCCGTCCAGCGGACATTCCAAGGACTAAACGAGAGGTGGCACACGCACACTTTCTTACGGCTTGCGTTTCGTATCTACTTCCCACGTTTAACCACCTCGAGTTCATTCATGGTATATACTAGTTCATTGTATTCATGGCACTGCGGCTCAACGCTCGCTAAACCTTTCTAAAACTAAGGAGGTTACACCCAGCGAGTATAACGTAGCAACCATTTCTTGTCAGATAGTGCTCAATATACATGTCAATGGCTGCTAATGGGGATCGCAGCGTGCGCGTTAACTAAAAGCTGAATGCTCCTGCCTCTCATTCTCCATTAGCAGCCATTGGCATGTACATTGAGCACTATTTTTCATTGTTCAACAACGAACAGAAACATCTCTCACCGGCACCACCTTGGAGGTCAAAATGTTATACTTGTTACATACTACAACGGCTACGAGGGACGAACGGGTGTCGCTATAAAAAACTTCGCCCCTAAAAAACCATAGCATGCACGTATAGAGTCGCCCAAACCTTTGAATAGCATGCGCGAGCGGCTTTTTTTTTTTTTTTTGCTTCTTCGTATGACTAAATTCAATTTTAGAAAGGGTGAGGGCAAGCACGTGCCGACAAAGAGATCTTTTTTGTTGTTGTTGTTGTTCAAACTAAATCGATCCTGCAGCAATGACACAGGAAAGTCACCGCTACGCACGCTAGTTAAAGATTTGCGCGCCTGTACGATGACAGATTGACGTGCAGTATAGCAGTATAAATGCTTACACAACACCATAGTTCACAGAATATAAATGGCCTCCAAAAACAGAAATGTCAGCAGGGGTGAAATTCCTAGGTCCATCCGAGTGCGCCAATTGCATATTGCAAAGTTCAGATGACGGCGACCATTCTCTAGGAATGACTGAAACTTTCCCGCCAAAAGGCATTGGACAGGATTTGGGCGGATCGTGTATTATCATAACGTCAATTTACACTAGAAAGTAATGCATTCATTACAATTAATAGTTGTTAGTAATAAATATTCAGATGATAGCAGTAAATAAACATTTGAAAGAAAACATTTAAATGAAAGAAAATTCTAGATGCACCTGCAACCCATAACAGTGTCATCGTCTTCAGTGTCACCGCCCAAAAAGTGCAAATCTCCTTCACGAGTGCCGATTCCCTGCACACGCGGGAACGAATCACCGCCGCACGATACCATACTTCGATATGGCATACCATTCCAAACAACGCCTAATACAGCTGACACAACGTCATGCCGGCACTATCAGTGAAGACCGTATACACTCACGCGTTGTATTGGCTATAGTCGCCCCAGCGGGCGAGCTTTCGTGTCTAAGAGGCCATAAAGGCAGGTACGGAGGCCATGCATACAGCTAGGAGGCCATACAGGCAGGTCTGGCGTTACTCTCGTTGCCAGTCCTCACAAGCCCGTGTAGTTGTCACACTTCCTAACCTATAGCAAGCACGAAAAGAGCCATTTAATTAGAAGAGAAATGCCGCTCAGGCCTGCTCATGTTCTTTCAAACGTGTGGAGTGATCAGTTTTTGTTGCACGTGCTTTGAAAAATGTAACCAAAACACCCAGATCACCAGCTTTGCCACGACACGACCCCCCCCCCCCCCTCCCTTGGCTGTCTTCGCTCTAAGGTACAGGCGGTCAAGGACGTGGTTTGCCCAGCCGGCAAAATTTAATAGAAAACGTGGAAACAATGTGTAACTCCCGGACGCGGCGGCGTTTTTTGTGGCACAACAGACATGTGATTCGCGTATTATGTAGGTACACGTTTAGACTAAGCATTTATAAACACACGTAGCACGCACTTCTTGTTTTCGTCGCCTGTTGACCACCAGATTCGGCGGCGTCGTGTTGACTGGGTGTTGTTACACATTGCGCGCTTACAATAATGCACGGAAAAAGGAAAGAAAGAGGAGCACGTTAATGGGTGACTGCGAAAACTTCAATGGCAACTGGAGATTTGATTAAGGGGTGCCTTCACACGAGCACACGCAAAAAAATGATCATATAACAGGTTCATACGTATTACAGCCGATTCAGTATGTATTTCATGAATAAGGGTTACAGCATTGTTTCAAATAGTGTCACAAGCGCACATACTTTAGAGGCAGCATAATTTAAAAGCAGAGCATCTGAGCTGTCTGGCAGGATGCCTGTGCCAGTACCAGTGTATAACCGGCCGTCGCAAGTACCCAGGTGAAGTCCCTAAACCGGCATCAGAAGAAAGGTCCCTAAAGACCTTTCTTTCTAAAGACCTTTGGACTTTTCAGAAGAAAGGTCCCTAAGCCGGCATCAGAAGAACAGCCACCATCAGAAGAAAAGTATGCTACCAGAACAAAAAATAAATAAAAAAGCGAGCACACCGGCATCATATATACTTGAATGTTGTTATACAAGTTTACATCAAATATTAATAATAATAGTTGGCTGTTTTACGTCCCAACACTAATGTCTGATTAGGAAAGCCGTAGTGGAGTGCTGCGGAAATTTCCACAATATGGCAATATTTAACCCGCACGTAAATCTAAGTCACTACCTTCTATATATATATTGGTTCTATTCACTTCCCCTGTACATTCCTTGGCATTACTGTCTGTTAGATCTCATTAATATTGTGTTAAAACACGGAAAAACGAGCCCTTAGGTATACACTTCTTTCCCTTATATATATATATATATATATATATATATATATATATATATATATATATATATATATATATATATATATATATATATATATATATATATATATATATATATATATATATATATAGCAGGTCGTGATCTAAGTACACGGGTTTCAGTCATTTCGCCTTCAGGGTTGCCGTTTGGTGAACCTAAAAGGGAGCCAGATTTCAAGCTAAAAGGAGCCAAAGTCGCCACTCCATTCCATGTCTTCGTCAAATTTGCAGCCAAATAGCAAAGAAGCAATATTATGAGTGCAGCTTTCCTCAGTGTACAATAATTACCACCTTTTCAACAAGCAAGTGCTTAGAAGCAAGAGCATTCAGTCTTTTTTTCACACTCGTTTAGTCTTCAACTTACCAATAAATTGGAATAAGTTAAAATAAAATCAGTGCGCGTCTACATAGCTTATGTAAAATAGATACAATTCTTGCCAGATACAGAGTCGAAAAAAAAAAAAACAGCAGAGCAGGTAAACGTGGCACTCCACCTCCTCGTCATTGTGAATTTACCGTGCTTCTAAAAATTTTTCCGGCAAAACCAATCGTGGATCTCTTTTTTCCACTCATCGACAATGTATAAAATTTTGAAAGAAATTGAAGAAGTCAACTGGCCATGCTTTGTTCGATCTTACGTGGAAACGCGAACGTATATTTGAAATTCGCTTACTTGTGGAGTGAACGAGTCTTTCTTCATAGCATACACCATACCACTCTTGATTGATTGATATGTGGGGTTTAACGTCCCAAAACCACCATATGATTATGAGAGACGCCGTGGTGTAGGGCTCCGGAAATTTCGACCACCTGGGGTTTCTTTAACGAGCACCCAAATCTGAGCACACGGGCTTACAGCATTTCCGCCTCCATCGGAAATGCAGCCACCATACCACTCTTGGCAGATCACCTCTCCAAAAAACAGTCCCTTTTCTTTTTCATGACGTTCACCATCCCACTCTTGAAAGAGGGATGCTCCGAGAAGAGTTGTTGGTGACCCGGGAAGCCCCACCAATGCCCAGGGCCGGGTGCCGAGGCCGGTAGTCCGGCACAATTGCGCCTTCGCGGATGAGCTTTCATTAGCGACAACGGCAAGCTCCCCGCCGGGCCCCATCGTTTGTCTCACTGAGTGACTGAGCCGTCCAGCGGGAAATCGCCAGTGAACTTCCGTCTGAAGGCTATACCATTACCCAGCCCTGTGAGCGCCGTCGACGAGATCATAAATTTTTTGCCGCGGCCTGCTTATAGAGGCAGCACCCTTTCAAGCGCGCTCGAGTGAGTGGTGACTTAAAGCCCGAGCTCGAAAACAAAAATAAAACAGGCAGCGGACAGGTCAAGTCTCGTCGAGGCTTGGTCTCACTAACGGCACAAGTTCAAGAAACCTACAGCCAACACAAATTTATTTAGTTGTTTATTTATTACGATACCCTGACAATTATTATTATTGTCCCACTTAGCTTTTAGGCACTTTTTTTTTCACAGCTATAGTACAACTCAACAGACTTATTTTCCTGCTACGTGTATACGAATGTTAATGACTGTTATCCCACTCTTATTGTTGTTATATTGCAACCTATATAAGCGTTCCACAGTCAGGTGATTCAGCATCGTCCACTAAACTTTTATACGCCGAGAAGACAACCACGTAGCGTCCATTCAAGTACAAATGTCACCTTGATTTGATTGATTTGAAGTATTTCAGTATTGGCCAATTGTGCAATTTTCGTCCAACCACAACAGTAGCGGAGCTTATCCTTTTTTCGGGGGAGGGTTCAACGACTATTTTATTTAGTTTATTTGGTGACCCGAGCAGCCCCCTCCCCCCCCCCCCAGTGTTGTACCCTGACAAAGGTTTTCTTTATGTTCGTTTATGTCCATCCGTACGTTCGTATGTGTCGCTGTATATAGCCAAATTCACAATAAAAGTACTTAAAAAATAGTGCTCTATTTTATGGTGTCGCCAAAATTTACACAATTTGAGGCGAGTCCGATTTCAAGCAATATTCGATAATTATGACTTGTCTATTGTATTTATTTACCGGTCTGCACGCACAGATTTGACGTATCGCTCGGGACTTGAATGTAACGAGCACGCAGGAAATTCAAGCCGGTTCGGAGACAAAATAAGCCCCAAAGGGCGCAAACGCCTTTAAGCACCGTCGGAGAAACTTCTTTTTAAAGAAAGATTTGTACAGATGGGTTAACATCCCTCACCCTCCCTAGTGTCGGAGAAACGTGCGGTAGCAGAGCTTGCCCCACGACACGAAGAGCCACATATACCCCTGGCTTCGCGGGCTTCTTCCGCCATCTATCGGCGTTTCAACGATGCTCACTAGCCCTCAGAGATTGGGCGCCGACGCACAATTCGCAACACTCGACAGCTGCTGGAGTAGCCGATACGATTTGCATCACGCCAAAGCGGGGCCCTCACAATGACATATAGTAAGTCATAGCGGATATACTTAGCGCGCTCAAACACGCTCACATTCATACACGCATACACTGGAGAAGCGTCCTTGCCGAGTGGATGCATGTGCGCGTGTTCTTCATTATGAGGACAGATGACTTACCAACCGGCTCAAGTACCGATAGGTGTAACAACCATGTGGCTGAGGTGGGGCAGGAGCATTTAGTCCCCCCCCCACCCTACCCCCCCCCAAAAAAAATCTTATTTTCGTACGACGTAAGTATGAGATACACGCGCACACATACACACTGCATAAATGGCTCAACTCACCAGCCCCTTCCCCTCCTCTTAGTTAAAAAAAAAAAAACACCTACACACAGAGGGCCTTCGAATTCATTTCAACCACTTGGGGTCTTATGCGGGTTCTTTAACCCCTTCAGGCGCAACGTCCACATTTGTGGACGCCAAGTTCACACCTAGGTGTTTCGAAAAGAGGTCTTGAATCTCGCGCGCAAACAATGCTCCCGCAACCTCTGCATCTTGCTGCAAGGACGCGTGGCGCCATCTCTTGCACCTGGTTCAAAATAACATCGTAAACAAAAGTCAAAATGGACGCCTCCACTTTCTATGGCGGGACGCGTAAGTGGCTCTGATGTTTTTATCGTTTACTTCGTACCTTTTTAGCTGGCGTGAAATTTTGCATTTGTCAGTAATAACTAAGATATCCCGCATGACTTTTAACAATATTTTGGCAATAGGAAATCATTTGTAATGACAGAAAGGTTCAGCTAAATTTCGCGTCCACGAACGTGGACACTGCGCTTCAGTGCCTCCTTTGTTGAAAGGCTGCTATTTCTCTGTGTTTCACTTCCGGCAGCATCAAATGATGTTTACGTTATTAATTTTTGTCACCAGGAGTTCAAGATCATGCATCGAGACGACAAAAAGTTGACGGTGAAACAGCAGAAGACGTCCTTAAAAAATAGCCAATGGAGATGTTTCCGATGGAGACATTTCGGACGACGAAAAGGAGGAAGAAAATGAAGAGAACACAAAATTACGTTTTGTTTGAAAAACCATTAGCCTTTTACTTAAGATCCTGCCGCCCGGTTCTTGGCCGATCCCCCTTTGTGGGTGTGCGCCAAATTATCAAGGATCATCATCATCATCATCATCATCATCATCATCAGCTGAGCGTCAACAATCCCCAGAAAAAGCGTGGGCGACCAAGCAGTGTGAACCCCCAGGTGATGAAAAGGAAGGCACCCAATGCGTCACTCCTGCCAGTGAGCACTCTTCGCTATGACGGCATCCAGCACTGGCCACAGCAAATGAACATACCCAACGCACAACGCTGCAGGAGGGATGGATGCTCATCCAAGAGCCGCGTCCGCTGCAGGAAGTGTGACATTTTTCTTTGCCTGACATCGCAGAATGACTGCTTCTACCTCTTTCACACTAAATAGACTTTTTCTGGTAACTTCTCTCAACATTACTTTGAAAGAAGTTATTTTGAATTTAAATGGAAAGCGTGTTTTCTTCTTTGTCGCTTTTCACTAATATTACTGCTTTGAGGCGCAATGTCCACAAATGTGGACGCTGAGCAAAAATTGAACCAATAAACATATTTTGCATTTGTTTCGAGTTTCTTACTTTAAAAGGCTTAAATATTGAAATTATGAACAAAAAAAATTTTTCACGTTGCCAGATTTAATTCGCGCCTGAAGGGGTTAAGGTGCACCTAACTACACGGGCGTTCTTGCATTCCGCCCCCATCAAAACGCGGCGGCCGGGGCCGCGAATCGAAAACGCGGCGGCCTCAGGCTGAACCAACGCCTCCTCTAGAAAGATGCCTGAAGAATGGCTCGCGCTCCCAGCGGAGTCGGCCTGCCTTCAGTTCTAAACAAGCTCCGCGCGGTGGCGCTCGCGACCAACACTATCATCACGGCAACGGGCGACACCAGCCTTAAGAGTTTCTCAAAATTAACTAGAGGACACTCTGGCGCTACGATCATTCAGCGACCATGGGAATGATGGGTAGTACACACATTTGCCTAGTCTTCGTACTTGCGGGCGGCGAATCGTACTTGCGGCTCTGTTTATTGCTGTGTTTCGGTTTTGTTTTGAAAGAAAGATTGAACCCTTTTGAACTTCGTGAGCCAATTTGGAAAGTAAGTCTAAAAAAATAAAATGGTGAAGCGCAACCGCTGAACATTTACTAATACTTGTTTTGTAAGAAAACAGCTCTAAGCCACACGAACACACACGGAGCCAAAAGCAGGCCAGAAGTACTAATATTAGACAAATGTGTGTACTACCCATCATTCCCATGCTCGCTGAAGCGCCGTGCGTTGTAGCTCCCATAGACACTAGCGCCAGAGTTCTCTCTAGTAAGTATTGTGGGAAACTCTATGGTACCAGCTAAGCGTTTTTTATCTGCGGCCCATAGGGGCGCGTCAGTCGAGAGCTGTTCGAGACCTGCAACTGTGCACCACTGTTTCGGAGGCTATGCAAAGTGTTGCGTTGTTGCACCGTTCGCCACAAGTGACGCTAGCGACCGAGGTTCAAAATGAAGGAGAAAGGGTGTGGCAGCTGTTTTTTTCTCATGCAGCAGGCATCTTCCTAGAGGAGGCGTTGGCTGAACAGTGCAACTTGCTAACATGTGGCGGGTATACCATCTACAGCCTGAGCATTCAGCGGCATACCCGGCAACTCAAATCCGAATCATGTGTGACCACATTTCTCCAGGGACTCCAATCAACTGCGCAATAGATGGCAGAATCACACTTGCCAGTAGCAAGCATGTCAAGTTCGGTTCATTTCGATTTTAAACATTTTCTGCATTATCATTATGGCTCCTCTTACATGAGCACATTGCAGTGGCTCATATAAATATATGCACGCCTGCATAGATAGAGCTATTTGTTTACTGATACCTTGGAATATTATGCGACATGGGTTGAACAGAAAAAAAATTCTGGGATATCTCGCTTCAGTCTGCGATGGTTCAACGCAGTGCATTCCTCCTTGCACACGTGCAAACAGATTGCACCAAGATATATTTACTGGAAACAATATGTGCAATGTCAAACCACTTTTATGCATTGCATAATCATGTTGACGCTTAATTTTGGGGGCAGTGAATCACCACAATTACCAGTGCACAGCAATCTGGTTTGCCTTGATGAGAATGCCAGCAGCACCAACAGAAAGCTGTTCTAAGCACCCTCCCAGCACCAATCTCTTTTCTTGTCTGGGTTGCCCCCAACTTGCCCAACAACTTACTAACTTGCCCAATAAGCCACCCAAATAAAACTTGGTTTCCATTTTACATCATGAAGTTTATAACTGAACAGATATATAATTACATTTCGCCAGTGGTATATCTCGGTTTTGATGAATCTTTTCACCCTTAAAAGAGAAATTACATTTTGCATGAATACGCAGTTCCTGCTTTACAACTTTTTTTTTCCTCTAACCATGTTAATTTCATTTTTATTATACTCATTGGCAGGTGTTTATGTAATGTAATGCACTACATGAGTTATGATGTGACAAAGCAGTATTCCTAGTGCACCTGGCTGGTTTAGGACCCAGTCAAATAGCTAAATACCTTGAGCCCCACTTTGTAGATAATACATATTTGGAAAAAAATTATTCATGGCCGACAGCACAATTTTATTGTAGAGCTAGCTCTCAGAGATGGTTATTATATGCAAAAAAAATTTTTGCAGATAGTAATCTTGTTAAACTTACGCAGAAATCGACAGGTGAAAATTGTCAATGAGCACTGCACAACAGCAACTCAACGTCAACGACATTCCATCAGTGCTATGAAAATGCATTAAGCATGTTTGATGCAGCATTTGTTTCAGGGAGGACACAAGTCTTAAAGCTCTTATTTGTTGTTTTTTAACCAAAGTTGAAAACAGTTTTCAAGCATATTTAGTTTTGTCTCTCGATGCTGAATATGTACTTTTTTTTCTGTGGGTTCATTACTAACCTCAATTTTTCATCCTGATTTGTATAGTTATTTTTGCCATAAGTTCATTATTCCATTATATAATTAAGAACAGAATATATTTTCTCACTACATCAGACAAATACACACCTGACAAAGATATGCAAATTACATATGCATCAATAGAAGAAAGTTCAAGATTCCCAACAAAGGAAGCACTTTTATGATTGCATGATTATTTCTAACTTCATAGTACATCAAACTCCATTGTTTAGAACATGGACACGCAGTGGTTGATCAAAAAGGCAAATTCTAAAAAAACTTTATACCAAAATAAATAAAAGGTGCTATGTTGCGTGCTCCGAACCCTCAGGTTCATGCTGCAAAAAGGATTTTTGTTCAATCTGTGGATAGCCGCTGATATGTACCATGAAATGCTAAGGAAGCACCCCTCTCCCCTTTTTGAGGGCATCAGAAATAAGCATCTATGCAAGCCACACACCCCATGCACCCCTTCTCTCCAATGGACACTTCTTTTTCAAGATGTGCATCGCTAGTGTAAAAAATAAGGGAACCCGAAAGCTTTCCCTTTGAGAGTTGAATGCGATATCAATGTCCTTTCCCTAGCACGTACTTCAAACACTTCGTGCATGAAACGTTTACGAACTTGCCACGTGTCCCGCCGCGGTGGTGTAGTTGCTAAGGTATTGGCTGCTGACCCGCAGGTAGCGGGATCGAATTCCGGCTGTGGCGGCTGCATGTCCGATGCAGGCAGCAATGTTGTAGGCCTGTGTGCTCAGATTTGGGTGCATGTTAAAGAACCCCAGGTGGTCGAAATTTCCGGAGCCCTCCGCTACGGCGTCTCTCATAATTATATCATGGTTCTGGGTCGTTAAACCACACAAATCAATCAATAAATGAACTTGCCATGCACCCACTACGTGGCCTTAAGGGAATAGGTGCAGTAGCATATGTGCCTTTTGTAATGTATGACCGGCTTTTAACCACGAAGTCATTATGATAATCACATGTTCCGACACCCAATGGCACTGGGCACTTGTTTCATGCTGCTGTAACCCATTGAACGACGCGACCCAAGCTCTCAAGTGCGCATGTGCACAATCTTATCCCCCTTCCCTCTCCCCCTTAGTTTCCTATATATATTCACGAGTGTGAATAAAACTGGCTGTTCTTTTCTGTTGGCATGGTCCGACTGTCACGTTTACTGCTGGAGCGGCGTGGCCGCCTCCCAACAAACAGTGGCGACGAGAATACCCACCGATACGTGTAAGCCGGGCGCCAGCGGCGAGACCAAGACGAAGACGCCCATCAGCCCGCCCGCAGCCATGGCCCTCAAGCTTCCGGATTTTGCAGAGGAGACAGATAAGTGGCAAGCGTATCTCGTTAAGATTGACGCCTACTTCGAAGCGAACGAAGTTACGGACGACGCGAAGAAAAGGGCCTTGTTGGTGGCTGCGTTAGGATCGAGGACCGTTGAAATCCTTTGCGGCAGAATCGCACCGCGAAAACCAAGCTCGCTGAGTTACGAAGAAGTTGTTTCAACCTTGAACGAGCACTATGATCCGTCCCCTAACGAGATATCAGAAAGCTTCAAGTTCTTTCACCGAAACCAACAAGAAGGGGAGTCCGTGCAGGCGTTTATCGTCGAGATTCGCAAGCTAGCGCATAACTGCAACTTCTCTTCAATGTTGGAGCGAATGCTGAGGGACCGCATCGTTTGTGGAGTGCGCTCGAAAAACCTGCAGAAACAACTTTTAGCCAAAAAGGACTTGACGCTGGCAGAAGCGGAAGCACTAGCTCTAGCAGCCGAAAGCGCGGAGTTAGGGTCGCAACAGATGACCGGGCAAGGTGACGCCGTTGGGGTGTTCAACGTGCAGCGTAGCAGGCAACCCGAAATCAGCAGGAGCGAACGGAGCAGCTTATCGCAGCACTGCAGCTGCTGTGGCAAACAGGGACATCAAGCCAGGGAATGCTCATTACGACGGCGCAGGTGCTACAAATGTGGGCGACAAGGTCACTTGGCGCGAGTATGCTCCCGGACAGCCACCACCAACAGAACCTTCGCGATAACAGAGTGTTCAGCGGAAAGTGAAGATAACGATTGTAACGCACTACAAATATGGTCAGTGAAGGGTAATGGAAGCCTGGTTCCGCCCCTACACAAGCAGGTTACATGGAACGGAGTGCCACTGAATATGATAATCGACACAGGTTCACCTGTCTGCGTAGTGCCTAAAGCGATATACGAAGCCTATCGTCATAAGTGGCCACCGCTTTGTAAAGCTGCATTAACTCTGTCATGCTATCTTGGGAAGATACCAGTGCGGGGCATTGTCAAAATGCAAGCTTCCTACAAGTCTGCAACAGTTGACTGCGATCTCGTTGTGTTAGACTGCGAAGGTCCTAGCCTTTGCGGCCGTGACCTGTTACAGATGCTCGAGACACAAGGGGCACCGCTTCTTCACATCGCGTCACTCTCATCGGACGGGAAGCTGGAGAGTCGGACAGCGGCACCCGTGCTGGAACAGTACGCAGACCTTTTTGCGGAGGGCCTGGGAGCCATCAAGGGACCACCAGCACGGCTTCATATAAAGGACGGAGCAACCCCAAGGTTCTGTAAGGCAAGAAAAATTCCATTTTCTTTGCTAGACAAAGTGTCCGCCGAGCTAGATCGACTCGTGGCCGAAGGCATTATTACGCCAGTTTCCTATTCAGAATGGGCAACCCCGGTGGTGCCAGTGCTGAAACGTGACGGAACAGTCCGCATCTGTGGCGATTTCAAAGTTACTCTAAACCCAGTATGTGAAATGGAAAGTTATCCTCTACCCGTAGTGGACGACATTTTCGCTACGCTTCGTGGAGGGCAGCAGTTCAGTATCTTGGATCTACGTGATGCCTACAACCAAATTCTTCTAGACGAAGATTCGCGCAAGTTAGCGGTTATAAACACTCACAAGGGCCTCTTTTGTTATAACAGGCTACCGTTTGGGATAGCCTCGGCCCCTGCGATTTTTCAACGAACAATTGAGCAGGTGCTGCAAGGCCTCCCAGGGGTTCAAGCGTACTTAGACGACGTCCTGATAGCAGATGCGAACGATAAGCCAACTGCGAACCTGCAAGCAGTCTTGCAGCGGTTCAGGGAGTACGGCGTGAAGCTCCGCGCGGACAAGTGCCGAATAGGTGAGGAGTCAGTTACGTATCTAGGACACAGAATTGACGCGGCAGGGTTGCACCCGTCAGACAAGAACATCGAAGCAATTAAGCTGGCACCGACTCCTCACAATGTCACGGAATTGCGGTCTTTTTTGGGCATGCTAACTTTCTACAATAAATTCTTGCCTAATCTGTCCACGCTCCTGAGTCCCCTATACCTTCTTCTGGAAAAGAAATCGAAATGGTCTTGGGATGAGCGCGAAAACGATGCCTTCCGAAAAGCAAAAGCCGTTTTGTGTTCCGCGCCTGTGTTAACTCACTTCGATCCCGCACGAGAGCTATTTCTGGAGTGCGACGCGTCACCCTACGGTGTGGGAGCGGCACTATTCCACCGAATTGAAGGACAGTATCAGCCCCTTGGATTTCGATCCAGGACGCTTACTGCCGCAGAAAAGAATTATGCACAGATTGAACGTGAGGCGTTGGCTCTGGTTTATGGCGTCACGCGATTCCGAGATTATCTGCTGGGCAGACAGTTCACGCTTCTAACCGACCATCAACCACTGTTGGGTCTCCTAAGAGCGGATCGTCAGACGCCGGCTATGGCCGCTGCGCGCATTCAGCGTTGGGCCATCATACTTGGTGCCTACCGTTATCGGTTGCAACATCGACCGGGTAAACTCATGTGCAATGCTGATGCTCTTAGCCGTCTACCCCAACCGTTGCAGGAAGAAGTGGACCAGGAGGACGAAGCTCAAGTTCTGACCCTGGACCAGTGGGATCAGCCGGCCCTGCCATGGAAGGAACTCCAGGCACTCGCCGTCGCGGATGAGGTACTTTTCCAGGTACGCAAGTATACCCGGGAAGGTTGGCCGAAAAAACTCGACACGGAAACTACAGAAATCGCCGATTTTTACAAAAGGCGGCATGAGCTGTCTGTTAGTGAAGAACTTCTTTACTGGGGCCATCGCTTTGTAGTGCCGACAGCCGCACGCGGGAAGTTGCTAAGACTACTGCATGAAGCCCACCAAGGAATTTCCACCATGAAGGCGAAGGCCAGATCGTTATTTTGGTGGCCCGGCGTAGAGCAAGACATCGAGCGCGTTGCGGCGACATGCCAGAACTGTGTGCAAGCGTTGCCGATGGCTCAGGCAAAAGAACCAGTAAATTGGCCCGAGACGCACGAAAGGTGGTCGCGGTTACATGTGGACTATGCGGGACCAGTAAAAGGGAAAATGTTACTCATCGTTGTCGACGCGCACACCAAGTGGATTGAGGCGCTTCCCGTGTCGCAGGCCAACTCGCATAGCACAGTCGAGGCCCTCAGAACGATATTTAGCCGTTTTGGTATACCGCGCACGGTGGTTTCTGACAACGGGACGCCATTCACGGCACGAGAGTTCGAGCAGTTCATGGAGCGCAATGGCATTGTGCATATTCGGACACCTCCCTATCACCCCCAGTGTAATGGACTAGCAGAGCGAGCCGTGCGCACTATCAAAGATGGCTTGAAGAAGATAGGCGGCACTTGCCTCCTCACCTCACTGGCACGTGTATTGTGCAATTATCGGAACGCACCACACCAGGAGGGTCCTTCTCCCTCAGAGAGGCTATTAGGATACCGTCTGCGCACAAGAATGGAGATGTCTTTTCCTTCCAGAGTCTATCCTGCCAAAGCTGCGAGTGACCCAGGCTGGAATTTCGCACCGGGAGACTACGTGTACGTGCGAAATTACGGCACCGGAGACAAGCGGTTCCCAGGCACAGTGGAGGCTACGCGTGGCACTCGCCTCCTGGAGGTAAAGACTGTGGATGGCCTTGTCCGCCGCCACGTGGATCAAGTTCGCAAGCGGAGCCCAGATGAAACGCCAGCAGCCGACGACATGTCGAGGCCATCTACACCGGTTTCCCCAGGGCCGGTACGACTAGAAACAACGGCGCCGGCTACCTCTCAGAGTACCCCAGAATCGCAACCATACGTACTACGTCGCTCCACACGAGCCAAGAAACCGGTCGTGCGTTTTGGCTACTAAGGGGGAAGAAATGCTGTAACCCATTGAACGACGCGACCCAAGCTCTCAAGTGCGCATGTGCACAATCTTATCCCCCTTCCCTCTCCCCCTTAGTTTCCTATATATATTCACGAGTGTGAATAAAACTGGCTGTTCTTTTCTGTTGGCATGGTCCGACTGTCACGTTTACTGCTGGAGCGGCGTGGCCGCCTCCCAACAAACACATGCATACAGGACGCTTGTGTTTGTAAGACATGAAAGTTACTTTCACTGCATTTTCAAGCAGAGGAAGCTAGTTTCATTTTTCTGTATTCACAAGCAGAGGCGTGGCTGTGTGGTAGAGCATCCACTTGCCACGCGAACAACTCGGGTTCGATCCCCGTCCCCTCCTAAGATTTTTTATTACTCATTTTATTTGAATAGATCTCGATATTTCAGTCACGCATAAGATGATGATTTTTTGCTCCCAACCAACAATGCCGAAATTTCTGCGAAACGAGCTCTTTAACGCTATCACGTAAGAAAGCACAAGAATGAGTACACTGAACGCATATGTATTGTTGTTTATAAATTGCTTTATAAATAAAGCATTTCATTAGGAACATGGATGGCCGGTTTTCATTTTTAGAGGCCCTACCGCCCCCATATTGATTTTCAGTCCAAGACCGAGCAAGCACCCCTTTCCCAAATCTGGTCGGACTATCCTTCACCGTAGGGAGGGGGGACGGAATGATGACTTCGTCTTCATTTTACGATGAACAACTTGATTCGTGTGCAAAATTAGGATATTGAGAAAATCAAGAAAGCAAACAAATGTGTGCACATACACACTTCCAAAACATTAGTTGGTTTCAATTAGTAGACCCTCAAGGCAGTAAAATGCAAGCGCGGCATCATTGAATATGCTGTTGTAGAGTCAACACAGGGTGGAAAATCAGTTGTCCCTCACGTTCTTAAATTAACATTACAGTTGAAATATTAATATCAGAAACTGGAAACTCAGCAGATAAGAAAAGCAATATTAGATGTAGATTTGCAAAATGCTATCTTTGAAAACATTTTTTTATGAATTCCTTGGTCTAAAGAAGAGAACCTTAAGGGGAGATGCAATTCTAAAAATGTTTCGTGAATCTGTAGGCTAGCGAAATCAAACTTTTTGCTCCATATACAAGCTTTCATGCTGATTTCAAATATGTAATTAGTTTTGTAGTAAGTTGCACTGTCTTTGTTTTGTGCTATGACAGTGTAAAATATAGTTCGTTTTGGATAGACTATTTATGCTATTAAAATTTTATCATTCTGAGCCATCAATGATTCATATTGCTCCTCATTAACTGTAGAATGCAAATAACTATAAAGAAAGTGCATATGAGATTTTAATGGGTAAGAAAAATAGTAATGTGAGAATTCCTAGAACGCTCAGCCCAAACTAACTTCTGGCTTTAATCTTGTAATAATTATACAGGCAATATCAAGTTATAAAAGAGAAACTTGCACCATTCACATGTTAAGGAATATCAGAGCAAGATTTCATCCTGATCTGACTATCAGAAGTATGAAAAACATGATCTCTAATCTCATGAAGTTGCCCAAAAATGGATCTTGAGAAAAATGCATTTCGAAGGTATAAGTCGCACCCTATCTATGGGGCAAAGATATGTTTTTAAAGTGATTTCTTCCATCATGAGAGCTTAGCAATCATTGATACTTCGAGTATGTGGCTTTAGTGAACTCCTCGTGTGAAATGCAATGGCAAACAGCCAGGTGACGATTTCCCGGGTACTCTAGACAATTAGCTCTTTTCAGTTTTTGGTAGGCACCTCATGTGCTTAAAAAGCAATTTTAACCTACTCGAGTTTAATTAAAATCTTGTGTTTTTTTTTGTTGTGAAGGTAGAGAAATTAAACTTGTGAAAACAAATAAACACAAAAATACCTAAGTTTGGAAAAAAACTTGATTTTTTCGATTAGAATCTTCTATTAAAGGGATCGACAACTGGTCATAATGTGTCATTTGATTCTGGAGGAAGTTAAAAAGAATGTGATATATAGTAACAAACTCAAGCATTCTTTTCACGAGCTAAGCAGAATTTATAGTTTAAAATCATGTTTAGAAGCAACAAAAGCCCGTTATGTTGTGCAGCCTAGCGAAAGAAACTTGAAGCTTGATTACAGAGCCAATCACTTGGCTATGCGTAGTCAAGTAGTCTAATACTGCCATGTGCGCCATATTTGGTCGAAATATATACTATGCATATTATTGCCCAGGCACGCTGTATTTTGTGCTGCTCTGAGGTAAAAGCAGCTGCATGATGAGAAGTGGCGCTGTCTTTGCATGTCGGGGCACGTGTGAGGTAAACCGACGCGCACAAACATGAACTGCTCTCACATTCACCGTTTGCAGCATGTGTTGTAACATTTAGATTGTGACTTCGTATTTACTGCAAATAAAAAACTTATGATTACAAACCACGCTAAAACTCTGTCATTAGACGCTAACTAATAAGCTTTCCGTTGATTGGTTTATTGTGAAACTTTGCAATAAAGAAAATAGTTACCATAAAATTCGTGGTCAGTCCCTTTTAAGGAAACAAGTGCAACTGGAACTTAGCAGACAGATGTGATCAAGTGACTTGGGTGATGATAGAAACTGCTGTTACAAAGTGACCATGGCACCAACTTGGAATGTCACGAACAGCTTAATTCATATAAATATTTTATTTTTGTAAAAAAAAATAGGGGGTGAGGGGCATCAAGGTCAGAAACGCAAATACATTATCATGCGGCTCCTTATTAAAGCTTCAGTGTCCTTTATAAAAAACATGCAAAGCAGCTGTGGTAATAAAACTGGAAGCATGAAGCTGCGACCTAATCATTTAAATGAAAAAAAAAAAACAACAACAGCAAACTGACTTCGTCAGACTAACACTCCTGTTGTAGGTTGTGATGCTGGCTTCTCACTTTCTCCCCCACTGCTTCCTGCAGTATGCTGGGACTTGGAGGCTGGATTAGAAGAGACCCTAATCTGGATGTTGTGCTTCTCCCGATACTCGTTCACCTCCTGGCCCTTCTCTACAATCTTCTCATTTAACGCCTCCACTGATTTTGCAATCTGTAAAACAAAAAAGACAGCTTTCAGATGCGCTCTCAAGTACAACGTAGCGCACAGCAACAACAAAACTAGCAGAGACAACTTGGCTACTGTAATTGGCAAGTACTGCAGACTGGGTAAGTTGGCGCAATGTAATGTCATCCAGCTATAACATCGGTCAGTTTGAATATTGAGCTACTAATGACAACTGGGCAACTGTAACGTAGCAGTATTATCAGGGGCGTGAGCATGTCTGTCTATTTGATGATCTTTGCACACACATATACATGCTTGCTCGCACACACACACATGCATACATGAACAGGGTTCTCCTAGGAAATTTATTAGGACGTTGACATTTTGAGAATGGGTGTTATGAAGGGAGATATTATGTTTAGAAACTTCAAACTCCCTGTTCTCAACCCACATCCAAATTTCACTTAGAGTCACGCATTTCTAGCATGTATGAATCTTGAAGGAAATGGAATGATTGATATGTGGGGTTTAACGTCCCAAATGAAGAAAATGGAAACAGGGGTGCTTGTGGTGTAGTTGTGGCCATGGAGTTGGGTATCTTTTGAAACCATAAGGCTACCTATTTAGACTAGTATTTACAGAACAAGTGGTCGAAGAACCGACCGTTGGGCAAGTTGCGCAAAATGCCATCCACAAGTGGTGGGAGGCGTGGCTCACTGGAGTTGCGTGTGCTGCACAAAAACTATTTGTTCATTCCTACGGTGTGCATTTCGAAGGCGTCAATCAAGCACCGAACGGCACTTTTCGGTATAACTGCGTGTATACGTACAAACAGTAGAACCGTCATACATTTTATAAGGAACCATAAGAAGTGAACTTAAGAACCAGGATACATGAAAATCAAAAAATATTTTGTGTTAAAAAATTTTATTTCAATGATTACAGTTCAAGAGCCACGAAATGATGCCTGGTGCATTAATCCATACCTGAAAAGCACGAAAAAAAATCCTGATCACCTGCAGTGCCATATCTGGTGCCACTACAGCCAACATCTGTGTGCCCAGTGCATTGCGCTGGCAGTGCCTACTTCTCGGTGTTGGCACACATTTTTCACGCCGCAACCAGTGATCACTTTTGATGATAGCCTTGCAAGACTGTCAACGAATAAGAGGTCTCAAAGCTGTAATGTTGTACTGTTGGCATAGTGTCAGTTTGCCGTGGCGTGGCAGATGGTAGAATGTCTTTCAAAAGTGGAAGTGCTCCCATCAACGATCTTAGAAGAAAATAACCCCTGCTCTGCCAACTCCTAAACTTACGTAACTGGTGCATGCACTAGCTCACCCAACTATGATAGAGTAAATCGATAAGATTGCAGCAAGATGGTGAGTTGGGTCAGTTGGTTTACGTTTATGCTTGAAAATCTTGGTTAAGTACAGAAGTAGTAGACAGGGCAGTGCTTCCCGCCTAGATCTTCTTGTCTATGTTTTTCAGTGTACTTAAAAAAAAAAATTTTCTTACAATACCCGATTCTTTTGTCCCGAGCAGTCGTACATGTGAAAGAACTAAACACATGCAACAGGACCAGTGCGACGAGCCTGACTGCAAACTACACTAATTCAACTGACCAATAACGAAGCCGATGAGTTCACAACTAGCACAGCAGTGAGAATGGAGAACTCCTGTCTCAAAGGAATCACTTTTGCAAATGGTCAAAACAAGTTTAAAGCCAATTACGTCACAGACCCATGACTGCAATAGAAATCTTTAAAGCTACGCTTTTGGCCGCATTCAATGGAAGCACGTTAAGGCAGTGATGTTCCGTGCAGGAAATTTTCCGGTTTTTGGGGAATTTTCGCCAGTCATTTTGGCCAAAGGTGAAAAGAGAATCTTTGTGATATTGCAAGGAATTTCAGGAATAGTTAAACTCTCCTACGACAACCAATAACTAGGGGTCACAGTGCGCTTTCACCTGCTCTAGTCTGCTCTGGCGCATGCACCATGCAAGCATAGCCTTTGAGATTTGTTTCTGATATTTACACAGAGCGAATTCTAGTTCACTATTCATGTTAGACTCGAAGCCTACAATGTGCAGTGTACTCACAGTATACGAATTAATAAGGTCATGCTTTTGGTGGGCGGCAGTGTAGGGGCTAGTCATGATTTCCAATGTCGCCAGTACCTGAGACACGTGTAATTATAGCAGGTGTGAGCGTGGGTGGGGGTGGAAAATAGTACTGTTGTGTAGAGAAATATGCTGGGAATTTCGTGAACGTTTGCAGAGAAAAATCCTTGAAACAGGGAATTTTCATGGCTTTGAATGGGAATTCTTCGGCATAGTACGGAACATCACTGCAGTAAGGGTTTTATTTATTTATTCACATAACCTTACAGGTTCCCATAGGGACAATGAGTAAGGAGGGCGAGAAAAGAAAACACAAAATATAACAGAAGCAACAGAGTGCAAAAACATTACAATGTGGTAATATAACATAATGTATAGAGGAAGGGCAAGCAAGAACAATGAAGTTACAATGGTGGTGTTTAATACAAAGTTGAATAAATGGCAGGTACTCAAAATAAATGGTGCCATAACATGAGCACGAGGAACTAAGTCGGAACACATTTTCAGATATGTACAGGTATATAGAGCTATATTTTTATGGAAAGTAATGCCGGTATACATGGTTGAGGAAGTGTATGGTCAGTGATTGAAGCTGTTGTGTTAGGAAGATCATTCCATAGTGTAACGGCTGTGGGCAGTGCTGATAAGTTAAATGCTTGGGTGCGGCCGTAAATGCGTTTGAAACTTCGCTGATTGTTTAGTCCATTTGACATGCGCATGAGTGTTGCTTGCAACACTCATGTTATTAATTTTATGATCAAGCCAAGGTGCACAAAAAGTCAACATGGCCACTCTTTTCTGTAGTCACTCGAGTGGCTTCCAGTACTTGCACCGGTAGGATCCCTATACATTAGATCCTACCTATGGACAGAGTAGTAGCAACTGGAAAAACACAGCAGTAAAAAACTTAGCAGTGAGGTTTTACTGTACAAAGTTTTACACATAACTACAGCCAAATAATTTTTTAAAAGTGGTTAACCACAAGCAAACGAAAGCAATGACATGTGGTTTGCTATAATGTGGTGTTTATTAAGGTATTTTTATATTGAGCTTGATTAATGAAGATCAATTGTACAATTTTTAATGTATTTCCATAATAATAATAATAATAATAATACCTGGAGTTTTCTGTCCCGAAACCACAATATCATTATGAGAGACACCGTAGTGGAGGGCTCTGAAAATTTTGACCATCTGGAGTTTTTTTAACATGCTCCGACATCAGAAAGCACACAAGCCTCAACTATTTCACCTCAACCAAAATGCGACTGCCGCTGCCAAGAACAAGCTCGCGACCTTCGAGTCAGTAGCAATTTTTTATATATTCCTTATAGGACTTTAGGGCCAAGTGCATTTCCTCATGTTGTAGGAGGCATTCTGAAACAACCCATCTGTTTTTTTGTTTTTTTTTGTGTGTATGGCAATGTAAATGTGATGTGATGACTTTTTTCGTATTTAAAGAAATCCCACAAAATATGAAATAAAACCATGCTACTGTGCTAGTGCACTTTCGTACCGCAGTGCTCTTGAATGTGCTTCTGGCGGCACGTATCGCAGTGAAATGAGCAGCGGTGGCTTCCCAGTGTGTCAGCATTTTTGATGGCCACGCATGGCAAGGAAGCGCCGTTGTCTATAATAAGCTATAGCCTGATGGTCCATGGGCTGGTTGTTATGTTTTCGATTCACTGCTTTCTTCGTACCTTAAGGGGACACATTTTTTTCCAACATACCATGTATAAAGGCGACACTGAGGCTCTTGACTGAACGCAGGGCACGGAGAAAGAAGTATTTAAAGGGACACTAAAGTTAACTATTAAGTCGACGTTGATTGTTGAAATGGCGGTTCAGAAAGCTCGTAGTGTTACTTTTGTGCCAAGGAAGGGCATCTTTTGAAATAAGATCACGTTTTAGTGGTCCGCATTACCTGCCTCAAGAAGCGGACCGACCGGTCCTTATCACGTCACTGTTACCGTGCACAATGTTGCCCGGCTTCACTGCGCTAGTAGCAGCATACCGAAAGCAGTGGGAGCCACAGCAGCAAAAACGGCCATTGATCAATTTCCTTCCATTGGATCCGAGATTGCAGACGCTTTTGTTTCAACTGCGCCCCGCTAGATGGCACCACCTGTACCACACGAAAGTTTAAATTTTGAACCACTCACGCCATTCCCCATAGTAACGTCCGGTGGTTCTTTTTTCCATGAATCAAACAGAAATGGACAAGCAGCATTTTATTGCGTCTCTTGATGCACGGAAAGTTCTTTATTTAGTGCAGTTAGATCGATTACTAGCAATTAATTGTAGGCGGTCCATCTAATGTCATCGGAATTATTTTGAAAATGTCCTATGCTTGTGTTCTTGTGCATTTACCTTAATTTCTCGGTTAAGTAGGGCACTGTTTCTTGATAATATTGTCGTTTTAGGTGTTGTCATACATTGAGCTTTCACTCTGAGGTAAATTGTTATTTGACTTTAGTGTCCCTTTAAGGAGAGAAACTTCCAGGCTGGGGCCGCGCACGGAGATGATGCGATAGCGTCACATAGGAATACGGTTTACGCTGAAGCCTAACAGATGACGCTTTCGCGCCCTTCGCAATTTCCAGGCTTTCTGTCTCACTATTGTTCTCAGTGCATTGCCCTTCTGTGCATTGCGCTGGCAGTGCCTACTTTTCGGTGTTGGCACGCATTTTTCACTCCGCAACAAAGGAGAGTGCTTTGTAGATATCGATCAATGCGTCAGGATGCGGTGGAAATGTGTTGTGCCTAACTTTAACAGTGGGCACGCATCCAGTAAAGAGAAGGCAATTGGGCACGAGGACATACAGTGGTGCCACCATGCGGAGGCATCCCTGTGACGTATGTGGTAGGATCGCTCCGCCGCCCTCTCGCCCGCAGCCACTTTCGTGCCTCCTATTTTCATTATTTTTTGTTGTACTTCACTTAACAAAATCAGTAAAATACTTCTGCAGCTTCTTCCCTAACTGTACGAAGAGCTAAATAACTGCCGTGGAAAAGTTTTACGCTTCTCATGATGCCTGACTGCCAACGTCATCTGCTATGGCCACCTGAATGAAAACCACGGAGGCCGAGCGCACTGCCTCTGTAAAAGGTGGCAACTCATTCCGTGCCAAATTGAAGTATTAAATAGGTATTAATGGTAAAGGAACTTATCTTTGGTGCAAAAAAATGCTTCCAACCACGCCACTTCATCCATTGTAGGTTTGCATCTAAAGAGGGTCGGTGGTGGACATGACAAGCATGCACAAATTACATCTTTGTTTAGCACACATAGCCCTATGAAGCACAGCGGAAGTGAATTCCGCGCTTTGTGGGGAGCAACACAGAATTATAACAGCCGCATGCAACCGCAATCTTTCTGTTATTATTGCGGAAAATGTGAGAATCACGCATGCGCATGCCTCATTCAGAGCTGTAACTTTTCTCTGTGGCACGATCTTGATATTTATTGCGCAAAATTTTTATGGTGGCCTTATGTTGCACATTCGATCTCCATCGAGCCACACGTGGGTGAAAATTATGAATGATTGGTTGAGTTCCAGAGCTTCTATAAAAAGGTAAATCATGATAAAAAATGCGATCAGCCAACCATATCATTTTGCGCCATTGAATGTGCATGCTGCGAGGTCTTGCGTACCGTGATCTAAACAACCATATCATTTTGCGCCACTGAATGTGCATGCTGCGAGGTCTTGCGTACCGTGATCTAAACGGCAGTTTCATGTTTCAGTAAAATTGCCAATGTCCAGTTTTTTTCTTCTTTATTTTTACAGCTTCAGTCATAAGCTGTGTAATATTTCATGGCAGCTCTTAGGAGGTGAATCGGTTTTCAAAGCTGACCACATGTTCGCCTGTAGATCAAAACAACATTGAGAGAAAGTGACAGTGGTTATGGCCCATTCTACAGACGTAATCTATAAGCAAGGAATCAAACCTGTGAGCTGTAGTCATGTATAACAGGGGCATTGGAAAAATTTTTTTTTCGGACGGGGCCATTACTTTGTTCGCATATACCATAAAATTTGTGGTGGGAGGGAAGGGGGCGGACACAGGCTTGGTGTGCCAGCCCCTTGCTACGCCCCCACTGGCGGATGGAAACCTGTGTGATTGGGTACATACACGGGGACGGACAACCAAGGAGGAGGATGATGGTGGTGCAGACTGCGGTAAAGGTTACCTTGGCGAGAGAAGTAAGCTTTAGCTAAGACTGGACCGGCACATGCATTATGTAAAGAGAAGGTTTCGTCGAACGCGCTAGTCGAACACGCCGAAGCAACTGGCCACGAAATAGACCGAAATAAGGTGAAAATAGCGATAATAAAGGTAAAAGAATTGGACTTGCAGGCTATCTTGACTCTCTGGAATTTCAGACAACGACGCCCATTTTCTAACCTAAAAACGGCAACATCCCGCACATGTACGCTTCTACGTCCTATTTTAAAATATACATAAGCAGACTGTTAACACATTCATTTTTCGTTGTGAATGAGGCTCCTATGCGGAAACTGCAACGATCTGCTTTTATGTGAACATTTATGGGCTGTGCTCATTTCAACCCCATGGGCTCGAAATAACCACAACAAAGAGAGAGGTAACAGAGGCACTGCCAGCAGCTGTGACAGTGGCATCCCATACGTAGCGAACTGTGGCATGCCGCCAGCAACTTTTCCTGCGACGCTTCACATTGTGTACTCTGCAGAAGACCGCACACCACAAGTCAGAGCAATACAACGCTGTTCCAAAATGAAAAGATTGCAAAGTCGCGCCTAAAAACAACGCATCCAACTGCCAGCTTTTCTTCGCCAGAGCGAGGCAAGATCACGTGACCCAACCATACACGTCACAGCGATTGCAGCGCTAGCGCCTCCAGTGGTGGGCCTCGCGCCAAATTGCCTTCAATAGAGAGAATTCTGTTTCTAGTGACCCAGTGAGGCTGGAAGCACCAGCTCGTGCCATACCAAGGAAAGATTGAGAGCCAACGCCTTACCACAACACTTGTGAGAAGCACTTCTTCGACGGTGAGACAGGCAGTACTATTGTGGCGAGACAAACATCCCGCACAAACTAAACGGCCAGCGTTATTACCCGATGCCATGGCTTCAACCTTTCTGCATTCCCCCGACAACACGTCGACCATTCGCAACAAAAAAAAAAGAAAGAAAATGAACTGGACCTGAAAGGGAGAGCGAAAAGCATTCCAGGAAAGATACTTCAGTAGCTCAAGGTACAAACATGCCTGCTTCTTGTAAGGGTAAAGAAATCGAGAATATGTGTCCTGTAACTCCTCTTTCCATGAGTTCAATGCACTGAACTATAAAAAAACAAGCACCGGCATCCTCTAGGTCAGAAGGCATAATACAAAGCTCCGTGCTGGTAGTTCTTACTTTATGAGCATCTTTCTCAATTTTGTGGTGATAGACAACAATGACTATTCATTCATACACAACGATGTCGACGCCACCATTTCTGTGAGAGAAGCTCTTTAAATACTATCATGTTAAAATTTGGAGCTAGTGAGGGCACACAAGAAGAAATCCATTTGGACGTGAAGCGTGAACAGTGAATCGGCGCCGAATGGCTTTAAATCGACGAGCTTCGTCGATAAGCGCGACATAAATTTTTCCTTCTCCACGAGCGGACTCTAATGACAGGGGGCATATCAGTTGTGCCCAATTTTTTTTTACTTTATTACGACACTCGTGCAGGTGCAGTTTCACCTTTTCAATAATGTTTTTGCTCCGTGCTCCTGGGCAACTCTCCTCCTAGAATTGACACAGCCTGGCATGAACTTTCAGAAAGAAATGGTGCTTTGGGACAGGCTCAAGTGTATTCATAGCAGAAAAAAATGCTATAGCTTAGGGTTGCTATTGGTGCTTTCGGAACAGATGCATGTTCCTAACGACTCCTGAAATCTGCAGCATCACTTAAGGGGGGACGTGGCAAGTAAAACTAATTTTTTTATTAATGTACTGTTTGTGATGAAATTTGGTGTGTGTATGTGGATGATTGTGAGGATTCCAAATATGAAAACCGTTTTCAAATACCTCTTGTACTTTTTGAGTTACAAGCATAATTATACTAATTAATGCTCTTCGCACTTAAAGAGATAATTATTGCTAAATGAAATTATTTTTTCATATTATTATGTTCCCAAAGCATCAACTTGTGCAAAGAAGCTATTAGTTGATTTTTCTAGTTCTTGTAACCATAAATAAAATTTCCAAAACATGGATGTTGTTTTGCGCACACATCGCAGTAATTATAAAATGTGTTCTAAAAATTTTAAATGATGAGTAAGAAGAGAGATAAAGCTTTATTGCACTGCTAAAGGCCTCCTGAGCCTAGTGCAAAAAACGGAACGACTCTATCAGTCTTTGTTAAAAAATGACAGATGTTCTAGCGAAGGCACATAGGCGAAAATCAAGAGTTGAGAAAACTGACTTTGAAAGTTCACTCTTGTTTGGAAGTTCACAACATGCCTAAAACACTCAGAATCCTCCTGGGCAGTAATCCTGAGATGCTGTGGCCTTGGCCTCTGTAGAGCGCAACCCAGTTTTGCGCTTCTTTGTCGTGGAACAATGCGTCTTTTGAGCCCTCTTCACCCTTTTGGCATCCTTTTCGGCTGCTCGCCGCAAAGAGCAGTCTCCTGGATTGAAGCCCAGTTGAGCAGTGATCTCTTGCAGCGCACTCTTGCAGCCACCATTGAAACGGCAGACTGCATCTGCAACTGCACTTTCCACACTTCGAAGGGAGGCGAACTGGCTCTTGGACTGGAGTGACCAAATGAGGCTGTTCATACTCTCCACAGCGTTCTGGGTTTTTCCCTGCGCACACCTTTCAAGGAGCTCTTTGTTCGAGAGGCGCTTGTAGATTGGCAGCAGTGCCACTCGCACGTGAGGGGGCAGTTTATGTTTGTGAGGCGGCAGCGGCTCTCCCTTGGCCAATGCCTGATTGTGCGGGCACCAGGAGTCAGTCCCACTTGGGCACAGGTCGTGGTGTGGATCCTGGTCTGTGGATGTTACATGGTACCAATAAGTGGCCATGATGGCCCTCTCCATGCCAGGAACATCGTTGGGGTGGCTCTTAATGGCCCAGCCATAATAATTCGTCAACTTCTTTATAAGGCCCTGCGTCAGCCGGCCTTTGCCACCCATGCTCAGTCCTCGGCCTTTGGATTTGTGCTCATCAAGAAGGTTGCGCAAGGAAGTGCCCATTCTTTTTTTCACATGGTTCACACACTCCTGTTTCTTAATCAACATGTAGCCATACACCTTGTCTTGCGTGAGGGCAAGGTACGTACGGCTGTCACCGTCGCAGAGCACATTGATGTATCGAAGCTTGTACTTGGTAAACGATCTTTCAAACATGATCCTCGCTGCTTCTACTTCCATTTGGCCTGCATTAGCATCGGTGTTCTTTTGGCACTGTGGCTTGTGTTTCTCAAGCCACTCCCCATAGTTGTCGTCACCAGGCTTGGGACCAACAGCACAGCCTTGGCAGTAGTTGGACAGGACACAGTGGTCCAAGACCAAGCCTGTGTACAGCTCGATTACACAGCCCACGCCAATATGACTTCTGTGCCCCCTCGTCATCCACGTGCCGTCGTAAATGACGTCAATGTTGCCTGGCACTCCTCCTAGGTCCTTGTAAATGTCATGCACCTTCTGTGCACTTTCTGCTTCAATGCGGGTGGCAGCTGATGTGGTGGCAGGGTGGCTGTACTTCCTTTGCAGTCTCTGGTAGGACTTGTGGTGCAGTGCTCGATGCGAAATGTCCATCGCAGAAAAAATGTCATTTATGGCAGATTGTTTTCTGCCAACTGACTGCACAGCCCTCAAAGCACGCACGTTTACCTCAAAGGGGTTCGTTTTTTGTTGCCCGGAGCACCTCGGGGACGACCACGCACTGTTCACTATGCCACAATTGTCACAAAAAAGTTCCATCCTCGCCGCGAGTCCAAGGCAGTGCGTAGTCTCGAGGCGTATCGACCCTTCGTCGCACTTGTTGCACTTTACTGACGAAAGCAGACCGTTCAGCATCTTCTTATTTACAATGAAGAATGTGGAGTCCTTACCGCCGTCATTTTCGTCGCAGCCTTCGTTCAGAAGCTCGAGCTTCCGCTTTGAAGCGGATTTCGATGCTACGGCATCCAAAACATCCCGCCTTGTCTGCGCCCGCTGCGCGATTTCTTCACTGCTCGGAATCTGGGCCGAAACTCGCGATAGAATGTTCGACGCGCGCACGCCCGGAGTTGCAACGGCTGCCGACGCGGTGCCACCGCAATCGGGTTCGCGAGAGCGTCCATCACGGTCGACGGCATCCGGCGGTCTGACATACGACGATGTGGCACCTTCCACACTCTCGGCCTCACAACAATCAGCGAAGGGTCTGAGTAGAGGCTCCGTGACGCTTGAAGAGCATGCTCCGTCCGGAACTGCGACTGGGACGGCAGCCGCAGTCGTCTGCCCTTTGTTCCAAGCTTTCCGACGCTTGCCGTACTTGTGGGCGCTCCGGAACTTTTTTTGCGACAACATAGCACCGCAGTATGAGCAAGCACTCAGAAGAGACCACCGATGTAAACAAAGCTTGGTAAAAAAAGCACGCGAACTATCACAAAAACAGCCAACTGGCAAAAAACGAAGCGCACGCCGGATGATTCTCGACTCGGCGGCCGCAGATGCGCTCGCGCTTCCAAGGTTGCCAAGGTGCGCGGCGCAGCTTTGACCAGTAAGAGGTCGCGCCTGCTACCACGTGACCCGCGCAGCCAATTGCCGTTCTTCGTTTTCGTTTTTTTACTTGCTCCTCGCGCTTTTATTTTCACTCGGCGAAATACGAGACCGCGACCATCGGGAAGCCGGCTTTCTCCTCTTTCCAAAGCTACCAAAATGGCGGCCCACGGTCAACAACTTGGCGCGTTTGTGCGGCGTGAACAACACCGTTTCAGGGGCTTTTTTTTCGCACTTTTCGGCGACTAGCCTCGGCAAAAACACTATTTGCGGGATTTGTAGCGCACGTTTCGCTGTAATATTTTAGAACAAGGAAGTTGAAGGTCTGAAGATTACGAAAAAAAATAAATCAGAAAATCGCATATTTTGACCAAAATCGGCACTTTACTTGCCGCGCCCCCCCTTAAGCAACTAATAAATACTTATATTTATTAGTAAGCATGCTGTATGCTAGTATGCAGCTAGTATACAAGCAGTATAGTTGGCGTAAATCATGGGCAGGAGGGGGGGGGGGGGGGGGGGAGGGTCAAGAGAGCTCGGACTTTTCTGGTGTTTAGGCTAGAGAGGACACCCCTTGCAAGTGTCCCACTTGAGATTTAGCTTTAGCACGTGATATAATTGAGCTAACAGTTAAGCAGAGTGCAATCAACTTTCTAAAAAGGCTTTTTATCTTTTACTACGTACCTGTGTTGATTGCCTTTCAGCTGTGTGAACTATGGAAATCGAAAAAAGGTGAAAAAGAAAGAGACTGAATAGAACAATGCGATTGCTCAAGCTTGGACCCCATGCTCGTTTTTTTTTTTCAATTTTATTTGAAAGCATGATTCAATTCTTATATAAATAAAAATATAACCTAAATTAAAAATACGAGTTCGACACCATGGCCTCAATTTACCTCAATTTCTTTACCTGATATGTGTCACCCCTTGAGATTTTTCTGGATTTATGCCATTGAGTAGCATACTAGAATGATAGTGTATACAGCTTGCTTTTGGTTTTGCTTAGGCTCACGGGATGGTCCCATGTTTCAACTTCATTCTTTTTAGTTTGCCAACACCATTTTTGGAGCATGTTTGGAGCAATTGGAGCAGCACTTCCATCACTGCATGTCTATGTTCCTTACTAAAATGCACACTGCAGCTTGAAACTGAACCAGTAACTGCCAGCATGAAACCAAAGTCATGGTCAGCAACGAAATGACAGTCACTCATCTACTCAGCTGGGTCGTCACTGAACACAGAAAATGACAAACTTCACAATACAGCACTGATGCAGATTACGATGTGTGCGGCAATTGAAATCTGTAAAAACGCTATTTTGCTCAAACTCACACAAACTTGTTTCTTATTGCTTTGATAGTATACAGAACACAAAGGTCTCTGCATAAGGGCAAAGTGAAGTAGAAAAACAAAGAAAGAAGAAAAAAATGCACATTTTTTTCAAGGACAACAGCAAAAAAAAAACTTACGCTTTCCTTGTTTCGCTCCACAGCAGGAAGAATATCCTTGACTGTCCTTTCAACGAGCACTCCACCAACCATTCGGTAACAGCGTCGGTCACCCTCAACTTTCTGAAGCGCTTCTGCAACTAAGCTGCAAAGCAAATTTATCTCGTTTAATTTTCATGGTAACTAACAACACAGAAGTTAAGCCTGTTAACGGCCACTGGGCTTAACTGACAAAGAAGGCAATACCTATTACATCAAAGCCTTTATACACTTTGTAGTACAGCATTTGCCCTAATATAGTCATTTAAAAGCAAAGATTTCAGAGCATCCTCCTGCAAAAGTGTTCTGTATGTTGTCAGCAGTGAGTAACCCATTTTGCCAAAATAATTAAAGTGGTGAGGAATCCTTTCTGCTATCATAAGCACAAAACTCACCAAAGTGCTCTTGCAAGCAAAAGTGCAGCGAATGGCAGTGTTCTGCGACATAGTTCCTATGTGCGTGGTAAATTTCAAATGAAGTGAGAGCACTGGGGATAGGAATTCAATTTTGCAGCATGTTATTAGCCAGTCACCAAGCCTCTGGTAACTGACATGGCGAAAGTTAAAATGTACTCTTCTCTTAGACATTTTTGCGAGTTCAAGACTACCCCAGAAGAGCTACAACTGATGACCTTGCCAGCCTGCATCCAGTCCGAACTGTAGTTTCTTTTATTTGTACTTCAATCGATACATAGTTTGGCAGCCCTTCCATCTGACAAGGCAAGTATTATTGTTAAATTTAATGAGAGTGGTAGCTGTGTAGAGTTAAATGTAGAGTCGCATACGCCTAGACAACATTCAGTATCTTGAGCTTTATGCCTCAACACAAGCAATAAAAGGTCTCGCAGAATCGAACACACCATTGAGGATTCGGTTTCGAATACTGTCACGGGAAATTTTTCGACAGTGGCGGCGAGCTTTACTATGTATTACGATGTTCTTGGGATACCTAGGCAGACGCTTATTAACAACACTGCCCATCAGAGAACATCTAGACTTGGTTCTTATCGATATGACTGGAAATGGACTTGACACACGGCCCTTGTAACTTGTATTTCGTAAACAACGCAGGCAGGCTTTACTACTTCATTATAATACGGTGCATCTTAAAGAGCTTTCATGTTCGTGAATCCATGCACAACACGGTAATGGTAACAATGCGTATGATTACAGGTGAACGTAATCTCTAGTTGGTTGAATAATTCAAACAGTTTGAGCTTGTCTACCAAACAACTTGAAAAAAAAATACACAACGAATAAAGCCGATGGCCACTTTCAATCTTTGAGGGTATAACATGCGAATAGAAATAGAAGCCACGTGATTCAACGGGTCAACTCTCGGTGTCAAGCAAGTCGTACCGGCCGCCCACGCGCATCGAGTTACGTTTTCCTTGCACGGGCAGAGGACCGAAGGTAGTAAACACATCATAGCAAACATTGCTCCATTTGTGCAGGTCCAGGGCTGGTTTCCAGCTGGTTTCAATGGTTTCCACAGACCACTACAGTGCCGGCTCGCCAGACAAAAATGCAAGTAAACGAAAATTGAGCAATGCGGCATGAGGCAATGCGGCGTGAGGGCGATCGCTTACTTGTGTTCGTTAAGTTCCATTTCCAGTTCAATAAGTTTTGCTGTCAGGGAACGTTGTTCTTGTCTCAGCTGGTTAAAGCCGTCTACAACACCTTGTTCCAGGGCTAGACGCTTCATTTCGTCTTTTCTCAGCGCCGCTTTCTTGTCACTCTCAGCGGCCATGATTGAAATGCTGACAGGAGGAATACAAAGTGAGCCGTAGTGGCTGCGGCAGCAGTAGTTTCGAAGCGAAAAACAACGCCATAAATCAAAGATAAAGTCATAGCCTGCTAAAGTACTAACATAGTTAAATTTAATTTTGATTTTTATATATTAATATACAATGATTCATATGATTCATGATATTCATTCAACGCGTACCATAATTATTTGTTGCATGGTCTTAGCCGCTTTAGCTTCAACGGAGGCGTAAAGCAGGCTTGAACGGAGGCTTTCCGGCTTGTTGGAAGCCTCGGAGGCTGTATTCTGGCTTTAGGAATAAATACGAGAGGGCAGCGCAAGCGCATGCGTAAATTCTGTGTCGCTTTTATTTCTCCCGTTCCTACCCCCCCTCCAGTTTCGTTAGCGCGCGTTCTGGGGTTCTGAGGCACTTCATGTTCTGAGGATCAGCAGTCAGAATTGGGACACCCGAGTGTCGCTCGTCAGGAGTTGCAGAGATGATTGTGACGATATTGCGCAGGGCAGTGAAGATGAAACGATGGGTCGGAGACCATGCAGTGGGGGAATATGGCGTCGGCTCTAACAATGCCAGAGGGGAGTTATTAGTAGAGTTCGCAGAACGTAATAATTTACGGTTCTTGAATACCTTCTTCAGAGAACGGGCTAACCGTAAGCGGTCGTGGCGAAGTCGTAATTGTGAAACTAAATATGCAATAGACTTCATTCTGCGTGCATACCCAGGCATTGTAGCCCCGTCGCTGTGGTTTAGTGGCTAAGGTACTCCGCTGCTGACCCGCGGGTCACGGGATTGGATCCTGGTTGCGGCGGCTGCAGTTTCGATTGAGGCGAGAATGCTGTAGGCCCCTGTGCTCAGATTTGGGTGCACGTTAAAGAACCCTAGGTGTTCGCAATTTCCGGAGCCCTCCTCTACTACGTCGCTCATAATCATATGATGGTTTTGGGACGTTAAACCCCACATATCATCATCATCATCATCATCATCATCATCCCAGGCATTGCACAGGATGTAGAAGTAGTTAGTCAGATCCGATGCAGTGACCATATAATGAAAAGAGCTCGTATTCACATAGATTAAAAAAGGAAAGGCATAAACTGATACGAGAGAAGCCAATTAATGAACTAGTGGTAATATGGAAAGTACATGAATTCAGAGTTTCGCTGCAGTGTAGATTCGGGGCTCTAAACGAGGTAACCAACGCTAGCGTTGACACAATGAACATCAATCTTACCAGTATCGTCAAATAGTGTGCAATAGAACATGGAGGTGGAGTCACTAGACTGGACACCGGCAAACTATCTCGGGAGACGAAAAATCTCATTAAAGACGACGAACCACGAGAGTCTCAAATGCAACCGACAATATAGACCTAGTGTAGCTTTCGAAGCTAATAAGCGCAAGTTATAGACGACATCAGAAGATATAACATGGAGAGAATTGAGCAGGCTGTAAAAAGCGGCAGATGCCTAAAGGCTGCGAAGGCAAACTTGCGCATAGGCAAAGCCTGCAGATGTATGCATTATGGGACAATCATACCTAACCCATATGAACAGGGTAGCTGAGGTGGCGGAGGAGTTCTACAGAGAGCTGCTCAGAAGTCAAAAGAACCAGGATGGTATTGTGAGACGCCATATTAGACCAAGAGAATTCGACATCCTACCAGTAACTACAGGGGAAGTAAGGAAAGCCGTAGAAGTAATGCAATGAGGCAAAGCCGCTGATGAGGATAAAGTAACAACGGACTTCCTGAAATATGGCGGAGAAATTGTGTTAGAAAAATTAGCCACCTTATATACAAAGTGTCTCTTGACGGGAAGGATACCAAAATCTTGTACGAACGCGAACATCATCTTAATCCATAAGAAAGGAGACGTCAATGACTTGAAAAAATACAGGCTGATCAGCTTATTCTCCGTTCTGTACAAACTATACTACAAAAATAATAGTCAATAGAATTAAGGCGATATTAGAGCTCAATCAACCAAAGGACCAAGTAGGATTTTGTACAGGCTACTCCACAAGACCATATTCATATTATCAATCAGGTAATAGAGAAATACGCGGAATACAACCAACCTCTCTACATAGCTTTCATGGATTACGGGAAGGCGTTTGACACAGTCGAGACATCAGCAGTAATGCAGACACTACGGAAACAAGGCATCAACGAACCATACATAAACATGTTGGAAGAAATCTACAGTGGATCCACAGCCACTATAGTTCTCCATAAAGATAGCGACAGAATCCCAATAAAGAAGGGTGTACGGGATGGAGACAAGACCTTTCCAATGCTATTCACCGCGTGTTTACAGGAGATATTCAGGGCCTTATAAATTGGGTAGAGTTAGGGATAATAGTTAATGGAGAATATCTTAGTGACCTACGATTAGATGATGACATTGCCTTGATCAGTAACTCGGGGGACGAATTACAGCTCATGATTACTGAACTGGACACGGAAAGCAGAAGGGTGGGTCTGAAAATTAATAGCCACAACACGAAAGTAATGTGCAACAGTCTCGACAAAAAAAAAAAAAAACAGGACTTTGCGATAGGTGGAGAGACGCTGGAAGTTGTAAAGGAATGTGTCTACTAAGAACAGGCAGTGATTAACTGTGGATCCGAACCATGTGAGTGAAATAACTAGAATAATAAGGATGGAGTGGATCAGATTAGACAAGCACTCTCGAATCATGAATGGTAATCTTCCACTAACCCCCGGAGGAACGTATATAACGAGAAGGTTATATATGTAACAGCTGCATCTTGCCGGAACTTATCAACGGAGCAGAAACCTGAAGGCTTACAAAGAGGGTTCAGCCTAAATTGACGACGACGCAGCGAGCGATGCAAAGGAAATTGAGAGGTGTAACCTTAAGAGACAAGAATAGAGCAGAGTGGGTCAAGGAACAGACCAGGGTTAAGGATATCATAGTTGAAGTCAAGAAGAAATGAACATGGGCCGGGAACGTAGCACGTAGGTAGGATAACCACTGGTCATTAAGGGTAACTGACTGGATTAGCAAAGAAGGCAAATGTGCGCGAAGGGGAGACAGAAAGTTAGGTGAGCCGATGAGATTAAAAAATCACAGCATATCCACGGAGTGAACGATGATGAGTGGGGTGAAGCGTCCTTCCGTCCATGGGTCCGTCCGTCCATGCATGCGTCCGATCACGTTCGAGAATGCAGACGGCGCACAGGTAACACCGACGAGACACGAGTCAAGGATGCGGAGCGCAAGCATCTTCAACGCACCCGCCACTCTACTTCGTCCATGCCCCAGCAACGATCCGCCATGTGGCGCTACCTAGGAAACTGAGAGAGGTATTCGTTCTCCACGCATTCAGGCAAAGCGCGCGCAGCAGCCAATCAGACAGTAGCGGTACTTCAGAGAGTAGCAGAAGAGTAACACCATCTAGGAAATTATACGAAAAATGGTCATCAATTTCTTTTGCCTTCTTTTCTTTCTCGTCTCTTCTTCTCTCGGTTGCGCGTGACAAGTGACAAGGTTAGACTAAAGGGAGCTTCGCCCCTAAATGTTCGCAGGTATAAGATGGCAGCAGAAAGCACAAGACCAGGCTAATGACCGGGGTGCATGTGCGACTAGAATGGCTATAAGACTGTAGGATTGCGCGTGTTGGTACAGTTTCCAACATATTGTTTGAAGTTCAGCGCTATGTGTCCTCTTTCGGGTCCCCTTCCTGTCAGTTGCGCTGATTTGCTAATAATGTTTGACCATAGGCTGGCGGCCTGACTAGGCTGCTGACATCGCACAAAGGCACCAAGAACATTGTTCTTTGGGAAAGGCCGCAAATGCGACATTTTCTCTTGCGTATTCAGTCATTCCAGCGACGCAGGCGGCGCCAGGTAGCCGTGCTCCGAAGCTGTCACACGGTGATAAAACAGCGACGCAGTTCGGTCTCTCAGTAGTCATAAAACAATTAACGCGTCTTAACACTTTACAACGCTGACGTAAACGCTCGTGACATCACCGTCTCGTCCGCCACTTCTACCTTCCACTGCGCCGTCTATAGTAGCTGGAATGGTTGAGGGGAAGAAAAACGCGGGAGATTTAAATGCATAGTCAAAGCGTGGTAGTCTAATCATTCTTTTTAACGTAAAGAATGCTTTTTTTTTTAAATGTAGCGTTCTATAACTTATGGTTGTTAAACAGCGTGCCTCCCGTGTACTTCTTCAATGGTGCATTCCGTTCTTTTTTTCTCGCTGGCCACGAAGTGTGTTTCTTTACAACTCGGAACTCGCCCAACTTTGTACCTTGCTCCATTAATTATATACTTGTGAGATTATCAGTTAAGAAAGCGTTCTTACGGGATTCAAACTAAATGCTGCGCATAGAAGCATATGTAGCGCGAGCAGTAGCATCCTTCTCGAAACTTACTCAAGTATTCACATGAGTTCATCCTGTGGGGCATGAATTCAGCAATAGCTTGCCTGCCGGTGCAGTAGATAGCATTCGAAAGAGAGAAAGTGTAAAAGAATTAACAAATATTAACAATTAGGAAACGAACAGTTTTCTTTGATGGGGACGCCTTTTATTTTGCAAAGGAAGTGATTACATATCACCGTATCACCCTCCTCGTTCGTCGCCGCCGTACTAAGCGCCGTGACGGCGCTTCCGCCACAGGGGAGTGATGTTACGGTGCATCATCGACAGGAGCAAGCGTGGCACTTAGCGAAGATGAAGAAGACGCCTGTGCGTTAGGCGCTTGCACGAGAGGCAACTCAGACATCTTGTTCGGCTGCCGATTCTCGGTGGACGCTGTCCTGTAAGCCAAGACCTCGCTCCGTCACAGTATATATATATATATATATATATATATATATATATATATATATATATATATATATATATATATATATATATATATATATATATATATATATATATATATATATATATATATATATATATATATATATATATATATACCGACTTCACCGACTTCCGCAATCGCCTTGAGAGGCGCTTAGCCAGCGAACGGTTGAGAGTGACGAGCAAGCGCACGGGAGAGTGGGGCGCCAGCATTCTCGGCTGGGCGTTGGCGTTTCACCGCGAGCGCACGGTAGGGTGTGAACGGCGAGAGATGGAGCGGCGAAGCATTGCACTTAAAGCCCCTAGAAGTTCGCTTTAACTGCACCTACCCTCTCCTACACTCTCTCGCGACACCCGCTCCGGTTGCTGGGGGCGAGGATAAGCACGCGCGCCCGCAGCTGATGCTATGGGAGAAGGAGAGAGAGTGGAGAGATAACACCTGCCAGCGCGCGGAGACACCACCGCGGACAACGCCGGATGCCTGACATAGGCCGACTAAAATGCATTCGTATTTAAAACGAATGACATATATTCTAGTACAATATAGCATTCTCACACTAAAAACAACAAAATGTCTGTACGCACTTCTTCCCTGCACTCGTCCTTACGCAATTGCATATTTCTCCACTTTGATGTTTCTTGTCCAACGTTCACGTTACTTTGCTGGCAGCCTCGTAACAAAGTGTACTTATCTTGTGCTGTGTGCAAAGTAGGCCACGATGGAACGCGCGCCGACGCGGGACTTAGTCACGGGCTTTTACAGCTGACGTCTAAGTATCCGAGCACGCGAGTCGACAGCGGCGTAGATATCTTGCACTCCTTTCCTGCTGCGAGTGTGCATGGCGATTGTGTGCGGTTATGCCGGAAATTAGAGAGGCAGTGCACAGCGCAAATAATTGATCACATCATTAGGGAGTTTTAGTGCTGGGTACGCATTCTCTTGGGGCGATGCGGGCTTGGGAGCGCGCATCTTGGGAGCGCGGGTGAACCTGGGAGTTTTTGCACCAGATGTACCATGCACAATGTTTCTGCAATAACAAAAGTGTGGTTGTCTGTTTCACTATGACCTCGCTAGATGGCGCCACCTAGTAAGCTGGTCGGGAGATGGCAAATTTTTAGTTCTATGTTCCAGGCCATTCTAGCTGTGGAAATCTGGCTGAAACCGTGTAATCGCTATAAGTGATCGCACTTTGGCTTATTTTAACTCGACGGCAAGAGTATCCGCAGTGCGGATACCGTGAATTTTCGCGAAGGTGGACCTTACAAGGCGGCCGATCCATGCTGTCCGAGATTTCGCGACTTTGTGCCATGCTATTCGTATAGTGGCTAGCCACTATAATATTTGCGCTTAAAACTTAAAAGTCAAAGTGGTGGCTCAGGCCAGCCTCAGCTTTGCTCGCCATCAAGGTAACATGATGCGCCAGCATGTGCGCCACGGCAGCTTATCTCCGCTAGGAGGCCAGTGGTGGCAGCGTTGTTTATGGCCGCACAGACGCATCGCCCCAGCGATCTTGCGACGCATCTCTTTGGGGCTTCGCGCATGCGCAATACCGCCGCCCCATCGTCCTACGTACGCAAGCCGCCTGCGTACCCAGCACTAAAACTCCCTAATGTCTTTTAGTTGGCGCCACGGTGGCACGCACGCAAACGCAAGCCGCACGAAGTTCACACGCGCTCGCAGAGCCATAGCGTCTTGTCGCGTAAGTATCATTTAAGGTGGCGGTTCTACTGTCGCCATATTGCGAGTAGTTCTGGAAAAAATACCAGACGGCGCCACCAAGTCAGGACTGGAAAGCCAACATTTCGGAGGTGAACTGCCACACGTGTGCCGGCGCGCCACACTGCATGACGAGGGGGTGCAAATCGCGCTGACACGGTTCGAAGAAATGAGGCACTGAGCAGGGGCTTTTTTTTTTCTCCCTTTCACCGACACCTCCATCTCTCTCCATGCTCACTAGCCCCTGACCCCTGCGGTCGCTGCTTTTCAAGAGATCCCTCATGTAGGCTGCGTAGCCTGCTTGGCCAGCTGCTCTACGTTCCATACAGTGCCGGAATGCGGGGTTGAGTGAAAAACTCTATCGCGGAGGTCACAACAATGTATACAATGGAGATCAAAACTTGGACTATGAGTATTCATGCGAGGTTCAACGGAACAGTTCGTTCTACAAATAATTGGGGTTGCTGGAGCGTGATGCGGTTCGGTGGGACAGGAGAAGGCAAATTATATTTGACTATGTATACTTCCTTCCCAGTATGACCTAAGCTTCCAAATTTTCAAAAAAACAAAAAACAAAAAAAACGGGTAGTTAGGCAAATCGCGTGCTAAGAAGTGCGGCCGCTGTCACTCACGGTGCCCAACACGTGCCGACTGCATAATCATTAGTTTTCCCCACTATACGTAGCGTAATTTATTTCATTAGAATTGAAACTTCAGCAGGCTAGTATGAATTCATGTTTTGGTTGATGCAGCGTTTATTTATCACGTTGCCGTACGCAAACCATCGGACTAGTCGACAAACTATGTTTATGACGAAAATGAAGCAATTACCTCTTGTGTGTCATATGAGCGAGACTCGCACATGCGTGGCCTGAATGGTCCAGGTGCGTTATTCCCTAGTCCAAGGAACGACTTCTCTATTCGCGTACGCTATTTCAACATCTTTTTTTTTTTTCCTGTAAAGGTCGTGGCAATAACATGAAGAGTGATCGTTTCGCCCAAATCAGTTATTGACTGCAAGCTCGTAGATTCGAGGCCGTTACCTCAAGCTCTATAAACATCTCATGATAAAAACTGGGGCGGATTCACAAAAAATGTGCGCTTGTCGTATATAAAGGCGGAAAGCGAACACGCGTCCTCAACTCCTGCCGCACCGTAGTTTTCCCCAAAGTAAATAAATGAAATAAACACGCAGAAAGTACAAAACAGACTTCATCTCATTCCTGTAGGTGTGCCTCGTTTCGTGTTTGTGCTGTTTGTTGTGATGGGTTCATACGAACAAGCGCAGCACGTCTGAAGCTCCGTATATTTCACGGTAAAAAAAAAAAAAGATATTCACAAATACCTTACTCACGCACGTCTGCTCAGTTCGCTCGTATCGCTCGTTTGTCGTTCGTTTTTCTGCTTTCTTCTGACTGTCGTCGCACAGCCCTCGCTTTTCGCTTTAGTCCGTGGGGGGTGAGGAGGGCGACAAAGACGTGCACACATAAAAGAGGGACTTTCCATGAATTCGGCCTTTCTTTTCCCGTGAAGACGCTCACCCCACCCTCTCGGAGGATACTGCCGACCTGTTTTCACGCTCTCCCGCGGTACCGCGCAGCCTTATGAGACTCTGAGGGGAGGAAGGCTTACAGATGACGGTGCATGGTTTGAAGTTAGAAAAGACGTTTCCTCCTGAGACAAAATGTTTTTGCACGCTACATTCGGGGAGACAGGGAACCTTCAAATTCAGCGCTTTCCTTATTTTTGTTTAGGTGGCGCTAGGGGAAGATTTTCGTTGTAGTGATAGGAATAATGTAGATTTCTCAATATTCCTGCAGCTGTTGTGTGCGATTCGTGTGCATAAGTATACCAGGAGACCGTAACTGTTATAGTTTAGGCTATGCATGCTTAGATTTCATTGCTATTTCAAGATAACAACGACTTTGTTGATGTTTACGGCACGATAAATTAAGACAATTCGCGAGCTTTGTTTCGCATTTCTGCTTACTTTATTGAAAAACGCTACGTTGAGGAAATAGATCAGGGGTTCTAGTTTATCTACGTGCAAATTCAGCAAACGAACTTCAGTAGTTCTCCGCAAAAATGGGCCACGGTAGGTCTATCTAATGAGAATATTGCCCAATTTAGATCAATATAATTAAAAAGTGAGCGGGCGTACATAAATAAAATTGAGCACTCAAACGGAAAATGACATCCTCTATATACACCCAGAAAATGAATTTTCTCTAGCGAATAGGTGCCGGATAGTTCGCATCGACATTTACTAAATTTGGCTCTTTTCAAAAGCTAATCAGCAATACAGTAAAAGTGCTAGAATAATTTGCTACGTTGAGGAAATAGATAAATATGTCTTAAATGTTCTGCGCAAAGAACAGTGCTGTAACTGCCGCAGATTTTTCAGAAAATGGTCACTGCTGACACACAGTCAGACCAAACCATGTAACTAGCGCTTATTCTTGGCTCTCCCTACCCAAATGCTAAAAGCTTACTTATTTTTAATAGATATGTTTAAAATGTACAAAAATTAAGCTTTTCAATGACACATAAACCAACTATATAAGACAAGAAGAACAGCCGCCACGTCAGTTGGAAAAGTGACAAAAACGATGTGCTCGTGCCGCCGGAGTGAGACCACCGCATTAAGTCTTTTTATAATTTAAAATGTTAAATTAAACATACATAGTGATCAGGACACTTTTTTATTGTGTACAGTAATCTGGTATACGCAAAAAAAGTGAAATACAAGGTTACTGTAACGACAGTGTCGACATCTTGTGACACGTCGTGCAACCGCAGTCATGAACATGTTAGCTTACGCGTAATGTTTTTGAGGTGGGAATGAATAAAAAGGTTACTCATTTGTAGTATTGTCGCTGCGCAGTTTTTGCACCAAATGTACAATGCACAATGTTTTTGCAATAACAATGTTGTGGTTGTCTGTTTAGTAAGTAAGTAAGTAAGTAGGTGCTCCTAATCCCTTTTGGCACAGGGCAGGCGCCAGCAGCGCCACAGGACAAAGTTGTGCACTATGGCCGCGCTAGATGGCGCCACCTATTCAGCTGGTCGGGGGCTGGCATATGTCTTTTAGTTTCTATGTTCCAGGCCATTCTAGCTTTGGAAATCTGGCTGAAACCGTGTAATCGCTATAAGTGCTCGCACTTTGGCTTATTTTAACTCGACGGCTAGAGTATCCGCAGTGCGGATACCGTGAGTTCTTGCGAAGGTGGACCGCGCGGACGCATGGCCCCATCGCCCCAGCGATCTTGCGACGCATCTGTTTGGGGTTTTGCGCATGCGCAATACCGCCGCCCCAACGTCCTGCGTACGCAAGCCGCTTGGGTACACAGCACTAAAACTCCCTATTACTATTATATTGGGTTCCGTTCTGCATGGTGCAATAGACGACGCGCAGAGGACTTATCGGTTATTTCTTGCTGTATTTGCTTAGGTAACCGCAATGTCCACCGTTATGTTTCACGACCACTTTTAAATGCGAAATATTTTCTTAGTCGCACGACGCCGCAGATCCAGCGTCGGCGGCGTCGTCCACGCCCCCACTGCGCATGCTCGCGTCTCGTGCCAACTGTCGCTCCCCTCTCCCTCTTTCGCCTCGCAAGGCTGACGCAGGCAGCGTCTGCGAGTAAAAAAACTCGCTGCTCACGCTGCACAACCGCCCACTCGTCACCCCGTATATACTGGATCGCGCGTCCCGAACGTGGCCCGTAATTCAGTCAAAGACGTCTTTACTTGGCTTTCGCTTGACTCGAGTGGATGCGATGGAAGCAACAGTACCTTCAACCAGTAGTGAGGCACAACGACATCAGCGTCCCACCACTCGTTGAGGAACATGATTCTCTTTTATTCAATATATAAGAATAATAAAGACGAAATGACAAGCATTTCCAGACCATGCATATCCAATTACGCAACATTCGCGCGATACCCTCGCCACTCTGCGACACATTTACTCGAGCTCCCCTCTTGAGAACATGCGGGCGGCTTTTTCATATGTTTGCTTTTCCCCTTTCACTATAGAAGTCTGGAATATGCTACCCAGAAGTGTTCGTTCTTTACCACTCCAAGAATTTTCGAAAGCCTGTTCATAAATGTTGATTTGTCCTTGTCTTGTTTTTTTTTCTTTTCCCACTCCTGCAACAGCCTTATCGAAACTGTAGTATGTAAAAATAAATAAATAAATAATAAATAAATGGGGATGAAAAATGAGTGGTGTAGAAAAAGAGAGAATAAAATGATTGATTTGTGGAGTTTAACGTCCCAAAACCACTATTTGATTATGAGAGACGCCGTAGTGGAGGGCTTCGGAAATTTTGACCACCTGGGGTTCTTTAACGTGCACCCAAATCTGAGTACACGGGCCTACAACATTTCCGCCTTCATCGGAAATGCAGCCGCCACAGCCGGGATTTGATCCCGTGACCTGCGGGTCAGCAGCCGAGTACCTTAGCCACTAGACCACCCTGGCGGGGCAAGAGAATAAAATGAGAGAAAGGCGGGAGGTCACCCAGGAATTGGGGCATCCTGTTTGCTACTCTGCACAAAGGGAAGGGGGAAGAAAAATGAAAAAAAGAAAGCGAAGAGAAAAGTAGGAAAAAAGAGAGTAGCATATTTACTTGGGCACAACCATGCAAAAAGTTCAGTAAGACAGACATACAGACATACCATTGCCAGAACAGTCAGGGCTCAAATGCCGACACGATCTGTCATTGCACAGAAAAAAAAAGAGCGGTGTAGTGTCGTGAGAAACCAATGGGAATAAAACGCTATAACGATTACTGAAATATTCAATGAAACGTGCAAAAATGCTGAACAACTGCTCGTATTTCACATTTAAAAAAATGGCGATATAGAGACTGAGAGGGAACAACATTGAATTTGTTGTAAAAAGTGATTTTTTTGTCTTTTTTGACAATAACGTTAACGCTGATTTTACTTGGTAGATCGCGGATGTATTGCCGAAGTAACGTTGTCCACCGCTGTGATATTGTCACAATGCAATGCCACATTGAATATGCAGCACCAAGAGAACAACGAAGAACACGCGCAGAGAGAGAAGAAGACGAGGTTCTCTTCCGATCAGTTTGCCAGTGTTCTGGTACAATTAAAGTGAGTTTCCTGTATTCGACTGCTGCTGTTTCTGCATTGTGACAATATATAGTTGGTTACGGTGCACGGCTGCAGACCCAAAGGTCGCGTGTTGGATCCCTGACTCTTAGAAAAAAAGGTAGTAGTACTTGCTAACTTTGGGGTAGTAACGGTTTGTCACATCTGTTACCACCCTGGTAGTAAGCGCAGTTAGTAACGGCGAGGGTGGTAACAGTAACCCCCTTTGATGTTACTACCAGCATTTATTTTATTATTTATTTATGACATACTGCTGACCTGTTTACCAGGTCTTAAGCAGGAGTGGGCATACAGAAATGTTTACTACAAAAAAACATAATTGACATCACACAGCATACTGGCCGTGGTAATGATTGAAAAAAGCAAAATAAAGGATACAATTTAACACTTTTGTATCAATTACGAAAAACTAAAGAAAAACATTACAACAATGGCATAGCTTTGCTGTCTGAAACGTACTAAAAAAATGGAAGCATTGCGTAACTCTGGGCTGCTTGACTATGCAAAAAAACTATTAGTGGTTTTTGAGAGCGTGTAGAAATAAATCAACTGTTGGACACTGTACAGTACCGGGTGATAGGCAATTCCACTCACGGGTAGTTCTGAGAAAAAATGAATACCTGAATGTGTCTGTGCGGTTTACGTAATCTAACACTTTCCTTGAATGATGTGAGCGCACAGCATATTCACTTATTTGTCTAATGTGCACTGTTTTGTTGATACCAATTTTGTTGTGGAAAATGAAGTTAAAAATCTTCAGCCTCTCCATTCTTCTCTCCTGTAGTTTTTCAAGATCCGCTGTAATTAGTAGAAGTGAGGGGGAAGTACGCCAACTCTAACAATTAAAAACAAATCGGACAGATTTTCTTTGGACCATTTCTAATTTTTTTATATTGGACTCAGTGAAGGGATCCCACACTGCAGCTCCATATTGTAATACTGGTCTAATGAAAGTTTTGTACGCGAGAAGTTTTATGTTTGGTGTGGCACTCACAAGCCTCCTTCGCAAATAACTAAGCTTTTTGATTGCCTTTCTTTCAATATATTCTATGTGTTCATTTTATTTTAAGTCTGATGTGATTATGAGTCCTAAATATTTGTGTTTAGTGACTTCGAATAACGCATGACCATAGATAGGTAAACAAAAGCGGCTGTTTCTTACGCGTAACTCGCATTGCTTCTGTTTTTTATAATTAATTGTCATCTGCCAGTTTTCACACCACGTTTGTAGCGTTGCTAGTGCAGTATTTAAAGATTCTTGATCACTGTAACTATAAATTTCCTGATATAGTATACAATCGTCCGCGAAAAGCTTTATTTTTACGGGCAAGTTTAGCACAATATCATTAATAAATAACAGAAAAAACAATGGCCCCAAAATTGACCCTTGAGGCATACCCGATTTCACGGGGGCGGAACTCGAGGTGACACCATCAATGGCAACACATTGGCTCCTCATTGAAAGATAAGCAGTTATCCATGCAAGTAATTTCTCATTTTCAGAATTGGTTTGAGCTTAATTAGTAATTTCTGGTGACTCACACGATTGAAGGCTTTCTCAAAATCCAACAATATAACATCTACTTGACCATTCATATCGATCGCTGCTGCTAGGTCATGAAACGTCTCAATAAGCTGGGTTACCATAGAATACCCTTTGCGAAAGCCGTGCTGAAGGGGCGTGATTAGGTTATTTCTTTCGACAAACATAGATAAATGTTTGAATATTATATGCTCTAGAATTTCGACACTAGTGCATAGCAAGAAGATAGGCCTAAACGACGATACAAGCGAATGGTCATCAGTTTTTGGTACTGGAGTGATCTTAGTGTGCTTCCAATCACTCGGAAGTTCAGCGCGCAGGAGAGATGATTTAAAGATCAAGCACAGGTATTTGGCATTCCATTCAGCATACCTAATCAGAAAGGCGTTAGGTACAGAGTCAATGCCCGGTGACTTTTTTGGATCGAGATTAAGCAGAAGCGATAAGACACCCCCTTCAGTGATACAGACGTCATCGATAGGTGGCATGGTGTCATAATTGATGAAATCAGGGGTAATGTCATTATCACGCGTGTACACCGAACAGAAGTAATCATTAATCGCCCCTGCTATTTCCCTCTTGTCGGTTATAACATCACCGTTAATAGATAACCTTGATACTGGACTTTTTTTGGGTGAAAGATATTGCCAAAACTTATTTGGTGACGTCAAGAGAAAGTTTGTCAAAGCCTCGTTTTGATATTTTTCCTTTGCACTTTTCAATTTGGCTTTCAGTGTGTGACGCATCTCTGATATATTATCTAGTCCAGACAATAATGGTCGTTCTATTTGTCGCTTTCTTGCTTTCTTTAGCTTGCGCCCTAGGCGTACAGTTTCTTTCGTAATCCAGGGGCAAGACCGGTTTAATACCTTGCGTTTGTGAGGAACAAAGTTTTGGTACATTTAATTACTAGGTCTTTGAAAAAGCACCACAATTGTTTAACAGAACATTCACTTTCTTTAGAAAGCGTTAGGAAATCGGAATAAGAATGATCAAAAGCGTCTATTATGTCCACGTCACTAGCACGCGAGAATACGGGTACAAAAACGGTCTTTTTTATCGGGTATTTTAGCATAGTACAGTTGAAAACTTAATAACACAATTTTATGGTCCGAAATGCCGTCGTTTATTTCTATTACCGGACTGCGGTTATATATACCTCTACTAGCAAGAAACAGGTCTAAAATTGGGCTAGATTCGTTTTGAATGCGAGTGGGCGTTTTCACAAGGTGCGTCAAGTCATGGAACAGCAAAACATCAAGAAAAGATACAGATAGTAACTGTTACTACCCTAGCCGTTACCACCCATGGGTAGTAAGTAACTTTTAAAGGTTTCAAGAAAGAGCAACCGATACAACCCTGTTCACTTATTTTGGCATTGCTTTTCTTCATTGCTAATGTTGGTCAATCGCCCCGCCGCGGTGGTCTAGTGGCTAAGGTACTCGGCTACTGACCCGCATGTCGCGGGTTCGAATCCCGGCTGCGGCGGCTGCATTTCCGATGGAGGCGGAAATGTTGTAGGCCCGTGTGCTCAGATTTGGGTGCACGTTAAAGAACCCCAGGTGGTCGAAATTTCCGGAGCCCTCCACTACGGCGTCTCTCATAATCATATGGTGGTTTTGGGACGTTAAACCCCACATATCAATCAATGTTGGTCAATCAATGTCTCACGCAACTTCAGGTAATCTTGCATGCATATGGTGTGCAATGAGTGCGATGAATACATAGACCTAAGAAGTTCGCTATCTTTTACGCTACAGCATGAAGTACACGTGGGGTATATATAGCCCCTTCTTTGTAGATGCATATCTGGCACAGGGAAGCACTTGTCTTTCTGGATGAGTTATAGCAAATGTGGATCTGGAGCACTATATCATACTACCTGACTACGTGTGTTTGGAGACAAAGCACAAGATTTTAAATCAGCTTTACTTGTAAAAAAAATGTATGCCATATCTATTTATTATAAAAGTACCACAAAAAGGCATTATATACAGTGGCCGAAACAAGGTACCGTACTTATTTACATAGTCTTAGTGCATTTGAATGCTTCACACAGCTAGTATATCAGCGGTTAAAAGGTAATAATCGTTTTTTGGGTTTTGGCATGCCAAAACAACGATAATATTTGGAGACACGCCGCAGAGGAATAATTGTGACCATCCTCCGGAATAATTGTGACTGTCTTGTTATTTTGATCCGCCGGTCTTGTTAATTTTCTGTAATTTACTGAGTTTGTTGTAATTGTCGATTACAACGCGTGTAGCACTTGCTTATGGTTTGTTCACATGTACTTTTTCGTTTCGACAATATCAGAATGAAGTTTACGCATCTCGGTTGAGTAATATAAAACAACATTTTTCTCTTTATCTAAGGTTATCTCCTGCGTCATCTTTCCGTTTAATGATGGCATGTCGAGACGATCCTTCTCATAAATTATCAGAATCGGAATCACACATTGTTTTGGATTAAATAGTCAGCAGCTGGGTAGCAAAAAGGTAGTAACAGAGCAAAAAAGGTAGTAACGGATGCAGTTACTACCTATTTCATTCTAGTTACTAACTGTTTACTAACATAGGTAGTAAACAGATCGCAAAAAGTTAGTAACGGCTTCAGCTAGTAACTGTTTACTAACGTAGGTAGTAAACAGGTTGAAAATGGTAGTAATGATCCGAGAAAGGTAGTAAGTGCTGCAGTTACTACCTGTTTGCTTGCAGTTGCTACCTTTTTACTAACGTTTTTTTTTTAAAGAGTGCAGCCGCAGCAGTCGCATTTTGAAGGAGACGAAATGCTGCAGGCCCGTGTCGAACGTGCCGGAGCCCATTCCTATGGTGCGCCTCATAATTATGGCGTGATTATGAGACGCGGCACTCCGGAAAATACGTATAAGCGAGGTCAGATTATTCTCTGCTTGCCTGTGTCACGAGTACTGCAGAAATTCTCAGATATTTCACGGCACGCCTCGCTTTAACTGCGCAGGGTTTCGTCGCTCACACGATGACTTTCCCATCCTACATGCAATGCTCACTGATGAAGCAGTGAAAACAAGCCAGCACACACTTCTAGATTCGGTCGCGGAACAAGATGCTGATGACACTCCACGTTAAAGGGTCGGCTGCAGTCCCTCCCTGTGTTATCGCCAGCTTAGCGAGTTGTCTCTGGTAAATTATACATATGTGCCTTTTTCCTATCACTCCACACGGCGTTATTGTCCGTATTACGCGAAGGGGAAAATCCCGCCGTGCTTACGTCATCGTTTTTTTTTTACGTGCGATATTTCACCCGCATGTGCTCGCTGTTCGAGCGTGGTCGGTAATACACGACGAAACTTGAGTGATAACTAACATTGGTTTCCGCAGAGGAACTCGAAACGAGGAAGAAAAAGAAGTCAGGCACGGACGCGTCCGCTGCAATAAAAGTGCAGCCAGCAACATCCTCACCTATTTCACGTCATGGAAATTTTTCGAAGTGCGCGAACAGTGATTTTTTAGTCCGGACATAGGGAAACTTCGATTAGCGCCAGAATTAAATCGAATGTCGAATAAATTTGCAAGAGCTTACGAACATGTGACAGCTTTTTCAAGCACTAATATAAAGTTGTGTTCCCATTCTAGTATTCACAAGTTTAGCATTACAAACTCACATGGCTCGTCAGGCGATAATGAGTGAGTGGTAAAATCTGGCTGGGCGAGTAACAGCATGTTGCGTATTGCGCAAGCTTTCATCTTTTATGGCTATGCTATGCCGGTGAGGACGAAGTTTACCGCACTTTTGCGCCATATGTAGAGCCCATTACTCAGTGATAAGCAGTTTTCTTTCAAGACAGTATACAGGCCCACCACCATGAGGCAGTTGTACAGATGCGCACGCACATCGGCTTTACTATAAGGAGGATGCCGCCTATTCTGCGCTGCTCAAAAATGGGGGCAACTTGTTCAATCTAGGTCGTCCTATGTAAGAAGGCGCGAAGTGTCTTTTGTGAGAGCCGGAGGTCGTGGGATCGAATCCTGGCTGCAACGGCTGCATTTTAGATGAAGGCAAAAATGCTGTAACCTCCACTACGTCGTCTGTCATAATCATATATGGTTTTGGGACGTTAAACCCCACATATCAATCGATCAAATGTCCTTTGTGAGAATTCGTTGCCAAGCCCCTTCATTAAAGTATGGACAACCTCAATAAGTCTGACAAATTTTGCAGTGAAAGTCTTCTCAACGCAGGTAACATAGGCAACGATAAGCACGTCAAAATACGTGAGCCAATGCACACGCCATTCTTTTGTGCAACAGTTTCACGGCTAAATTTCACAAGTATATAGAAGAAAGACAATATCAAAGCATTTCCAAAAATATTATAACTCGGAGCGTTCTGGAAGATTACACGCTCGGTATCATGAAATCGCCGTGGGAACTTGAATGGTCAAGACGGTGGGCATTGTCGCGCTGCCGAGCCCGATGCCGCAAATGTAGTTTCCATCCCGGCAGCAGTGGTGTCATTCGTACGGATTAAATATGAAATAAAATGTTGTGAAATAAAGTAAAATCGCAATTAGCAAACGCTTGTGTACACGGCTGCACGTTAATAACCTTCAGCTTGGTCAAAATCTCACAGCCCTCCATTACGACGTGTGCCATTAGGCCTCTGGAAGAAGTATTCAACCTCATTTAATATTATGTGGCAGGAAGTCAGCAAATACTGCGGGCGATTTTAACGATTGTTATAGCAATATTAATGAACTTGCGTCCAAAATTCCAATAGGTGCGGGTATAAGGTGGAAACTCAAGAAAGTGGTGTGCAGATGCGATGAATCAGTTGTAACCTTGCGCAATATTTACACTTGCTTCTGGCAGGTATTTTATAGGTACTACTATAGTGATGGGCGATTTTAATGCAAAGGTAGGGAAGAAGCAGGCTGGAGACCAGGCAGTAGGAGATTATGGCATCGGCACTATAGAAACGCCAGAAGAGAGCTACTAGTAGAATTCGCAGAACGCAATAATTTGCGGATTTTGAATACCTTCTACCGAAAACGAGAAAACCGCAAGTGGACATGGAGGAGCCCTAATGGCGAAAATAAGAACGAAATAGACTTTATAATGACCGCACACCCAGGAATCATGCAGGATGTGGAAGTGGTTGGCAAGGTACGATGCAGTGACCATAGAATGGTACGGTCTCGAATTCGCCTAGACTTGAAGAAGGAACGACAGAAACTGATACGCAAAAAGGCAATCAATGAGCTAGCACTGAGAGGTAAAGTACAGGAATTCAGAGTGTCGCTGCAGAACAGGTACTCGGCTCTTAGTGAGGAAACCAACCTTAGCGTAGATACAATGAATGATAATCTGACGAGTATCATTACGGAGTGTGCAGTGGAAGTTGGAGGCAGGGTAGTTAGACAGGACACTGGCAAGCTTTCCCAGGAAACGAAGAACCTAATTAAGAAGCGTCAAACCATGAAAGTGTCAAGTACAACAGACGAAATAGAACTGGCAGAGCTTTCGAAGTTGATTAATAGACGTAAAGTATGCGATGTAAGAAGGTATAACATGGAGAGAATTGAACACGCTCTGAAAAACGGAGGAAGGTTCAAAGCAGTGAAGAGGAAACTTGGGATAGGCAAAAGTAGGATGTATGCACTAAGGGACAAAGAAGGCAAAATAACTACCAATATGAATAGGATAGTTAAAATAGCGGAGGAGTTTTACAGAGATCTGTACAGTAGCCGAGACAACCACGACCTTAATACTATAAGAACTAGCAGTAACCCAGACGACACCCCACCAGTAATGATAGAAGAAGTCAGAAAAGCTTTGCAGAGCATGCAAAGAGGCAAAGCTGCTGGTGAGGACCAGGTAACATCAGATCTGCTGAAAGATGGAGGACAGATTGTGTTAGAAAAACTAGCCACCCTGTTTACGAAGTGTCTCCTGACGGGAAGGGTACCAGAGTCTTGGAAGAACGCTAACATCATCTTAATACATAAGAAAGGAGATGACAAGGACTTGAAGAATTACAGGCCGATCAGCTTGCTCTCTGTAGTGTACAAGCTATTTACAAAGGTAATTGCTAACAGAGTAAAGAAAACATTAGAATTCAATCAACCAAAGGAACAAGCAGGATTTTGAACAGGCTACTCAACAATTGACCACATTCATACTATCAATCAGGTAATAGAGAAATGCTCAGATTATAACCAACCACTATACATAGCCTTCATAGATTACGAGAAGGCGTTTGATTCAGTAGAAATATCAGCCGTCATGCAGACACTGCGGAATCAGGGCGTAGATGAAGTATATATAAACAGTGGAAGAAATCTACAGGGGATCAACTGCTACCATAGTGCTTCATAAAGAAAGCAACAGAATACCAATCAAGAAGGGTGTAAGGCAGGGGGACACAATCTCCCCAATGCTATTTACCGCGTGCTTACAGGAGGTTTTCAGAAGCCTAGAATGGGAAACGTTAGGGATAAGAGTTAATGGAGAATACCTTAGTAACCTGCGCTTCGCCGATGACATTGCATTGCTGAGTAACACAGGGGACGAATTGCAACTCATGATTACGGAGTTACACAGGGAGAGCAGAAAGGTGGGTCTTAAAATTAATCTGCAGAAAACGAAAGTAATGTACAACAACTTCGGAAAGGAACAGCGCTTCGAGATAGGTAATAGTGCATTTGAAGTTGTAAAAGACTATGTCTACTTAGGGCAGGTAATAACCGCAGAGCCTAACCACGAGATTGAAGTAACTAGAAGAATAAGAATGGGGTGGAGCACATTCGGTAAGCACTCTCAAATTATGACAGGTAGATTGCCATTATCCCTTAAGAGGAAGGTATATAACAGCTGTATCTTGCCAGTGCTTAGCTACGGAGCAGAAACCTGGAGACTTACAAAGAGGGTTCAGCTTAAATTGAGGACGACGCAGCGAGCAATGGAAAGAAAAATGGTAGGTGTAACCTTGAGAGACAAGAAGAGAGCGGAATGGATTAGGAGACAAACGGGGGTTAAGGATATCATAGTTGAAATAAACAAGAGGAAATGGACATGGGCCGGGCATGTAGTGTGTAGACAGGATAACCGCTGGTCATTAAGAGTAACTAACTGGATCCCTAGAGAAGGAAAGCGGGTTAGGGGGAGACAGAAGGTTAGGTGGGCAGATGAAATTAAGAAGTTTGCGGGTATAAATTGGCAGCAGCAAGCACAGGACCGGGTTAACTGGCGGAACATGGGGGAGGCCTTTGTCCTGCAGTGGACGTAGCCAGGCTGATGATGATGATGATGATGATGATGATGATGATTATGGCAGGTATTTTGTCATATAGTTGTCAAGGTTCATTATTGCTCGTTTCCGCTTATCAGCATTCTCTTGTTTGAATTGACCTTGGGGCAATATTGGTTTTCTGGCTGATATTATTACCTTCTCTCATAGAATAATCATGTGTATTTTATAACGTCCATTTAGTACTGCGTATATCGAGAGCACGTGTCGAGAACTGCTCGGCACCTTCCCGATACGGTAAAGGTGGCTCTTCTCCTCTTTCCCGGTGAGCGAGCGACAGCTATAGAGATACTTAGGCTGACCCATACTTACGACTTCTACATATGGCAGCTAGGCAGCAGCAATTCGAGAGCATGGTCAGTGCGATTGGACACATTATGTGTCCAATCGCACAGACCATGCTCGTAAAGTGTCGTCCATATTTGCAAGGACCAAAAAGTACCGAAATTCCCCTTTTGTGTTATCTGTAACCGAGTGGAACGAGCTTCCCAGCGAGATTGTGATGATAAATGATCCGTCTGCATTCCAATCTGTGCTGCGTACATTTCTTGATGTGTAATATGTCTACTGCTACTATATCTTACCCTGTTGTTATATCTTGTGTACCAGCGATACGATGATGAACTAGTGCCATGCGGATTCCTGGAATTGAAATGTACTGGAGATGTGAAATGAGCCATGTGTTACATCCTTGTCGCAAAATGTACCTTTTACCTAGTTATGTCTGATCGCTGTGTGTGGTCCTTTTATATGAATTGACGTATACCTTGTTTTTAACAGTATTCCCCCCTATTTAATGCCTCTCGAGGCCTTTAGGGTATTCAAATAAAAATAAAGTTATATTAAGAATTGAAATTTTTATTCATATTACTTTTCTCGTGTTTATTTGCTTACAAGTTGATCAAGCAATACTATATATGATGTCGTCAGTCTGACCGAATAATTCCCGCTGGGGAGTCGTGTGGCTTGAGCATCGAAAGGAGCACGCAGGCGGGGTTGATTGACACAATGCACCCCGATGTGGGTCGTTCTGTCGGCGGCGGGGGGAAGCCCGCTCCCCCAGGGCGCGACGTGTGTGCATATGGCCGTGCGTTGGACGATGCGTCGGCTGCAGATTCCCAGGAATTAGTCACACCTGCGCAAACACATGCGCGGGGTTCTCCATATGCGACAATCCGACGGAAAAAAAAAAACCGTCGGCCGCGAAAAAACAAAGGTGAGGCGATTTCGGGGCATAACCCACATATGCACTCCCACGTGCACAGTGTGTATTGACAAAAAACGCGGTGCCTCGATGGCACTTGGCTTCAAAACGGTCTGAGGTCTGCATACTGTGCAGCAGCTTAAACTTATAGGCGCACTTTATAAACTCCAAAAAGGCGCAGTTGGTCGAAATTACAATACTGATTACCACGCCATCTGACGATGGATCAATGAAATTTACCCGCATGCATGTACCTTCCCATATTGAACGCTATAACTCACCAATACGCATGCAGAGTGGCCTCACCCCAAAATTCTATTCGTCTTGCTGATTTATGGCCTGTAGTGGCATTCCGAAATTAATGTTATTTTGGCGCTCAAACGGCTAATAGGTGTACATGATGTGTCCTCTGCGGGCGCAGCTGATGGCCCACTATAGGCCGGTTTGAAGAGCGACTAAGGCCAATGCACTGACCTCAGAATTAATTGATTGATATGTGGTGTTTAACGACCCAAAACCACGCTATGATTATGAGAGACGCCGTAGTGGAGGGTCCGAAAATTTCGACCACCTGGGGTTCTTTAACGTGCACCCAAATCTTAGCACACAGGCCTGCAACATTTCTGCCTGCAACGGAAATGCAGCCGCCGCAGCCGGAATTCGATCCCGTGACCTGCGGGACTGACCTCAGAATCGACCAGTAAGTCAATGCAATGACGCTATAGCATTGACCAACCAGGTCAGAGCCAGACCAACACAAACGACTTTCACTGATCTGTATGGCGTGTGTGTATGACTACCAGCGCTTCTAGGGTAGGAACCTCGATAGCACGTTGAGGACATCGCGTTTAATGTGTATGAGTGGGAATAAGCGCACGTTTGCTTCTTTCTTTGCTGTTGTGTGAGTGAAACACTGTTGGAACAAGTGTAAAAAAAAGGAGTATACTGCGCCACGAAGACATATGGTTTTTGGTAACTCTTTCTTTTCACAGCTGTCCAGATTGTTGCGAAGGCAACCGAAGCGTATTGCTGAACGAGGTACGCTTAGAGTCGCAATATTTGTCTGATAATAAAGTTTCGCGTCACATTACAAACTAAATAAGGCTAAATCAGTCCAACTCTTCGTAGACGTGCAAATGTATACAAGACGAAGCTTTGTTTGCTACGAGCCCCACCGCGGTGGTCTAGTGGCTAAGGTACTCGGCTGCTGACCCGCAGGGCGCGGGTTCGTATCCCGGCTGCGGTGGCTGCATTTCCGATGGAGGCGGAAATGTTGTAGGCCCGTGTGCTCAGATTTGGGTGCACGTTAAAGAACCCCAGGTGGTCTAAATTTTCGGAGCCCTCCACTACGGCGTCTCTCATAATCATATAGTGGTTTTGGGACGTTAAACCCCACATATCAATCAATCAATTTTTTTGCTACGAGACTGCAAATATGAGTCTGAAAGCTAAGCAGTACATCACATAATTGATCAACGAGAGATGCGACGCCTAATTGGGACGCAGTTTCTGTTGTTCCTCGCTCCAGCTTTTAGAAAACTATTTCATGCAGCACAAAAAATAAACTTGCTTTTCGCATATCTGAAGAGGAAGGAACTTTCTTGCTCTTCAAAAGAAATATTTCCCGATTACCTGTTACGTGAATAGGCACCAGTGTCGTTAGTTCAGTTACTCCGTCTTATATGTTTGCTGGCTGAAAACGGCCTCCTTCACCATAGAGTTACCCAATATTAACTATAGTGGCGACTCTGGCGCTACGATTGCTCAACCACCATGGCAGTGATGATGGCTAGGATTTGCCCAATTTTCGTGCTTGCCGCTTCTGAAACACACTTGCGGCTTTATTTATTCGCATGTTTTGGCCTTTTGTTTCGCATGAAAGAATGGATATTTTGAATTTCGTGAACCGATTTGAATTCGTGGGCCTATAATGAATTGAAACAGCTGAACTTTCTCCCATCATGCGACGAAGCGGATGCAGGCCCACCGTAGCCAAACGTGGCCGAAAGAGCGAATATACTATAGATAAATACGTGTCATTCCTGTGCTGGCTGAAGCTCCTCGCGTTGCAGCTCCCGTAGACAATAGGGAGCTTTAGAATACCATTTGCAAGCGCTGCGGGCGTTGCGGGCGTAGCGGGCGCCATATTAGTTTCAGAATAGCGTTTGTCCTGCTGCAAACCGCAACGCATGATCGCAGAGACATCGTAGCCTCAAAACCAGCGCTTGCGGGCCACATGCGGGCCGCGATCGCCGCACGCGATTTCGGATTTTCTGCGTGCGGTCCGCGAACACGACTTGTGTTACGACACATGCGCAGTTGCAGCGCAAGGGCTCCACAAGGGCTCGCGGTGCGCTATTCTAAAGCTCCCTAATAGCGCCAGAGTTCTCTCTTGCCTGACGATAGTTGTAGCGCGAGAACAAAACGACGACACAGAGACAAGAATGACACGAAAGACACGTTCTTGTCTCTGTGTCGTCGTTTTGTTCTCGCGCTATAGCTATCGTCATGTCATACCAACTAGCCCAAATTGCCACACTTCTCTCTTGCGTACTTAAAAAAAACGCTATGTTGTTCGTGGGCAAGGCGTCATTGTTGCATTCTGCTCCTTTTCAAGGACAAGGCGTCATTCTGAATGTGTGTCGTCGAAAACATCATTTTCCAGATCATTACCTCATAAGTCCGTTGTCTCCGGTAACGACATAATTAACTAGCAAGAAAATAAAAGAACAAGAGAGCACGCAATCAGCTCAACTAAATGCCAGTCATTATACACAAACGAGGAAAACTAACCAGTTTTGCAAACGCAAAACGTGCGGTGGGACGCAACATTAAGCTTTCCATACAGTGCTTTGCACTCGTATATCAGCGATATATAGTAGTGTTCCCGGCGTGGGACGACACCAATATTTAGATGCGGAGCACACTTAGTGGGACGTTCACGTGAGGGCGCGTTTATCAGATGTGACAGTGCGTGGCATTGGTGGGGAAATAATTTCCCGAGTTGATCGAGCGAGCGACTGAACGGCGATTCACTATCGTCAAACGAAACAAGAGAATAGCAAATAAAAAATACATCATGTTTAACGGTGCCACGAGATGAGCTAGGAACGGTGTGGAATCATCCGAACGACCTCAAAATGTGCGCTGCTTCTCGCGTAGATACGAATGAACGCACGCTTCATTTGCATGCCCTGCGCATTCTTCTCTTTGCCATGGGTGCTTCCTGCCCCTAAACGCTAGACAGCAGCACGGTGCTATTTTATTCGTGTTATTTGATACCCGTTTGTTTTCTTGATAACGAGCCAGTAGCCCATACATGAGGGTACCCCGGTAAACAAAACCGAAAACATGCAGTATAGTATTATTGCTCAGTTTAGACGGTTATCCTATTGTGAGTTCTCCATGTAGGCTCTTTTCATCGCATCCTGCTATCACAGCGGTGGGAGGGGGGGGGGGGGGCTCAGAGTCGAGGCACGTCGGTCACACGAGCGTTTTAAAAACGTGGTTGTCGGGCCCCAGCTAACGGTCAAACAAACAAACAGCATGTGAAATGTAACCGCTACCCGAAAGCACCTTTTTTTTTCAAACACAAAACGATGGGGGAAGTGGATCAGTCGTGTAAGCTAAACAAAACAAACAAACAAGAATTTAAGGCACACACAACTTTCGCGAGGAGCGCGATAGCGTGCTTTTTAAAGCGTTTGTGGCTTCGCGCACCATCTACTCCGTCGCACTTTTTTCCTTTCTCCCCTTTTTAAAAGAAAAAAAAATGTTTAAAAATAGCCGTGGCAAATATGAATTATAGAACGCGCTCACAACAACAGTGCGTCGTTTGGAGGCGGCATTTAGGCGGGAATCGGAGCATCCAACCAGAACGGCTCGCGTTGCGCGATGGAAACTGTCCCGGGATGTGGTGTAAATGAGCTCCCCCTCTTTGTGTCGGGTTCGAATACTATCGGGACGAAGCGGCGTGGACAGGGCACCGCCTCCTTTCAGCCGCTGCTCATTGATGACGAATTGATACTTAATCAATAATGCATTCAAAGCGCGTGTGCTGTTCAGGCGCGACGTGCTCGGTGGACTTTGTTGATAAAACTGCCCCCCTCTCCCCCCTGCCCCGTCTCATCTTTATGTCACGCTTTCCCCCAAGGCGCGCCGTGAGACCTCGATTTTCGTTCCTTTTTTTTGCTCGTCCTAAAACACGAGGTAGAAAACGTTATAACCAAAATGAAATGGTCGAGGACATTGTGTGAGGGCTTGTTGTTTGTTGGGGTGTTAATGCTGGGACCTTAGTATGCACACAATCCGTGCACACCCAAGTCGTGAAGAGGAATTCCAGAACTATCCTGCAGTGCCTTCGCCCACACTTGCGAGAATAGTAAGGGGTGGCAGTGTTCGTTGTGTGAGAAAGAGAATGGGACATTCAAGGCACGCAGAGTCCTATCACACGTCCTGGCCGCCTCTTTTCTGGTCTAAAGGTTTGGTATAACAGGTTCGCTAATGTCATCGTCTAGATCGAATAACGCGCGCTTGATGCGCCCGCAGTATATATATCGCTATCTTGAAAAACTTCGAAAGCCCCCCCCCCCCCCCCCCCCCCAAACACACTCACACGAGTACATCCAGGCATGCCACTGTCATCACCTCGTGACACTTACGACTATTGATCTGTACGCTTCCGCGGAATCTATAGGCATTTTGGTTGCTTTAAAAAATATATATGCTCTGCCTCTTTTTAGATTTCGCGCGCGTTTGGAACGATGAAAGCCTCTTCGAAAACGCGATAAATGTGGGCGGAGAGCTGTCTATAGACCGCATACATTTATCGCGGAAGTCTTTCCTACCATTTTATTTTTAAAGTGAAAAAAAAAAAGTATCTGCGTTTGCTTTTTGCGTCCTTGAAATGAAGGCTTCGACTCTACAAGAATAAACTGGCGCTGGGCGCCGCCTTTGACGACTTCGAAGGCCCTCCTTTACGCCATGCTTTCGAAGCCGAATCAAGTGAAAACATAAAGGAACCGATTTCTCCGGTGCAGCGGCATGGACTATTGAATAAAACGGTCTCCCGAATAGGAGATATGGAGCACCGGTACTCATTTCGCCTTTCTGAATGGCAAAATGACTCCCTAGTCAACGCCCCCTTCAGAGGAGGGAGTGACGGATGCTGTCCGCGAACGGGATTGGCTGGTTCTCCGGGTTGTCGACTCGTAGCCAGTTTGCGTGCCATGAGAGGCTTCCTCCTAGAAAGTGCCAGTTAAAAAAAATATTAGTAAAGCATTCAGTAGTTGCCACTCTAAAAGCTACAGAACGAATAGAATCGGTAAAAGTACACTTTCTTCGAAGTCCTTAAATATGTGCTCTCGAGTGGCGTGTTGACTTGAAAACACATCAGTCGAGGACTGTGTAACCTTCTACGTCGGACAACGTATTGAGTAACGAAGTCTAAAGAGTGCTTTAATACCTTGCCGTCTAAAAACTGGTGACAAATGGGGACAAATACACTTCAGCGCTTGTCAGTCTTCTTGGAGCTTGTCTAATCCCATAATTTAACCAAAAAGTTCTCGAGGCTATAGAAAACTGGCGGGTGCACTCAGTAGACACTTGCTGAGCGAACATGGCTCGTGGCCGTTGCTACACTCGGTCGAACTCGACTGGTCGGACATTCGTAGCCGGCTCTCTTGCGGAGGACTCAAATGTCCACGTCGGATGTGCTCTGGAGAGTCTTGAGTGACGCGATCATGTTCTCAAAGGAAGACCGGATGTACGCCTCTCCGCGGGTGAACCTGATGACGCCCAGCAAGACGCCCTTCCTCATCCGCGACATACTGGGCTCGAGTTCCACCGCGCCGACAACGACGGCCCACAGTTCGCTTTTCGACGGCACGACGTCTACGACAGCGGGTAGCACGGACGCGGCAGCCACTGCCGCGGGAATCGCGGCTTTGGTGGCTCTGCGCGGCGCAGCAGCTGGACCTAGCTGGACGTCGGCCGCCGGACCTGCCGAGCCGCAGAGCGAGCAACCGCCTGGCTGCTGCGGAGGCTTCCTTCTGGGTTGTGTCACGGTTCCCTGCCTGAGCTGCGCGACGTCTCCGTGGAACGCAGGTAACGAAAGGCCGAAGCACTGGACGTTCTCCGATGACCGCATCCGTATCGCGCGGCCATGACAACCATCCGCGGGTCGTGGAAGCTATATGTGTAGACCAAGGGCGTAAAATGTATGTTGTTCGGAGGCCGGCATCGTATTATTGTAGCCAAACACCTGAAACTCCTGTGTCTATATATTCTGCGCTAATACGGCACCTCATATGTGAGATTGTACGACAGACAGACAATGAACTTTATTATAGTCCTGCAGAAAAGGGCTGAAGAAAAAAGAAAATATCACCAACAATTAAGATATAGCTAATGCGAATTCAGAGCACAGCTTCGTGTTAGGGCAAGGTCAACTTGCCGTGATTGAAGTTTTCGCTTTCCGCAAGGTATCGACAACGCCATGAATAGTTCTCGTTCGCTTTCTACTGTGGTGCACACCCACTCTAAGGGATTGGCCATAAATTGAAAGGTCTTTTTCCAATTCATTCCAGTTGCACGTAAAAGTCTTTTAACTGGGTTCTTAGACATATAGTAAATCACCTACAGGTAAACAAAAAATATCGATAGTTTCCGGCTCGCCACAGAATGCACACAATGAAGAAGGCGCCTGATCACACCTATGTTGGTAGAAATTCAGTTTCGGAACCCGACAGCACAGCCTCGTAATTGACAGTTCTAGTTTACGTGTTCACAAGATGATATCCGCCAGGGATATAATAAATGCTGATATCCGGTAGAATTTGTCACTGCTGTGATCGCAAAGCCTTCCACCATGTTACGCCTGCGAAGTCGTGCACCCACAGCGGCTGGTGCATAAGCGGTTGGGGGAAAACACGGTAAAGTTCGTCTGTTACCATAACTTTTGTGAAGCAGGACAGCATCCACTACGCCATTATTCGTCTTTACGCTGATAAGTGAGGTATACCGCTACATGTCTGTAGCTTGGTTGATGCTGCATGTGGCTGATGAGAATGAATAATTAATCTTGGCTGAGCACTGCAGTGGATGGGAAGCATTAAACCACACGCTATACTTGCGACGCGGTAGAGTCTTTGGCGTGATTCTCGCGGATAGTGAAGTGTACGTGACGCCACACGTAAATATGTCCACAGAGATATTTCTTTTCCTTTCACATTGGCCTCTGTTCTTGGTTGGCAACGCTCGTTTCCATTCGCCGGATTCCCAAATTGATTGCACCTAGAATCACGCATGCGAGATGAAACGGAATACACAAAGTGGTAATAGGAAGGTAGTATATGTTGTTAGCTATAAAACTGAAAATGAAACAGAAAATAATGAGACAGCTCGCGTCTGGTAACCTGCGGCTGGGTGCTTTAGGGCTCGATATTTCTTGTTCTCAAGTAAATATATAAGAGAGAGAGAGAGAGAGAGAGAGAGAGAGAGAGAGAGAGAGTACACCATAGCAACGGTGAATTAAACAAATAGCCGTAGCAAAATCCAGCACAATGACAGGAAAACGCAGGTGGGATAACAAGGCCTTAAATACGGTAGAAATAGACAGCCGCACGAGGAAATGGCACAATGAACGTCGTGAGGACTATTCGAATCATGCACCGTAAGTGCCACAGGTGCGGGAGGACGGGTTATTACGTACTAAATTCGAGTCTGACGACCTTCCGAAAGGAACACGCATGGTCGCGGCGCAGCAATTTCGTTTCAAGAGTCACGCAGACCTCCCATGATGAAGACTTTCTTTTACGAGCCTTCAAAACTTTGCGTGAGCATTTGCTGTCAGTAGGAACAAGAAAAATGATCTTGTAGCGACGCATGATGGTGCACTTGATATACGTCACTCGATACCTTGAATAGTGAGGATAGATTCATTCTCAGGTTGCGCACCTTGTGTCCAACAATGTTTGATTTTGGATTGCAGCTAAAAGCAGCTCAGACGGGAAATTTTCGAGGCGAGACCTATTAAATTCTTCAGGTTCATATATAGCCCCCTGTCAATCAATGTCTCCTCGTATTCTAAGCGCTTGTCGATTAACAAAACCTGTTAACGTGTTTGTTTCTCCGGTATGTTAGTCGTGTAGGTCGTATGGTTCGCTGAGTGTAAAACATGTTATTCGTAGTCACGGAATACTAAAATATGTCGAAGTTAGCGCACTTTTACGTGTAAAGCGCAACTGCGACGACCGACAGTGGGACATACACAAACATAAGAAAGCGTACGACAGGACAAGACAACCGAGCTCACGCTATCCTATAGTGTCCTCCCTTTTGCTTCTACCTTTGTTTGCTTTTGTTCGGCGATGCGCTAAACAGCCCAAACTTCACGGTATTCAGTTGCGCCTAGCCTGCTCGAGCTCTTTCAGTCCGGCATGTCAATATCAGAAGGGCCAGCTACAGGTGTAAGAAGTGTTCAGTGGGCGTAAAAACTGAAATTACGTTTGCAAAACGGCTTGTAGCTCAAGAAGACCGTTGCGTCACGCATTCTCGACCTTAACAAAGGCTTCTTAAATATCCCAAAGCTGAATACGCGAGCCTACTCGCGCGTCTCTCTGGGAGGCTATACGCACAGAGGATGACGTAAAGGCCGTGCCCATGGGTTGCTATGGCCGCGAATAGCCGGCTACTGGGATTCCCAAATGTAGTGTGGGAAATGCTCGCGCTTAAAGAGAGCTCGCACGAAACGACGCAACCGCGCCTGCAAGCACACCTTCGTGCTTCTCGCTGTTATTGTTCTACTTAATGTTACTTACCAGACAATCAGAGGACGCATGGAACAGCTTCCTTGTCCGCTGGGACTTCCTGTTGCATTTTACAACAAAGAAACAAGCGATGTCGCGGTGCTAAGGTGAGCATGCGTACACAAAGATGTATGAACGTGTTCTCGGCCTCCGTGTTTTCCGGAGCTGTGACAATACAGGCGCTGTTCTCGAGTTGTTCGGACTGAAGAAGATTGATTGATTTGTGGGGTTTAACGTCCCAAAACCACCATATGATTATGAGAGACGCCGTAGTGGAGGGCGCCGGAAATTTCGACCACCTGAGGTTCTTTAACGTGCACCCAAATCTGAGCACACGGGCCTACAACATTTCCGCCTCCATCGGAAATGCAGCCGCCGCAGCCGGGATTCGAACCCGCTACCTGCGGGTCAGCAGCCGAGTACCTTAGCCACTAGACCACCACGGCGGGGCGGACTGACGAAGAGAGAGGCCATACGAGCAATCACTGGGGGCTGCAGCCTCCAAGTCGAGACCACGGTTTGGTGGCAACACTTTTGCGCGAAGATGCAAGCATGAAGCGTTCGAACAATGCTCCAGATGTGTCACGAGTATTTCGTGTCGCTTATAATTATATATATGCTTATTTGTGTTCAGGGGTGCACGAAGTAAGATTGTTGAGAGCGAGTTAAATACGAAAGGAATGACGCCAGAAACGAATGGAAGCGAATGTTTTTCTAATACTCAATGAACATTTTTAGAATTTGATAAGAAACAAGGGTCACGTCTTAGAACTCTTAATTTTAATATTGAAGCCACAATGAAGAACCAGGAACAAACGAGAAAATTCTTCACATGAACAGAACTCGTCAGTGAATCTGAATGATCGCGGTGTAATTGGCAACGCGCGGCTCTATGAGTGGCGATAGTTGCGGTACTAGTGAACCTATCACGTTGTACGCCTTTAGTATTTACAGCATATTTGTATTAGCTTTTCTGTATATTTTGGCTGATGAAGTTGACATCTCAAAATACTCAAAGAATATTTTAATTTTGAAGTAGCACCTGTGAATTGCAATCGTTCTTTTTATCGAACAGTGCATGTGTGTCTATAGGTATTAGAAACTTTGGAATATTTGGGTGCCTCTTAGTTATGTTTACGCGTCATATAAAGCGCGCATGCTCATTTGCTACACCTTAAAGATGCTCGCCAGAAAAGATTCTTTAAGCTGTAAATAGTGTATGGAAATACAAATTTCAGCACTTGTGGTCCAAACGAAACAGCGAACAATTTGTTTACATCTAGATGCCACCTGTAGATACGTAGGCTAATGCTCGAAGCACCCCGCAGCACTTTTTCAAGTGATCAACTAAGGGCTTCCTTAAAGGAGTTTATTGCTTCATAAGTCGACTGCTACGAACATTTTTTGAAAAACGTTTAGCACGAGGGGAGTTAAGGAATCTGTCGCACGCTTTACGCTTTCTTTTTCTCTTGATGCCAGCGATCAAGCCGAATGCTACTTAAGAGATGGCAAGTGGACGAAGAGGGAAGGAAGAAAAAGAAACTCATCAGTGGCTTAGCTTGGCTATGCTATAGGATATACGTAGCGTGAGCTATGGATGGACAGACGGACAGATGGACGGACTATCGAGCGAGCTGACACGAGCCAAGTGCCGGCCAGCCCAGTGGAGACGTGTCACTCCAGGAGCTACCGGGCTTCCTGCGGCGCTGCAGCTGTGCGCCGTGTGACGTCACTGTTCCTCGCGCATGCGCAGCACGGCTCTCGGGAAGCCACGCGAAACTGCTGAATTCTGAGCAGTGCAGCTCACGCTACAAAACATTTATTGCACGAAAAGAGGTTTGCGGTGCGGAGCCAGCTTGTTCCGCAAGTCTTATCCAGCAGTGCTGCATGGCTGCTCTGAGCTCAGGGCTCCACAGGCAGTTGCCGCCCTGCGTGGCCTGTCAATCATGATCTGGCTATTGGTGGTCAGCCACACTCCACACCACTCCACAATCGCTTGATCGATGGAAGGCTGGCTTGGGTTGGCCAGAATCTACGTCTATTCGTCAGCGGGCGTCATGGTCTCAAGCACCTTTATTGCGATAGCATTCATATGGACACCACTCTCGGCTGATTTCTGCTTTGCCATCGCCGGCACCAACGTCGTCATGGACTTGATGCTCGCATCAAGGCCAGGACCAAGTTCATGAAGTTGCTGGTCCTGTCGTGCCTGTGCATTCGGTTACCACCGAAACGCGTGCCACCATCATTATCACTTTAGACGGATAAACTGAACTCACTGCACCAGATGAGTTCTCGTGACGCTTGCGCCGTTAAAACATCGCACGGCTTCGCCATCGCAACTGAACATCTCACCAGGAACCTTGCGACCTGACGTCGTGAACTTCTTGCTGTAAACCTTCCTTGTGAATTGCCTCCAGGATCTGCCAGTGATATTTAGTAAAAACTTGCACGTTAATGTACTTCGACGTGAAAACCAGTGGCTTGTCGCGTTTCTCAATGCCGAACATGGACTTCACCTCCTGTCAGACATCATGCAGTCAACTATTCGCAACAACACCAGTTGAGATACTGTGGTAAATATATTACTGTGAATTCAAGCACAATCGACCATGCATGGTAACTACATTTAGTATGGTTCTTTAACCTCCTACCCTTACTTCGTGTACGCCCCGATGTGTTGCTATCACATTCATTGCTTCGGCCTTGGGCCGAAACTGTGACTTTTTTCCTCTGTCATTTTCTTCTTCTTCGAACGTACGTCATACTTTGAGTGCGTTCGCGAGCACACTGGTGCAATCCCATACAATGCGTAAATCTAGCTCTATAAAGTACAGCGTCGGCACGCCAAGGCATCCAGCGGCGGCTACGGCAACTATGCAGCCTACAATACCCATATAAGCCAATGGCCGGTCACTTTGTCTTTATAACGCGGCCATTTTGGATTATGCATCATTTGTTAAAAGCAGAGTGATTTCTAGCTGGATTTGAAAATTCATTGTGAACTCCAGGCCGCTCTATATAGTGATTGGCTAACATATTCTCAAGAGCATCGACCCTACCAATCAGCAGCTTTTTCTGACCACGCTCAAGGAGGGTTTCCAGGCTTCATTATGCAGAGTGGAATATCCACGGAAGCACAACAAAATCACGACACCGCAAAAACGCTGCTTATTTCGTACGTACTCATTCGTCAGAAATTTGAAGTCGTTAATAAGGAGACACAAGAAAGATAATTTCACCTGTGCTTTACACCGAGGAAACGAAATAGCGCGCCGGCAAGCGTCTTTTGTGCCTCGTCGGCAGCGGACTGTGTCGGCGCCGGTCTAACGACTTACACGTGAGAGTCTTGCCTCAGGATTTCACGTAACCAGTGCTACGGTCAACGCAAAGAGTTTCGTACCACCAACGCAATAAGTATTAGTCCAACCGCAGAAAATGGCGGCACCGAAATAAAAGGCAGATGGTGGGCCTGATACGCGGGGAACACCGTTGAAGCACACCGCTGGAAGACCGAAGTTCATTATTTTTTTCCACGTAATTTACGACATCTCTCATCCGAGAAAAGCCATGTTAATTGTGGCAGACATAGAGGACGGCTCATACATTTTCGGAGTTTCGATTGCGACCTCGCACGACATCATTGTTGCTGCACCTGATGGCAAGGCGAAATCACCGTTCGAGGCGTATACAGGGTGTTGAAGCTAACTTGCGCCTAATATTACACAAAGAAACACATGTTATACTCGAGTCAAATTAGTCCAGTAAAGTGTTATAAGCCACACTCAGCTCGTCAAAACACTTCTCGCAGCCCATCAAGATGGATAATTAACAAGTATTGCTTAATTAACTTATAATCTGTATCTTTGCCGAAAAATCTTTAGTGGAAAGGTTGTAGCATTTGTTCGTACAATGTGGAAGATTTTGTATATACGTTTAGACAACGGCGAATCAGATAAGCTTGATAATTAACAATATTGTTAATTGCCGTTTGAAGGATTAATTAAACGAAAAAATATTCAGTATGAAAACTCTCACAGTGGTTCATAAACGTTGCATAATCTTACCTATGCTATCAGATAGCTGCCTTATTTAATTTTTTTGCAGGTTTTCTTCCGAATGAAAAAAAAAATAGAAGTTTTCTCTGCGGAAGGTAACTGAAACATCCTGTTGACACTCTGTATATACACTACAAGATTGATTAATATCTGGGGTTGAACATCCCAAAGCCACCACATGATTACGAGAGACGCCGTAGTGGACGGCTCCAGAAATTTCGACCACCGGGGGTTCTTTAACGTGCGCCCAAATCTGAGCACACGGCCTAACACATTTCCGCCTACATAGTAAATGCAGCCGCCTCAGCTGGGATTGTATCCCGTGACCTGCGGGTCAGCAGCCGAGAACCTTAGCCACTGGACCACTGCGGTGGGGACAATACAAGATAGGACGCAGAAAATTAGTGCATTATTGGTTCCATTTTGTCGATGTTCGCAGCGTGCTATTTTTAGTGCCATCTGTTTTTTTTTTTGCAATTTGCAAAAAACTTCGCGAATCCGGCCCCTAGCTATGTAAAGTTTGTCAAGAAGGAAAAGTGCTGCGAACATGATTTGGCGCTTCCTTCTTTGAGAGCTTTTTTTTTTTTCATTGCCTACAGAAATTCAAAAGATGCAGCTTACTAGACTTCACATTTTCAAGACTTTCAAGGCCTTCTTGTCAGGTAGTTGCAGAGGCGACGAAAGCCTATAGTGCTTCGAGGCGCTCTAACTTACGTGCGTGCCCAAAAATTAAAGAAAAAAAAAACTAACTATCGGCGCAAAATTCGCACCAAAACGCGGAGTGTTGTTTCAAGCGTATGATGAATGCCTGCTCGGGCGACAATCAGAAATTAACCAGTGCACGCAATGAACCACTGTTGTCAGCTTTCGCTTACAGTGAGGTTGTCTTTCGGAAGGTATACTTCATCCATTTACAAGCAGACTAACTCCGCTGCGAAACAAACTTACCTGAACTACTGCGTTAACCGGCGCTGCGACAGTACACGTGTCGACCAAGCAGTGCTTGGCAACGTATCCTGCAAGTGAGCAGCCGGGTAACTTAGCCACTATAACACCGCGGTGGTGTGAGCTATTATTATGTATTAAGTGTCGCGGTTCTGAATCCAAAAATTAAAAACACCGCCATATCCACTGAATGATGTTAGAGAAGCTTGCAGAGATTATCGGGCACACATCTCCTACCATCAGTTATAGACGTGTTGTCGTTGTTATACATACTGGGCTGTCATCGCAGTGTCTTGGCGGTGAGCCTGCCGTGCTGCTGCCTTGGCTTCTGAGGCGTTCATGCAGCCGAGCGGTAACGAAGAGTGTTCAATGCGTGAGCTACCGGGGAAGAGAAAGGAATCGCACGTGCCACGAGCTGTGTGCGACACCTTGCGCGGAATGGAATACTAGCGACAAGCGGCGAGAAAAAGGACAAACAGGTGACAGCGTAAGCAAGAAGCAAATAATTCAAGGAAAAAGGCTTTACCTTGCGCTATGCATCTTTGAACTACCGTGTTACTCGAGTTCGCGTGCTGCATGCTGCCTCGTCTTAGATACGGCTCGCAAGGCTTGCGCGTATGTACGCTTAGGTGTTTATGTAGCCCGTTTAGTCAAATCTGAGCTTACGTTATACACCCGCAACATAGGTTGCCTGATGCGTTCGTAACCCATGAATTTTGAGCCGTTCGTTAAACTTGAACTGTATTTCCGAACAAAATTTTCATCGACAAGACGACCTGCTAGCCAAGTGTTGGGTGAGGAGCTTTTCGCCAAAACGCTGTCGGAGAACATTTCCGGAAGCTCTTCCACGTTGTTATATTTAACTCTAAACATAAGTGTAATCCTAAATGCATGTTGCGGCTGTTTCGTAGTTCACCGCCCGAACGAACACCACGTCCGCCTCGGTGAAATTATGATTACGGTGCTCGGCTGCTGACTAGAAGGTCCTGGTTTCGATCCCGGCACAATGTAGAGGCAAATAGTCAAAGGCCCGTGTACTGTGTGCTGTCACTGCACATTGAAGTACACGAGATGGTCAAATTTTCCGGAGCACCTTCACAACCGCGTACCTCATAGTCTTATCGTGGTTTTCGGACCTAAGACACCACGTATTATTATCATTTTTTTAACGAATAGCACCTGGCATATATGGTTTGCCTCGTTTTCGGGATATGAAATTCATTACATTACAATAGGTTACAGAAGTGGAAAATAAGTTTTTTAGGCAGCTGTATGAGTTCCATAATTTTTCAGGCTGAATTATAGGTTGCTAATACTGGCACCACAAGTATACTGCTTTAGCTTGAACGTAGAATGCCTCACTGATTAACTGGAAGGGATGATCTGGCCTGAGTACGTTTAAACTAAATTTTGCACATTTTATTGCAGTGTGTCACTTTTGCATAAGTTTTATTTGGCATTATGTGTTCCTTTAACTCCCATTATTATGTTTTGTGACAGATGAATTTACACTCTAATTTTTTTACAAAATGAGTGCGAACTTTTCCCCAAACGAACTGATTGCCGCAGAATTAAACAAAAAATTTAAGAATTTCTTGTCATTATAAATAATAACAGTAATATGGACAACAATAAACCAATCAAAGGAATTATGAATAACGAAAATATGAAGTTGCGGCCGGTTACGATGCTAGGCGCCAACACCAACGCCGATTTTCGCTCGAAGACTGATTAGACACCTGTATAGGTTTCGCTTTAAATGGTACATCTGACGTACAACGAAGCCCGAGTGAAATGTTTTAGAAGTAATTACCGTCTGTATATTCGGTAGCACATCTATCTTAGTAAAAAAATAAAGCGCATGTACATGTAAACACATGTAAACATTTTTCGAACGCCTGCAAGGGAGGGTGTGAGCTAGTATATATGAGAATGCCGACTTGCACTTTGATTACCTTTTAAGTGAAGTACGGTGCTAAAGCGATGCGCCTCCCTTGAGACACTTCATTGGCCACCACGAAAAAAAAATTACATATTTTCCTGACGTCCGGGTGGTAACGGAGGGGATTTCGCGAGTGTGCCCTTGACCACTGCCATTAGTTCCCCTCGCTCGCCTGCAGGGTGCTTTTCCCGGACACAGTTCAATGGTGCGGCGAGGACTATCCCCAGGGTAACCATGAAGCAGTGTTCGTTTCCCATATGTATACGTAGTATTCAGGTGCGAGATGTGAAAGAAACGCTGCATTTTCCTATCGTAGGCAACGAGGATGCCTGCGGCAGAGATGAAGCCGCGAAGGAATCGCACAAAAGTAAACCACACTGGCCACGTAAGCCCCCAGCAGTCGCGGGGATACCCTCTCTTGCCTGCAGGCACAGCGCGACTATTGTAGTTTGCAGATACGAACTACTTCAGGAACAAAATTGGACTGTCCGACTCAGCATTTTGTGCCTAATGTAACGTCGTTGAAGACATCAATCATGTCCTCTGTGAGTTTACGAAATACGCACCGGAGAGACAGTCTCTGAAGATGGGCTTAAAGATGCAACAGGACACAAATTTGGAGTTAAAGAACATTCTAGGCCCATGGCAGAACCCCTCCAGTGCGTTAGACTCCACAAAAGCGCTACTGACGTTCTTACATGCCACAGGCTTGAACGAAACGTTGCAAATTGTGCAGTGCATGTGAGAGACTTTATGTGTTATGTGACTGTTATGCGTGTATGTAACTGTATCTGGTGTGTGTTTATCATTGTATATATCATTGTCATCACCCGGCAACTGGAGTAGCCTGTCAGGTGAAAAACCAGGCAAGCCTCTCCAGCTTCACATTAAAATAATTCTCTCTCTATTGGTGAAGGAAGAAGCATTAGAGCAAGCCCGACACGCACGTTCACACCGAGTCTGAACGCGATTCCCCCGTTTTATGAAAGTGTGACACAACTGCATCGACCGACTTGTTTGAACTCTTCCGATTACATTTTGCACCTCTCCCCCCGCCACGATTTTCCTCGTGTTTCCGAGGATAGTCGCAGCACTATAGGTTCTGAGTATAAGAGCCCAATTGAAATAATTGCAACGTTGAAGCCATTTCCTGGATGAATAACACTTAGCTGGTCATAAAATTCCCACTAGTCCTCCTTTATTTCTTCTCAATCACTATGTTTTGTTTTGTTATTTATTTACTTCATATATCTAATTAATTCTTATTCTGTATTTTAACCTTTTACTTAAGAAAGCACCTTTGTTGCATCTATACGTACCCTTCTGCCAAGATAAGTGTTACCTGTGCTGTTCCGCAAGTACGCGGCAGCGATGGTAGTAGCCTTTCTCTGTAGCATTAAAAAGGAAAGAAAAAACTGCAAGCTGAAGTGCCTGAATGTGTTTTAGTCTTTTTTATTTACTTTCTTTATTTTACTTTTTTATTTACTTCACGTCCCTATTCACTAAGTGTCCCGTAAATATTCAGCTCTTCCAAACACACTTCTTGATGTATCGCCTACGCGATAAACTTCGAATGCACTTCGTAATAAGCCCCACCGTGGTGGTCTAGTGTCTAAGGTACTCGGCTGCTGACCCACAGGTAACGGGATCGAATCCCGGCTGCGGCGGCTCCATTTTTGATGGAGGCAGAAATGCTGTATACGCCCATGTGCACTGATTTTGGGTGCGTTAAAGACACCTAAGTGATCGAAATTTCTGGAGCCCTCCCCTACGGCGTCTCTCATAATAATATGGTGGGTTTGGGACGTTAAACCCCATATATCAATCAATTAATCGCTTTGTAATACATGTTTTATACGTGGGCTCTATTAACACTGTTTTCTACGCTCATCGCGCAAAAAAGAATGAGTATAAAAGTGGAGGCAAGTGCCCCAAATACATTATCAAATTCTATATTTAAGTGTCTAAAGTTCATCAGTACTCATTTTTTTTGTATTGTTACAGCTTCTCGCGCCTTGACATTTGTGCAGTATATGCTGATCGTATACATGGCGCGCCCCACTGTCAAATTTAAGCTGATCATGATACATGTTGTTTAATGGCGCAAGGGCCATTGATGGCCAAAGAGCGCCAGGAAATGATATTTGTCAAATTTAAGCTAAGCGTGTATGCAGTTGAGTGAGCTCTGGCGTTTTTTTTTTTTTTCCGGACACCTGACGTTTTGCCTCACACTTTAAGAGATTCGTTACTAAAAAGGAAAAAAAATGATGCAGGTTGCAACTTGAGGCATCCCTCAACGCCAGAGCTCACTCAACTGCATACACGCAAATTTAAGCTAAGCGTGTATGCAGTTGAGTGAGCTGTGGCGTTGAGGGATGCCTCAAGTTGCAACCTGCATTGTTTTTTTTTCCCTTTTTTAATAACGAATTTCTTAAAGTGTGAGGTAAAACGTCAGGTGGCCCCGCCGCGGTGCTCTAGTGGCTAAGGTACTCGGCTGCTGACCCGCAGGTCGCGGGTTCGATTCCCGGCTGCGGCGGCTGCATTTCCGATGGAGGTGGAAATGTTGTAGGCCCATGTACTCAGATTTGGGTGCACGTTAAAGAACCCCAGGTGGTCAAAATTTCCGGAGCCCTCCACTACGGCGTCTCTCATAAATCAAATGGTGGTTTTGGGACGTTAAACCCCACAAATCAATCAAAACGTAAGGTGTCCGGGAAAAGAAAAAAGAAAAAAAAAACTCGACGCCGTCGCTTATCACTGTTATCAGTCACGCCCGCCCACGGAGACAGTCCGCGTAGCCACCGCGCCGAGTATACATGCCTGCCGTGCGAGTCGAGTACTAACGACGAAAGGTCCGGGCTTCTACTGGGGGTGCCACAGCCAGCTTTACACGTTTCTGGCGGTGGAGTTTGCGCACTTTTGCACAGTATGTGAGAAGCTGCGGTGCAACTATAGTTTCTGTCTAGAACAAGGAAAGGCCTAGCATCAGCCAAGGCGGCCACGTTAAGCGTGCACAAGAGCAACCAACGTTGCTGTTTCTTAATTTTCACCATGGCTAGTGCAAACTTCTCCCTTTTTAAACCATGTTCATGGGTCTTATTCACATTCCGAAACTAGGCGTCGCGCCTGTTTGTTTGTTTTAGAACCTTGCATATATGCTTCGATTGTTGAAACACACTCCGCATCATTTATCACTGTACCAACATGATCGATCCTGGTGATAACATGACAAAATAGAGCGCAGTGCAAGAATTTGAAACACATTGTCACACTGTGTTTGACCACTTGGGTCACATTTCTCACACGCAAATGGTAATCTATATAGCAGGTGCACAGCCTTCAATTTATAGGTCCTATTTCACACTTGGTAGAGTTTTGTTGCGATCAGAAAGGGGCAGTCCGGCCAATTAAGCTAACACGGCCAACTATCACGTGGTTTGCTTGCGGACAGCAATAATTCATATGCAATGATTGCCCCCTACTCAAGAGCCCAGATTTCACAGGGTCGCCAAAAGAAAGGAACTAACGGGAAAAAAAAGAGAGCAGTTTTTCCCCCGTTAATCTCCCCTGCGCATACACGCTTGTTCTTAAGCTTCTGTTGCATATACTTCAAGTTTAAATTGTGCGTGTAATTGTCTCATTCGTGCCAGAATAAGCGGATTGGTGGGAGATCCGGCCGCACCACAGCTGGCCGTGGCACCACTCAGGGATTTCCAGGGAGGGAAATAAATTTTCGGCCCACCTCATCTGCGAAAGGACAACGGCAAGGAAGCTGGCACAGCCCAGCTGTTGTACCATTGCTCAACTAGGAGTGGAAATCACAGAGGACATGCGAGCAACACGGGAGTGGAAAAGCATCGAGAAAGACGCAGCTGCACGCTCACACCTTGCACGTATTGTTATTGGGTGGACACCACTCACCAGACACATATTTCATGCTCACATTTGTGAAATAATTTTTAAGAAAGAGCCGATTTTGCCAGCGCACCACCTTGCCCTTAGAAAGCAGGTCAACTCCATACTCGACAAATAAACGACGTTGTCATGCGCTGACACTAAGCTATACCGCAACGGGTATGATCTCGGTATCTTCAAATGAAGATGCGAAAGAACCTCATCACGGTGGGCAGAGCTCTTATCACCAAAGCCGGTACTCTGGGATCGCCATGTCTAAGAATTCCAAGTGTCTAATAAATGGTTACGGTAGGTGCGAAAAATGTAGTGCTGGAAACTGAACGTGTTACTTAAAGGACCTTGTGGCTTAGTTTGTGAGCTCAAGAATTTTCGCTGCTGCCTCTGTTCCTAGAACGGATTTTTGAAATAGAGTTCTTCTTTGTGCAAATATAAATCCGGAAGACAGTAAAAAAGAGCCAAATTACACTAAAGATTAACCTGTTCTTACTCCTAATACTGAAGTTGATGGTGAAACACTTTGACTGGCTATAAAAAAAGGCCCTGCATTACTAATGAGAGCTTACGGAACCTTACACCACAGAATCATGCGACACAATTTACACATTATACGAATGCAACGCGTCTACGTTGTGAAAAGGAGCAGACACGAAGTGTATACGCCTGTAGTTATTACGCACCGAGGGGAAAGCGGTTTATTCAAAGATTTATAGACTTATGTGCATTTAAACGCTTAACAGCCAAATGCAAACCGTCAGTCAATACAGGAACATTATATTCCATGAGTTGGGCGTGCTCCAGCGTCATTCGAGAAGCACTACGAATCGACAAAACATTGATGCATCTCCAATTCTAACGGCGCTGCCAGTGGACAACCTATGAAGCAATGCGGCTGCAATTACATCGCGTCACAAGCAGAGACGAACGTATTGAGCGTCACGTATTGTGACGTCGTTGAGTTCAGAAGAAGAAGACGGAGAAGGCCATCCTACAAGAGGAGAACCGCGCAGTGTCAACCGCCTATACCAGGAAGACACCAAACAAGCAGACCAGCACGTAGGTATAGGGTAACGTAGGTGTATCGTCGCCAGCTGACCGGTCCTTTTCCGGCCACGGCCTTCGCATGACGTGTCCGTGTGATTGCCCTCGAACTGCTTCACGGTGAACTCTTTCGGGCTCTGTGCACGTGCTTTCGCATTGGCCTGGGTCCCGAGAAACAAGGACCTCGCGTTAGCTTTACACGGGGGATCCCCTTTACGTGATTGCTGCCGAAAGTGCATAAAGCGGCGCACCTGGCTGCCTCCCGTCGTCAGGCGCTTTCATAATGCCTTTATCGCCCGCTTCCTGAACGGCGCGTGAAACACGTAGCTGACCGTGACCGCACGCCACGTTCCGAGATACAATCATCGCCCAACGGCCACGCTTCTTCGAGCCAAGCCGGACGTCCCCTTCGTCTGGAGCAGCCAAGCGACCGTCTCTGTTCTTGGCTCCTCGAATGCACACGTCGTGGTCGCTTCCCTGAGTGCTTCTTTCTTCTTAAAACCCTGCGGCGTTAGATACGTATTCCCATGGTCTCTGCCACAGAGGGTCACTCGTGAGTGGTTCCTGTGGAATGGTTTCGGTCTGCATAAGCCGTCGAACCACTCGGCGTATTTGAGAAGGGAAAGGCCAGAGTGCGGTATGCAGCCAGGCTCAAGAACCGCGGGCGCCACTGGTAGATCGATGACCGCCGTGAGAAAAAGAGGTGGAGGCCAAAGTCCTGAGGTCACAGCGGAGGTCGCTACGTGCCGGCCGCCGAAAAGGTAGCCACCACTCTTGCGCCTCTCCGTCGCGACATCGATATGTTGAGGAGAAAGACATTACAGAAAACAATGGGCCTCATATTCCTAGAAGTGTTCCATGATTGATTATTTATTTCGTTAACACTGTTTTAGTTGTTTTGAACGTGATATCGTTAAAGAGCTCGTTCCGCAGGAATTACGGTGTCGACGCCGGTGGTTGTGAGTGAAAGATTATTTTGTCCATAAACGCAAACTTGAGAAAGATGCAAATAAAAAATCTTCGATTCAAGCGAGAATTGAACCCAGGCGGTCTGCACACAAAGCAGGTGTTCTAGACCTACGCTATATTGTTTGAAACTGATTCAAAAACACGCGCAATATGAATGCCATGTATAGAAGAAGGAGCCTCCACAACGCATGTAATGCTGCATGACAAAAGCGTGGAATCACGCCAGGTGACAAGAAATATGAATTGCGCAACGAGTGGACGTTTTAAAGGCCCGCTCGTTATAAAACGCTCAGTCATATTTGGTCATCATCAGTGACACAACCATCAATAAAGTGAGCGTATGCGAATGTTGCCTTATACGGATACATACTGTTAGTTCCGCTGAATCGCAAAAGGAATAATTATGGTGTGGTGGAACTGTACTAGCGAAATGTATTCCAGAACAGATTGAAATGACCAATTCCAGGAGTACGGTCGTTCTTTTCTTTACGACGTGATTGCGGCATGCACCGAGAAGCGAAGCGAGCTTAGCAGTTGGGAAAGTGATGTACACGAGTCTCGATTACGATATCACATTCGACTCTTCAAGGCGAAGCTCATGCATCCTCCATTTTTTTCATGTCAACTGCAGCCTATTTATTATGCCTATTCTCGCTGTCACTATAGGAGCATTCAATGTCGCATTTAAATGGTCGCCGTGAAATGCCTCTCAGAAACGCCACATAGTAATGCAACTTTAAAATACAACAGAAGTTCAGAGAAACGTGGTAGCTTAAACAGATGGAAAACCCGTGAATACGCTATGTCACTGCAGCCATCGTTTCGACCAGCAGACTTGTCTTCTCCAAGGCTGCCGCTGTTGTTCTAAAAGACTGCCGCAGTTTACGAATATTTAATCACCATAAGAGCGAAGTCACATACACGTAAATGCAATGACGAAGAAACCACAAGTATAGCGCTGCTGCTTGGCCCTTGGAACTGGAGAACACGAAAGTATCACCGATAGCTTGGGGAGTTGGTAAGGGTTTGTGCTTATGAAACGGCGCAACAAAGGGGATGATTAACACAGACGATGAAGAACCGGCGCCTGTCTTCGTGTATTTTTCATCGTCTGTGTTCATTGTCCCTTCGTTGTGCCGTTTCATAACCATGAAGGAAAGCGGAAACAAAGGTTTCAACCTCGCTATACGCTGTAGGACCGCTCAACGCTGATCCAAATAATCTTGTGCTTTGTGCGGCTGCGCTAGTAGCTACGACAGGAAGGAGGCGGCGCTGGAGTTCGACGGCGAATGCATCAAGTTTGACGTAAGCTTTTACAATTAAGCGAGGTACATTTTAGCTTCAAGTCAGCTTACATAAATATATGTGAAACACACGAGATTATATAGAGATAATTCACATCGTTACGCACGGTAACACAAAAGTTCGCTCGTGAAGTGTGGAACACTACAACTCTGAAACGCACAGCCCAGGCAGTGCACATATTTGTAACTGTTCTGTTTTTTCTTCACTATTTTACATCTTCATTGCTTCGCGCAAAGCCACGCTACCGCTACAATGCGCAGATAAGGCCGCTCAACAGAGAGGATAACCGAACAACAAGGAAGTTAATACTTACGTTTTCTATTCTTTGTCTATTATGTATATCATTTTTTTCACTGGTGGAGGCGCGCAGTGAAATTTCCATACGGTAAAACTCCGCAGCAGTTCTCCGACACTTCCGTATCAACAAACCCACACGCTTTGAAAAGTGCATTGTTTGTTACTTTATTTTTATTATTTTAAGATAAAGTTTTGCCCACACAAACGTGTCTGTCTGTCCACTTCCCCACCACGACGAGAGCTTTCGTTGGTGCACGGAAATCGCCTTCAACTGCAAGAGCCTGGGCTTACGTGCAACTTAAAAGACATGTTCACGGGTAAGCACAGGTGCCAGAGACAACGTGGAAGATGAACGCGCCTTCGTATGCGCATGTCGGTGCAGAGTACATAAAAAACTTCCTACCTTCTCATTTCTCAGTCTCATTTCACCCTAATCACACCTGCTGTGGTAGCTCAGCCGCGTGTCACGCTGCTTAACTCAAGTTTGGCTCTCGGCCATGGTGGCCGCATTTCAATGAAGGCGAAATGAGCGCCCGTGGTCTTAATATTTAGTTGCATGCTATAGACGGAGAAGAAATCAATCTGAAGTCCATCTCTGCGACGTAAAGTCGTTTTGGTAGTCAGGCCCCAGCAATTATTATTATTATTATTATTATTATTATTATTATTATTATTATTATTATTATTATTATTATTATTATTATTATTATTATTATTATTATTATTATTATTATCCTTACCAACAGTGCCGCATAGTCAACTGCAATCAGCCTGGCTAACCTCCCTGCCTTTCTCTTACGTTTCCCTGTCTATGTATGTGAGCGTTTCGACAAACATTCTTCGGAATACTGCCTTTAATATAAACTCACTGTCTTATGAGGATCAAGCTAATAGGAATTTGCTGGAGATCTGAGAACATCGCAGTCTTTAGAGGCGGGCGGGCGGAGTGGTCCTCATTGAACCACGGACGATCGAGTTATGGCTATATCGCGTTCAGCCTCGCGAGTCTTTAATGTACATTTGTCCACTGGATACGGAAGTGTTGCCTATAGCCGTGGCACATAAGTTCTCGTGCAACCTTTTGTTCGTGTCAAGCAAGCTCTACTATATCACTGTATAGTAGAGCTTGTCACTATGTCACACTGCTTGTCACTATGTATATGTATACCTTATTACACATATAACGTTTACCCCTGTTTTTGCAGCCGCTTACCCAGACCTCACCAGCGCGTACTTGCAAGGCGGAGGCGGTGCCACTTCATGGCCTTCGTCTGCGTTTCCAATCAGTCCGGCCGTGTCTTCGGTGGAAGCCCTGGCTGGTTCTGGTTTTCCCGCGCAGCAGCAGCCACTGAGCCCTTCGACGAGTGATGCCCTGCAGGCTGCAGGCCGCGAGCTGCGCAAGGCGCGTCGCAACCGGACCGTGTTCACCGAGGGCCAGCTGATGGGCCTCGAGCGGCGCTTCGACTCGCAGAAGTACCTGTCCACTCCCGACCGTGCCGACCTGGCACGAGTGCTGGGACTGACGCAACTGCAGGTCAAGACCTGGTACCAGAACAGGCGCATGAAGTGGAAGAAACAGGTACGCGCGCTCCCTTCGCCGTTCCGTGAATGCTCGCTCACATCTGCGGTAATTTCGGTGGTCATTTTTCCCGGACGCTATAGAACAACGGAATTCTTTACCCCAACATGTTATTAGTAGTACCGATGTGCAAACTTTTGACAGAGAGAAATTGATGCTTATTTTGGTAATGGTTGAAGTACTGCCCATTCTGTTTTCCTGTGTTTATTGCTTAGTGGTGTTCTGTTTGTACTCATATTGTACTCCCTCCCTGTTATGACCCTCAAGCGAGGGTTGACAGTATTATCAAATAAAAATAAAAAAAATAAATAATATCGTGCGACCAAGTTAACCGCAAAGCAACTTGATGCCAATTGCACAGAGTTTTTATGTGGACACTATAGAGGGAAATCTGACACTCCGTGAGCTGCAGCGCACGGTGCTTCAACCAACCTGACGGGTATAGACACACATTTGTCTAATCTTCGTACTTTCGGCTCCGTTTGGCTTCGCGTGGCTTGGAGCTGCCTTGTCACAAGACGACAAACGTAAAACTTCAGCAGTTGCACTTTACCACCTTAACCTTTTAGACTTACCAATTCAAATCATGCAGGTCACAAAGTTCACAACTGTTCGTTTTTTTTTTCATTCAACGCAAAACCAAAACTCAACAATAAAAAAAGCCTCAAGTGCGCTTGAAGCCCACAAACACGATGATTAGGTAAATCCATATACTAATCATGATTCCCATGGCCGCTGAACGACCGCACGCCAGAGTACCCTCTAGTTAACTTTAGGAAACTATATAGTTAATTGCACCATTCGTTCTCAAACCGAGTACTTTGGCTCAGTCGAGCGAATGCAGTAGCAAACTTCTGAACCAATCATACGCGCAAGAACAGGACGTCGGCTTATTTCGAGGGACAGATGGAAGCAAACGTGAATTCTGTGTGGCGACGGGTATCAGTCGCACGAAGGTGTGAATATCGGAATTTGTGTCGCGCTTTGGTAGCCAGTCACAAATGGCCACGCAACCAGACCGGATTAAATTGGAGCTGTGGGTGAGCCTTAAGAGCCGTACGTTATATACTTCAACAGCTACAATCCGGAAGGACGGCGGATCGGGCTATTCAGTACGTCAGGATGATTGCTATGTAGCGAACTCAAGTTATGGACAAAGAGACTCGAGGACTATAGCGCTAACTTCTAACTGACTGCAAGACTACAGCGTGTACTATAGCGCTAACTTTCAACTTCCATCTGCCTGCAGGCGGATCGACTATAGTCCACAGCGTGTGGCCAACAGCAAAGAAAAACAGTCAATTAACAAGCGAAAAATGATTAGTGTATCATCTGTCTTGTTTGCCTCTTTCCGCCAGATGCACCTTAAATGCGACCACTTTAGTCAATCCGCCGTGGTGAAGCAGCTATGCTTATAGTGCTCAGTTGCAGACCTGAAGGTTGAGGGTTCGATTCCGGCTACAGTGGTCACATTTCGGTGAAGGTAAAACGCTTGATGCCCGTGTACATTGCGGTGCCAGTGCACCTTAAACATCAGATGGTCTAAATTTCCAGAGCCGTCCACTATGGCGTCTCTCATAAGCATATCGTAGTTTTAGGACGTAAAACCCGAGATATTATTATTATTACTTCTTAATTCACAATCATTTCAGTTAATTACGGCGTCAATGGATGCATTGGGGAAGATAGTGCCCTACCCCTCTCGTTGTCTGTTAGTGTTTTGATCATTACAAAAATGTTTTTTTAATAATGTTCGCAAGAATAGTATTCTTGTAGCTCTCTTTTGACATTCCATACGTGGGCGGATGGGATAGTGTCGTTTCGCGAGCAGGCGAATGATCGGGATTGCCGCACAGGCTCGACGTGGGGTGACTGGGTTTTTCCCGAAGCCTGCGATACGGTTGGCCGACGGAAGCCGGACGCGTTTGCAGGGATGTCGATTGGAATGCTCGGAGGAAGTGACCTGAAAGGCAGCAGCAACGGGGGGCTTTTCCTTCGCCACCAGAATCCATGTCAGCGGGGTTCAGTAACACCTAACCAGTGTAGTTCATATGTTCTACCGGCATCTCATTCTTTCCATATTCGCCATTGTTCGCCGGTAAAAAGGCTGAACATAGCTACAAAAGAGAGGTAAAATGAACAAAACGAAATTGAGGGCCCCTTAAGCCTTGCGTTTAAGAGTTGAACACGAAAGCGATATCCTGTCCCTTGTGTGAACCGAGTTCAAGATGGCTTGTGTCGGTGAAACTTTCGCGTACGACTGCATTCTGCGTAATGGGCAGCGTGTTTTAAACCAAGGGCAGTCGTGCGCGTGAAGTCTTTTCGAGCTTGCTATGCACTCACTACGTGGCCCTGAGGGAAAAGGCGCAGTAACGTTTGTTCCTTTTGTAGTGGTGCACCGCTTTCAATCATGAAGTCATGATAATGACATGTTGAATTGAATTGAATTGAAATTTACACGAGCAGGAGCAGAGGCTAAATGCTATACAGCTGAGAATGCCTTTGCTTGTAAATACAGTTCGGAACGCAGGCTACTGAGCATCTTCACATCTAACCGATATATTGCACAAAAATGCAAAAAAACAACAACATTAGAATGTTCTTATTACGCAGTGTGAATTAAACAGAAAAAAACTCATCGCAAAGAAAACAATTCAACAGAAACTTCATTGTTACACGTGAAAATGCATCATGAGACGCCCATGTTGTGATGCCCGATCGCAATGTACGCCTTTACCACAAATTGTAACTGCGATATTACGTGTTGCATTGTGACGCATCTATACAGCACACGTGCAGTTGTAAAGCAAGCAAGTTACTTTCACTGCACTTCCAAGCAGAGGAACTTATTTTCACTGTATTCCCAAGCAGACGCGTCTCTGTGCGTGTGGTAGCTAGAACACCTGCTTGCCACCCAAACGGTCCGGGTTCGATCTCTACTCAGATCCAGAATTGTTTACTGTTTATTTAATTTGCATTTTTCTCGATTTTTTTTTGGTCACGCACACGATAATTCTTCGCTCACAACCAACGATGGCGACGCCGACGCTGGAATTTCAGCGAAACTAGCTCTTTAGCGATATCGCGTTAAAATCATACGTGGCAGGCGCTGACTTCGAATCGAAGGCTTTAGCCTGCCTTTTTGCATAGCGCGGAAATAAAAAAATACAAAGGAAACTTACAGGACGAACTGCTTTGTCTGTCTTAGTTTTTGCGCTATGCTACGAGCCAGTTTACGATAAACCTGCGAGCCCGTATTGGTACCCTTGTCGAAGGTTATAGGTTCGATCCCAACGTAAATATCTCTACAGTTACGTCACCAGTACTATACAACATTTAAAACGTGCCAGTAATGTCCCCTATACATTCCTTAGCTTCACTATTTGTTGGTTTCAAAAGGTTGTGTCTAACAAAAAAAAGGAGCCGTCAATCAGTCCTCCCTCTTTCGTTCATTTATCAAGAAGCGTATACACGTAATATATAGCTCTATAAACCCAGTAAAGTCCCATGGTAAGTAATAGGCTTTAAAGAAAACGTTTTTTTCGTGCTTTAGGACGCATGTGGTCCTTCCGCGGCAGCTGTAGTAGGCCCACAGTTGCTGTAGTTTTGGTGCCCACAAATACCTGCGGCCGAACCTAGAAAGCAATTCGCTTGTTAGTAATGTCTGTATTTAGCTGCCAACCTTTTATAATAACACGTCTGGAACCATAGTCATGCTCACGGGCGCATTTTTCATTGTATCTCTTTCTCTCCTTCTCTGTCCTCTTCCCAGTTCGTATTTCGCTACCCCTGTGCAGGGTATGAAACAGGTTACTGCATGGTACAATGTTAAATTCTCTGAGAGTCTTTTTTTTTATAATAAACATAGTTTTATAAAGCAAGATTTTTATTTTTTCAATTTAATTTTTGGTAAGAAAAGGATATTATCAGCAAGCACGAATAAAGAAATCATGTACCCTTGTTCCGAAAGCAGCGTATAGGCTACATATGTTTTTGGTCATCGAGTGTTTTGACCATATTTCAAAATAAGCAATATGCGCTCATCAAATCGTATACAGTTTTTAATTAACTCCATTCTCGGATGCTCACTTGTACAACTTCAATTGTGTCATAAAAGAAGCATTGAAGGCAACACCAGTATAGGGTTCGCGCGCAGTCACATAAAAAAAATTAACATCAGAGTTTATCTTAAGCATTCGCTATTAAGTCAATATATAGCACACGCTTCGCGCCCCCCTTTCTCCTAAGTGACGGGGGGGGGGGGCGCCTCCGCCCCTCCCGTCCGCAAGCCTATCATGATGACGTTACAAATTTCGGCGATACGTGAAGTGATCGTGGCGTCGCAATACAATCTTAGGTTAATCCTGGGACCATGCTCACATCTGGTATACGATTCGTGTCGTAGTCTTGTATCATGCCATCCAAGATTTCACACTATTCGTCACCTTTCCTGATGAGGGGGTTAAATGGGGGGTTAAGTGTTTATAAATCTCATTGCATCTGCATAACTTCCTTACCATCCAACAGTATGACCTTATTGTGGAGTGATACTAGTCAAGGAAACATTAGTGGCTTGAAAAGCAATGGAGGCCACTCTTCAATGTAATTCAGCATGAACAAACAGGAGCGAGAAATCACGCGTGCTGACATTTCCAGAACATCGTGAGGGCCTGAACTGCGCACCTATGGGACAAAGCCTCTGCATACGCCGACAAGCGCAAGTTCAATAAAATTCGGCTTGTTTCCGCTTGCAAGGCGCGCATCGGCGAATATACCAACAAAAACGTAAAGATGACAAAATAAGAAAAAAGACTTAGCCGTTCCGAGGGTCGAAGGAGAAAAACATGCCTGTAGTTATATCGCCGCGATTGTGAGCATAAAAATAAGCCACAGGGAGTCGATAAACCAAGAACGCACACCCATTTTATGCTTCTCCGAACCATTCCACCTGGATTTAATTTAGTTCGGGTTCGACGTTTTCAGTACATGTGTGTGTGTGTGGCTTGGGGGAGTGGCACCAACATTCACGCATGACTTAGAAGTAGTCCTTACGTCGGTTTGTGTAGTCTATATGCTAAGGAATCAAGTGGTCGAGAGATTATTCTGAGCTTTGTGTTTACTTTGTCTACATAGTTTTGTTATTTGCGCAACGCAAAAAATATTAATTTATACAAAGTATGAATGTCACTGTTTTGGTTCTTGCTACATGACCCGCAGGGCGCGGGTTCGTATCCCGGCTGCGGCGGCTGCATTTCCGATGGAGGCGGAAATGTTGTAGGCCCGTGTGCTCAGATTTGGGTGCACGTTAAAGAACCCCAGGTGGTCTAAATTTCCGGAGCCCTCCACTACGGCGTCTCTCATAATCATATAGTGGTTTTGGGACGTTAAACCCCACATATCAATCAATCAATCAACATGGCTTGAATACTGATGAGGTGACAGCGTCTACCCTCCTTTCTCACTACACTCGTTTGACCGGCTGGGACTGTTCCCCCATAAGGATCCCCCAGAAAATAAACCGAGGTGGGTGATAGAGGGAGAGATAAGTGAAACATAAAGTGCGGCAATATAGTCATGTATCTCCGAGTTACGCATACAAACTCTGAAGGAAAGTGGCATTGATGGACCGGAACCCTCGAACAGAGAGAACGCGGAGCAGGTGAAAGACGGGGAATATAGCGGACCAAGATTTGAGTGACCGCGCGCACCTTTTGACGCAAACAAAAAATCATTTATTCGCAAACATCAGACCCTAATCAATGGTACAATACGCTGATCTCTCCTATTCGTTACTAATGCTCAATGAAATCATGAAATCGCTTCTCGTACGTATGGTTGTGTAGTTTATGCACTTTTACTATTTGTGATGAGGATGCAAATCAAGCTCAGAAATAATAACCATCTGAGTATGTTTATTAGGTGTAAAACAGGTTTTTATGAGTGTTACCAGTTAAGTGTGGTCTATCTGCCTTTATCCGTGTCATCCCTTGACATGTAACATGTTGAAAATAAACCATAAAATATTATATTATATGATATTATATTATCATGTATTATAATATATAATAATATATTATACTATATTACATTATATTATATTATATTATATTATATTATATCAAGTGCGGAGCAGATAAGGGAGCCGGACTTTTGTATGCTATAGTATTCTGTCGCTTTCGCCAGGTGTAGCGCTCCGTGCACAGTATGTTGAGCGCTCGCTCGCCCGCTCTAAGTCTTCTCTCTCATATTCATAGAGCTCCTTGAGGATGATCACTTATTCCTCTTGTTCTTCGAGCGCCTCGAGCATGATCGACGTATCATCAGCAGTAAAAGAAAAACAACTACTAGCGCATTTGGCGTAACGCAGGCAGAGCCACGTATAAAAAAATAGGGGAAGAGGAAGCAAGCGCCTAATAGAGAAAGAGAGACAGGGAGAACCAATGAATAAAGATGCAACGAGGAAGAAAGAGAAAAATGAACGAAAAAAGAAAACAAAAAGAAACAAAAAGGCTGCCCAACTCCACACCTTTCCTCTGGCTTGGAATCACCAGGGCGAAGCTGCCTTAATTTTTCATTAATCTATCATCATGCCCGTCTCCTGTTCAGTTATGTAGGCCTTCTCCTTCTGGTTAACCTACACTGTATCTCTCTGTGACGCGAATAAAAGATGAAAACCATACTTTCTTTTAAACCTCTATTGAGAATATTTAAAGTGTGAAGCACTAGGTAGACTAGAGTATGGCTATGTTGAGAGCTCTTTACCAATTCACATCGTAAATGCAGTAAAAATAATAAATTCAGAAAATAGTTTTAAAGAGAAGCGAAGTAACCACGCCTGCTAGTCCGTTTTAGTCGGAGGACGAGAAAGCAGCGCTTCGTATCAAATAATCTCGGCAAGTCGGTTTTCCTTGTTTTCGGAGCCTTGCGAGCTTTACTAGAATCGAACACGTGCGTCTAATTTATGCTTTTTTTTCTTCTTTTTCTAACATACAGCGCTAAGCTGCTTCAAGACCAACGTAACACGGAAGTCTTTGACCCTTCGTAGTATGTGCTGCGTAATTGCAACCATACAGAGTTCGTAATATATGACTCTTTCATGGCGACCCCCTGCAAATAACACTGAAAATCGGCACTGCAGTTCAAGCATGCGGGGAACAGCGCACAAGGTACACCGTCACCACTTACGCTGCAGATCTTTATAAGAGGATTCACGACAGCGCAAAAGAGTTACTGGCGGCTCCCAGGAACCCCTTGTCGGAAATATGTTATTTATTCACATTCAGAAGCCTAAACTGAGACCATTGTGGTGGTGCTCGTGATATTTCTGATGCCTTTTAGCTTCAATGATAAAATAGAAAAAAAAATGATGGTATATATTTTTTTTATCGTACACCCAGTTACTCGTATGTACAATAACACCAATCAACGTTTTCATTATTGATACACTTTCCGACTGTGCGTAATTTCAACTTTTCCAATAAGACTGATAAATACAATGCACATTTCTTTCTACATTAGATAATCAACCTCTGTCTAAGCAAGGAATTCTACAATATCGACAAGGTGCAACTTCACATAAAAAGGCCCTGAAAGCGCTACTACACTTTTTGCGGTCGACCGGCCTTACTGAACGGTTGTAGCTAGGACGCCCTTCCTGTGTGTGTTCTCGTTTTCACATAAGTGAACGTGCGTGTCTTTTTTCTCTCTCTATCTAACCTCCTCTTTCTTGCCCCTATTTCCCCGCCCCCAGTGCTGGGTAGCAAACCAGATGCCAATATCTGGTTAACCTCTCGGCCTTTCTCTCTCTCTCTCTCTCTCTACAATTTACAACGCGTGCAAACGAACACCCGCTGTTTCTGTCAAACGGCTGGCGTAGATTTATAATGCACGCCTAAATTTCGCGGTGAATTAGCTCGTAATAACAATACCGTGTTCGCTATAGTGGACAGTCTCTCATGAACCTACGGTTTCATCGCTACGTATAAACCGCAGAGGGCTGTTAGTGTATTTCCTTCTTCTTGAACAATTACAATTTTACGACGTGTCGGAAATTTCGCCCATCCAAAGGCGCCAACGTGTTTACTTGGCAGCCGCCAGTAAACGCAAGGTGCTACAGGAATCCCCAGAGATTTGCGTCTATGTTACAACTACACGCCTTGACGTTACACGCAAGCTGACAAAAGTGAAAAAAGCGAGGAATATGAAGGGAATAGTGCCTCTTTATTTCTTTTTCGGCGTCTGTTCTCGCGTGTGTGCTCATCGCCTTTATTTATTTTTTGAATATAATTTCCACTCCTTCTTATCCACGCACGGGCGTTAAGCCGAAACCACGTTTAAAAACACCCTTTACATTTGCCTCGACGCCGCTTCCTTCTTCGTGTCGTCCTCGCGGCTCCCGACGCTGTGGGCGGCCGGAGCGACCTGTCGAGGCTGTGCTTTTCGAAGACGGCTCGAGCTGTGCCTCGCGCAGAGCGTATGCGGAGCCCGTCTCGATCGTTGCGTTGGCCGCTATCACTGGCGACGCTCGGCTTTCCGAGAAACCGAGTGTTCGTACGAGAGAAAAAACAGGCTGTTATTCGCGTGTACGCCCACATTGCGCGGTATATAGTGTCCCGATGTTGACGACAAATTATGGGCAGTTCCCCACCGGGCCATTGAAGGAATGCGACTTCACTCTTGCGGAGAAGAAGAAGAAAAAAAAGACGCGAATAGCAAAAGCCATAAATCCAGCCTGTAGGGAGTCGGCTGGATCCGTGCTTCTAAACTTAATGATAACATGGAGGCTGCGCTGTACGGCCTAACAGACAGATGGTTTTTTTACAACTCTATGCACGTACGAGAGAAAAAAAAAAAAGACGAGTGAGTGATTTATGTGAGGTGGATTAAAAGTGAAAGAAGTGTGCTCAGTCGCATGGAATGGAATGAAAAAAAAACTTTATTACAGATAAAACAAATGAAATAAGGCTTAGAAGCAGGTGGGTGGTGGGCCTAGTCCAGGCCTCCAGTGGCCTCAGGAGTATGATTTTCCAGAAGCATGCACGCACTAGGAGGCTTCCAGAGAACAAACGAAATAGCACACTAGCATGCACCAGCTCACTGCAAGCATACGATGAATGCAGGCCATCAAGAGACCTCTAGTATCACGAGTGAAATAAAAGACCAATCGGTAAAATAATGACAACGTGCATCGCTTTTTTTGTTTCTGCTATACCAAGTGTTTCTTTTTATCAAGAAGCGGAGCCGAGCTTTTGCCTCTGAGAGGTGTTCGCATTTCTATGCCAACACTGCATTTACAACTTGTTAATTGCCCTTTGAGCTGCGGCCGCTTCTATATTACCCCGAAAACGCCGTTTCAGTTCCTGGTTACGATGGCCCCCTTTTGATGGGGACAAATTGCAGTAACCCTGTACTTAAGCTTGTGCGCACACTAAAGAACACCAAATAGTCAAAATACATCTGGTCACCTCCACTAGGGCATGCATCCTTATGAGCCTATAGTGAGGTTTCGATCGGCACGTAAAACACCGGTGTTTCTCAAAATCTGCGTCGAATCCCTGACAGATATGACGGATATGTTGGTTATCAAAACGAAATTCCTTCGAACGTCAACGTTAAGCGACGTTTTCTACAGACGCTTCCGCCTCCCTCCACACCGACTTTTTTCAATGTGCCAGCCCATGTATAACTAAATTTCTGAAATGTGATCCGCTAGTTCATATTAGAGTAGAGACCCCTGCTCTGTAGTGTAAGACGAAATTTGTAAAATAAATAAATAAATAAATAAATAAATAAACGCTTCTTAGCCGAAAACGCTCAAGATAACCTGTAAAAAAGTTTCCTACAGAATAACCAACAACATCAACATTATAGACCTGAAACAACGCACAATTCGGCGATGAATACATAGTGTGCACGTGCGTCACGCAACGCCCCTTCGTCACTTCCGAAATGCGCCACCGACATGCCCGGGTACCTACCGAATCCGTCGCCTACCGCTGCCATGTTGTCTCCTCGTGCTTGCGCCCGTTTAGTTTTGCATCACGATGCAAGTTTGAGGGCTGCTAGTGAGGCAAGTTGATTTAGTAGTCCCCGAAGAGGGAGCAGAGCTTCGGGGTGTTTCTTCGCCGAAAGTTATTACCTAAAATTGAGAACGCGCATTGCGATTTTCCGAAAAATACCGGCGTGTTTGGTTGGAGTGGATTAACAACAACAACAAAAAAAAGCTACTTGAAGAAACTTGGTGATATTTGCGTCTTTAGGTGTAACTTCATTCCGGGTAAGTGCCATAGCCAAGCACTTACCTGCAAACAGAGATAGCTTACCAAGATACTATACACACAAACTTGACCGAGACCACTTCTTGCACAATCAGCGTGTCAGGGAGGTGGTTAAAATCGTGATGGCGATCGTGGAAATTCGGGTATTGCAATGAAACAAACTGTAAAATTGGATGCGAAACAATATTAGTTCATTTTGAAGTATAGCCGATCGGTTCTAACTGGGGTGTCAGGATTTTGACAAATTGATCAATTAATTCTCTAACACGGTCTCCATCATTTTCAAAGAATCCACTGTACATTAGCGTACAAAAAAGTAAAATACAAGGTGAAAAAGGTGTCAAAACATGCGCGAAAAAAAAAGTGATGACCGGCATTACCGCGGCATGCACCACGCGAAGTCTCTGTCTGCCTCGCATAATATTTTCCTCTGCTGTTTCTACAAATTTCAATCAAAGAGGCTCAACATCAGCACTGTTTAAAATAGGGGGGGGGGGGGGGGGGGGTTGCTGCTCCTTAGGTGGCGTGGGCCGCAGCAATATATTCATACTATTATTATATCTCTTGTAAACTTGCCTAGCTCTGCACGACTCGTTTTCAATGGGAGCTGCTGCGCTTCGCTCATCCACTCTTAAAATTGCGGCTCGAGAGACTTTGGGCTTTCACTTGTTCGTGGGCCACGCAATTTGTAGTTTTTGTAGAGAAAGCGAGATAATGGGCCCTCGTAGGCCGTGGCGGGCAGCCGGTGTACGCGGTGGCTGGTATACGTGTCGCACATCTTAATTTCTGGTCTTGTATCGAGGGAACAAACGAGGCCTTTCTGATCTGATGAGCTCGTTAAAGTACGACAACAAAAAAAAATCACAATTCTTCCCTTTCAACATCGTACACAGCGACAGATGACATGCCCCAAACAAACCGCGCTGCAGCACGCGAACTGCCGTAGGGTACCCAGCGAGGTACCCGGGCATGGCGGAAGAGGGCGACAACGGCGTCTTTGGACTGAAAGGGAGACGAAATGCAGCAGTAATGAAACATAGAGCACTTTGGGGACACAATAAGTACGAGGTAGTACGAGGCGTCTGGAAAGGGGTAATGGTGCCGGCGCTCACGTTCTCTAATGCCGTATTATGCTTAAAGTCAGATATCCTGTCGGGGCTGGAGGTTAACCAAAAGGCAGTCGGCAGGTTAGCTCTGGGAGCTCACAGTAAGACTACAAACGAGGCTGTACAAGGCGATATGGGTTGGGCTTCATTTGAGGCGAGGGAAGCACAAAGTAAAATACGGTTTGAGGAGCGACTTAGACATTTAGATGAGAAGAACTGGGCAGCCAGAGTGCACAGATACCTGTACCTGAAAAGTGTGGACACCAAATGGCGGAAGAGGACGCGAAGCTGGCGACTAATATAACTTGACCGCGGCAAATAAGCAAAGAGGGCCAGTTAAAAAGCAAGTGAGGGAAACAGAGACGCTCATGTGGAAAGAGAGGATGGAAAAGAAGGGATCGCTGGAAATCTACAAGGCAAGCAAACAAGAGATCCGGAAAGAGAACTTTTATGACAACAATAAAGGTAGTGCGTTGCTCTTTGAGGCGCGGGCTGGCTGCTTGAGAACTCTAACTTACAGGAGCAAATATTCGTCACAGGATGAGACATGTGTTGGATGTGGCATAAATAAAGAAACAATCGACCACATAGTCATGGAATGTCAAAAGATTCAGCCGGATAGAAATGGGGGGAAGGTCACACTTCCTGAGGCGCTGGGCTTCGCGGTTGATGGAAGCATTAACTGGTCAGCAGTAGGTATTACTAAGCAGCGGCTGGAGTATTGGTGGAGGAAAAGCAGAGAAGTCGATAAAATAACATCCCAGCCAAGAGTAGCGGCTGGGCAAAATTAAAAAGACATCCGAGTTGAGGGACAGAATTTAAACTCGAACTATTAAGGTAGGCTAGATGGCGCATGCCGTCACCCCGATTCAAAGGGGAGGCCTTTAATCATCATCATCATCATCATCATCATCATCACATGAACACTATGTATAAGCTTCTGCAGGCGGCTGGTCCAATTCGACAAAGAATTTCTGAAAACGCAATGAAAAGCCAACCTACATTGTTATAGGGAATCGGGTGTTTCACGTCTGTACAAATTACCGCATGCACTCCTGGTTACCTCCTCGGTTACTTCCTGAGAACACATTCGTTTTACCCTCATTTGTCGTATCTAAGCATGGTCCAACTGGCGGCATTTAAAAAAAAAACACCTTCGCGCGCGAGGCTCACATCGAAACACGTGAATCTACAGCACTTGATTTGGGATGAATCCATGATTTCGCACATGACATAGGATCGAAGCTCACTCCATAATGGGCTATTTCTTCATTGTGTATATGTTATGTGACTATAGAACCCCCTTTTCTCCATTTTATTTATGTACTTACTGTGACCCTTGTAATAACCCCGGAAAAAAATGCACCTTGCATCAGTGGAAACAGATAAATAAATAAATAAATAAATAAATAAATAAATAAATAAATAAATAAATAAATAAATAAATAAATAAATAAATAAATAAATATTGTGGATGGCCTTTTCGTTTCTCACACAAACCCTTTTATAGGTTCAAAGCGCGTGTGATGATGTTGTCATCTCTGTGCCCGATGCAAAATAAATGCGACTCGGACCTCACTTCTGCGGGTCCAGACGGGCTATCCCGTCGCATGCATAAATGCCCGCAGACGTGACATGAATGCATCCCCAAGTTCTCGCAGCAAAAGAAGAAAGAAAGACGAGTGTTTAAGAAAAACGCGATGAACGCAGTGCCGTCGCCGTCACGGGACCGCAGATGGCGCAATGAGCGCTTTTCCAGCAATCATCACTCAGCGCACGTATTGTTCAGTCCGCTCCTCTCGGCGAACCGTGCTATTTATTACCGACACATTCTTATCGCCAAGCTCCGAGTGATGGCGCCTTACGCGCACTCAAACCAAACCCCTGTAGCGCGGTTCGTAAACACAAGGGTTACGCCTCCCTTCTTGTTTGTTTTGTCCCTGCGTTTGCTTTCTTCGAGCGAGCTAGATTGACAAATAATTAGAAGGCTTCATTTTCTCTACCCGCTGTGGATGTAAGGCTTGCTCAAAGTTTCGACGATTTAGGGTCGCGTTGCAAATCCCATACATATTATTGCCACTATCCCTCAAGAGGAAGGTATATAACAGCTGTATCTTGCCGGTACTTAGCTACGGAGCAGAAACATGGAGACTTACAAAGAGGGTTCAGCTTACATTGAGGACGACGCAGCGAGCAATGGAAAGAAAAATGGTAGGTGTAACCTTAAGAGACAAGAACAGAGCAGAGTGGATTAGGGAACAAACGGGGGTTAAGAATATCATAGTTGAAATCAAGAAGAGAAAATGGACATGGGCCGGGCATGTAGCGCGTATAGACAGGATAACCGCTGGTCATTAAGGGTAACTGACTGGATTCCCATGGAGAGAAGGCAAGCGAGTTAGGGGGAGACAGAAGGTTAGGTGGGCAGATGTGATTAAGAAGTTTGCGGGTATAAATTGGCAGCAGCAAGCATAGGACTGGGTTAACTGGATGAACATGGGAGAGGCCTTTGTCCTGCAGTGGACGTAGTCAGGCTGGTGATGATGATGATGATACATATCCCACAAGAAAAGAAAAGTATGCCTGGCTCCTTTTGGTCAGCCATGACCTGCAAGGCTACAACTTATAGGAAAGACTCTCTTTAAGGGGGGCATGTTAACTGTCTTGTGGGTTACAATACTCCCAGAAGAGAGTATCCTGATCCCCAGAGAGAGTTAACGTGTATCTTTAAAGATATTCCTATTCTTGACCAGTCATGACTCACCAAGAAAAGTCACACATACTTTTTTTTTGAGTGTGTGCTACGAGGCATTGTACAGTGAAAGGAGCACGGCTACGTTCGATCGTGTTGCGAGTACGAAATTGTCTTTGGAGCAGACGTTATAAAGTTTCAACTTCGGCAGCTATCCAGAATTGCAGAGTTTACAGAGAGGTACCACCTCCTTAAAGATTAAGAAAAAAAGTCAAATTGGAGGTGAAGAGGCAGATATCTTGGAACAACCATTTACACAAGCTATATATGACAATGAAGTAGTGTCACCACCTTGAATACAACAACTGTGTCTATGGCCGCCATTAGGTACGCCTACCGCAGACGAGTGTTCTGTCATCACAGTATCCTAGCGCAGATGAGAGTGCGTTTGTCAGTTGCACCGTAGTACCCGATTCTTTGACACGTATATATGGTTCCGCGTGCATCCTTTTGTGGCTTAACTTTTCTTTGAATGGCTGAAACATTTCTTACTTCTACACGAATAATTGTCATTTCACAATTCTCTACATGTGCCTCAAGACTTGCTAAATTCAGCAAGGACTGATTTCTGGCCTTAGTTGGCACTACAGTACCTTAAGTGTTAAGCGCAGACTTATCAAGACTGGACACTATGAAGGAGGACATCATAGGTGCTAAATTTCAACACTGCTTTATTTCAACAGGAATCACACACATTCATACATTGAAAAAATTCATTACTCAGGCAGGTGCAGGTACAGTTGCATCGAGGAAAACTGTAGTTCTTTGTTTGTCCAAGGTAATGACGAGGTACCAAAGCAATCTCAACCAAGCCTATGAATAGTTGCTAATTCAATGATTTATCGAGCAGGCTCGTCAAAGTGCCCACCCACAATAAACCACCCTCCACCCCCACCACCACCCCAAAAAAAGCGATACTTACCCACACGTATAGTTCGGCAAAAAAAGTAGAGCTCCGTCAGACTAACTAAAGAAATCTATCTACACGTTTGGACGCACTCAATCTCGGACTCCCTTAAATGCTCTTCAACAGGACTCGCTCGCACTGAAACTCACCAAAACATTACTCCCTCAAACTCAATCCAGACTCAGAATCGCAGCTCGGTCTGAGTCTGAGTGAGTACAAATGAGTCGACTCATGATGGAATTTACGGACCCATGCGGCGCTTCCCGTGCTACAATGTGCCCATTGCTACGTTTCCTTACACCGTTGCATTGTTGCCTGGGCCTGTCATTAGGCAGTTTTAGAATAGCGCACCACGAGCCCTTGCGGTGCGGTCGCTGCCACTGCGCCTGCGTCGTAACGCGAGTCGGCGTTCGCGTTCGCGGACAGCACGCAGAAAATCCGAAATTGCGTGCGATGATGGCGGCCCGCATGTGGCCCGCAAGCGCTGGTTTCGAGGCTACTGCAGTGTCACTGCGATCATGCGTTGCGGTTCGCAGCAGGGCAAACGCTATTCTATAAAACTCGTATGGCGCCCGCTACGCCCGCAACGCCCGCAGCGATTGCAAACGGCATTCTAAAACTCCTTATTAAGTCATCGCCCCACTTGTCCAAAGTAACGTTTACAACACAATAGGGAGATCATGGTCAACAAAGTGTGGTAGCAGGCTAGAGGGTATTTAATAATGGTAAACATTCAACGCAATTATTAAATAAACCCACAAATATAGTACCTGACGCACGCGACCTGTCTAAGCACGAAAACGATAGAACAAACCAAATCCAAAAAAGCAGCAAACAATGCCGCAACACATCGGTCAGGTGAATTTATGTAAGCTAGTTCATTTTTGTAAGCTCGATAGATGGCTTGGTCACGCCGCTTCCATTGGCGATGGCCGCCGCTTCAATTATGATCCTATTATTTCAATTATAGGGTGCGTGGGGAGCATGCACTGTTGCTTTGACGAATAAAGGCACGCATTTGCATTCTCAGAAGTACACAGCTGGGTAATCACTGCCTTTTACGGCGAAAGCTGGGCATGTATAGGCGAAATGAAAAAAACTGTTCACCGCGAGCAACGATAACGGTCTCTATTGGCTGCGCCATCAATTACGTCCTTCTCTATGTCGCACCCGAGCGCTCGTCACAGGAAGTGCCGTTAGTGACGCCACTCTCTGCGTCATACCCAAACACGAGTGCCATTGGCTGCTCCGCCAGTGACGTGTTTCATCCCTTCGCAGCCGCGCCACCGAGCGTACACAAGCAGCTATTTCAACTCAAAACTTCCACTTGAGAAGTGCACGGATCGTACAAACGCCCGAACAGCTGACACCTTTCCAAGAACAACGTTGGCAGCTGACCCGAGAGAGAATTCATGTTCGCCGGGCCGATGCAGCAGTCCAGGCACAGGAACAAGCCCTGGCAGCGAAGCGCAAGCAGCAAATGCGCAGCGAGGATCCGACAGCCTTCCGAGCAGAATGCAAGCGACAACGAATAGCCGAGTAAGCGGCGTTACGGGCAGATCAGCGTCGACGTGGCAATGGCGGAAACGCGTTCGCGGGGCAGACGCTCGCTTTCGGTAGGGGTTTCCTAAGCGGCACTTCGAAATTTGAAATTAAAATTGAAATTTTATTCCACAACAAAGACATGTTACGAGGAGGGTAAGTAAAAGCTGTGAGAACAGCTTGAGTAGCCCTGACTCCCTAGTACACAAGGTAGCACAGAACACAAGATAGCACAGAAGTCGTGCGGCCAAGGACAACCAAATAAAAGTGTTGGCTTCGGCTGCGACGTCTGCAACCACCTCTGGCCCTACGTTTAAACTTCATCGGTTAGCCATCATCAGTACAGAGGACTTAGATCGTGATTTTTTCCCACTTTTTTTTATTGTGCCCAATAAATCGCATAATCAAGCACCCGCCTATCTGCCCGACGTAACTTTGACTACAGGACAATAGTACGTTGTATAGGACACCCCTCGCACATTCCATTTCTTTCTGCTTTTAATTACACAACTGTTCAAGGTGCTTCCTACAGGACTGGTTCTGGCACATAACTGCGATAACCTATTGGGTGCCCCAAAAAAGAAACAAAAGAAAAACAAAACACAAGTAACTGCTTGAACTGTTGCTTTTTAAACAAGCGTGTTGAAATCGTTTGATATACCACGTGAACTACCACTCATCGCAGGGTTCGGGACGTGTCCTGCGGTGAATGCGCACAGGACACGGAAGGCTTGGCCTTCAACGATACATTCCTCAAACCGAAGGAGGCTGCGATAGGAATTCATTGTTAGCAGTAACTACAAATGAGCAGGCCGTAATTATGTAAAAAAAAACGCAGCCTGCTCGCCAACTGTAATCCTGTTCGAAGGATCCTCAAAAGGATTGCATAATGACGTCAGACTAAGCAGAAACACGGTTCAGAACTACAGCGCACTTCTGCAACTGCCCATTTCTCACAGCCCAATTATCGGTATAGTGCGCACAGTGGCATCCGGCTGCGAACGTGTTTGTCTATTCATTCGTAACTTCCCTTCATTTTTTTTCGTCGGCGTACTCTTCGACAGGAAAGCGTCTGAGAATTGTGCAATCAAACGCAGTCGGTGGTGCACTCTAATCAAACAGCCTATTTGTTTCTGACACATCCCGAAAGACCAATGTTGATAGAGCAACGTTAGATGTGGATCTAATGACAGCCCATATATACTTGAATTTGCCGACGCATTCCGCCAATCACGCGAGAGGAACGTTTCTCATTAACTAGAGGGTAACAGTCGAACAAATGTATAGGCAGCGATTACGTCAATCTTTCGCGAGAAAAGCAACCAGAAATAAAAAGTATATGCAAGAAGCCCAGTAGGTGAAGTACAAGAAAATACTCCTTAATACAACCGAACTACCAATAGCCTATCTAAACGTGAGTGCAACCGCAAATGATAGTTGTAGGCGTTGCAATAGCACGTCATGTGTCAATGAAGAAAATGTCTGTGCGTGATTAGCGCTAAGAAAGCGAAAGACGCCTACGTAACGTATACGGACGGGTACTTATCTTGATCTAAAATTTAGTCCGGGCTACTAATTCTGATAAATGTACTCCTGCACAGTAGGAGTACACTTTTAGCTACAGAACGACCTGCAAACTGCGAGTTGAACATCATACCATCCGTCGAATATGATTGCATGGCTTTCACGGTAACAGTCAACATTGTACCATTTATTTCTAACAGCACTTCATTGCAGCACCTTTCCCACACGTTTTTCGTCAGTAACATAACATAAAAATGTGCTCCCGTCAGCTCCCTCACTCGGTTCTGCGTAGCTTTTTTCCTGGCTACAATTACATTGCAGCGTCTGTAAAAACTCAAATTTTCTGAGAACTCTGACGTACAGCAGTAAAAAAATACCACGCGGCTTGTTGGTTGGCTTACGAGGCTTAATTTCCAAATTCGAAACCATCGAAATGTGAGAGTGCGTGCACGGACATGCACCCACTTGTTTACACACACACACACACACACACACACACACACACACACACACACACACACACACACACACACACACACACACACACACACACACACACACACACACACACACACACACACACACACACACACACACACACGCACGCACGCACGCACACACACACACGCACGCACGCACGCACGCACGCACACACACACACGCGCACGCACGCACGCACACACGCACGCACACACACACACACACACACACACACGCACCAACCCGCTCGCCCACTTACTCTCTCCCTTCCTCATGCACGCACAGACACACGCACGGAGTACAGTATTCGCGTGGTAGGGTGTTGAGCCTGCCAACGAAATCTCCCGCCGCATCCCTGGCCATGTCAGCGTACACACACATTTTTGTCAGTTTAGTTTAACTGAGCTCGCACAGGAATATGACTGCACACTGACAAACGTGACAAAAGTTCTGTGTGCAAATAGTGTCGCTTTATCGAAATTCATTTGTTGAAAGTGCCACCTTTCGTGCTTCTCTGATGTGTGCGATCGTATCGCACTCTTCTCCCAACAACATCCCTATATCAACGCACTGAGTTTGGTGTCCTAATGTCGTAGTTTATTAAGGCCAAGCTACAGGGAAAATGTGGCTTAAAGCCCCCACACAAACATGCACGTCAGCATGCCTCTAACGACGAGGTTTATACATTGTTAGTAATACGCTTTACATATTTTTCCAAGTCATTTTAATTTGAAGAGTGTTCCGTTTCCCCGCGAGAGAATGTCAGCTCGCCGTTCATGAATGTTGCGTAATGAATCTTCTGATGGTAGCACGCCATTTGGCCACGTGAGTTCACCATTGCAAAACAAGGAAGATGGCACTATTCCAAGTGTCATGATTCACGAAGGCGCTCCTTTCGTCACGCCAAGAGAAGAACGGCATAAAATAATGAAAAGGCTACAGTCACCAGAACTAATATAGTACAAACGCGTAAAGGTAAGCACTTGGCGACATGAAGGGATATCTCATAGCCCGGCCAGTTCAGGTAACGATGTAAGGTAAAACAGTGCATGTCTTATCCTACTCGCATGAGTCACTTGTCCTCAAGCTCATTTGCACACGCCTACTCGGCCACGTATAATGCCATTATGCACAGCGCGATGACCACGCCACTCGAGAGGCCACGCACGCGCAGAACAGCGCAATCTGTAGAGGTGAGGACAAGTTCCCGCGTTTTCCCGCGGTTCTGTTTACAAACGACGATTCTACTCTCGAGCGACTATATAGTGCCACGACCATGCATGGCACGACCGCTCTATTAGCCAAGCTATAGCGAGTATAGGGACCATGGTTTTTTCAACCAAGGTCACGTGTAAGGTCAGGCGTGCGTACGTGCGTGCGGTCTGGTCACGTGGTCAACACATCGGAGATGAGAAATTAACGCCGACGTCGCGTAATTGCCTTGTCCTCCTCCTACCAGTTCAAGCACGCAAAAGCAGGTTCAGGAGACGCGTCAACAGGGTTGTTCTCTGGAAAGCGACCTCTATAAGACGCCTCTGCGATCAAAGACGCGCTAGCAAGTGACCCTGACAGCCACTAAGGACGTGTCAAAGGACGCGCGTGGATCGGTCTGAAAAATTTTAGTGTTGACGAGGAAAAGCATACATAAATGTGTCTCTATCCATACCCCCTCGTCCCCCCCGCTGTATCCCTGTCCAAGGTCACACTGCGTTGATAATTTGACACGTTGAGTGCTCCTTGCGGCACATAATATATGATCAAAGCCGGCGGAGTTTGCCGCTACATACGCGCTATCAAAACTTGGTAACATTTTGCACACCTTTTCCACAAAGGAAAGAATCGCACCGTGTCAGATTCTCTTTTCCTCCGAAAAACCCAAAATTCAATTAGCGATTGTATGCAGCCCCTCTTGTCAAAAAACCCAGGCAGCCTTGTTCGTATAATATTACTCGTGCACGCCCATCCAGCAAGGAATGAGGGACAATGCAGTGACGTCACGAGATGACGTCAGTTACGCTGCATATGTGAAGACTGAATAGGCGAGAACTTACTTTTTTTCGCCATCAGACGCTACTTGTATAAAGCATTGAACAAGCACTTTTCTTTTAATCTCTTTGTACACACATCGGATGTTACTAGACCGGTCACTGTCAAAGCTATGGGTGGCGCATATGCTAGCCGCTTTAGAGCACGAGCAGCGCATGCGCAGTATTTGGTCTACAATGTCTTAACCACACTGCGCCATTTAACAGTGGGTTGTGTTTAAATGCCTTGCAGATACATTTGCCACTATACACCATTGTTGCAGGTCGTAGCCAACTAAGTGAATTCTAGCGTTTTCCTGTTGCAATCAATCATCATGTTCCCTTGTTAACAGCAATAATGAAATGTGCATCTAAGTACGATGCAAAGAAGCATTGGCAAAATAAATTATATAGTGAAATAAAGCTTCAATTGACACCGGATCGCACTCACACGTTGTGAGCACAAAACATAAAGCAAGGATATTCGAGGTTACAGCAAATATAAATAGTACTGCAAGCAGTGACAGTTGAACAAGTCTGAGCGAAATCATAATTTAATAGAAGCGCAGCCCCTATAGTTTACGTTCAGTTCGGGCAAGCACCATCTCAGCGGGGCCACACGCACGTAAAATATTGCAAGCAGAGCATACTATATAATACGTCTTTAGTAATTATAATCAGTAGTCAGACAAAGTAATTTTCAGCATGTTTTCACAAGCCATGACATAAGGAGGTTACTATTGCGCGTTAGGACTGCGAGTAGATACGCTATAAAAGTATGTACAAGCGACTTCAGCACCCACTAACGAGTTGGTTGCTGTCGTGTGTAATGAACAGGTGCGAGCTTGAATACCCATTGTATACCTATAGCGTGTTTCTATATTTTTTACTCTTACCTTTCTCGCCCGGCCGCGGTGGTCCAGTGGTTAAGGTACTCGGCTGCTGACCCGCAGGTTGTGGGTTCGAATCCCGGCTGCGGCGGCTGCATTTCCGATGGAGGCGGAAATGTTGTAGGCCCGTGTGCTCAGATTTGGGTGCACGGTAAAGAACCCTAGGTGGTAAAAATTTAGGATGACTGCCAGTTTGGCGTGTTGGTAAAGTTTCGTGATGAAACAAGCGCGAAAATACACACACTCAGAGAGGACACAGACAAGCGCTTACTAGCAACTGAAAATTTTATTTCAAAGCGAACACAAATAAATACATCACACGCATGTACGTCATTCCCGACTTCCCCTGTCATCATCAACAACGCGATATAACAAAATATGCACTCCCATAATCTATGGCACACAACCGAAAACAAAAATTTCCGGAGCCCTCCACTATATATATATACGGCGTCTCTGATAATGAAATTTAAGGGTGGCTTTGGGACGTAAAACTCCCATATCAATCAATACTTTTACCTTTCTCGCCCAACAAACAGCAGTTTTTCTTCTGGTCAACCTCACTCACTCTCACCCTTTGCCTCTTCCTCTCATAGCATTTCTTGAAAGAACTGAAGAATTAGGCGGAACAGATAAAAGACCCGTTTCTTGACGGTTAGGCATAACCTGAAGGGTCATCGTAGTTTTTAACATTGATGTATTAATTATGACACACAAAGAGGTGAAATAAAGTGTGCGGAAAAACAACTTGCCGTCGATAAACATACCCTGGAACCATCGGATAAAAGAGAGTCCCACACACACGGCGCCATGGCTGTATAGTGTGCGAATGGCGCTGGCTCACTCCGTATAGCAGGCGGAGAAATACGATACCTAATGCAGCGGACGGTGGTACCACCACAGTCGGAACTCATTGAGTAGCGCATCGAACGCGTTATCCCTATCGACGCAAAGTTGCCTTTCTGCGAAGTTTAGTTTCTTTGCAATTATGTCATAATTCGTACATCACAGTTAAGAAATACTAATGATCTCCCGTACGCCTTTCTCGACATAATCGTCTGTTCGGATAAGGGTTGAAAACGGGCTAGCTGGTGACCGTACTTAAGCACTTCTGAAACAGCGTAACGACGAAGCGCACGAAAGAAAAAAAAGAAGGGGGGGGGGGGGGGCGGAGCGCTGACTAGTTTTGGGACAGGCGCTGTGGTTTCCCCCCCCCCCCCCTTTTTTTTTTCTTCTTTCGTCTGCGTCGTCGTTGCGCTGTTTCACAAATGTTCAAGACGTCTGTTAGCTTCATTAAGTTAGCATTTCTTGGCTTTTCGAGGAAACGATTTAAGACACCGCGTGGCAGTTGTTGTGGATTGTTGCACGCATATTCACGGAGTTTTCACACGCGCAGGTGATGCAGGGCGGGTGCGCAGTGCCGCCGACGAAGCCCAAAGGCCGCCCCAAGAAGAACTCCATCCCGAGCCTCGCGCAGTGCCAGCAAGCGCAAAGGCAGCTTGCCCTGGCCGCCGCCTCTGCGCGGCCGCCTGCCGTGACGGACAGCATGGCCTCCTTCGACACACGAAATGGCTATCCCAGATGAGGCGGCGCAACATAATGCCGACACGTACAGAACAGTGACTATTCTCGTCATCCTCAAACACATAGGCGAACGAGACAAGGGGAATAACTTTGCCGATGGACTCGGTTTCTCTTTTGGACTCAATCTAATGCATACAACAGACAATTAAACTATGTAAATCGCAGGAACTATTAATGGTTTTCTTTAACTGCGGTGTAGTGAGTAAGGCGTGAATAGAATTGAAATAACGTGGACAATGAAAAATCACACGTTCCATTCGTGAGATCCGAACCTACAACCTTCGCATTACGCGTCCGAATTCGAAGGCTGTGGATACGGATTCCTCCAACGGAAAGGGTGATTTATAATACACTTTAGTTTGTTTTGATTATGATTGCCGTGGCTTAGTTGTCTCTTAGAATAATTTGGTTGTGTATAATGTGCAAACGTCACGAAAACATTTAAGCGTGCACGAGCCACGTGTCATTCAGCAAGCCTCCTGTTCTTGTGTACACGTAGACATATTCAAACACAGACGCTTAATGGCCACGAAGGCGTCGTATTGATGAGTTCTACGACGTTTGTGGCCTGATACGCGATTACCAAATCTAGAAATGGCGGCGTATACGACGGCAACGCGTATTCGCCACGCGCTTCGAACGTTTTTTATAGATATCCTCGACAAAACGTCTTACATATAACGACGTGAAGTAAACCACGAAACGGGTGTTCAAGATGCTTGGTGTAGAAAATGCAGTGCTTGGCAACTTTTTACGTTAGCAATCTTCTGACGTCAAAGGTAACATATATACGTAGCAACTGGAGTCGTCAATGACAGACCACTGCTACACTTCATGTTAGGCTGTACGGCATTGTGTTTTGCGGTACTGCGGAAAACATGCCAGGAACGTCATTGTCCAAGCCATAATCATGTCAGCTGCATAAAAAATGAACTTGAACCGGTCTGAATAAAACAAGTCTTTTCCTGCGTCGCAGTGAATGGTTCATGCTCAAGCACAATATGCATAATATCAATTTCTTTCTTTCTTTCTTCATTTATTTAGGTATTTGTCAGTCAGCTGCATAAAACGTGAAACGACAACCAGTCTGAATAAAACAAGTCTTTTCCAGCGTCACAGTGAATGATTCAGGCTCGAGCAAAATATGCATTATTTCAATTTATTTATTTATTTATTTATTTATTTATTTACTGCTTAATTTCGCACAATACGTAACAGTAATTCAGAGCGCCAACATAATAAATAAACTAAACGTGCAATGCAGACACAAGAAGAAAATAAGAGAACGGTCATACGACAGTATGGCTAGGAGAATCGTGTCGTCAAGACTGGCAAGACGATAGAATGATTCCACCCATGTCACTGTAACTTCAGTGCTGAAATGCAAATATTAATAAAGGCGGTTTCCGTCCCTCTATAACAGTGTCTTTAATAGGTTCCGTGCTGCTTTGAGACGTTCGACATCCTTAATGAATCAATGTAGATTATAAGGTGCGACGAATCATGCATCCTGTGAATATGTTTATAAGCTGCTGAGGCACACGTGACTCACTTGAGGTACGCCACTTTGTTATGTTTAATAACTCGGTAATTGATGAATTGCAATATTTTGGCTAATAATAACAGTTATTAAAATGTATAGATTGTCATACGATGGTTTCAAATTAAAGTAAGCAGTACTTCCTTTTAAACTTGATGGTATATGCTACAACTCCTCTGTTCATGTTTCTAGACAGTGCTCCCGAGCCACACATGACTTGTTGCACTGAGTTCTGTCATTCGATAATTCTACTGTAGGACAATATTGTCAGCGGTTTCAAACCATCAATAGTATTTATAGGCGCGGATTTATTACAATCTACTGTGGCCAAACGCGAGCGGCTCAAATGTCATCATCAACCAACGCACAGTGACTCGATATAAACACGTTTTCACTGAGCGGGCACTGTCGAATGCTTCGGTGCTCTCATGGTGAGCAAGTCGTACCAAAGGCACAATGTTGCCAAAATAAGTTCATGTGTAGCTGGTAATTTCTCGCGTAAGATGCGCAGCTGCGTACGTAGAGGCTATCTCATCTCGAGTCACGAGAAATTATACATCACCATCATCATCATCATCATCATCATCATCGTCGTCGTCGTCGTCGTCGTCATCATCATCATCATCATCACCACCACCACCACCACCACCACCATCATCATTATCACCACCACCACCATCATCATCATCATCATCATCATCATCATCAACAACAACAATAACAACAACAACAATAACAACAACAACAACAACAACAACAAAGGCAAGCGTTCATTTTCTCAAAATAAATCGTGGCACCTCTATCACTGCCCCGGTCACCTGCCGTGTGCGCTCTCGAAACTTGCTCCGATGCTTGTTGTTAGCCGCGCGCTATCACGGCATCAAGGTGAGACAATGCACACTTTAGATAAAGCGTCATTGATTTCTAAGAACGCGCCGACCATCCCGTAATCTCGTGCGTCAGAACAGCAAAGAGGTCGGAGAAGAACGCCGTGAAACTCGAAACACGCGCTTACAGCATCAACGAGTGCTACAGCAGCGAAACAGATGCAAAAATTCAAATGTCAAACGACGTAAGTCATACCATAGTCCCTCAATACTTTTGAGGGACTATGAAAGTATTCAGGGACTATGGTGATACTATGGTTAGTGTCTTAGACGTAAACCAATTACGTACAAAATATATATCATTTAGCCCCTTCCCCCCTAAAAAAAAAGGCTGTCTATAAAATGCTTGACAATGCATACAGGGGAATTCGAGTTTTTATTTGTCAGTCATACCATATGTGCTGACTCAAAATGAGTTTTGTTACGCGGCTCGTTAATTCAATAAATGCTCATTGTTATCTGTGCTGCTTCTTTATCCTAACCCAGTAGTCGATAGTACCTCGACATTGTAGTCTTCTCGTGAAATGCGAAAGGTTCTCCCACTAAAATTCTTCATGTTAACAGGCGTCCGGAATTTAAATTTATGTACTGTACTATGTTACTTCCATCTGGACACACTGTTCTGAAACTTAGCGTTGACACAAAATCAAACTCGAGAAACCAAATAGATTCATACCAGGCAGATTCATACCAGAATACAGCATTAGAGCTGGCTTCGTTTTTCAGCCCATGGCTTAGAATACGTGAAGCTTTAAGGGTGGCTCACTTATCGTCGCTGCAGCCTTGTCCGTAAAAAACCTAGGCTCCTAATCTTAGCTGAGAAATATTCGGGACACGTGGAGCAATTTGAGTTCGCAAACGTTACTAATGTGCATCAGAATATCGTCAGAAAACACGCGTTGATCTCACAAATATACCTCAACGTTGCCGCATTTTTGGTGTATACATAGGTAGTCTATTCGCGACGTCTCAGCATATGTAACAAGCTAAACACTAGTGGCTTTGAAACTACTATATTTGCCGTATTGGTAACTGGCATTCCAGTCGACTTCATTATCAGAAATGTTAAAATCATTACAACACGTGAACAGCCGGGCTCACATGAATAATGGCTATCATTCAATACAGGTAGTCATAAACTTGCGAAGAAGTTCATAGAACGCGAAGCACGGGTGTTGAGATCTCCATTGCTTTGGCAAGTTTTTGTTGCTGCGTGTACAGACGTGTACGATTTAGAGCAGCACAGAGTACAAAGTGAACAGTGACAAGACCAAGATAGTTTTTAATCGATATGAAACAAAAAGAATCAATAAAGAAAATGAAATGGCTTTGTGTGCTTTTTATTTTGCAGCGCACCTCTTTGCGTGCCTTTGGAAACACCAGAGGGTGTCTATGCAGCGAGGGTCTAAGAAAAGAAATCAGTCTCCACCATTACTTCGTCGAGTACACAAACCAGAGTACCGATCTCCGTTCAGTGAGCAATGCAGAGTGACATACAGTGGTATAATGATGAAAAGTAATAAAAACTGGCACATGGTGTTAAGAAAATGCCTCACACATTGCACTAAATATTGTGGCTGCTTACAATGCGTGAGCTACCACAATTCTAATTTTGTTCAATATTCAGCTGATCATATCTGTAAGTGTCTTGCTGTCAGCGCACGGAATATTTTATTTGATATATTAAAACGCTGTCACGAAATGAATCGTACTCACTCACAGCGAACAGGTATATCTAGAGAAAGTTTTCATAGGGACCTAATGTCCGTCGCACATGGCTTCTTCGCATCAATTGACAACTGCCCCGCTGTTGCTGAGAATACGCCATCTTATGATGAACGGTCTGCATTTCATGTGTGTGCACGTGAGATATTACCCATATAAGTGCAAGACATTCATAAATTTTTGTCAGATATATTGATAAGTTATACCAAAGAGACGTTTTTGTTCACACAAACTGACGCAAAAAGTGATGGGCTTATGTTCGGGTCAATACGGTAGTGCGCGGGTTGTTAACGAGGACAGAAGAAAGGCTTCGCGACATCTTAGGGCAGCAGAGTTTAGAAAGAGCAGGCCGTGGAAAGTTTCCGTAAGTATTCCACCATCTTCCTATCAGTTCACAAGTAAAGTCGACTTTTAAGAAGGCCAGCGGCAACTTTTTGAGGCCTTTGTAAGTTTGTCACAAGAAGCAACAACGCGACACACACACACACACACAAACAGGAAGAGAGTACGGCAAGGGCCGAAGAACAGCCCGTAAATACTGAGTAATCGTGCGCGGTCACATGAACGTCACACCGTGGTGCAATTCCTACGAGGCACGGCTATAGGAAGCGACGAAAAGAAAAACATCATGAGGACATGCCGTCCAAGTCATTGCGTGTGTGATCAATTCACCTCCCGAGTTGTAGGGTTGGCAACCTTCCCGGTGCGACGTACCCGCTCTGTTTACGAGAGCGCGAGAAAAAGTAGCCCACTACCACTTGTTTGAAAACAAGCCTTGAGTCAGAGTATAAAGACGACGCAGAAGGCGGCACTCGGCATTTCCACGCCAACTAAATTTTACGAATACTATTTCTTTTAGACGCGAAATTATTTCGTTATAGGCTTGCGTCTTTGCTCGGTTTAAGCACGCGTGCTAAACGCGAACATGTCTTTAATGTGGGCGCAATCAGGCTGGCTGCTTGAACTAACAAGCAACTTTTCGAACGAGCATTCGCAAGAGTTTCAATAGAAGAAAAGAGCCATGCTTTGTATGGCTCCGAAATAAACTTGAACGACAATATTTTTTCGACGCGTACTTTGCAGGAGCATGTGTAAGAGTGTATTTAATTAGCTAACTAACTAATGAGTTTATTGCGCATTGAAGTGTCATGCCAATATCACCTCGATACTTTACAAAGAAAACGATCAGATTGCATTTTTAGCAGCGCAAGGAGGAGGAGGAAGGGAAGAAATGGAAGGCAGGGAGGTCACCCAGACGCACGTCCGGTTTGCTACCCTGCACTGGGGGAAGGAATGAGGGGATTAAATGTTTCTTAAGAAGTGCGTAACGTGAACTGAACAGCCAACACTTTTAAATGACTGTTTCGTTCACCCGGCACAAGTCAACGAAAAAAAAGAGAAAAAAAGGGAGGCGTGTCTTCAATCTTCCGGCCACTCGATGACACCATAGCGACGTGTTTTTCCCCTGCTTCCTGGGCTCACATGCAACGGTCCTACACTCTGTCGAAATATTCAGCGAAGCACAGTGTCCGCCCATGATGCATCGACATTGCCTTTTTCGTCTCTGGTTTACTTGTCTTTATTTTGTTCTTAACCGTTCTTAATCGAGCCCCTCATGTCTGGAGGCCGTCGTAGATCGTAAAGGCGTATATGTGCCACAGAAATTGGGTAAATTCCACTGCGGATAAGTGCCGCACCCCTCCCACCTACTCACTACTCCCACGACTCACCACTACCGCTCGAACAATTAACTCCTCCCACTCCATCAACACACTTCATACAACCCCACTTCATGCAACCCATTTGATTCAAGCCTACTGCATTCATGTCCTACTTCGTATATGGTAATGATATGCATCGTTTATTGGCGCAAGGGCCATGCGATGGCCAAATCTCGCCAGGACACGACAGCGAATGTGGACAGTGGTGATGTCAGCGGCTGCAAAGGGGCTTAAAATTTTTCGCGCTTGATTGAGATACTCGTATATATCTGATAATCAATTTCGCACAGTGGCAGAGTAATTCCGTTTTTTCACGTTGCCTACCCCTTGCTTTTCAGTGGCACCTTCCACTTAAAGACGTGGATCACGGATACGGAAAATTGTGAACGGCAACGCATCAACCCAAGTTTGCACGTAACAATTCTCGCAAATTTCGGGTAACATAAGTGGCTGTGATGAGTGTAGCGTGTTTGAATTCTGCGCGTTTTTAAGTGCCTTGGAAAAGTGCGCGACAGTATATAAAAGAAGGAAGCAGTGCACGCACTGACGGAAACCGGGTGTAGACGACGACGAGGAGCATCGGCAAGAGGGCGCTACTTAAACAACATTAAAAGAAATAGTCACGATTGCCAGTCACCACGAAGATTTAGGGGGCAAATGGTTAGGCACTACGAAACTGCAGCACCACCCATCAGAACGGGACGGGACAAGTGGGCCAGTTGAAGGGAGATCTTGAGCCGCAGAAGAGCAGGGGACTTGGAGGAGGACGTGGCGAATGGAAGGTTGTCACCCTTCTAGGCGCTGAAGAAGGGTGGAGAAGACTTCAACCAGCTGGGGCCTCCTCCCGCTCGAGAGGAACGTAGCCACCCTGTCGTGAACTCCAGCCAGGGCCTGCGGACTTCGGTGCCGACAGGCGAGCAACAACAGTCGGGCTACGGGCCCAAGCTGTGTGCTTTAAGCTGCCTGGTCAGGTTACCCCTGGTGCCTCGACGTCATCTCGCCATTACCAGAGAACCCACGTCAACTACTACTGTCCTGTCAAGCCTCCGCAAGTTAATTGGTACGACTGAACTGATATTTTGCCCTATACTCCACCCCTCACCCGTATTCAGGCTTTAAATTTTGTTGAAGACTCTGAGCTCTCATGTTGTATGTTGATAGGAATGCTCTACCGTGTGTATTTAATTTTTTATTTTATTAAGGGTTTTGTTTTGTGGGGATTTTCATCACTTAAACTGTTTATTAAACGTTTTTGCGTTTTAGATAAACACACGGCTTTGTCCTTTATAAAGCTCTCGGTGGCTCTGTCACAGAGAGCTAAAACAAGGATAAAAAAGAACCTGCACAACAGTCGCATGTAATATGACATGTAATGTACAGGATAATCTTCGTGTCAATTGAAAAAGAAAATAAACTGTTTTCCGCTATGTCATGTGTCTGTTTGCTGCGTTAAACATTGCTTGCACAATGTTTCTTTTATTTCTTGTAAAAATTATGGGTACTATGTATATTGTTCTTAATTTGAGATGATAACATATCCACCCATGCTTATTCATTCTGGGCATTTCTTGCGGTGGGTTATGTCGCTAATATCAGAAATCGCTTGGTCTGCCCTTCTTCATGCGAGATGAACAGATAAAGCGAATCAATATTTATATTCTTAATTTGTTTTATATTTTTCAGCTTCATGTTTTTTGCGCTTTTTGCCTCAGTGCTGAACAATAAAACTTGGGCTGACTACAGCTGTTCACACTGCATTTCTAATTAGGCTGATTTAGGTTTATGGTCATCATCTTTTTATTTATCAGATTAAGTTACATGCTCAGTATCTTAGTAGGCCTTTCTAAGATAGTGATTGGCCTGCATGTTTGCCTGGGTTGCACCTTCGTAACTATACAACACTTCGGAGCACCTTTAGCCGTTAGGGCATAGTAAAGGTATGTAAATATATTTTGTACACTCGCATACAAGCGAAGTTCAGTAAATAAACCAACTATTCTCTCGCGTGCTCGCGCGACAGAATAGTTGTGTGTGTGCGTGTGGGCGTGTGTGTGTGTGTGTGCGTGCGTGTATGTGTGTGTGTGTGTGTGTGTGTGTGTGTGTGTGTGTGTGTGTGTGTGTGTGTGTGTGTGTGTGTGTGTGTGTGTGTGTGTGTGTGTGTGTGTGTGTGTGTGTGTGTGTGTGTTGTTTAGATGCTAACACAACTTGCGAAGCCTCGAAGATTCGAAGATGTTAGTGTCTGGCTTGAGTATATCTTGGCACACGTACGAAGAGTGACACTAATATGCTTGACCGTGGCATATCAGACCTTTGAACTGTGCTTGGCTTTTACCATTAAAACGAACCTCTCCCTATAGTGAAAATCATCGTAGCGATCGACTCTGGCGAGATCTGTTCTGGTGGGTATACATGTATGACCACCGTTGCAGCATTAATCCCGTCGCCGAGGCAATTTGAAACGATCGCGGCCGAGATTCCTGCCTATAGACCCGCAGGTCGCGGGTTCAAATCCCGGCTGCGGTGGCTACATTTCGAATGGAGGCGGAAATGTTGTGGGCCCGTGTGCTCAGATTTGGGTGCACGTTAAAGAACCCCAGGTGGTCGAAATTTCCGGAGCCCTCCACTACGGCATCTCTCATAATCATATGGTGGTTTTAGGACGTTAACCCCACATATCAATCAATTCATTCCTGCCTATAATCTCAAAGTCTGTCAAAGCCTTGATAAACACCGCGACAAGTACGTTTTTCCGTACGCAGACACTTTTCACTGTAAACGCGCACAGGAATGATACTGTGATAGTATAGCACCGTTTAGTGCAAAGCGACGAAAAACACAAAAAGGGGGTAAGTGGCGGGGGGTGGAGGTGCGAAAAATTTTGGGGGGGGGGGTTAAAACCCCCAATTCCTCTTGGCTACGCCACTGTTTATAAGCTTGACGAAAAATAAACTACCTATTAGTATCATTATTTTCAGTACTGCAAAATATTCGATGAAATATCTGAACACGACACATGCAAACGCACTACATGCATTTCACATGTCTCAAAAGTTTGAACGCGCACGCATATATGTACAGAAGCACAAATATTTCAATACAAACACCTCGTTTTGTTAGTGCTTTTATACTTTAAAGGTTGTTTCAACTTCGTCGTAAACGATGGTCACTCTTCGCTTAATATTGAAAACTTCGTGTTTTACAGCCCACGTGTATTATTATTTTTGACGGCACGCACTGCAGTTTCATTATAACATCTCAAATTTCAAATAATTCCGTTAGGTCACGAAAGGTGGCGTGTTCTTTTCTACTTCACACACCTTTTTTTTCTCACCACACAATGACTGCTGACGATATTCTAAAACCTCAACGTTGCAGGATCTCTTGAAATTCAAATCAACTGCTGAGTCATAAAACGAAGCGTCCTCTATCGTAGCTTTCCTTTCTGCCCTGCCTTTTCCTGCTTCTTCTTCTTCATTCTTCACGCGGAATCCGAGACAAAGCAAGCGCCGCTCGTTTCGGCCATTCGTGGACACGAGTCGTTTGAGGAAGACACCCTGGGCGTAGTGCGCGTGGACACAGCAGCCGTGAATTCCAGGTGTGTAAAACACGCACTTCTTAGCACCATTGCAATATGCAGCTTCCGCTGCTGCTGTTGCTACGGCTGGCTGCATGGACAGTCGGACTGCGTCGCTATTCGGGCCATCAGTGTACAGCCCCGGCGAAGACGAGATTATTTTACTTACGGGGTTCCCCTCGGAGCTGTCCCGGCGAGAAAAGAAATGAAAAGAAGAAGAAACAGAAAGACGAGTTCCATTCCGGTGAGCAAGCACCACGGTAGTCAACTAGTGTCTTAGGAAAGCATTTCGTGCGGATATATCTCTACGGCAGCTGTTATTGAGTTTGAGTTTGAGTTTATTCAACCACGTGACAAATACACGAAAATACAATGTATACGTGGTTTGGTGCGAAGGGGAAAAAGCTGCATTTCACAGCTTGACTGGCCCCTTCACCCAGGAAAAAATCTAAACTACAAATATACAAAAAATTAGAAATATTACAGGCAGCGGAAAGCGACAATACAAAAAGAAACACGCATGTGGCCCATGACAGCAAATAATATAATCACAACTCTAAAATACATACAAAAATATTCCTAACAAAGCAATGCATGAAAGAATAAAAAACTGAATAACCATTACAGAAATCACCCAACATTCATTTACAACACGATCAGCACATCCGATTTAACATTTCAGTTTTAGACAATATACGCAGATTATCAGTTGTTAGTTTCCATTTGTTCATCACACTTGGAAGGCGGTAACGTATACTGTGTTTCAAATGCTCGCGCGCATGTTATATACAAGGTATCCCTTGTCTCCCAGAAATAAGTTTCAAAAAAGCGAACTTCCGGTTGTTTCTGAAACACCATTTTTTTTCTAGTTGTTGCACATGGGCATATTTTTTTGCCATTCATCGTGAAACATGGTCGGGGTGAACCTCCACCAAACCATGCGCATAACTGTGCACAAAATAGTGTCTCCATTCACGCATAGCATCCCCCTGTTTGTCATACGTAAAAAACAGTCAATGTCGGTAATTGCTTGTAGTGCGTATAGTTCCGAACTTCGTAGGACTACTGGTAACAATAAAGACCACTAATATCGTAACCCATAGAGCATTTGCCAAATATAATCCTCAGATTGGCCTCCAAATTCAGCACGCGGGATCATATACACAAATGATCTACATAGAACTTCACATGCTAATCGTGGTGAACATTGTATCCTAGCAGATAAAAATTGTTTTCATAGTGACTTCCTATTTTGCAGTTCGCTTAATTTGTTGTTGTTGTTGTTGTTGTATTGTTGTTGTTGTTGTGTTGTTGTTGTTGTTGTTGTTGTTGTTGTTGTTGTTGTTGTTGTTGTTGTTGTTGTTGTTAACGACATGAATTTAAATCGGCATCAGCTTTCCACTGGCATCGGGTAGTTTTTTTAGAAATCGCTGAAAAAAAAAACAATACGAATGTATCAGAACACTGAAGTCAGCTTCAGAACAAAGGCGTGTGACAAATCCCGCACAGAAGGAATAGATGGACGACCAGTTTTTAGAAATACAGACAAACATCAATTATGAAAAAATAAAAATAAGAACGTTATAACTGAACTTTAACTGTGTGAAATTAAAATCATAATGAAAAAAAATCGGCCGTTTATAAATTATTGTGCCACTAATGCACGTAGAAACTTATGTTGTATGTATGGAACTCCGCATGTGATACTAACGCTCTTGACGCCTATTGCGTTTGCACACGTCTGACAGTTTTATATTTTATGCGCTGAGATGAGCCACATATTTCGAGCGGTATTCGCACAACCAGATGGCGCTACATATTTGATAATAAAAAGAAATAAAAAAATAAACACAGCATCCCCCCCCCCCCTTCTGCTTGTCGAAAGAAATGCAATATTCTCGGAGAGCGAGTGATTTTGTCGACAGCCTTACATACATTTTTGTAGCGCTAAGGTACAATCACACACACACACAAAAAGAAACAAATGACGAGAGCCTGACCCATCGTCATGTGTTCTTTCGTCATTGTGCTTAAGCGCCACAAAAACACCTGCTGGCGAGTATACCCACTCACCCAGCAACACGCTTTTCTTCACTGTCTTGCCTGCGAGATCACTCAGTGAACCTAGACGATCCTTCGTATAAAGGACGCTGTATAAAGGACGCCGTATAAAGGACGCCGTATGAAGGACGAAGCAAGCGGACAGTCGGCACCATAATGGTCGCACCTCCGTCCTGTTGCGCGGACGCGTGCTATAAAAAATAGCCTCAGCGTACCGATTCATCAACAACGCCATCAGTTTATGGAAACGACCCATGGAGTTCGGCCCTAAACGCGTAGATATAACGACTTGCCCAGTAAAACAGGACCAAGCACCACGGAGACTCGCAAGCAATCAGCCTTTTCTTGATCATCGAAAGCCTTTCAACGCCGATTCCAGTATTTGTCGTTCGACAGATTTTGTGCACATTAGATACTGACCTGTTCGATTCGTGGCTTCCGACACTAGTTCCGGCAACGCGATTATGACCGCGAAGGCCCCGCCCCGCCCGAGTAAAATTTGTTCCGTCATTGCCGCTGAAATGCAGGTTGTTTCGAAGGCTGCAGTCAAGGCCGCTGACATCGCGGCAAATCTTAGCTGTACGCTCCAGCTGTATCGATCATTTCCTTATTCGTGCACAGAATGCGCGAATAATGAAGGAATATAAATGGTGGGTAGGAGAGTCCTGGCATGTTCGTGGCCGTTTGAACAGAACCGAGAATGATTGCCGTGAAAGTGGATCGTATAACGTCAATGTCATTCGTGCGCAAAAAGTAGTCGAGTTCGCGAAGACAATCTTGCTGTTAAGTGGGCAGCTGCGCAAGCAGTGTTTGCGGGCCCTGATAGCGTATCTGCTCTTGAAACATCGAGATAACTTGCTGTTGTTGTTCGGCAAGGCAGCGACTATAGGTGTCGTCAATCGCGCCCCTGAAGTCAGCTAATGTAGAGCAGCGTTCGAAAGCTTAGAGACGGCAGACTTTCTTTTTCATGAAAGGCTCAGGAATAAATAAATAAATAAATAAATAAATAAATAAATAAATAAATAAATAAATAAAGAAATCACAATTTCATCTGATTACTGACGTTGGACAGCGTCAAGACATGCATAATTTTCTATGCACCACATCCAGAATCAAGATATACTTAATCTGACATCCATGTTTTGTGGCTAAGAGAATATAGGTATATAAAATTTCAATGAGTCAACAGAAAACGATAGTTTAAAGACGGCCAAAACCAACGCAAAGAAACGTGAGACGAAGGAGTTTACAAACGTAAATTATGACTCACTACAGTTGTCCGAAGCTACCCGCATCTTTCCGTTCATTCAGACACTGGGAATACAATCTATTGGTGGCACAGTTGCACACAGAGCAACATACGTGTATATCTTGCAGCCTTGATTCTCACATTCAATCATGAGTGATATGAGAAGGAACAGTGAATTCGTTTTTAATTCGCGATTACTCGTAAAGCAGCGATATATTAACGTGACATATTGAATTACAAGACCTATATCTATTCGCCTGCACAGTTGCTCTTATGAACACTTTTGTACTTACCCCCTGCATTTAGCCATTATACCATTTAAAAGGTAATTTCAGTGTTCGTGATCATACTCCTCACTATTGTTCTATTGACCCCCCTCACAATTAGTGGCGAAGCCAGGAGGTAACACGCTGAGCTTCATGCACCTGTCCCCACCGAAATCGTTTTCTGCCATGACATTCATATCACAACATAACCATACGCCTTTCCGGCCTTCGCATCAAATCAAGAAGGCACCCCCCCCCCCCTTCCCTCCAAAAAAATAAATAAATCTGCACACGCCCCAGCTCCAAATTAATAGGAAGTTTTCGAATAGCGTATATGTTAAGTTAGCAGGCGTAGCGTTTGCGTACTCGTATGAGTTTTCAAATAGCGTTTGTCCCCCGTAGCTCGAGATCTCGAAATCGCCGCAAAGGGGCTTTGCGGGCCTTGCGGGCCTCTCGCCATTTCAGATTTTCTGCCACCGGAGCACATACGCTAACGGCGGTTAGCGTTATGACGAATGCGCCATAGTAGCAACCGCAGCGTATAGCGTACGCGATTCGAAAGCTCCCTTATCCCATACACTATGTAACGAAACAAAACCAGATCCATGACAAACTGTTGCTCCACCCGTTGTCATTCGCAGCGCACAACACCGGAGTCGCACGCAACAACTATCGGATCACCTGCTTGTTTGCTCGTGGGAGGCTCGTCGATCCTCTTCCGACACGTGAGAAAACCCAAGGCTGTTTTCGACACGTTTGACACACATTCTGCGGCGAAGGCAGTGTATACGGTACAAACGCGTCAACGAGGCGCCCTTCCGGAATGCATAAGTGATGCGACTCGTGTCGTCGCTCGCTTAAGTGGCTTCTTTTCTGACACACGTATACACAGCTGGTGAGGTGACACGACGGAGTGGAAGTGATGCATTCGAGCGGCGCATTATCCGTACCTGCAAACCGTTCGTTCGGTGCCTGAAGCCAACGCAGTGGTAGAACCGCAGACATGTTTTGAAAGCAGTGCACCTGCGAATCGCGGACAACTTTACCTAACCGAAGCGTGCGGATACGATAGCGTTGTTGAGTGTACGCGTGGAGAGACTAATCTGACAGTCTCGCCTTTTTGACAGGTCACCTGAGGCATCCACTGCGCCAGCCTCACTGGATATATTTAGAGCGAGCTAGAAAGCTTCGCATCTGTTTGTTTGCTTCACGTGTTTTCGTTCTAGTTGACCTAATAATATTTGGGGTTTTACGGCCCAAAACCACGATATGATTATGAGAGACGCCGTATAGTGGAGGGCTCCGGAAATTTTGACCATTCGGTGTGCTTTAACGTGCTCTGGGTTCTAGTTGACATAATTATCAGGGTATACACGCGATCACAATAGCGTTCTGTACGGTAGAATTGTTATTAAAGTAAACTTTCAGTCATACGAGTGCTATAGGCACATAATTTGAGGACCGGTGTGGTTAATGGCAATGAGAATAAGCATTTCAAAACTTGTGTGAATTCGGCGGGACCCCTTTGCGCGCCATAAAAAGGTCGGCAAAACTATAACATTCGTATCCTATACAAAAGCTCCTTCCTGCGAACTGCATATATATTGTCTGTCGAAGGAGAAGAAAAGGAAGGGCAGTGAGGTTGACCAGAGGCACGTCTGGTTTGCTCTGTTACACAGGAAAAATATTAAGATATAAAAAAAAGGAAAAAGACAGGCGAAGATGGCAATACCGAGGTGGTATACTTGCATGTCTGCATGTGCATTACTTACAAGACAACATTTATTGATCACTTAGCGAGACCGGTTTTAATAAGAGTATATCAATGTCCACGTCGCTTAGTTGGTGGTATGTTTAACGTACACTCCTCAGTTTAACTTTCCTCTGTCACTATATTTATATTTCTCTCTCTCTTTCACTCTCTCTTTGCAACATTTATTTCTATAATCTTTTATTTCCCTCACCCCTTTCCCCAGCACAGCGTAGCCAACCAGCTATAATAAATGGCTAACCTCCCTGTCCTTCCACTTAACCTTTCCTCCTCCTTCTTAACGTACACTATTAACACTTGTGGGCGCTTCACTTGACCACTCCGATAAAATGAATCCATGAAATAGTCGTGGTTATGAGGTTCGATTTCAGCTCTTCTAAGGAGCCTTGCAGCTGCAAATAGAAATTTCGGTAAAGACCCGAATCATTTTGTGCGCCAGTACGAGTTGTGAAACGTGCATGTAATAATAGTAGGGGTTTTACGTCTCAGAACCAACATATGATTATGAAAGACGCCGTATAGTGTAGGGCTCCGGAAGTTTTGAACATCTGGTGTTCTTTAACGCGCGCCTAAATCTATAAGTACACGGGCCTTCGGCCTTTCGTCTCCATCGACATGCGGGTGGTTGAAGGTGCAATTTAAGCGGCGTGCAACACGCGCTAACCACGTAGCCGTAATTTTGTAGGACACGCGAAGCTTCTTCTGCGGTTCTCGGAATCCCCGTGGAAAGCCCGTAGTGCCGATCGCTTCCCTCGGTGTATACGAGTGGCCGTTGCCGAACAGAAGTACGAGACCTCGGTATAACGTGCTCGCGGGGAAACACATGCTGATGAGAGCGCATGTGGCTCGCCCGGCGGCGCGTTTCTGCTGCGCACGCGAGAATATATACGTGCACGATCCACTATCGCGTTTTCACAAACTCGGACTTTTCGCGTGCAGTCATCGCGCTCTTTGTAGGCTTGAAATCGGCGTCCTAGCAGTGCAGTGCGAGTTCCCGCTTTGGCAGAGAACGTGAAATAAATAAATACTATAAAATATTGCCACGGGCACGATAGATCGGTGTTGTGCGAAACGCGTGCACGATGTTGACTGTGACGCAATAACTCCAGATATCATTGGTCAAACAGGAGCGTGGAGTGATAGCGATGAAGACGCGAATACAAGTACGCGGAGGTGGTGATAAAAATCTGACGTGGTGCCCAGTGTGATATGTACACAACGAGCTTACGCAGGAGTTATCAGGACGATGTCGGTGCCTTGACGTGTTATAGGCGCGTGCTTTCGTCGAGAAAACCCCTTGTCCTGAAGCCGGAAAATCGCGAACGTCATTTGACGTCGGTCTTCGACAGAGTCGATTTCCTAATATACCAACTCGATGCCTTCTGTTGTTCGTGCTGCCCCCAGTGGCCGTCGCGGATGTGTCTGCACCGGTGTTTTTTTACGTGTTGTATGAAATATATAAGCGACTCTAACGCCTTATTGCCATTGTGCAGTGCACCTCAGTAGAAGCCTTCGAAAATTGCATAATAGCGACATTAGAAACCTTCGTGCTAATGTGTATGTTTGCTTTTTTCTTCTGCATAGTATACACGCTCTATTTTCGCTCTTCTTTTTGCTTGTAGCACGAATTTGCGCACCATGAACAAATCATGTTTCTCTTAAAGTAGTGATTGGTTGTTTATTTGGATTGACGAAAAAACCAGTATTCGCATTAAGAGTACGCCTGTATTTTCACGTTTGACATACTATTGACGCATTTTTTTTCTGTTAACACTCACTTGCAATGTTATGTTGCCTTATAACCTGAAATGTAACCACAGCATGGCAAACAATATTGTAAAAAAAAGGAAAAACCACGACTTTTTCACTCCTATATCAGTGGTGAAGCATCTTTTTGAGAAGATATTTGCCGCGCATCCAGAACAAAAAAATATTTATTTTCGTTATTTTATCACTCTACGTAGCGTTATAAGCCCTCGTAATGTATGCATTTAAATTTCAACCTGGTAATAATCAACAATTCTCGATGCAAGAGAAAAATGGTGCCGAACGGCCAGTGTTGGGTGGTTATAGTCCACCAAGCTGTGAAAGATACCGGCGAGCTATAAATCCACGAAACCGCCTCACAACTTGTGGGACAATCAGATTGCTAGGACTCGTGAAGCAACTGGAAATTCGTGGAGAGAAAGTGACACACCACTCAGTTCACCTTTCGCGTTCACTTAAGAGTTGGTTACGTGCAACTGAAGTAAGCTATAGCGTCCCCTAATCAGGACGTGTAATTAGCGACTCCTCTCTTCGCGCCAAAACGAGTACGTATGTTCGCTTTTACGATAATGCTTATTTATAAACAGGCGTCATTATTTCCTTCCCGGGTGATTAAGAACCCTGCCGAATTTATTTCGTAATGATGAATCATGTATACACACATGATGAACAAGTTGATAGCAATAAGCTCAACAAGCTAGCAGGTAGCACGCTTGGAAGAAAAAATTTCTACCAGCGACAGCTGCCGACTGCAGCCAAGTACGACTCCTATATGCATGCCCATTACAAATGGCGAAATCAATTACCGGTTCGAAATGTTTCCTCGTGCCTTAATGACTGAGGCAATCAAATCGCGAAGCATCGAGTAATTATACTCATTAGCTCCAACCGGGAAGTTATTTTTTCTTCTATAGCACTATTTCTAGGATTGGTCCCCTTCAGAACCACTTAGGTTAGAAAACAAGGACATGTGCGTCGCCACGCCCATCGCTGCAGCAGATTCTGGAGCGGTGACATTTCTGGCGCTTGAAATAGCGGCGCGTGTTATAAGAGAGCCCGGCTTCGTAGCATCTGAACAGCTGACCACAGCAATATTACGACAAAGAAAAAAAGCAAGTGCGCCACAATATAGGCGATATTCAGGCGGGCACTGTCATGTATTTTTTTTTCACTTTTTAATTGTCAATCCCGAGACAACTAAGGTGACGTGACACCCACAAGCTTTGACAATCCCGAGTAGAATCGTTTTGCTTCTTTATAAATATTTTTAGAATACTGTAAGCCCATACGAGCTGTTACCGGCGCTGAGTGGGTGGCGTTGTTTTCAATCTGGCAACCTTTTGTTTTGCACAAATGCGCGAATACTCGCTTTTGCATGGCCACGAGTACTCCGAGCCATTTTCGCACACCAAAAAGGAGGTAAATATGAATTAAGATAGATGTACCAGCTTGCGAAGCACCAGTTTTAGCGAAATATGAATTGCAGACCAACTCCTCGCCCTGTGAAAACTGCTATTTTACAAATGGGTTTCAGTGCCCTCATATCGGGCTGCCAACCTTTGTGTCTTGCAACAACTAAGCGAACACCATCACGGTAGACGCATACGCGTGAAGACGGTTGAGTTGGTGCATGCCATGTTTCATGGACTTTTTCAATTTCGCCGTCATATACGGAAACAAGAAAACATCGGCTTGACAGCCCAAGTTTGCGGCGCTAGATGTGTTACGGAATAATACATAAGCCATAAATTATATTCACTATACAGAAATGCAAGTTACTCATTTATAAACACAAGAAACATGATTTGTAAATACAAGTTACTCCGCCAAAATTGTGTCAAAGCAATGCTTCAATTTTATTTGTCCTATTTTTAGACTGTTAGAGGCTATAGGTGCCTCATCGAACGCGAAAGGTGACCCTCGCCATGCTGTGTTGTCGGCGCAAATGCGAGTGATGCGAAAATTCGCCATCACGTGATGACGTCACCGCACGACGCCGTTGAGACGTCACCAGTCTCTAAATTTCGTCACATGACATCGTCGCTTGGTCAGAGGTGCGCCGATCGTAGAGGCAGTGCTAAACCTGACGAAGTACGCGGACGATTCCTCCGATTCTAGAGGGGCAGTGCAAACACACGGTAGCTACAGAAAGCATTTGGAAGGCAGCAATAGAAGATCAACACGTTGATTGAGTAAAACAAAAACGTGGCTGATTCTTCTTTCCTAAAAAAATGACAATATACGAAAGCGAAACGTAATCCCGCAGCGCTGGTTGAGCGTTCATTGTGCACGTTCATTGTGCACGTTTCGTCCACAAGGACGAAAGGATGAATGGTACAGCAACAAATGGCAATGTGAAGCGAGGAATGGCAAGCAGCTGGAAACTCGCAGCGCACACCTCAAGCAGAAAGCACGCACGAAATAAGCATATGCAGGACGAGCGCGGACAGACAACGGTCACAGCTCGAAACTTAAAGCATCCTGCTCAAACAGAAAGACGCACAAATGAGCACACAAGCACACACGGGACGAGCGAGATCAACTGTCCCAATTCTTACTTCTTCGCGTGTGAGCAGCGCACTCCTTACGTAAACGCGGCCACGGCAGCGAGCGAAGTGACGTTCGTGCTCTCATTAACTAGTGTAACTTCACAGCGAAGTTGCGGTGGAAGCACAAGAGGTACAAAGCGTCCGAATCCCGGGTTGTTGTTGTTTTAATATAACATCTATACGCACTTTGGCCATGTCATAAGAAGGCGAGCACGCATAGCACCGCGTGTGTTGACGCGGCCCGACGACCTTTAGAGCGCGTGCGCCAAACTCGCACCCGTCGTGCCATCTTGCTACGGATGACGAAAACGCGCTGAAGTTGCTGAGCTCCGAGGACAACCAACGGTACACGTGATGTATATAAATGACTTGCCGTTAGCAACTTGAAGGTTTGCTCTGTGGCGTCGTGATTAGTGTCGCGCGCTGAGGAGCGCGAGGTCACTGGTTCGATGCCCCACTGCGGAACCTTTCGTGCTCGTTTGCTTCTTTGCAATCCGCTAGTGTATATCTTTTACAACGTCATGTCCGAGACGAAAGTACGTCAGCGAAGCCGTGGCACGTTGGCGCCAGCATAAAACACTTATAAAAAGAGAAGGTGACTTTTGTCTTCGATTTCATTTTATTCTTTCTTTGTGCATTTTAATAATATGATCGCAATCATTGCGTACTTGTCATACATAGGCTACAACAAGTTTTCTTGGCCAATCCCCAAGGTTTGGTAATGCCTGATTTGCAGGCATTACCATGTCATGCATTACCATCTTGTAGCCTATGTCATACATAGACTACAAGTTATCTTGGCCAATCCCCAAGGGTTGGTAATGCCTGAGTAGCAGGTCACAAACTACCTAATTGTCTTCGAGTGTTTTTTGGTTGAATGCCTAAAAGACCCTGTCAATTTTCTTAAAAAAGTACAGCTCGCGGTCACGCGCGCACTGTATGCTGCTTATGCAGAGTAATGCTTCGTGGTTCAAGCGATATTCCAGCCACTCCAGTGACAGCGTGGGGCTGTAACGTAGGCGCAGCGGAACTGAATGGGGTGCGGGTGCTAATCGGCAGGGAGCGGCAAAATACCGAACCCCCGGCGGGATTTTTGCCCTGCAGCGATGAGCTTCCGCACTGGTGATAAAGGTAAGTGCGCAGCACTGTTTCGAAAACGAGCGCTCTGTATTTCCGCTGCACTAAATATCACGCGTGAGCTGCTTCATTCGATTACATCATTCATACGGCGGTTGGATCTAAAATTGGCTCTAACACCTAATCCTCCCACATGCATTCCAATACGCTCTTGTGCGTTTGGAACGATCATTACGGTACGGTTATGTGTGATTACACGAAATGTGCATAAAATTCGTATATTTTATGTAAGAAACTTACGAAGATATTGGAATGAGGTTTCAATAGGGATGTAGCGAATGAGATATCATTCATTCATTCATGAGCTGAATGTGCCAAGGAAGCTCAAGCGCCATGACAGACACAGTGTAGTACGGAGTTCTGACCTCACCATAACGATCTTACGTATTTTTTCAACGCTATACACACAAAAAAATCTAAAAACGCAAACGTCTCTCAATTCAAATCCCATTGAAATCTGTCTGTAGGGGCCGGTGATGAAATATGCCTCTACGTGGTAGACATGACAAGCTCAACTTGTGCCACTTGCTCTGTTGTAGCACTCATCCTGCGTGTTCATGTCCTACCTATTTACGCCTATTTACGCTGCTTTAGTGACGCAGAACCAACTAGCCCGAATTTCTATTCTGTTGCACTTGTTAAATCTACATTTCGACTCCAAGTTTAAAAGCTAATTAAAAATGATGATAATTTTGGTGGTCTAAAAATTGGGGGCCTTCAAAATATTCTTCTTTGCTTTTGTGCCTGAGTGCTCATTTATACTATGTTGACCTCATGCACAAAACGTTGTGTTCATGTACTCACTGACTCTATCGTGCTATACATATGCAAGTTGCACACTCGGCGGCATGTGTCGTTTCGTTGCGAAGGTTTTGTTGTTTCAAGTGTTCCTTCTAAAGTCGCCAACCTCTCTCACATTATTAGGTCAGAAAAAAAGTAGTGGAATAAGTATGCCAAACAGCACAAAAGTATAAAGCCTTTCCTATGAATGGTTGCGAAAATTAAACTATATCAAGCTGATATATTTTGCTTTAGTCAAAGAAGTCCACAGCAGATCTCAAAGAAGAAGAAAAAATACAGGAGACCGAGAGCGCCACTATACGATTTCTTCTCAATTTATACATGACAAGAGAATCATGTGTATGGTTGACTTGCCAAGAGAAGGGTAAAACCAAAGAGAAAAACAAAGCCCAGCTTCAGGCTTGACACCACTGGTGCAAAGTGGTCCCAATTTGTTCATTGGCCCTGAGTATTTGCGTTTTACTCCGAACCTTGGTAACAGCTTATGCCAAGTGAAAAGGATTTCCAGCCACCGTATACACACAGTCAATCCTCCTCCTTCTTTCTGGGAGGTTAAACCCCTCTTATCTATCAATCAGTCCTCCTCCTTCTCCCAGGGATACAAAGCCGAAATTTCGTAACGGGCCCTTCATAACTCGTCCTTATCTCTGGGTGTACAACCCGACGGTCCACCGTGTGCGACGGGCGCAGTTACAGGGGATGCCCGGCCTGCTCCGGTGACCCACTAACATTGGCCCAGACAGTCGGCCGGCCTTGCAAAGTCGACCGGGAATCCCCCACTTCAGCCGTGAGCGAAGCTCTGGCTGCCCGTTCGGCCGATTTATCAGTCGCGCTTTTGCTTCCGATCTTCCCTTCGCCATTCGTAGAAATGAACCGTTGCCATGCGGGCACGGCTCTGCGTTTTCCGCCTTTCTTTTTTTCCGTCTGTGCTGTAATCCTTTAATTTTACGGCCGTTTCGGTAACCTGAGCACGAACCACACGACAAGAACGTTTACGTACACTGCCTAGTCAAACCGGCTGCTGAACAACGAAAGCTGACCACTTCTGGTTACGTACGCCTGCTCCAACAACCCGTGTAGCGTAACCAGAATAATGGCCACATAACCCGCGTACGGTGGCCTGGCGGTTTTAGTGCTCGACTGACTGACCAGAAGGGCGTGGGTTCGAATCCCAGCCACATTCTGATAGGACGCAAAATGCTAGAGGTCTGTGAGCTTACATTAAGCCACACGTTAAATAACACCAAGAGGTATACTATAACTGCCGGCATCCTCCATTATATACGGCGTCTCTTATAATTACACCGAAGTTTACGGACGTAAAATCCCAACAATTTATTAGTTATTAACAAGGAATAAATTACTCGTGACACGAAATGTATCAGCGTTAATTAGAAGACTATTGCATAGTTCATAACTTAATAAATGGACTCGTATGTTTGAATAATACGCTACAGTACAGTATCACAATCTGTAAAAAAAAAAAAAACTCACTGAAGGCGTGTGAAATATGAGAAATGTGCCGACGACCTTTTGTGTTTCAGAACATCTGTTTTCTTGATATGTGCACAGCATGGAATATGGAAGTGAAGCCAGTCTGGAAGATTTGTAACCCAAGTGTTAGGGTAATTCACAGGAAATCACCAGCACAAATGAAGTTAGGCGACTCACAGTCCGCTGGAAACAAAGACGGACAGAACTCACGGAGGATCATGAAACGCAACAAGTGAGTGAAACAAAAGTGGCTAAGCAACTTTTGTTCCCACAGTCCTCCGTTTGTCACACTGGCACAATATCGATTCAATCACTTTCATGAAGCCAGCAGTACCTTTGTCGTCGACATTTGCGGCAATATACATGAAGGGGTTATCATATATGCAAGCGCGCAGCAGTCGGTATAATAAAATTTTCGATGTCGCCTTTCTACTCGGGAGCACTGTATAGCATAAAAGAGCACGCGACAGAAGCGTGGTCATAAGCTCAAAGCATGTTGTGCACTGATGATAAAGACACAGCGGACGCTACGGCACACGATTTAGCACTATATATGAAAAAAAAAGGCCGTCGTAGAATGAAATTGACTATCCTTATAGTTTGAACAGTGTGATCGCATATCAGCACAGGTTTTCCTTTGAGGCACCACTCTCTCATTTTCGCCTTAAATCTTTCTTCGTAATTTCTAGTGCGATGCGTGCATCGAATCCCAATTTAAGTGTGAGAAACAGTATTATCGGTCAACGGAGACCATGCAAGACTTAAAATTGGCGTCACATAGCAGCAAGTGGCTCGGCACGCCGTCTGTTTACGTTCCTCGCCGTCCTTCTTTGTGATGTTTGCCATGGCTGCAGGCGGTGCAGACTGGCCGTCGCCGTGGTGTCTCTGGGGTTCTAGTATTTTATTTCTCAGCAGGAGGATCGTGGGTTCGATGAAGGTGCTCTCCCAGGCGATGAAGGTGGTTACCTGCTCACGTCCTATAGACCCACATGCCGCACATCCAAGTGTACTGTGCCCGAGAAACGTGGGATGAATGTTGAATGACCCAGGAGGTGAAATCTAATTCGTAATCTCTAACTACGGCAAGCCGCTCAATTAGATCGTGTTTTTTGGCATTAATGTACTCATTACAATTTCGTTCGAGACCCTTATGCACAAGCAATCGCAAATCTTAATGCCGCTATCTGTGTTAAAAACTGACCTAACCATGTTCAAACGCACCATAGAAGTGAGTTTGTAGATAAGCACACCCCTCATTAAAACCCCCCTTTTTAGGGATCTTTGAGGTATTTGAGGTGGTTTTGGGACGTTAAGCTCCACATATCAGTCATGGTGTTATAAATAAATAAATAAACATATAAATAAATACGTAAATAAACAATGACGAATTTGAAGTTTTTATCGCATACTATACAGGTTGCTGCCTGCCTTAGGTATCCACATTGTGTATAACGCGATAAAACACGAAGTCACGGATCAATATGCGATCGTATTCGGCCAAGTGCAGCACGAAATATGTTTATTTTCTTTCTCTGCTTTACGCGTGCGCCAAAGAAGCCTATATAAGGTCAAAGGCGATCCGACGAAACAGACAGGGGAGTAGGCAGGGGCGTATATTCAGGGGTTGACACACCGGGCCTGTGCCCCCCCCCCCCCCCTGCAATTTTTTTCTGTAGGCGATAGAATTTCAGAAAAAATACATTTCCTCGATCAGGTCAAGTTTGTATCCCGCAGTTGGGTGCGGACCGTACTCATCGCAACCCGTGCATACGCGGCGGCGTCTTATGCGCGGCACCAGAGTTCGAGTCGGTTGACTTCGAGTATACGTCAAATACGAGCGTACAATGCCTGCGTCTCAGGGCTCTCCCAGGCGAATTAGAGGGAAGCATCACGACGGGCGGAGACTGCAAGCTTGAGGGTTCCCCCACCATCACAGGATTCCATCGGCACGCCCACACGCCCCCTTTGATGCGCACGCCGACAGTTTCGGCAGCGCATCCTCCCAGACGAAATGGTCTGGCCCCGCGCGCTCGACAACAACAGCCGGGGAGCGCTCTTTGACCGCAGAGGCCGGTGTCTTTCGCGCCCTGAACGGAGGCAGTCCTGGAGCAAGGCGCGTGGCGGCCATTTCCGTGGCGCAGCCGTTGGGGGAGGAAAATCCCGGCCATTGTGATTGAGGAAGATGGAGTCGGGCGACGGATAGCGGTGGCACTCCCCGACCTTCGGTGCGCCATTGAGGATGTCATGGCGGGCACGATTGCGAGCTGCCCTGCGGGGCACGGATGCACGCGCGGAGAACGTGCCAGGAACGACGACCTTGCTGCTCGCCCGAGATTAATTGAGCCGCGAACGAACGCGCTTTGCTAAACGGGGACCTTGCCTTACAGAAGGTGATGCCAACCGAGATGTCTGATTGGCGCGACGTTATGCCGTGTAGCACCATCACGTACTGAAGATGGGGCAAGTTGGTGCGTTACAATGTCGCATTGCTTTAGCGCAGCTCAGGGTGAGCATGAAGATGCAACAGTGCAGAGGGGAAACACAGACAACGCTGTAGGGTCATGCAATAAACAAAACTTGAAAGCATCGTACTCATCCTGTTGTCTGTGTTTCCCTCCTTCGCTCTTGCGTCTTTTCTCCATGCTTAATCTGAGTTTGCTAAAGGATTACGATAGTGTAACACCACGACGTTCCGATATTTATATCCACCTGCAAAGTCACCTTATACGCACCGCATTCACGCTGTAAACACGTTCACCAGAATGGCAACTCCATCCACTCATTGTGCTTTGCAAGCTCTGCATGGATTCTTTGGAGCCAGTCCTCGCAAGCACGTCGGATTCCAGTTTACTTTAAGACAGCCACAGAGGAGTCGTTCTTAAATATTTCTCGCTTGTGACTGTATATGGGCGTACGCGGTGAAAGCCATAAGTCATGTACTTCTTCTTTGTTTCCTCCTTGCCCTCTCTATTCTATTCATACCCTTTCCTCTCCCCCGGTAGAGGGTAGAAACCAGGTACGAACTGGTTATCCTCACTGTATTTCTCTCCCTTTCTCCCTCTTTCTCTTTTGAACGACCATCAATATATGAACGAGTTAAGTATGACTCGAAGTGTCAAACATGGCGCAGCAACTAAAAAAAAAAAAAAACAGGCAAAGTGTGATATATCCCACTTAGCTAGAACACCACTTCTAGGTTATCATTTATCTGCGTCTTTGCTAATGTATGTGAAGTAATCCACTTTTCGACTAGTATTCAACACGGTGGTCTTCGCTCAGAAGCGAACGGAGCAAGCCATGTGCAGTATATTTTACTTGCGCTAACTTGATGTTGTTCTAAATGCTTTTCACTTGGCAAGTAAACACATGCAATCACGGTGTAATGCCACATCATGCTTTATTTTATATATTCTTTTAAATGTCAAAAACTACGAGCAACGAATTAATTTTCTAAGAGCACCAATAACATACCGAAACGTTAGACGTTATTGCGCACTACAATAGAAAAGAGTACAAAATAAGGAAATGCTTATAGAGGCAAGAAATGAAAACAATTCAAAGAACAAAGCAACGTAGCGATAACCGAATGTTGTGCCGAGCGCAGCCAAAAACGATTGCCTTAACGTACCTCTTCCATTGTGCGTTCGCAAACTTTTTTTTTGTTCGGTTAGTATCTCATTAGGCCCCAATATGAAATTCGGAAGCCCGAGGTCAAACAAACAGCCGGATTTCTATGGAATTTTCAAACTTCTATACAAGCTGTAACAACTAGTGCAAGAGAAGTGAGAACAGGGGAAGCACTTTGGTTATTTTTCAAGTGAGCTAGCTTTCTTGCAAAACACATCATTGGTATAAAGTTATATATTTTGCAGACATTTATCTGGTGAACGAAGGTATTCGGTGTCATATGTGCTTGCACGTTGAGAAATATCAAGGCCTGGTAAACCGGTGAATAGAAAGTTACAATGATACGTTTTATTCTTAACATTCGAACGCAAAAGATTCAGGTGATGGTGATGAAGCGTCTTTACGTTGTCTGTTTTGTATATACGTGCTTCACAACCGTATAATGAGAAAACCGAGTCCTTAGCATCTCAGAAAAGACAAACCTTCGTAAGTCTCGAAAGATCCAGTTGTAAAACCTTCTGGGATAATCATGTGGCCCTCAAATCATGGCCGCCATGATTACCTGATTACCTCTATTGAAAATCTGGAGTGGCAACTTCGCATTTAAACCATTTCCGCTACGGAGCAAGTTTGGATACTTAATTGATATGTAGGGTTTAACGAAAGTATAGGGATACTTAAAACAAACTCTCAAGCACACAGCCAGGGACCGTAAATAAACTACCTACATAACCCTCGTTAGGCCGTCACAATAGTACTCATCAGTTGTCAACATATACTGCCCTTGACATAAATAAGCTGGAGGCCATACCAAAGAAATGAAGCAGTATGGTTCGTTTTTCGCCGATATGATCGCAATTTTGTCCTTCATCTGGCGCATGCGTTTTATCGTTAGAGCCACTGGTTCTTGCACGCACGCACAAGATTGCACAAGGCCACAGTTTCATTCAAGCTCCGTTTTCCTTCAACACTTTCACAAGGCGTGCCTCGCGCTAACCCCACCCGCATAATGCTATTTCTTTTGTTTTCAGCGATTTATCAATTATTAAGCACTCTTTTTTCCCTAGCGTTGTCGACATTTGAAACAGACTAGATGGTGCCTTGCGGGAAAAACCACATGAACAGTTTGTGGAAAAATTGCCGACCCACTTATTGTGGTACCTTTAATACGCATCGTATGACTTAAAACTAACTCATCTACCCATTCCTGGTGTGTCACGTCTATTGAGGCAGCAGTATTTGCAAATAAATAAATAAATTAATAAATAAATAAATAAATAAATAAATAAATAAATGATTATTATGGGGGTTTGACGTCCCAAACCAGCGTATGATTATGAAAGACGCCGTAGTGGAGGGCTGCGGAAATTTCGACCTCTGGGATTCTTTAACGTGCACCCATATCCGAGCACACAGGCCTATAGACTTTTCGCCTTGATTGAAATGAATAAATAACCAAAACAACAAAAACCATTACAATTCCTGAACTTTAGCACCGATGATATATAGAGCACCGAGTCAACACGTATAAGCTGCGTCACGTGATGCTGACCCCCACTACCCCCCCCCCGGGGTTAGCTGAATTCATCAGAGCACGGTTTTTCGTGAAACCAATTGGAAAAAATAAATAAATAATGCAGCTTGCAGAATCGGTGCCAGGCCTGATGCAAGCTGGGCAGCCATCTGTCTTCAATTTTATCTTTACTTCCTCCTCTCTTTATTTTTTCTTATGAATGCCAGTTCTTTGTTCTAGCTTTTTTTATTTATGTCATCGTATCATAATCAAGGTGCTCGAAAAACAAGAGTAAGAGGAGGTCTCCTTGGTGCGAGCGCGATCTCAAACGGCTACGCTATTGGTGGCTTTGTCTGCGTTATACGCCAAGCTACGACATCATACGACGATGACAGCACACGACATCACTTGAAGTGTTCCGTATTTAAAAATGACATCTACCGCACTTAGTTTGACGGCTAACTACCATGACTGAGCCTATGCTCGAAACAAACCGAAGGACGTGCATTCGATCCACATGGTGATTCGATCGCGGCTGCGGCGATCTTGCTTATTTCGATAGAGACAAAATGCCGAAGACCCACGCATTGCGCCATACTCGTATCAGTACAAGTAAAAGAAACACCCTGGAGATTAAAAAAAAAAATTATTCTGAGTCTTCCACTGAAGGCCTCTCACAGCCTAAGTCACTTAGGGGACGTTAAACCCCGTGAACCGGCGGAGAAAAAACAAAAAAAAAGTTCCACAGGCAACGTTGAGAAAACGTGTGCAGATACGGAACAGACAATTGACTTGCGTGTAATCATATAAAAAAAAACTAGCTATTAAACGGTCTCGCCGAGGCGTTACTTGGAGAGAGAAAAAAACCCAGCCGGTCGACCGCACAAAAGCTGCAGCGGTTCGTGCTGTGTGGAACTCCCGGGACAAAGACGGCGGAGGCGTGTCCGTCGGCGCGAACCGAAACGCGGGGAAAGCACGGACAAGTGTCATTGCCGGCGCTTTGCGCTGCCTCTGCGGACGAGGGGAAGGACGAACTGCAAAGACTACCAGCCAAGGAGCAAGGGCGTCCCTGCGGAATGATGAAAGGGTTGCCTAGAGTGCACCTCACACTCTGGGAGGTAATAAGGCAAAACGCCTAAACAACATACAAACCAAGGAAACCTATGCCGGCAGAGGAGGGGACGTAAGTTCACACATTCTGGAATTGTAGAGCGCGAGAGATATAGTAATCCGCGAGAAAGAAAGAAAAGAAACAATCGTCCCGGTACCATTACTGGCATTCTTATGGTGGCCATTTCGACGGTAACGCGAGTAAATCGTGCGCCACGATACGAGGGAATCCACATGGAGACGGAAATCGAGGGTGGTTTGCAGGGGGCAGTGCAGTCGTTCCCGGGGCGAAGTGCTTTCTCGTGTGAATAGGAGAGACCCCCCCCCCTCCGAAAGATTCCCGGCCCTGGCTCGCACGAAAACCGTCTGTGGCATGTCCGGCGCTTCACTAACGACCAGGCCAGCCCTCCTCCGACAAGCGTTGGGCGAAGTAAGTGGGCGGCGGCGATGGTGCAAAGAGAACGCAGCCGGGGTACGATAAATCGCGACACGCTCGTCCCCTCTCCCTGTTTCGGGTCGGCCGGTCAGCGGCCGTGACCGTGAAGACGACGCCGCATTGTAGTCCTTAAGCAAGCGTCCCAAACAGCGACCGCGCAACGGACCGGAGGGGGCCGATTGCGGAAAGGGAGGACCGGCTGTGCCCCGCTCCTGCAGGCAGCGCGATCACACGAGCGGCGAGAAGGGAGAGCGCCGGTGGCGGGGTTTTCCAGGCCGGCGCGCTCGCTAGCGACGTCAGGCAGCAACCGTAGCGCTGACCGGCCTCTCTCCCTCACCGTCCGGGGTTGCGCATCCGATAAGTGATCCCCCCAACTCTCCCCCCCCGCGTGCTCCGTACTCTCCGGCGAACTGGCCCGCTGCGAACGAGCGCTCGTTTTGAGTGAGCGCGCGCCGCACGCAGCTGTCAGAAAGCGCGCATCGCGCCTGTGAGTGCGACCATGCCGGCCGCCTCTTCCTAGAGTTTCCCGCGTGTTTTTACACAGCACGGGACGGGTTGTCGAACGCAACTTCACGGAATCGCCTCGCGTGACCCCCAAGAAGTGATGCCGACTGCGGCCGACGGCAGTCAACTAGACGTGAACCACGGCGCGCCGCTACGAGCGCCGTCACCTCTAATCCTAAGCTGCGGCGGATCCGGGCCGCGAAAGACGCCTCTCGATTCGGAGCCGTCGCCGGAGGCGACCTGCGAGAAGCGCAAGAAACGCTCGCACAGCGAAGACAGTGGTTGTCCCGACTCGGCGACCGCCACCGACAGCGGCCTGGTGTGTGACGACTCGGGTGTGTCGACGACCAGGGAGTCGTCCTGCCGCCGCCTCCGAGGACTCGGCGACGTCGGGCTACTCGTCCGCCGGCCGCGGCACGGAACACCCCGAGACGCCAACGTCTCCCACTGCCGGAATGGTGGTGAGGACCGTACGAAGCCCGGCAAGCGGCCCTCTGACCACGGCCGCCGTGCCGGGCATCAAGTCTCCGACGTCCATGCAGCAGGCGCTGCAGCTGAAGAGGGCGCGACGCAGTGCGCGCTTGGAACACCGGCGCTCACTCGAAGTGAAGTATGCGCTTCTCTCCGACGCCGACGGAGACCGGTTAGTACCCTTCGTTGCCTCCCTATTGGTGGGTCATCATCTTTTCTCTTCTAGCTTCCTTCGTGAGGCACGTAAGCCAATGCTTAGGCAATTTCGCAATTCACGTCTCAATTTCGCGGCGTGAATGTGTTCATTTTTTTCTTGTTCGAGGTGCATGCAAGTGATGCCTCAGTTCAGATGCTGCGATGCCCCGTGCCACGGAATGCATGCGAATGCGTATTGTTTGTCGACCAGTATGTAATGGAAGAAAAAGGGAACAAAATCAGCGCCGAGGTCCGAAACACTTTGGATTACTGCCGAATAGATAATCCGATACAAGCGTGTGGGTGGATAACTTAATTAGTATGAGCGGATTGTGCTTTTCAAGCAGAGCTGAACACGGCTTCTCCGGACAACGTTCGCTCAGCGAAGCGAGTCAAACTTAATCAATCCGTTACGGAGTGTAGCGTGAAAGCTTGACTGTGGTTTTAACAGCGATGTTCGGTAGTGTTTAAATCTTGAAAGTGCTAACTTGAGTCATGTACAAAGTAGGAGCTGAGTACATCTTTTCAAAAAGGTGAGTTTCTGTTCTATCCATTAGAGAAGTAACGTGTCTACGGAGGTGAATTCGTTTAACCAAATTTCACACATTTCTTCTTATAATTTGTTTTTCGGCATTAAGATTAACACTCCGAGCCAAGCTATCAGCTGCCTATTTCGTTGATGTCCCGATGTCCGAACCTCGCGCCTTACCATGGATTCTGCAGCCGACGAAACCTGCTTGTACTTCGCCTTGAACGTCCTCTTAAGCATGCCATCTAAAGTATGTGTTTGTATATATCCAACAAATATATATCCTTACGTAAATGATTTCGTATCAATAACTCGTGTGAAGAATTCTCGCAACGCACATGCGCTTATTTAACGCAACCACTAGTTCAAACAACAAAGCACTCAGCTATATCTGTTAGGTATTCAAGTTAAAAAAAAAAAAACTGGGCGTCGAAGCACGACGGACACGAGAGAGGAGTCAAGACGACACAAACTGCAGAAAGATGAGTAAACATGCTTCTTTCTTCACTAGCCTTGTCACTGTTATAGCTGATGCAAGAACTTTTTCAATAAGGACTCTCGACGTTCTTCAAAATATACGGCGTATTCTGCTCGTGTCCTATTTGTCACATACGCCTTCTGTGCAAATGCGAACGGGTGCAGATTTTCACGGGCCTGACATCTGGTTTTCTATCTGGAACTACAAGTGCCACCGATAATAAAATTGATTGATTGATTGATTGAGTGGTTGATTGATTGATTGATTGATTGATTGATTGATTGATATAGAGAGTGACTCTTCGCACCGCAGACGACCGACACAAACCTGATTGCGTTTATTTCTTTTTCTGCCAACGCTCGACGTGTTCAACGCTAAACAACGTAACGCAGGCTCCGGCTGCGAAGTTTTACTCATAATCCTTGAAAAAAAGACGCGCCACTCAGCAGCTCCGCGTTGCCGTCGCTCGCGTAGGAAAACAACTGGTTTCGGTTTTCCCTTCTCTCCACATTTCTTTTTTTTTCCCGCTCAATACTGGACTTTCCGTGCACGAGGGATTTCCATGTGTGGGAGACGCTGGAGACACGTGCCGACCTCCGAGTCGCAGTATAACGGCCTTCCGCGAGACAAATGCTCGCTCTATCATCCTCCGTGCCATTTGCATTAGCGAGGCGAGGGTCGTTTTATTGAAATGCGTAAATCAACTGTGCGCCTGAACGTTATACGAATTTCCTCGTCCTTCAGGAATACTCGCAGGAAGTCGCAAAGGACGTCGCTTGAAGGACACGCATGTAAGGTGCAAGTTGTTCATTATACCTTCCGCGTGTTTCTGGAAGGACAAGGTGCCTGAAAAAACGCATCTTTTGTGCGCTAGAAAAGCGTGCCTGTTTCTCTCGTCTGTGGTATCCGATTATTTCGAGAGAGAAAAAACAGCGCAAATACACAGCACATAGTATACAGCAACACCACAACATGCTTCTACAACCTGTTAATTAGCAAAGCAGTTTCGAAGCGAAGTTATTCACCGTCAGTTAGCCACTCCGTGCAAACGTTTTTTTGCATTATTTACGCAGACTTCTAGATTTATGAACAAATGTCTGTGTGAACCAGCATAAAAATCGTCGCGCATTAAAACTTACGTGCGTCGCAGATATAACTATGATGGCCGCCCTTCATGTTAGGCCACTTATAATTTAGAGAGTCCTTTTACTATAGATATACATGACGCCATACTTGAAAGTAACGAACGTTCTTACTCCTTCAAAATTGTTTAGATGTGCACAGTAAGGGTTGATTCCAAGGCTCTGCAGCGGAATGAATTAACGTGCCGAATGCACGAGTGACGCTTACGCCTTTGGAGTTGATGGTTGTCGCATATAGAAAGGCTCGGTTATTGGAATTTCTTTTAGAGAAGCGGATAAATTCCTGTCCCCCACCCCCCCCCCCCAAAAAAAATGGCGTTGCTCGCAGAAAAAAAAAATGAAGCGACAGAGAGTACCGGTGCACGTTACGAAATTTACAGTGCCTGCAAAGAAGTCCACTTTCAAGTATTTTTACGGAAATCTACTTATGTTTCATCAAGAAGTCGTGGATGCATGACGATTCCGCAAACTTACCCCTGGCAGATTCTTCCATGGGGCTGCATAATCTGGGCATTGTTATGCGAAAGTTCGAAGAAAAAAAAAATGTCTTTCGGGGGAGGGTAGGGAAGCATTGTACGCGTATACGTATACATATGCGAAAATTAAGTATACTTGTATAGGGGGGGGGGGGGGGAGTAGAACTTTCACACTCCTCCCGGTGCTACTCCAATGCAAAGGATATGCAAAAGAATATGATATCTGCTAATATTATGCGACTTCAGATACAGACTTCACAGAGTTCCGCCAAAACCACACCGGGAGTGATTAGTGCTAAATCAATCTCGTATGCATCATGTTTTTTCCCACTCGGATGCTTCACGTATCGTCGATAACATGCCCGCATGCTCAGGTTTTGAAGGAACTATACCGGACGTGTATAGGGTTGATCTTCTTCGAATGATCTTGAGAAGGATCCGCTTCCGTCGACACTATATAGTTCGTGCGTCACGACATCAAAGCATACGACATGGTGGATCCTGAAACACGTTTCTACTCTTCGTGAAACACACGTGACGCACAGAAGTGGCCCGGAATGCTGGGCGATTCCTTATTCTCTTCGGGAAAATCGTTACTTGCAACGATCATCCCACCCACAAGGCACACGGAAAGGCGTGTGAAGACCTGGAGTATAGATGCGCTTGAGTGCGCACTAACGTGGCAGCTCCATATAAAGAGGCGGCATGAATGTAATTGATGCATCAAGTCCAAATGCAGAACACTGTTCAACAATCGAATGCAAGCGTAGCTTCTTGCTCGGCTAGTTGGTGCCCGCTGAATCAAGGAATAAGGCACCAACGAGACACGTTTGTGTCACTTATTGTGATACTCGTTGGCACCTTATCACTTTTGCTAAGATTCGAATGCAAAGCGACATTCCTTTGGCTAAAACGACAAGTTATAGTAAATAACAGTAATAAGTGACGTTTCAAATGGTCATTTCGAACTATGTTCGCCAATTCCAAAAGTACGCGAAACAAAGTTGTATGTCTCCACATCTTCCTGTCAGCATCGGGCTTAAGCGGATATTAACGCCAGTCTTACCACTACTCAGCGACACTTTTTGGTTACGTAACGCGGTAAGATTGGCGGTGTGCTGTACATCGGTTCGATGCAATTAACGACCAGATCTAGACTTTTATTTGCACGCACAACCCAAGTTACGTGTCTGTGTATAGGTGACGCGTAGGTGACTTTGTAAGTATACCAGCAGCATATATGGGCGAGCGCAAGGGAGAAATAAGGGACGAGTGAGGGGATGTATATAGGCGAGTGCACGGGAGAAATAAGGGACGAGTGAGGGATGTATATAGGCGAGTGAAAGGGAGAAAGAAGGGACGATGGAGGGAATGTCTACCGTTCCTGGTGCATACCTGCTGCACCATCCTGCGCACGGCCAGCAGTCGATGCAATGCAGACAACCGCAAGCGAGTCTCCTTATACGACGTCGTTTCATTCATAGCAGACGACAGCTTACGCTTACGTCGTCTGTTTCCTCGTGCCCCACCTTAGCGCAACCACCCTATGCTGTCGCGGGGGACTATGTAGTTTGATCGGACGAGTCTCACCGCCGGCTACCCCAGCTGGGCCTTCCCCGAAGGCATAGCCGGCGTCGGAGGCGGCACACCGCGGGGAGTCCGTCTGCAGCAGCATGGACTGAACAACATGCCGCAATTAGGGAGCATGCGCGCACGAGGTTTTTACTGGCCGTATAGCCTTTCATTCGGGCCTCCACACGCTTACTAGTGCGAAGTGGCTGCATTCGCGCACAGCTTCGTCACTCGGCTCTGTTCGACGCACACTTTGCACGCCCCCGCTAACTCCCATTATCGTCCGTATACGTCGTTAGTTCCTTGATTCACACTGAGTTGCCTCACTGCGTTGTGGTACGTACGTACATGCACCACCGAAACAAACACAGTGGCCGATATCTGTGTTCTCTGAACCACCGCAAAGGTCCAGCTATCGGACAATGTGGTCATTTACAGTTGCACGGATAACTGCTCGATCGGCGTCTGGCTTTGTAATTAACTAAAGCGTTTCATTTTATTAAATGCTTGTTATTGTTGTAATAGTGGCCATTCCGCAACAAATTCAGTGTGCTTCCGGTTGTCCTACCTTCCAGTCGTTTTCATACAATTGATATTTTACGACTGGCGTATTAGCTGAGCCGCCGAGTTATCACTATATGCACGTAGCTGACGGCAATTGTGTTCAGTTTGGACACATTCTAAGTGGAATGGACTAGGGCAGTGTTCTAAACTTCAATATCCGACCTGTATTTGGAAAGCGGAGGTCACCCTACAAATACGCCGCCTCGCAAACACGCAAACTCACACAGCCCCTACTGTGCTCTCTGTCCTTCATGTTGCATTATACATTACGTAAAACACACTTCAGCGAGAATGGCCCAGACCTCCTAAACGATAAACACTGAGCCACAGTCAACACGGGTTCGCAGAAACACCGAGGGGTGGCGGTAACAACACCAGCAAAACAGGGGCCCGATTAAAGCTCGGGGTATCGCACGAAACACGACTTTCCACGTTACTCGGCCTCGAGACACTGAGGAACGCCATGGTCCACTTGAAGTGGTGCATTTTCATATACACTACGCAACAGTGAATAATGTCGAATAATGTGAACATATCCCTCCCTCGAAGCACTCGCTGGAGCCGTTCTCACTTCGGAAGTGCCTATTGAACTCTAAATATCGTCTCTCGTCTCCTTGGAATGGCGAGCACTTCGGCGTGCAACATCTGCGCCTGCGAGGAAACGCTTGAGCACATTCTATGTCATTGCCCAGCATACCAGACCGAACGACGTATTATGGAAGCCAAGCTCTGTCAGCTGGATTCACGGCCGCTTACAGAAGAGAAGATCCTGGGACCTTGGCCGACGGCTTCCCATACGCGCAAAGCCATGAAAGCCCTCTTGTACTTTTTAAGGACCACCAGACTTCACGACCGCTTGTGAAAGAACTGTGCGAGACCGTGCTGTGTAGTCTCGAGCTGACTGCTTATGCTTCTCTTTCTTACTCCCCTTCTTTTCTGTCTCTTTCCGTTCTATTATTCTCCTTTTCCCCCACCCCAAGTGTAGGGTAGCCAACCGAGCCAAGCTTGGTTAACCTCCCTGCCTTTCCTCTCTATTTATCTCTCTCTCTCTCTCTCTCTCTCTCTCTAAATATCGTCGTGACAACATCGTAATTATTTCCAAATTATCGCTATAATTTTAATAGACGACGTGGCTGTTCTCCCTCCGGCTCATACATGAATTAGTCGGACGCAGTTGAGCATCTATGCGTTTAGACGAACGGCTACACGCTTCGTTGACTTCATTCATCGCGCAGAACCGATGTCAGCGCTGGCAAGCTGCCAGAAAACACGGTCGGCGGACAAGCCTGTGGTGAAACGAGAAAACGGCTTCCTCCCGCAGCCGCGAAGACTCGAGGCATGCATCACCCTATAGGGCTGACGCACCCCTCCACGCAAGCGACTGTTCCACGTGCGTCAACTCACCGTCCCACCAGCCGAGTGACGCTTTAGCGACAGCGCAACGCCCCCATCCGCATATTCAAATATTGTTTTGTGCACTCAGGAGGGCTCGTGTGGCTTTCTGTGCTGATGTGCTGCGCGACCAGGCTCCTAAGATCTTTGCTTCATTAAATGGCCGGTCATCGAGTCTATTCAAGGCACACTGGAGAGTCCGGCGATCTTCATCAAATTGGGCACAGTGGCACAAGAGATGTTCAATAGTCTCTATACAGTTGAATTGAGGATCCACCTGTGAAACTCGGCATTGTGTGTGTGATGTGACATGTGTCTATCCTTCTCTCTCTCTTTTACTCCCCTCTCCCCCTCCCCATGTGTATAGCAAACTGGACGCATAGTCTAGCTAACCTCCCTACCTTTCCTGCATTCCTTCTCTCTCTCTCTGTTTTGTGCTCGGGGAAGCCAGATGCAATGGAGTCTTACTCGAGTGAACGAGAACTCTAACCACTCGAGTGAGCCGCGATAAACCAGGTCAACTAGATCATCTCAGATCCGACGCCGTATTTCGAGAAAAAAAAAAGTGTGACACACTATGTATTGCCTAGGAGGGACAAACGCAAACAACACTTTTGGTTTTAAATGCGTGGACAACTGACCGACAACTTGAGTCAAGCGCGCTCGAGTTTGCGGTTTAAGCTGGAATGCATCGCTCACTGCTCTAGTATAACTCAGTGCCACCATACGCGTCACCATACATATTAAGATCAAAGCGTCACCATACATATTACATATAAAGATCCTCACAAACATATTAAGATCCTCACAAATGTCACTGATAACTTATTTTTTTACGAACACGCAGCTTATAAGCGGGAATATTTCATCACTGATGGAAAAAAATTCACCGAGCATATTTAGGTGAAATAGTGAGCTTTTTGGGTGCACGTTAAAAAACCTCAGGTGGTCGAAATTTCCGGAGCCCTCCACTACGGCGTCTCTCATAGTCATATGGTGGTTTTGAGACGTTAACCCCACATATCAATCAAATCAAATCATTATGCAAATCCGCGAGGAACACTTCAAGACCAGTGCATAGAGTCTCGCTTCTTTTACCTCAATGTTGTTTCATCGCCAACACTCTCCGCAACCACTCGGAAAACAGCACTGGTGGAGTACTAAGCAATAGATCGGTATAGCGATCGAAAAAATTGCAGTATGCTCCAATGCTCAGTCGGTCAGACCCCCAAGTGCTCTGCCGGACCGAGCAACACCACCGCGATCGCGGCGTGCGACGCACGGCTTCCAAGAAACGGCCTCTCAGAAAACCCTGCGCTCGAGATGGCGTCGACGGGCACGTTCCGACAACGGCCTTCGTCGCTCCAGAAATGCGCACGCGGGCGAGCGCGCTGTCGATTTCAACGCCGCAGTTTCCTGGTCCTTCTCTGCGAATAACAAGCGTGCGAGGAAGAAAGAAAAAAAAAGAACGAATAAAGAACAAAGGACAAGCCGCGCGATATATGGTCTCTGCCCTACATTATCGCTTGCATCGGCTCGAAATTTAGTTGCTGGCGTGCTGCAGAGACGGGAATTGCGATTCTGCGAAGCGCCGATCGCGTCCCAGGTGGTTTCCCCGGCAAGCAAGCGCGACTGCAGCGGCACGGTATATACTTCTTTCCTTGAACACGGCGAGCAAAAGCGTCACAGTCGTTGCTGAAGGGATTCTCCTGGCCTGCATGTTTCACCTGGAAGCAGCAGAAGCAATCTATTTACGTGTAAAAAAGAAAAAGGGAGAGAGAGGAGAGCACGCACACGAGTTGGGCTCACAAACGCTGATGACTTCGAACACGTTCACGCGCACTAACTGACGGAAGCCCTAAAAGACGTGGTTTCAGTCCACTGGCGTTCCACTGAGTGATGGACGCTTCCTTGACTTCTCAGAAATGATGGCGATCGTTCCCCTTTTTCCATCTTTGAAACTCGCAAATCCCTATCCTCAGTGTAGGGTAGCATACCGGTCGTTCCAGACTGGTTAACATCCCTGCTTTTCCTTTCCCTCTTCTTCTTCTTCTTCTTCTTCTTCTTCTTCTTCTTCTTCTTCTTCTTCTTCTTCTTCTTCTTCTCTTCTTCTTCTTCTTCTTCTTCTTCTTCTTCTTCTTCTTCTTCTTCTTCGTCTTCTTCTTCTTCTCTTCTTCTTCTTCTTCTTCTTCGTCTCTTCTTCTTCTTCTTCTTCTTCTTCTTTCTTCTTCTCCTTCTTCTTCTTCTTGTTCTCTCTCTCTCTCTCTCTCTCTATTTACATGTACACGTCTCACCTAACGAAACCATACTGCCGACGTTGTCTCCTTCTTCTGGCCTTTTATCTCCTTTCTTTTTTCGCTTTGTTTCTATAGAATAATTTCACTCGCGGCTTCAGTGTGTGATTTCACAGAGAATAAAGAAACGCGCTCATCAGGTAAATTGGAAGTAGTGTGGCTGCGCACCATTAGCATGCGCTGCTTGTGCACTTCGCGAAATAGTAATCCAGGTCGTCTTTAGTTCAAGATGGCGAAGAATACAGCAAGTTGGTTGCTGTTCACGGTTTCTTGTTGCGCTGTGTATACGATCGACTGAAAGCTTTCGAGAAGGCCTTCTTCACTGTTGGAAAGTTCAGATGGTCTACAGGCGCGATGGACCGGACACGACGGGCTAATTCACTTGACGCTCGCAAACTCCCATTGTGTTAAGCCAAGGGCACCACAGACTCCTATTGTTGTATTTTACGTAACCCTTACAACTCAGTCGGAGTGAAATAATGTTTACCCTCTTTCTTTCTCCTCTGCTAGCTCGGAGAAATGGGTACTTTTTTTACGCCTGTACATACGATTGCTGAAGTCGCTTTCGGTTGGGCGACCTCATATTTCTTCAACATTTTCCTGTCCGAAGGCTGTAATTAGGGTGGATCCCCTCCGGCTCCCGCCTTAACAGCCACCGTAACATAAGCGGGCCGAGCGCTTCCGTCCCTTTCTTTCAATGCAGTGAGCTCTCACCCAAACTCCGGGACGTGCAAGCTGTCGTGCTGAGAAAGCAATATCCACTCGCAAACTTCTACGCACCGCTGTTATCGGTCGTATCGATGGGGGCATGTTCTTTACTGATCACTCCACAAATCAATAACTGCTGAGACGCTGATTGAAACTCGCGGAGAAACTGAGCAGACGTGTTATTTCCCGACGTTTGTAGAAAGAAAAAAAACCAACCATTCAACTCACAACACCGTGATCTTAGCGGACACATACTTGTACGTCCGGTAATCGTGAGCCATACAAGCATGGATGTGACTCACAGGAAGTAGGCACTGTTCTGCTCCAACGATCGATAAGTGAAACGTAGCGCTCCAGTTGTTACCGCTCTTTATTTAGTAGCAGTCATATTATCAGCTAAAGTATTCAAGTGCTACCATACTCGTGCAAGCTTACATAAAGGGCCAGCCAACAGGCTCCATTTTTTTTTTGCACCCCCAAAATTAGTTTGGCAATTCGAAGAGTAGACCGCAACGATCGCGTTTTCCTAAAAATTACAGCGCCACGCAGAAACTCCATTTTCGAAAAACAACTCCCGCGCTTTTTTATTCCGCCTGACCGATTCTCCTTTCACGCGCTGTGACGCAATGTTGCCAATCGGCGACTTGGCGTAGCACGTCGATTTATCTCAACCGGTCCCGACGACGGGCTACGTTTTCCCCTTCCTGTGATGCATAAACAACGCAGCCAAAAGGGTTGCGAGGCTGCGCAAATATTTGAAACCAGCTGAAACAGATGCTCTAAACCATGTAACTTCCTAATATGGCACGTACTGGCACAATCATTGCGGCAGCATGTTCCCAAAGCAAAAATGCACACATTTCTCTTTATAACAATTTTTGAACCTCGGGGCTGATTACTGACCCTTAAGAACGCAAAACTTTCTCAGAATACTATTTAGCCCGTTCTGATCAACACATCATTGTGTGCTAAAGCCAGGGCCGGAAGCTTAAAACCAGTGTGGCGGTTTGGGCTAGTTGGTACGACATGATGATGTAGTAATAGCAAGAGTCTACTAGGTATAGCGCGAGAACAGAACGACGACAAAGGGACGAGAAGGAGACGAGCGCTCGTCTCCTTCTTGTCCCTTTGTCGTCGTTCTGTTCTCGCGCTATAACTATGTAATCTTAAAACCAGGGTCCGGAAGGTTCGATTAAGCGCTACCGGTAGGGCTTGAAATTCCGCGGCCTAACCGGCTGAGATAAGCTGCCTCAAAGCGTCCAGTGCACTTGGGCAGAGGAGGCAGGTCGCTTCACGACCTTCGATGCTGTGCATTCGGATCAGGCTGCGAACGCAGCGCGCCCTGTCCTTGCAACGAGCTCTCACGTCGTAGTAAGCGTGGGCCGCAGCATGAATGGCCGGCGCTCGCGCCTCTTGCACTCTGCGAGAAGGCGAGGAGCACGTTTCGAGTGCCTCCCGGCTGTTGGCAGCCTGCCCCGCCGCTTTTTCCTTCTCGCTCCTCTGACGGGTCCCAGAGCAGCCTTCGCGGAGGAGAAAAAACACTACCATGGCGGGGCGTAACGAAGACGAAAAAAGTCAGCAGACTAGCTGTTCGCAGCAGCGTCGGACGGAGCAGCTGTATCGCAATTAACTGTGTGACGACGAAGCTCTGCACTCTTTATGCGACGTCGCAGTAAATTAGAAAGATCCGTCCCGACCGTGCGGATGGAGAGCCACGTTCGACTCTGATGAACGCGCACGTCAATGTTGTACACGCATGGCCAACGCTAACGACAGCTTGCCCTAAAACTGTCTTGCAATTGGTACTTGCACCTCGCGGCAGAACCGCAGCTACTCTCTTTCACTAGGAAAAACTCTATTCCGAAATCCTTCGTTGTTCTGTCGTCATTGCCGTTAACCTGCACTAATATACTAGAGATTAGCGTGCTAATATTTGGGACACCAAATGGAAACCACCTTGGAGCACCAGATCTCTCACCGGCACCCCATTGCTTCGGTAAATCTTGTACGACGGCAGTGATATGCCGACACGCTTCACCGAGGTCACGCAAGTGCAACAGTGAAGCCACACTTGCGTGACGTGTTTGTTAGTTGCACGAAATTCGATGGAAGGGTGCATCGCGAAATAGAGCTTTTACAAATCTTACTCTAAAACGATTTACGATCAAACGGCTTGAATCAACAGGATCAAAAGCCTTCGTAGTCAACAAAATATAACTGCGGTGAATGTATAGGCTGCAAGACAAAGTGCGCTGTGAACTGAGCCACCTAGACAGCAGGTGCTGACATTGCAACGCAAAATCTGCTTTTAAATCGATACACGCTTTGCATAACAAACAGCCGTCATACGCCACCAGCCATCACAACACGTTTGTCGGAGGGTTGTGATTCAGAAAAAAATGCAAATGATGTTGTTTGTTTGAACTGAAAGAGAACGCACCACAGGAATCGCAACCATCCGTGGTTGGGGCATGAAGAGAAGACATATTTATTGGAGTATTTTTTTTTATTATTTTATGTTTTACATACTGCCAGTTCCAAAGGGGACTATTTCAGGATTACTGAGGTGATGTCACAGCCATGGTGTCTGAGCTTCTCTGTATCCACGCTGAAGCCAAGCGTTCTATCCCCTACAGAAACAATTAATGCGTACCCGGACGTCCCTTTCGAGCAGAGAAGCAGCCCACAAGTAACCAATTAAAGAGCATATGGGCGTCTCTCGCGTTTAGAAAAGCCTGCGGTATGCAGGTGGCACCAAGATTCAATCCTCTCCCGCATACGAATCGGGCGCTTCTCTGTCACCGCTGCGGTGGCCCCCCGCCCAGTTGCGCTGCTCGCACCTTTCACCGGCCAGCGGGCGCCCCAGGAAGAAGACCTCGCTTGACCGGCACCAGGTGGGATGCCTGCACGCCTCAAGGCACGCGTAACGACCACGTGACGGGAATTCCCGGCCACTGCCGGACGGGTTTCGGCGAGACTCGAGGTGTCGTCCATCTGCCTTCGCTGGAGGTCGAGCTTGGCTGCCTCCAATGGCGGGAATTCACGGAGCTCAGCTCGGCCGACAGCGAGTGGTATGCGGCACGAAAATGTCCAAGGGTCACTTTCGTTGCCGCATATGCAATGTCATGGCAGATAGATGGCCAACGTAATAACAATAATTGATGAAGTTTGATGTCCCAAAACCACCATATGAATACGAAAGGCGCCGTAGCGTAGGGCTCCGGAAATTTGGACCACCCAAAGTTCTTTACCGTGCACCCAAATCTTACCACACGGGCCTGAAGCATTTTCGCCTCTATCGAAAATGCGGCCGCTGCAGCCGGGATTCGATCCTGCGACCTGCGGGTAAGCAGCCGAGTGCCTTAGCCACTAGACAACCAGTGGAGGGTAGATGTGGGCAAGGTAATGACACGGCTTCAGACAAATGTTTTCGCGGTATAGCAACACTTTCTGCATTTGTCGATCTACGGTAAAATGTACTACCCCGAAGGAGCTACATTGGGAATAAAAAAATAACAAAGAAGTATGGAAAATAATGAGGGAGAGAGAAGGAGAAATGATTTGTGAAAGTTGGGGAGGTAAACCGGAAGGTAACATCTCAAATCCAGTTTGCTATTTTTGCTTAGGGAATAGGTAGTCTCTACAAAGATCGTAGTTTAAATTACCACAAGCACGTTAGCTAATTTAATGCTCGATGATAGCGCCATTCGTGACGGCTACTGCACCACGAATGACATATCGCTCTCTCGCTTCTAATGTGATGCTCTGAAAGGAGGGGGGGGGGAGGGGGGACATACGTCTCTGTTCTGTAACGCCGGATGTTTCGATTCTTGAAATGTACGCCAAGGGCGCCACGACAAAATTATCACCATGATTGACCAGTCGGCATCCTTCATTACAATAAATAGTACATGGGACAGAACCGAGCTGGCAGAGTAACTCGACAGACCAGGAATCTTGTTACTTTTCTTTCTTTTTTTTAGACCCGGCGATTACATCACTACAAACAGGTTTGAGGTCACTGAATACCGCAGTGGGAACCGATATTTTTACGAGATTGCGTAAAACCTGTCGTCATAAAGGAGTCAATCGGTAAACATGACTTGCAGCCGGTGGATTTCTTCTTTTTTTTTTTTTCTCCAGAAGTCTGCCCTGATGTATAAAGCTTGTCACGTGTGCAAGATGTATAAATGGTCACTGTTCAACGAAGTCCAACAAGGAACCGTGATGCAGCCAGTACGCGTGTAGCCTTCGGAAGGGAGGTGGGTTCGAGCCCTTCTCTAATTTTTTTTTTACGTTTGCTTGTGTGTACATACAGGCTTGCACGCACACAAACGCATGTACGAACATAGACAAAATCTAGTTGAACCCACCGCACCCCAACCCACAACTATTCTGGCTACAGCCCTGCAACTTGTAATGATGTCGAATGTGTGGCTTGATGGCAGCAGGTAATGGCAGCAGGGGTCAACTTCCCTAATGGATGTGCGAGAGAGTTAAGGGGAGAGCTAGGTGGGAAAGTAGAAGGGACAGGTGGCACCGAAGGCTGTATTGGTCATAAGGTCTCTTACATAGTAGACAGTCGCGAGCTCGAAGACAAATTGCGTGCACGTGGCATCGATTCAGAGCCCACACGTATACCCTTAAGGAAGTGAGCAGGCTGGTAGTGTTTATCCTCATAGAGTTACGGACGTGTGCACAAGGAAGAGAAAATGATTTCTTTTTCTGATAGTCTAGTGAGCGCGGGGTACGTGTTCGCGCGTGCAGCGGCATAATGTATGAGTTACCGGAAGTTTCTAGTGTGCGGCACCTGCCCGAATACCGACCTGGGAGGGGCGATCGCAGCGTCGAAACAGTTACCACCGAGCACAGGTCGTCGTCGACACAGTGTCGTGTACTTCGATATTGTTATGATTGCGACACAGACTTCGTTGCCCTTAAGGCATAATATTTTGTGCGTATATGTGTTATAAATGTGCGCCCATTGGGAAGTGTTGTCCATGAAATTTCATCGGCGACGGAGTGCGTTTGATTCTTTGTGGAGCTTCATCAGTTAGGCTGAACCGAACTATGTCACACTATACTCTTTTTCTCGTGTACGTACGGCATCAGCTCTCTCTCTCTCTCTCTCTCTCTCTCTCTCTCTCTCTCTCTCTCTCTCTCTCTCTCTCTCTCTCTCACACACACACACACACCACACACACACACACACACACACAAGTGGCGTTCTGTCAAGCGCAGCCATATTAATCACAACACGTAGATTGCTCAAGCACACTAAACTCCCAGTGCACCCATCTCAAAACAAAGGGAAAACCAAAAAGATTTGCTGAGCGATGTCAACATACGTGACGTCCTTCGAGACCTGTACACCAGGCGTCAAGCAATGTCAACTCTTCAACAAAGCAATGTCAACTGTCAGCAATGTCTTCTGTCAACAAAGCAATGTCAACTCTTCGGTTTGCGTGCGTTAACACAGGCGGCTACAAAGACGCCGTCGATACCAGCTGGCAGTGACCCCGTTACAGAGAGGCAGTACAGCGTGACGTTTAACTAGAAGCGTGAAACAGTCGTAAAAAATAAAGGCGCTGTCAGATGACCGCGACAGCTTTCGCACGCCGTGCTGTACGAATTCGACATAGTGTTTTAATGAGGGGACCAGCCTGTGAACGGCAAGTGTTTTGACAATTAGAGGCGACCAATGACCAATTAGCACAAGGAAACACATTTTTTTTTCATAAAGAGGACGCGTGCGACAACCATACTTCACGTACATGCGTGAGCGCTTTTGTATGGTTGCGAGTGTTCAGTACTGAGAATTTTCGGGGAGGGGTCGAACCCTAAACCCATTGTAGATTACAGTACAGCTCTGCAGGTTACCATGCAAATACAAAATGTTTACTCGGCAGAAGCATTCACGCGTCATCTATAGATGCACGATAGCCAACCTCAACAAAGGTGCGCAAGAGATTATCGGTTTAAGCCATGGCGTCGCTCTCCAACGAGCGCGCCGCACGCCGAATAATGCATACGCTGCATTGACAACTGGCAGCTATAAAACGAAAAATAAAGCTTGCAAACGTTTTAACCGATATCAAGTTCAAGCGGGTCCAATATTGGTAAATGCTGCCCGCTGCGCGTACAAGACACACCACGTGGAAAACACCCACACGTCGTTTTTTTTTTTTTCCTCGGAACGCGCGCCTGCTTCAATCAGGACAGCGGCGTGCACAACAAACCCTGGCGGCGGCTGCAGCGCATCAATCACAACATCGCCACCTTTGAAGACAGCCGAGCCCGTCCGTATACCATCGACGAGTGAATTGTTTTCCGCCACGCGACACCACTGGGCCTTTCTCTTTTTTCTTTTAGATAGATAGATAGATAGATAGATAGATAGATAGATAGATGATAGATAGATAGATAGATATGATAGATAGATAGATAGATAGATAGATAGATAGATAGATAGATAGATAGACAGACAGATAGATAGATAGATAGATAGATAGATAGATAGATAGATAGATAGATAGATAGATAGATAGACAGACAGATTAGATAGACACAGACAGACAGACCGGCCTTATTATATAATAATATATATATATAATATATATATATATACTATATATATATATATATATATATATATATATATATATATATATATATATATATTATATATAATATATATATATATATATATATATATATTATATGTCTGCACGTGTGCGAGGCAACGGTATCGCGTGAGTGACAGAAACGCGGAGGGCGCATGCTGCAATCGTGGAAGCACGGCTGCCCTTCAGGTTTCTCATTGCATTCCTCTTTGTTTTCCTCCTGAGCGCCGCTACAACGCCCGACTCGGGAAATAAATATGTATATATATATATATAAACGAAAGCGCGTTGCATTCGGCATCTTGCATAAAGTAGGACGGTCTGTGAATAACCTCTATATTACGGGTAATTCCCGTTACGAATATCTCAGCAGCATAATCAAAGAGTAATTATTGACGTTCTTATCGCGAATCGTGACGTTCTTCGTCATCCAAATAATCTTGTTCTCGTTTTTATTGTTTTCTTTGATGTTTCAGATTTTTGTAATGATCTTTCTGAAATGCACATTCCATACAAGCTCGTACTCTTCCTGCTCAGTCTTCACTGAAATCAAAAGCCTTATGTTACATGTACAAAATGTGCAACGAATGTGAACAGAACTCGCAAAAAAAAATTCACTATCAGAGCTCCTATGAATTTCGAACGGACACTTTGGAAGTCCCCATCCTGGCAACTTCGGCAATATGTTTTATTTTGCCTCTATCTTTTGGGTTCTTCAACGCAGAACTCGGTCGTTGCGGGCAAGGTTTTGTGGTTCGCGGGAAATCCTGCTTTGTGGCGCTGTATAGCAGCGCCACAAAGCAGGACGCAAAAGCGGAGTTTTCGAGAAAGCGCATGACAGGCCATGCGCGAATTGAAACCTCTTCGTCCGCCTGAGTTGGGAAATGCGGAGAAATAAATGGAACGATGCGGAATCGACATGCGAGGTTGCAAACCCGCAACCACCACCAGGATCTCTCAAGCGTGCCCCGTGATTGTGACGCTAGCTCGCAGAACTATATCCGCCTTGTTCGCACGCACAGGAAACTTGCTTAATCTCTGAAACGGGATCAGAAACTCACAGGGTATATGCCTTGCGCATTCACCCGAGACTACTTGAACGCCAGCCGGTGTGGCTGCGTTACTGTGACTGTATAGTATCACACGAAAGCCTCAAAGACGATGTGAACATGCACTGTTGCATGGCCAAAAGTATTTTCGGGGGTGAGAGGGGGAGTTTATACGTTTTGCAGCGAAAGCTGTTATGATCCCAACTCGGGTCACGCGCAGTTGTCCGCCGCCGCCGGTGTCCGTAACCACATCGCGCAAAGTTAGAAAGAAAAATCCTAGCACCAATGACCCAGTGGGCTCGGTCCCGGGCCCGCTGGGTGCCAGACCAGTATTCCACCACTGAGCTACGCCGGTGCTTGTGACTTGTTGGCAAACTTGCCTTGGGCAGGCTTGATGTCGGGAAAGCAATCGCGCTAATACGACTTATAAAGCGTTTTAAAACTACGAAAGACCAACTAGTCGTCGCACAATGCGGATAGCGTAATGAGCGGGTCGTCCAATGCTCCAACCCATTACGAATGTTTGTTCTTGTTCTCCTATTAACTGTGGTGCATATACCCACTTCAACCATAATTTCTCATCATCGTCAGCCGTGCACTGCATGAACCAATATATATTGGCATAAAACTCCTTGCAAGTTTTTAGCGGATACCACACTTCTCAGAAGAATGACGAAAAATAGCATTGCCAATGCCGGCCTACTACACAAAAAAAGTTATTATTAATGCCTTAGTGGGTATTAAGCAAGTGTGCTTGCTGTAGTTACCCAATGAGTGTTTTAAAAGGCTTTGAAAGGCAGCTCTTCTAGGTTTCGCTGACTGTGCTGCGCCTTCCTCGCTGGCCTGGCGTTTTTTTTTTTGTATGTTTATACATGCCTTCGTATGTGTGCGTATATAATATACACATGCAAAATCAAACTATTTATTTTTTTGGAGGGGAGGACGGGGGAGTTTATAAGAGCCCTTTTGATCATAACACTATACTGTTCATAACGCTATGCTCAATTTTTGTGTTATTTCTTGACTATAATGCTAAGTTGTATTTTATGTGCTGCGGGGTCCCTTTGTTTAAAAAGTTGGACTTCATGTGCTTTATGCTATACATTTCTGATATCTAAGGAGTAACCGGTGCCTCAATTGTGTCAAAAATCTGCTCACGTCATGTCGATAAAAAGAAAACGGGAATGCATCACTTCTCATTCGTAACGGTACATTACAAGTAAGCGTTGATTAAGCATAAATTCGGTGTTCTCTCTAATATTGTTCATGACTGTAGGTACTGCCCCCTGAGACCTTAATACTCCAGTAATTGTTCTACATAATTTCTGTTGTTATTCTTACGTGTGCGCAGGCCTCTGCACATCGCCGTTCTCCACGACGACATCGCCCTCGTTCAGCGGCTGTGCCGGCTCACCCGGACAGCGGGCGCCAGCGTCGACGTCTTGAACAGCCTCAGGCAGGTGAGGAGCATTGCCATTGTCAGCGCTTAATAAATATTCCTCGCGTTATTACGTAAACGACAGCAGCCGCCTCTCTGAACAATGCAACTCCCGTCACCTATGCGATACGCAGCATGGCGCTCTGTAGAGCGAATCGCCAAGAATGGGATGCACCGTGAGCGGTGAACACTGCGTGTGATGCAAGCCGAGCGCTTCCGTTTTGGTGCTTGTGCAGTGCCGCCATGGCGCAAGCAGAGAGAGAGAAAGCGAGAATGTAAGCTAGTCATGGGAGGTTAACTTAACTATGTCGGCGCAAGCAGTGGGAACGCGCAAAGTCGACTGACAACAGTGCCTTGAAACTCTGTGTGGCCACAACCACTTGGGCCCGCCAGTAATTGTCGCTGCAATTAGTTTAATATTGTGGAATTGCGTTTATCAATGCATTGCAATGGGCTTTACGAGTTTAGTGCGTGTGCATGCTGTAAGAAAGCTGGTAAAAAAAAAGGAAACGATTCTCCTTGCCCTTATGTATATGATTCGCCATCGATAAAGAGGACAATTCTATCTCAACACCTTGTTTTCTAAGAAGTCATAGAAAGACGCGGCAAGTTTTCGAATTCCGTTCCAAAAACAAAAAGAAAGACATAGAGAAAGAAAGATAGAACGAAAGAAGGAAGGAAGCAAGCAAGGAAGGAAAGAAGATCGAGAGAAGCAAAGACGAAACAAAGCAGGAAGGAAGAAAAGAAATAAAGAAAAAAGAAAGGAGAACAAAGCAGGTAAAAAAAGAAAGAAAGAAGAAAGAAGTGAAATAAAAGAAAGAAAGAAAAGGAGAAGAGGAAGAAAGAAAGAAAGAGAAGAGAAGAAGAAAAGAAAGAAGAAAGGAAGAGAAAGAAAGAAAGAAAGAAAGAAAGAAAGAAAGAAAGAAAGAAAGAAAGAAAGAAAGAAAGAAAGAAAGAAAGGAAGGAAGAACGGGTAATACGTGCAGCGTCAAGGTGATAGGCGATAAAATGGAAATATTAACTGGAAACTCGCAAAGGCTGCGCGAAATAGAGGGCGATAAAATGCTGTGGAAATCGAAAGTATCGCACAACCGTTTTCAGAATTTCGAACACATAGTTCATGAATATACAGGCAAGCGTGCGGCGCATTAAAACGGTCGCGCAAGCACTTGGTGGCCTCATCGGGACCTTGGCGTTGACAGGACAGTCACGCAACCCTCTGGGGGAAAACGCCGCCCTCGCCAGATGCCTGCGCAACGGAGGAAAAAGAAAGCCGGAAAATAATGGGAGCCTCAATGTGAAGTCACTTAGTCCGCCAGCACACGTTCTAGTTTTTTTCTTTCAATTTGAACAAGCAGAGTTAAAGAAGAACCCTTGCAAAATTACGCGAGAGATTGCGATAGCATCTCTGCATGCGACGAGCATAAGAGTGCCGTGCACACAAAGAGACTCTTCAAGTTCCGGAATCAAGGTGCTCTTTACCTCGCTTTATATCTAACAAGGAAATTCCGAAAGCCAAAGCTGACACCTGCAGGTTTGCGGCACGAGAAAGTAGTAAGAATCCCGTATTATCGTGATTGGTCGAAAGGGCCCATGGTCCGACCTATCACTGGTCCTTTCATATGTAAAGTTGAGAACAGGGAATTTGCGCGAAAGGAGTTGCGTTCGCTTGCAGGCTTTGCTCCCGTAAGTTAATGTCACGACCCACGTTAGCTTTGCAGAATTCGTTTTAGCGTTTCAACCGCGATATTTTCCTTTTGTCTATCCCTTCGGATTTGTCACTGAAAGGTATTCAACTTCTGCAGGCGACTGCTTGATGAGCGTCCTTCTAATCGGTTCAAACGTACAATAGCTAAAATACACTGAATCTGTGTCGCAAAGTTATGCGCGTCGAACATTGTTGGCTTTTCCAAAGAAGTTAATTCCGAAAGTTGGGATAGAAGACGCAGAGAGTTACTGAAATTTCGCACTCTTGACTTTCACAACGTGATGATGGTGTTTCGAGTTTAAAGGTATATAACTGACACAGGTCTTGGCGCTTGTAGAAACTGCTCGCTGGCGTTTCGGTCACTGCTTAGAACTCGAAAACGTTAAGTGGACGGTGGGTACTGGTTTGCCAATGGCCCGTCATCTTGCCGGGCCTTAGTCACGCTCAGCGCCAAGCGTCCTTGCCTGCGGAAACACCTGTCACGTCACTTATCATGACCGATATCAAGAGAAAAGAAAAAGATTTTTGAAAAAGGTTTTCATTATACGGTCATCCACAGGATCACGAAATGACACTATTGTTACTATGGCTGCGATAGAGAACGTTGAAGCTAAAACTGAACATCGTACGAATGCGCTATCTTAAGAGCAGCTGTGGTTATTTACCTTTAATTACCACACAGAAAAAGAAGCACGCCCAGGTTTCTAATAACAAAATACAAGCTCATAATTTAATGATTCCTGTTAAAAGTACCCGGTTCTTGGCCAATACCCCCAGCGTGGGTGTATGCCACGAATGCATAGATTCACTCAACAATTACTCCTCTAATCGCCCCTCCACTTCTTTATTTCTTTTATGACACTTCTCAGGCACGTAATTATATTCGCACGGTATGCTTCTCCCGTGAAGGCGTACGGATGATTGATAAGGCGACAAGCATTAATTTTTTTTCCCTTTCGTCAGACTACCTTTACAAGCTCTGCAGTCATTCTCCGTCTCCACTGCACCATGGGACTGACCCTTCAACGAACGCTGCTTTTTCAATGCCGCTTAAATAACATCGTGCCTTCAAGGTTACGGTCAGCGACAGCATTCACTTGGTCGCTCGTAACCGGCAGACCGGAACCGCTTTATGATTAACAGCGACACAGACCCCCATTACAGCGAAGAGTTGCGAGCGAGTGCTGCCGTGGGTCAAGAGAAGTTGGGAAGGGTAAAAACCCAGCGAGGAAGCGGCCAGTGTTTGCCCAGCCGCAGCACAGTCAGCGGGGATGGCAGCTCATCCCTCACTCTCAACCGACTCCGCCCCTTCCCTCGTGAGGCCGAAGCACTCGGAAGAGGAGGTTTTGCCTCCTTATCTTGATCGACAATGTAGCCACGCGTGCGATCGACTGCCTCATACGCAACGGTCGGTTTTCCCAGGCGCACACTCAAAGCGCAGGCATGCGGTTGCTCAGGAGGCGGAACGTGACAAAGAAAAGCGGTGAAGAGAAGCTGGTGCAAAAGAAAGACGTGGTAAGGAGGCGAAGAAGCCGTAGAATGTGCGAAGATGAGCGAATAAATTATTCTTAGAGCAATGACCAGCGCAAAAATCTCTGGCCGCCGCACGGAAGGTGGGTGATTGTGCGGTGCGCTCAGGCGGGTGCTATGCAGAGACAAGATGCGAGTGAGCTCGACAGAGAGAGAACAGAAGAGGTCAACGGTATTTACAATCCGCTCTTTGTTCAAGCCGTTGGCGCTGGTTATTCTAGACTGGTTAACATCCCTACATTTTCTTTCCCCCTTGTTCTTTCCTTCCATCCTTCTGGATGTGCCAACTATGCCTACGACTCGATAGAGAACATGAGGACTTCGGCTAATCCATGAGTAAATAAGGCAAGATGAGTAATGGGGAGTCGTCACGAAGAAAAGGTGGAGAAAATACGGCGAGGACGGGTAGCGAGGACGAGTCCAGATTGCTGTGGCGGTGGACGACTGGGCAGAGCTCCAGGGCACTGCGCCGTGTCGCCATGGCAGACAGAAATAAGGTCCCTTTTCCCTTCCTTCAGGAATCACTACTCCAGCCCACCCAGACAAAGCGCGAGTGACACTGGTAACGCTCCATGAAGTGTGCAAAGGGCAGGCACGCATTTGTGGTATCACAACGCGAAATATGAGTCCACCGGTAAAGCCAAAGTCATTTCCTGTCAATGTGAAGTCGCCATTAAGGTGGGAGGATTGTGGAGGGGGAGTGGAAGACGAGTAAAAAAGTCACTCGCCCTCTAGTCTGCGTTTCTCGCCGCGTGCGCGATCATTGGAGCTCTTTTGTGAAAAAAGAGCAGCCGGTGGAACAGTCCCGGGGTTTTTCCCCCCGCCCGTTCCTGCAGCAACGACGATCGAAATTCCGAGCGGCGGCGCGGTTCATCTCCTTTTTTGTTCGCAGCGCCGGCAAACGCGCACGACCCGCCAAAGAGAGAACGCGTGCTGAAGAGCGCTCGATGCTCGAGCATAACACGCGAAACAAAGAACGGAAAAAAGAAGAAAAACAACGATAGCCTACGGTGCTCCGTAGGCGGGTGAGAGGCGGAGCGTCCTCTGCCGGCGCCGACAATGGGGCTTTCCCGCCACGCCAGCGATTGTTGACCCTCGCAGCAGCAGCTGGAGCAAAATGCTGACAGAGACAGAAGGGACGCGATGGTGGAAGTGAGACCGAGGCCGGCCCACCAACGGCGCCAGGTCACGGTGAACGAACGCGCTTCCGTTGGGTGTGGAGGCAGCACCCAGAGCGAGAGAGATATATGGTATGAAGAAAGGCAGGGAGGTTAACAGCTAGCTACCTACATTCATTGGGTTCAACATTATTGGGTTCAACAGTTCAACACTTTTTCAGCACTGGTTCAACAGTTCAAAGTTGGCGCCCCGAACTAGTGCTCCTTGTTTTCGCCCCTTCAGTGCTGCGGTCCCAATAATTCCTTCTAATCAATGATTTAAACTATGCTTACTACAGGAGTACAAAAGAGCTGCCCTCGCCAAACGAGTTCCTGTAGACATTCAAGCGACCAACTTTTGACGCCACAGTGGAGATGACTTGCACTTGTATACGTGAGGAAGAACGAAGAGGGTGTTATGCCAGGGCGGGATAATAAACGACGACAAAATAGCCGAGTTTAACTTTGGTGTGGGTTGTTCGGCCATTGCAAATAACTCTTCCAACCTTTCTCAAGCCGTGAACGTAAGAATTCGGGTAAGACTATATTGTTAGCGGGCTAAGATGCTGGCACAGCCTTCGATTTAAATTCAGAGCTGTATACCAACTGAACATTACATCGCTTCAATTATCAATAAATGTGCGGCGCTCATGGAACCTTGCTTAGAGGCAGAAGCGCAGCAGGGTACGAAGCAGGCTGACATTCGAAGATAGAACTGTGACAACAATGCGTCTGGTATTACTATACTGTTGCAGATATGGCGACAGAGGCGGAAATTGGAAAAACTTGAATAGATTCAATGAAAACTGCGCACATATATGAGCGATGAATCAGCATAAATTTGCCTAAAACTGAGATATTGTGTGGCAAAATGTCATTATACTGCGTCCCCTCCTGGTCACGTTTGCTCATTCGAAGTCGAAGCAATGCCCGTTATTCAGTAAAGAAAAGCAAGAACAACATAAAATGCTAGTTGCCCCTAAATGAATTCCACATTTTTATCTTGAAATCTCAATTCTGCATAAGGTAAACGTGCGAGCTTATGGTCTAGCTGAGTTCCATCTTTTACAGATGTGTCAACCGCCGCCACGTTGGCCTGCCAATGCTGTCATTTTTTTATATGTGACGAAGACTTAATGATACTAGATTCATAAGCGCGACAAAAATTGTGCGAATGCGCTCGGCGTTTCAGCACTTCATTGATTTGACGCTACGACACAAAAACTGAGAAGCCATACAAAATGCGAGGATGGCAGCGCCAATGAATATGAAAAGAAGACCGCCTTGTAGACCGTTTTTTTGCTACTATTAATTATTATTCTCAAGGTGGCAGCATTCACAGCCCAGGAGGGCGGTGCTATATAAAATGCACCCGTATAAAAGCAGCCCCTATAGGGCGTCGTGCTGAAACGTGCCATTTGTTTCCGGCAGACGCCTTTGCACCTGGCGCTGATTGTGGGCAACGAGCCTGCCGTCGAAGTTCTGCTGAGCGAGGGCGCCTCGGTGCTGCGCAGGGATCGCAACGGCAACACGGCGCTCCACCTGGCGCTCAAGTATCCCAGCCTGGGCTGCATGCGGCTCGTGCTGGCTCACCGGCTAGCAGCCAAGATCGTTGATGCGCCGGACTTCGACGGTGAGCAGATGGCAAACCCCTAGTCTTGTAGCTTTCGCATAATGGCAAGCGCGACACGTGCCTGAACAGAAATAAATGTGCTTGAGCCGACGGCTCCATAGTGACTCTGAGATCAAAGTCAACTTTAGGCACAGCGCTGTTCAAGGGGTAATAACGCACTAAAAGTTTCAGTTGAAGATTTATAGCGTTCAGAAGTCTACAAAATGTATTGGTAAGCGTGAGTGAACCCTGAAGACGCTAAGACACTATATCTTTAGAATGTAGTTTCGATTAATACTTTACTCTCACATCAAGCTCCTCGTCCCATGATCGCCCTAAGTATCATCGTTTGCGCGGCCGGCTCCGCTCCTTGGCTTCGTTGGCGACGCACAAGCGGCCATTATTTAACGTTTTTGGCACCTGACGTAATCACAACTATATATAGCCAAACTTATTGGTGCGTGAAATTACCAGAACTGACACTGTAGCCCGACGTCACGATAGTGTTGGTCTCAGTAGGTGCGGGAGAATCGACTTCAATGTCAAAATAAAATATCTTAGCAACATTCACAAATCTGACGCATGCTCAGAGCCGCCTCTCAGTGTGGCAGAGTAAACTCACCTCCGAAAATTGACGTCAGTAGCCCTTTAGCTACACAGTGCTGTAGTGTCCCGAGAGTGCTCCGCTTATCTGAAAGAAAAATGTTGGAATATCACGCTACTAGCAAATGCTGCTGTACAGCCGGCGTTACAGGTACACTCGTATTCACTAAACGGTGGCGAGACGCGGACATATTAAGGTACATTAAGAAGTCGGGAATGTAGCAGCCGACGCTGCCATGTTACTGGCTTCACGGGCAAACGTAGACGACGAAAGGTTAAACCAAAGATTGTAAAAAAAAATAAATTGCAGATCGGGTGCAACCACCCGGCAATAAACTTTTTCATTAGGAAGCCATCTCTGTCATAGCCCCGTGCGCACATCGTACTGCCCCGCTACATCTGTTCATAAGGTTATTCGGGCAGGAAATTGCATTCTAGGGGGTGGGGGGGGGGGGGCTTTCACTGCAAAGAACCTGCGCGGCTGACCCTGCCAATAAGCGGCAACTTAAATTTGATACCAACTTTCACTAAAGACACACGATATGTTAGGAGAAGTCCGAAAAGCACATGTGTCACATACATGGCGCCTCTATATCGTCCTAAATACGTCGCGTCGCCAGTCGATGAAAACGCAAAATAAGATGCATCCGTTCGCACAAGCACACAGAACAGGTGTAACGAAGACAAATGAAAAAAAAAAAAATACGCATTTCTTGGCACACTTGTGTTGTCTTCATGAACGATGTGTGATAAGCCACAGTTTAAAACTAAGATTGCTTAATGGGCTTCAACGCTCCAAAGGACTCAATGAGAGACGCTGTAGCGGAGGGCTCCAATTAATTTCGATTTGTTGGATCTCTTTATCATGCCCTGGCATCATATAACACATAAGCCTCTAGCGTACAGTACATATTCAAACGCAGCCACCACGACTGCCATCGAAACCACGTATTTAGGGTCAGTCGCACCATAACCCCGCAGTCACTGCGGTGGCTTATTTAAAACTTAGCTACGTGTACTAGTGATGTCCCGCGTATAAAAATTCACGACAGTAAAGGGTTGTCCAGGAGAAAATTGCCCGCGCAGAATATTACTACATCTTTCGGAGATTTGGCGCGTGAGTGAAAGTGCGAAACGGAACAGACGCGCCCTGGGCAGCCGACGGAGCAAGCACGCTTTGCCGCCTTGCCGGTGTAGCATCCCTCGTGGAGCGGCAGGCCAGCCTGGCAAGTTTGGTCAAAGAGGCGGCGTGTGGTAGCTGCACAGCAGAGGCGTAACCAAACTTTTTTAACGCGATAGCGTAAAAGAGGTCGTGTCGCAGAGAACCCGCCGCCAGCGTCGGCCCCATTGGTTGTGAGCGAAAAATCGGCTGTGCATCTGTGACCGAATAATCAAGTTACCAAGATAGCCACGGGAGGCCGCTACTTGTCCACGCGTGCGTGCGCGATCACACTGACAAAGCCGCGCATTTGAAGAAAAAAAAAAGTGCTCAAGGTCACGAGGTGCTGTAGTTTTTTTGCCCTGCCACCCCTCCTTGCTTAGCTTCCAGCGCTTTCGTCGGGACGAGAGAAGAGACAATGCATTTGCAGCATGCGACGAAGCTTTGTAACACCACTCGCACTGGACGGATTCTTAAAATTTTTGCGGCGTTGAATTTGTGAAGCAATGAGCTCTTCTAGTGAATTCATTCTATGACTACTTTAAAATGTGTTTCAGGGCCCATTTAACGCATTTCGTTCGACAGGTGTCACGACGAAAACGTGCACATTCAGCGATAATAGTGAGCGCTGGTCCAATCTACTGTGTGCACGTTTGTGTGCGTGCGTGTGCATGCAACTAAACATATAAATAAGTATTCACTTTTTCGGAAGGGTGAAAGGGTATATACGCAAGCACAATTGAAAATTTTCGGAGAGGGGGTGGGGTTGAAACTCTATCAACTTGGTACGAAGTTCAAAGTTCAAGTTCTATTTCTGCGGCGGTAGCTTAGTGACCACGACGTCACGCTGTTAAGGACGCGGGCTTGATTCCCGAGCGCTGCATGCAGGGCGTTTCTCACAGCTCACTGTAAAACACTAAACCCGCGATTCTATTGCTGAACGAACCCTGACGAACGTTCGCTTAATACACAGGGCACGTACGATAATGCACACATATATTAGCTACAGCTTCAAAGCAAAGTAGAATCCACGGTGCATTTTGACGCGCAAGTGTTAAGAGCTGCAGTTCAACAAACTTTGTTTTGCTGTTCGCAGGTTACTCTCCGCTGCATTTGGCGGTACTCCTCAACAAGCCAGAAGCGGTCAGCCTACTAATCAAGGCCAACTGTGATATAAATGTTCCTGTAAGTACATCAGGATTTGACCCGTTGTCTCCGCATTAAACTATGCGGTCACGTGTAAGCGACACGGCGTGAGAACACGGACACGAGATAAATCAAGATAACACAACCACTTTGGTGTGTGTCTTTGCTTCTCTCTCGTGCTCCACGTGATTGCACACCCTGTCTTTCAACATGGATACCTACCAGCTTGTGCGGCTATACCTCGTTTCCATGCGGCCACCACCTCGCCCCAATAGCGGGTTATGCCTGTTCATCATAAAATGCAGAGTAGTGAGAGATAGAGACAACGGGGTAATCATTACAGCATATCCTCCTTATGACAAAGTTGCAATTAGTGCTGCAGCGGAATCTACCCAATTCTTCGCCAGTCGCGCAGCAGTATTTGGATAGAGCCAGCGTCGAAACACGCAAAGCACGTGCACGTTCGAGAGTGCACAACCATGTTCTTGCGAGGTCACAACGAGCACCTCGTCATGTATACTATACTATAGTTGTAAAACTTAAATGTTACTGCAATACACTTCATTCCATGGTCTTTTAAGCACTACGCGTACCACGCAAAAACAAATTTGTTTTCCTCCATAGGGGTACAAACATATTACGACGTAAGCGATGAATACATGGCGCATACAAAAGTATGAGCTGTCTGCTGATCCCTGTCAAGATAAGGCACGCGCGACCCATCACAGTAGGCAGTAACACCACTCACCCCAAGTGGCTTATCTCCCCTCCCCCTATAGGCCTCTCACATGACGAGCTCCCTCTCCACTTAAGTAGTGATCATTTGCAACCATTGCACATCATACCACGCACAGAGAGATGCTATCGTCCTTTTAATTTACACATAACCTCACAGCGACGGTGCAATGTGCCTGGAATACTCATATAAGAAACTGAAATCCGTGAAGTCGCACTCACTTTTCAGGTGCCGGAGTGCATGCGCGCATATAAATATCAAACTGTGACCTTCATTTTCTATTCTCATAGTGAGGCTATGATTGCACGATAGAATTTTCGAAGAACAATTTGTCAACCAAACTGATTTTTTTTTTTTAACGTCTGACAAGCTTCTTTCTTGCGGGTGCAGGACGGCAGGAGTGGGAGGACGCCGCTGTACCACGCCATCGCCCTGCAGCGCGAGCACCTAGTCAAGCAGCTCGTATCGCACGGCGCTAGCACTGAGGCACAAGACTACGCGGGGCATTCGTGTCTCGCGCTCGCCAAGGAGGCAAAAAGCCCGTGCCTGCCACTGCTCCAGGGTAAAGGGTGCTCGCTGAGCAGCTGACCGCCGCCACAAGACATGGCGCAGAAGGAACGCGTTAGGAACATCACTCGCAGCGGCAGCAGCGCCGGCCCGTAATCCAGCAACAGGCAGACTTTTCGACGCGGGGCTGCCGGCCAACTGCGCAAGTGCCAACGTGAGGCGCTGCCGACAAGAGCCACACCACTGCGACTCTGCGAAGCAACATCACCAGAGACCACGCGCGTTCAAGCGCGAGCGATGCGCAACTGCCAGCCGTGTATCTGTGATTGGCCACTCCTGTGCTCTTTAGCGCCACCTTGCAAAAGCCTTCAACCTCCAGTTTGCTTGCTGCCGTTTACAAACTCTCAACGTCCCTCACATTCACGTCATCCTCTAAACACGCCATCACCTCAAGCTTGGCGTGTTCGTGAACTCTAGAGGGGCTTGACTAAACCAAAGCGAAAACAATTTCAATGCTTTCTATTTACAAGAAAGCGGGCAACGGTAGCAGGTGGACGCTACTTGGTCATGCGGTGTGTAACACTAGTGCCATAGGTTGTACAAACGCAACGGGGGCTCGATGTTGCACGGTATATGTCCTTGGGAAGGTCCAGTGAACAAATAATGAAGGCTTTTCAAGGAGGCTACTTAAAGAGTACCGTGAGAGCTACACACAGTTTCAGTGCTCAGACCAACTCCCTCAGCAAAGAGACACTCCTCACAAAGTAGCTGACACGTGCAGCTACCTCTCGTGAATGGAGACAATGGAGGGACACTGAAGACATAGCAACCCCCTTTTGAGACTGAAATTCCACGAACTGTTGTGGTACCGTGAGTGCAAAGTGTTCGTGATCCTGTTGAATGCAACTGTGCTGGCACTGGCATATTTATTAAAAGTAAAAGAACCTTTGTCAAGTATTCCTAGTGCGTACTGATCACTGTTCCTCTGTCTCAAATATGTCCGAGTTAGCATCCATCAGTATAGGCCGAAAGCTAATAGAAATACAGAAAAGGACCATGAATGGAGACAGCGGGGAAACTGATGGTATATTTGGATGATTGTTCTTGAGCACTCCAGAGGCTCTGAAAAATTTACATAAAATGGCAATGAAGAATTAATGCTACAATATTCAGCCCAATAAACATTAAGGAAGGAGGACATGTCTTACATATCTTCTTATTATCATTGTAGAGCCTTGAAGCTGTTGAATTTACCACCCTCAAACACTGTCAGAGCGCTCTTGACCACCCGAATGTACCATATAGCTTGACGCTGGGCCTACAAGTTCGTACCATGGTGTTTAACCAATGGCTTAAATGAGCTCATTATTTGGTGGCTCTCCATACTTAACAAGATATTTTTGTGCATACATATTCACATGACACTGTACACTCATTGAGAAGATTTTCAAATCCTATACACATAAAAAGGCTAATATCTGTTTGCAGTTGCTCGAATTCAAGAAGCACATGGAGTTGGTTCCTGAAAATGTGCACACAGCACACCTATTTTAAAGCATGCCATTAGAATGAACACCTGTAAGTAAAAAATTATGGCATAGAAACCATTGCGAGGGCGCAACAAAACACAACTTTCTATGTTTTGTGTTTTGTCGCGCCCTCACGATGGCTTCCATGTCAAAGCACCAACTCGCCCAATAGCCAGCTTTTTTTTGAAGTTCACAAATTATGCTTATTGCGCAGCAATCTGCAGTTAAGAAAGCAAAATTATGTGGTTGCATCACCAAACAGTTATGAACCAAGCTTAGGTCATAATGAATGCTTTCACACCTTCTAATTCAGTGTTCTATCTTTCCCATCTGCCCAGGGGAAGGGGAGAACACGCGGCACAAACTGGAAGTGGGGCAAGTCAAACCACTTTAACTATGCAGTAACATTACAATGAGGTACACAATTTTTGTCAATGTGACCAGCATTATTCTAGATCTACAGAACCAAGTGTAGCCACCAACTAGGGATGCTAAGGTGTGTTGTGCACACTACACTTTATCATGCATAAGCATGTAAACCCCAATGTAGTCAAAGTTTGGCAGCCTCGCATATCCGTGCTACTTAAAGATGTTGGCAGTAACAAATTTCTCAAGCTTATTATGCTCAACAGCTGAAAGTCACAATTCATGCATATAATGCAGAAATTTTTAGTTAAGAAAGTAAATTGATGTGGTTGTGTCACCTTACAGTCATCAACCAAGCTTAATCCTTGCAATCCGATCCTATCCAAGTGACTCAACTCTAATAAGCAGAAACAAAACTTACTATAGTCAAGCACAAAACCCACTCAGTGCTCACCATTCAGGGCTCTCACACTTTCTGAACAGAGACGCGGCATTGACGTGGCAGAAGACTTCTGTGCCAGAGTATCTGGGCCACTCGCAGTGCCCAGTAGCCTACTGCCCTCGACTAACTGTCCACAAACACTGGATTCCCGCATAGATATGCCTTTTTCCATCGTGGAGCTCACAGCAGCACTAGCTTTGTGGGGACACACGTCGGCACCAGGGCCCGATACAATTTCTTATAGGGCCTTGTGTCATCTGGGTGAACGCTTGAGAATCCTCCTTTTGGAGTTGTACAACAAATCCTGGCAAGATGGAACGCTCCTGACAAGCTCGAAGACAAGTCGCCTAGTCCCGCTTTTGAAGCCAGGCAAGTCACCGTTGGAGCTCTCATCGTCCGATCGCATTGGCCAGTTGTGTAGTCAAAGTTATGAAAAGGATGATCCTGGGACGCCTGGAGTGGTTCTTGGAATGTAACAACATCTACCTAGATGCCATGGCAGGATTTCGGCGTGGTCACGCATCGATTGACAACGTAGTCGACCTGGTCACTTATGTCCAACACGAGAGAGGCCGTAAGCGTCTCTGCGCATCTTTGTTCCTAGACGTCAAAGGGGCATATGACAACGTTACGCATGAAGCTGTTCTCACCGCTCTCGAAGATATAGGAGTGGGTGGTCGGATGTATCGCTAGGTACGTAGTTATTTGTCAATGCGATCCTTCTTTGTGAGCACTGAAGACGGTCCAACCTCTCCACATTACAGCCACCGTGGCGTCCCCCAGGGTGGCGTACTCAGCCCTGTGCTGTTCAATCTGACGTTAATTGCTCTCACTGAGCATCTGCCAAGCACGGTCAGGCTATCAATGTACACATATGATATCTGCGTTTGGGCATCGGCTGTAACACGCCTGCCGTTACGAGAGAGAATTCAAAAAGCTGCCACTGAAACATTACGCTACCTCCGAACTCGAGGCTTGGAAATTTCTTCCAAGAAATGCGCCCTCGTAGCTTTTACTAGAAAGCCTGTGGATAAGTAAACTATAAGAATCAATGGTCAAACTGTACCATACGTTCGATCGCACATGTTTTTGGGCGTCACAATTGACGGGAATCTATCATGGAGCAATCACGTTTCTTACATGAAGAAAGGGTTAATGGACATCTGTAATATACTGAAGTTCTTTGCAGGAAAGACTTGGGGAATGTCTCCCAGTGCAATGCTACAGCTGTGCAGAGTACTTTTTCTCGGTTTCCTGCGGTACAGTTTACCGGCATTGAATTATGCAAGCAAAACAAGCCTTCGAACGCTACAGAGTGTTCAGTCCCAGGCACTCCGGATTTGCCTCGGCTTGCCTCGTAGTGCGTCGACAATGGCCACTATATCTATCGCCGTTGACCACCTCATTACGACACATCGACGTTGAGGCACTCAGGACACATATAAGGCATATTGCTCGGACACCCTGCCACCACCTAGCCTTTTTACCAGCAGACAGACCACGTTCGTCATTTTGCCAAACGGTCACCAAATTTCGCGATTCTTTGCCAACATGCTTCCCACCCGCCGCCAGGCCTTCGACTCCACCCTGGTGCCTGACTCAGGCTAATATCAGGATAACTATACCTGGCATAAAGAGAAAAGCAGATATGTCGTCACCTGCTCTTAGACAGCATGCTCTGCTCTTGTTATACGAGACGTATCAAGGCTGTGTACACGTATACACCGACGGCTCTGTTTTACAGAAGAGTTCAGCGGCATCATCTGTTATACCAATCCAAGACACGACGAGAAAATTCAAGACCTCCCACCTAACGAAATCAACGGGAGCAGAGCTCACAGCTCTTCGGGCCACATTGCAATTCATCACTGATCAACAGCCACAAAAATGGACAATTTTCAGTGACTCAAAGGCAGCACTGCAATCCCTTCTATAACCTTTACGCCACGGCCCATACAAACAGCTGGTATTTGAGATTGCAGAAAAGACTTACCAATTCATTGAGAAAGGACATGAAATAGCCTTTCAATGGCTTCCAAGTCATTGTGGAATAATTGGCAATGAACGGGCCGATCGAGCTGCCCGTTCTGCCAATACTGAAAGCGATGAAATATCAAATCCGCTTTCCAGTACTGACGCTGCACGAAAACTCCGCATGCTTGCTCGCAAGCGCACCACGTCACAATGGAACGAGTCACATTCCATCCATGCACGGTTAGGTGCTCTAGACCCAACTCTCAGTCTTCGAATTCCTCCGAAATTACGCCGACGAGACGCTACTATGCTGTGCAGATTATGACTGGGCATCGCATTTACCAATGCGTACGCGTTCCGCACAGGAATGGCTGACACTGCTGCATGCGACCATTGTGGCAGTGGTGAAACAACTTGGCACATTCTTTGTGAAGGCTAACAATACTGCTCGCAGAGACAGTCACTCTGCAATGCACTAGATGAACTGGACAACCAGTTTCTTTCGGAAGAAAGAATCCTGCGCTGCCGACAGGACTTTATGTCGCATAAGAAGGCTGTAAAGGCGCTCTTGCGCTTCTTGCGTTCAACCGGCCTGTCCAAACAACTGTGATCGGAACTCCTTGAATGTGTGCGCATGTGTTTTTTTTCTAGTTTATTTTATATCTCTCTATATCTATCCTCTTTCCGACCCTTTTCCCCACCACCATACAGGGTAGCAAACCAGTTCATATAGGTTAACCTCCCTGTCTCATACTTTTATTTTTCTCTCTCTCTACTATAGTCAATTTGTAAATATTGTCAGCACAGTAATTAATACTCAGCACTCTCTCATGGCAAGAACATGAAAAGTATAAAACACAAAAACAGCAAATCTAACCGGAAACCAGTAGATAACTGGACTCCCAAATGAAATTTTTTTCCAGTACCTTTCATTACTGCATTGCTATCTGTCATACTTTTCTGGTTATTATTCTCTGACATGTCAATACTGTTAACTTCCCATAGAGTCACACTCATTCGCTTCCTAATTTTAAAATTTCTTTTCCAGCCCTTACTCCCAGAAAGTGCGGCACCACATCACAAATAAGGCCCTATGACCTAAAATTGTGGCAGTGCGCCAGAAGTAGTGCACCGTTTCATTAGAGATTCCAAATGTTTGCACCATTTGCCTCAAGGTGTAGAAGCATGACCAACATCGGTAATCTAAATGTGGCTCACAAATTTAAAAGCCGCATTATTGGCACAACGTGCTAACCCCGAGAAAAGTAAAAGAAATAGCACAGGAAATTTTTGGAAATCTTCTAAAACTTATTTATGGAGTTAGAAGTCAAACAGCTAGGCAAAGATAACCGGAGTGTTGAAATGAACCAGACCTAAAAACTATACCCAAACCAATGTTTGAGATAGAACTGAGCACAAGCTTGAAGCAATGCTCTCGAAAAGTGCTTGAACCTCAACTTAACAAAAAAATATTAAGAATGGCTTGGAACAAAGTGGTTTAAAGTAATACTAGCGACAACTAGTGTAGCTGTCTATGCCAGTCTACATGAAGCAACCGATTCATATATGCCCTTCTAATAGATTCACGTGTACTGATGTTGTGCCGGTGATGAGTACAGATCAAAAGCTTAGTAGCCAGGCTACCACAGTGGACGATATATTAAGGCGAAAGCCTTTAATGTCTCATGCTCGCGGTGACCAGCTGCGTTTATCCATGCCCTGGATGCTAGCATACCCTACCTCAAAGAGAGTCAGCACTTGCACTAGCTTCTTTTTAGCTTTTGTCAGAACACATAGCTCGGTATGATAACAGCTGCAGCATGTAGCGCCACCCCTGAAAAGCTTTCAGACATGCTTAATAATCTTTAGGCTAACGCCACCAAATGCAAAGAATGAAGCACATATTTCTTAAAGATAGTGATTAAAAAGCAGAAGCTACAACAGAAGGCGCTTCAATAGATCGCAGCTCATGATGAATATTGGGGCTGCATGTTTCAGCTTTACTGGTTAATCATCTGGACAAAATGCTTGAGCAGTGCAGGTATTAGGCTCTCTCTCTCCCTTACTCTCTCTCAGCCATCGCATGATGGCACAGCAGCGTGCACGGCAACACTCCTTCATCAAGTGTCTCATTGCAGCAGTTGAGTTAGTTGGATGGCTCCCACGCTCATGCATCTTCCGTGTAGCCTGGCCACAATTTGCCCACTCATGCAAGAAGGGATACACATGCACTGCGTTCCTTTCTGACTGAACAGACACAATGTGCACAATTTTTGCCGTACACACTTCGGAATTTACAAAGTGTCTCAATTTTTTAGAAAAGAAAAAGAATTCTAATAAAGAATGAGAAAATATGTTATGGTAAGCCTACTAGTTGATTTTGACTTCAGCAGTGCTGCCTGGAGTTTTTCAGCCTACTGTGTAAGAGGGTCATGTGTTGAAGATATGTTACTATGCTAAACCAGCCTCCCCCCCAAACACATTTATAACAGGTTTATATAAAAAAAATGTCCCTATTAGGTAGTGGTGAGTTTCGAACAAATTATTTCACACTCAGAAGCAGAGTCTCTTACCCTCTCGGTCAAACATAGATGCTAGCGAAATGTGAATACATTTGCACCACATGAATGAATTGTACCAGCCATATAAAACCAACATAAGAGAGCACTTCTTAAAAAGGCTACATGAGATATGAGACGGTAGAATAAAAGTCCTCTCCGGCACAACACACAAAGTCGCAATGAAGCATTGTGCACACTCGGAAAATTCCAACATGGAAAACATTTAATGCTAAACACAGCACGTATTTGATACATTTAGCTGGTCATGACTTCGTGGGGTCATTCTATAAATCGATGAACACAAGAAAAAAGATGAAGAACACTGCGCCACCGCTGTACAATGATGACATTCCACAGGAAGTCGCAACCAAGGTGCAAGATGAGCATACTTTGGCTGAAGACACCTGGGAGCCACGATCGACCTGATCCAATCGCAGCAGTGCCTATCTGTCGAAGATGCTGTGAAACTTGAAGACTGAAATTATTTTATCTCGTGTTGCTGTGACAACTGGCCTTCTGCAGGTTGTCCGACTTGCTGTCAGGCACGTGTTATAAATGTTCTTTAATCTGTCCCTCACTGACCTACTTTTCCCGCATAGCTCAATCCTATTGGATTTCGCACGAAGCATTGCTTGCCACAGCAACTCGAAAATAAAAAACTTTCCAATCTTGAAGTCTTCTCATATTGTCGATATGGCCATCACTGGATCAATGAGCCCGCACCGATGCTACTTCATACAACGAGATCCCGATGAAGAACAAGCATGGGAAGTACAAGTGCATGCTACTTTACACAATCAGAAACAAAAGGTGCACTCTTCACCTCAACAAAGCATTATACAACAACGAAATAGCTGGTGATTAGCCATAGGAAATACTTATGAATCCCATGGACAATTCCTATAACAGCTTGTGTGTGGTTTTTATTTCACTGAGTGAATTTGCAATAACGTTTTAGCTTTCAAAGCATTAACTCTTTCGTTACCATGCCTATCCAAATCGATCACGAGTGATCGACACTTTTGGATCATCGATATTGGCATAACGAATTTGTTTCTCGTGCACCCAGCTCTATCTAGTAGTTAGTCAAGGCACCGAACTTTCAGAATCAATTCGAATTTGCCTGCTTTGGCAACATGGTAATTTTTGACAGACCTTTGCGCGAACCAATGTGCGTGTATTGTTAGAAAAGTGCACTAGGCTGGCGATAATCACAAGAATGTGTGCACCTCGTGATTATGGTACAGTATTATCGAAGTTCTGTAATGAAAAGAACGTTGCAAGCCAAATATCGAATTGAACTGTCAGCTTCACAATTTTACTAGGTTAAGCAGTAATGACAGCCTGAAATTTATGCCTATGTTCAATAGAAAGCTGTTCCTAGGAGTCAGAAATAATTTGTTCAACAAAAAATATTTGCCAAGGTACACCGTGTGTTTATAGTGTTGAGGTAGCCTTCTATGACAGTTTCCAGCAGCTTTGGTTTTACTTGCATCGTTATATCAAACACAGGGTCGCATCTAGTGTATCTAGTCCCCCCTATGATGTTGTCGTCAAGTGCGCATGGGCGCGCATCAGTGCTGAAAAACACATGCGCTGCTCGAAACTGTCTTGCAACCTCACCTGAATTGAGTGACGACGAGCTTAGCGTTCGAGGATGAGAGCATCTCAGCTTCAAGTTTTATGGCGACGATGTTTTGCGTCAGCCTGATACATCCACAGCCCTTCATGGGTTTGTTTTGCTAACATCCTCGAGTAGTTTCCTCCGGCAAGTGCGTATAGTTTCTGACCTTTGCGCACAATCTTATTGCCACTCTGGTTATGTGCGTGGTCTACAGTTCACTGGGGCGCAGTGTGCTGGCGCTGGCTACAGAGCTTCTCCTAACAACTAGAAGGCCCCCGGAGCACATCTTGGCCCTGACTACGCAGCAGTGCGAGATGTTTTATAACTGCAGCATTATTGTCCTTTTTTTAATATGATATGCACGAAAATCCCAAAAAGTATGCCTGGATGCATATATTGAAATGCCGACCTATGCGGTGTAAAGTGGCTCATGGAAAGAGGTGATCACTAGCTGAAATACAGAATTTTATGGGCATCTCATTTATAGAGAGATTATTCACATCACGGGCATCCATCTATTTCTATTGTAACACCAAGAGACTCTTATCGCTACACAACAAAAATTTACTGAAAAAAAGTGTACAAGTACACTTTTGCCTCGCAAAAAAAAAAAAAAAAAACATGCAATGCTTCACAGCATGGCATGAGCAACAAAGCAGCATCTTGGTTCCATTTTCTTTGTCTATGTGAAGAGAAACATTTTTGTACAAAATTCATTTTTTCTATACTATTCCTGGGTCACTATCTACAAAATGTATATTCTGAATTTTCTTCCTTCTCAATATTTTTGTCTATATAGTGCTTTTTATTGCACTGTTTACCAGCTTGTGACCGAAAATTCTACACTTTTCAGTTTTTTATTCATTCTAAGATATTTTTGTTGCTCTAAAACATACATTGTTTGGAAAGAGCATTTCATTGTGCAAAGTTTGGAATGCTGCAATGCATGCTGGAGTACTTTTCTAACTAGCAAAAACTATCTTTTCGACACATATGAAAAACAACCATTTTCACGCAGTAACGAAAAAGTTAAAATGAAGCTTGACATGAAGCCCCCCTATTGAACGCTACTTTTAACCAGACTGTAAATAAGGCATAACTGACACCGAAAACCACAGCTGAAGTAATAAAATTTATGCCACTGAAGCTTTGCGCGAGGCCAGTGCAATGCCACCAAGCTTTCCAGGAATCAACTAAGCACAAAGCAAATGGTGTACGAAGGCAGTAGTAAAAATGGTATCCCAGTAGATAAGCCTAATTGGACACTAAAAGTACTGTAATACACTTAAACTTCTTACTAATGTACTATCGTGTTGCTAGTAAAATGATAGTATAAGTGATAAGATTAGGTATTTTCTAATATCCCAAGAAATGCATGCAGAGATAAACCACAAAATGGGCACACAGGTTTATTTACACGTTATTTGCATGTTCAAAGAAGCATACAGAGATTCTAAACCCAACAATAGTAGTGCAAATTTATTCACATGGAGTCTAAGAAAAAAAAAACAGGTGCCACATTAAGATCCCTCCTTCCATCAATACCGTTGGCTGTGAACCAGTTCCAGTAATGACTTCATGTGTGTGCATGCTTGTGTTTGTCTCAGGCTGCCTTTCGTACCAAAAAACGAATACAGCAAGCACGCAATGAGGTACGCCCAGGTGGCATAAAGCAGGGGTTCACATTTCTGCAGCTGTGGTAAAGCGTTTCTCAGTCAAATTGACAAACGATGCACTTGTTCAATTTCTGAATTAAAACATTCCAACATATTTGACAGCGCACCCTACAGATGCTGCAGAGCAAGAGGATTGAGCAGCTCAGATTTATTCAGGAAGAGACTGAACAATTTTGAAGGTGTAGAAAATATTGCAAGTAATAACAAAGAACTAAACAGGTTATTGAGTGACAGTTCAATGCTTTAAGCCAGTAAAACAAACTTCCACAATGTGTTGCGTGTCGGCAACGAGAAAGGCAACACCACAGCTGCACCAAGGAAGAGTTGAACCCCGTACTTTAACCTCATCCGCCTTGGCTCACACACCTCCTCTCTGGCCTGTACGAGGAGCCTCCGGAGGAACCCGTGAGTGGATTGTAATCTGAGTTGCGAAGGCGATCGCTGCTGCCTTCACTTCTCTTGGGTCTCCTCGAGAGACCGCTGGCCTCCGAAGAGCTGTCATTAGATGAGGTGGCTCGCAGCTTTGAGCCTAATCCAAGTCCCTGCTGTAACTGTTCCCAGTTTTTAATCTTCTCTTGCCGTTTCTGCTCTTCCAGCTGCACCACAAAAATGTAGTAGAATGTGCATAATGCCAAAGTTTCAAGACGTACTAGTTTTACTAATAACAACAACAACAACAACAAAAGGCAATCTGCTATTGAAAGCAGCCTACTACTACAGAAAGATGTCAAGTTCACATTGATGGCAGCACTCAGCAACAGCTCCTTCAGACGTGTGTTCATAAAAACATGATTCATGCAGATGCATTAGTGGCAACAGCATGCATTTCACAGAGCTACTGCATAAAGACACTGCTGCTGCAATGGTACAGGGGTTACAGTGCTCAGCTGCTGAACTAAAGGACAAGTTCAATCCTGGCCATGGAGGTTGCATTGCACTGGAGGCAAAATGCTAGCGACCCATGTACCGAAATTCAGGTAAACATTAAATAACCTTAAGGGTAAAAAACAGGTGTTGAGATTTGCACTTGGCCTCTTTTTAACGACATGTCAAACAGTGTCCCCTTGCCTCGTTACTCGTGCAGCATTTTTCTTGTGTCCTAATGACTATTATCCCACAAGGGAATCACTTTGTTGGCACACTTAACTTCTTAAAAATAACGGAATACTTTACGGCCATCTGCAGTGATGCAACATATAACTGTATATCGCTGCCTATCGGCCCGACTGTGAGAACAGAAATGCTTTTCTTTCCTTTAGCCTCTAATGGCATGTTCTACGGTGCATCAGGCCAAACCAGGGTTTGATTGGCATTTCCAATCTGAGAGAGCAAGTACTGATGTTCTCTGCACTACTTGATGATAAATTTTTGAAATGAGATCAGCTTTGTCCTACACACCTCTGGACGACAGTACATTGTCGTGCAATGACGAGGAGAAAGGTTCTTTCATTTTTTGAAGTGCTGGATCCATCCATTGCATGTTTTAACTTTTGTAACAGGAATGCTTTTGTCTCATGCAATGCAGAGTGCTTTCATATGCAGCCTTTTGATCAAAGTAACATATCCTTCGCCTGTGTATGTTATGGACTGCAGAAATGAATCTTGTATCTCGCATAACAAGTGACTGGAGAGTTGTACACCAGAAAAAACTAGGATCACTAACAGCACTCCTTATAGGTGGGGGCAGTGGCTCTGGTTATTTTTGGCTATTTCTGCGGTGTGCTTTCGCTTGCAGGAATGAATAGCGATGCCCCACAATCTAGCAACAGAAGCTTTTCAAATGTAGCTGAGAAAGCTCAGAGACTGTGCTTTTCTACCTGGCGGCACTAGAAACATGACGGGGGGTGGGGTGAATTTTTTAGGAAAAGGCAAAACGGGGTGTAGGAATGCACAATACCCGTCTTTCATGAGAGGACACCTCTGAACCGATAAACTCCTGAGGAAACGGGGATTGATGGGACAATGAGAGTGAAGAAAAGAAAGTAAGGTAAAAAGAAAGGAGTGGGGGGCGATAAATCAAGGCAGCGGAAAAAAAAACAACTAGCGTGATAGGAGGAGGACACCATTATGGGATGGCATGCCTACCTTTTCTTGCCCCCAGAAAAAAAGAAGGGGTGTGGTCGAAAAGAGGGTATCAAGTTCTCACACCACCCTATCATAACATAGCTAAGGTTCACAAAAATCAAAGCTGTGGTGATTGCACAGGTAATTTTTAAATACATTTATTTAGCGAGAGCTTTTACCAAAGTTCAGAGGAGCGGTATTTCTACAGGTGTGGCCACCGCACGAGCATATACGGCATAACCTAGTGAAATCTTTATGGATGAGCCTGTGCTTTTTTGCATGCTTATCCACAAGTGTAAGTGTCTCGGATATAAGGGTGAGAAGTGCCAGGAGGAAAGCACAGCAACGGTCGCGTTGCTGTTCTTGTGGGAGCATACATGAATGGTTTCTAAAAATTAGAAACTTCTTGTTATCAGGAAGGCGTTGAAATTCAAGCTTTTAAAGAGATGGACAACTGCTCAGTATCCTACAAATTGAAAGACTGTTTATTGTATTGGCTGATTGGACCCCACGTTTCCATTTAAATGCAGATATATGTTTTGGTTTCTTCACTGAAAATTACAAAAAAAAATTTTGGCACCCCCAAGGAAAAAAAATTGAAATGCATATGATACCCATCCCAGCAAATTTTTAATAGGTGCCTGTGGCAAACTGTATCTATATTACACATTTTAAAATAAATTAAACTTTTTGCAATATTTTGAAAATGGGCAGATATGCCTTCGTTCGTACTGAGCAGAACAGTGGCACCATTTTCGCCTGCCTTGTGATCCTATGCTCATAAGCAGCAGCATGAAAGTTGTTAGGCAAGAAAAAAGTTGTTAGACAAGAGGACACCTCCTGACGAATGCGAGAAGCATGAGAAGTGCCCAGCTCATGAAGTGATAAAATAACTTTATTAGACGAATGTTCACAAAACTTCCAACAGCTTTTCATGTTGAAAAATGGTTGAATATGTAAAAATTAAAGTGTTTAACCACAGTTGCACTCACTCCTGTGAACAGTTTGCATAGAAACCATCGTGAGTAGCGCAACTAACAGGACACATAGGAAGAAACACACGAGCCCGTTCGTTTTTTCCATGTGTCATGTTCACTTGCCCTACTTACAATGGTTTCTATGTTAGAACACTAACTGGCCCAACAGTCAACTCTTTTAAAAATTTTTTTAACAGTTTGCAAAGAAGGCTGTCGTCATACTCAGCGTTGCCAGAGGACGGACTCAAACTTGGCTTCTCATATTGAGAAAATTCGGACGGAAGACAATATATCCACAGGCTTTTGGAATCACCAACTGAAGACTTACTAGCAGTGATGGAAAGTTTTTTGTGAGTCAAGGAAAAGAGGGTCGAAAAAAATGGGTCTCAGTCTTTTTAGGGTTGTCAAAGGACTGTTTGAACGAAGCAAATGCCAAAGCTTAAATGACGCACACCATTTTATAGCCTGTTTGAGGCAGAGAGATGCTAAGTTCACTAGAAAAGGCAGGATGGCTGTGCTTACTGCGTACGATTGCCCAGGCAGCTTTCACGTGATGAATTGCGAGGAATGAAATATCTTCCAGCAATTGCAATGGCTATACTTCAACCAATAGGTTAGTGTGCCATTCAAAATTTCAAGGGGTCATAAAGAACCCTTCAGGCATGGAGAGAAAACAAACCCTGCAATAGTGAACACTACTGTGTACAACTCGGAGAGCTCAGAAGCGCAGTGCGAATTTCGCCATCAAACAAAGGATGGAATCGCAACAAGAGAGAGCAATTACACTTCATAACTAACTTCTTTCCCATAGGCCATTTCTCCCCTTCTAGCATATAACGGGCTCCTCGGGACAAGAGAAGCGATAAATCAAACCTTTGACACAGACACATTGGAACGTACTCGTGTTTGTCCCCCCCTCAGTTTCTCTCGCAGTGTTACTGATGTGCGGTTGTGTCATCCATTGTGCATTCAAAAATTTCTGCCGGGGCGCTAAAAGTAGGATATTTTGTGCGATTCTACTGGTTGCACCATTTCACGAGTGTATATAAAGATATATTTCCGCTCCTCGCTCTGCTGGTACTTGTAAGGAAGAGTATGAAGCGACCGCGCAGCAAATGTACAATTATGTGCGTGAGACTTGTTCTACCACCTGCCACAAGTCCGCAGTCCCCCTCCTCTCCTTTTGTGTGAGTTCTGTTGGAGTGTCTGCTGCAGCGTGTGAAGTTCAGGAGCACTCGCCATTGCTTGTCTGAGATACCAAAACGTTACTTGATCACTGCTCTCACTTGCTCGCCGCGGCCTGTAATGAGATGCTGGAGTCAGCGGACCGTTGTGCACAAGATGCATCGAGGGATGTACACGGGATCATTCGTAGCGAGCGAGCCCAAGCTCTCGCACGATAGACTGCTTCCAGCTAGCGACAGCAGCGCATCGCTTCGAAGTCTTCTCGCTGGCCCAATAAATGCTATACAGTCATGCTGATTGTGACCCGCAAATATCACAGGCCTTGCTTACTGTTGCAGTATCCCCTTCCCATTTGTATCCGTCACCATGAACTCGCAACACGCCAGTTCTCTGTGTTTTAAGATTCCCCCTGACATAAAACGAAATCCTCGGGCCTTGGCCTACCCGGTCAGCATCATGAGCAGCTTTGAAGGTGTTGTTGCTGTTCCTGCAAGCAACCAGACTTGGAGACAAATTGTGAGTGTTTGTGGACAGCACTGCTTCCTATAGTGCTCGGGTAGTGCTCCAGTCACTACATCTTTTTCCCTATTGTCACCAACTCTTCTTCTCTTTCACTATTTTTCCCTTCCCAAGCACAGGGCAGCAAACCGAAGTCTTATCTTTTAAGATTCCTCAATATGTCCCAAAACCAAGCCGACACTGGTGGTGCATCACGGCCATAACTAACAGTGAAAGGGTTAAAGCATGCAACCAATCTCCTTAACTCCATAAAGTTTCCTAAAAATATACACTAGAGGGAACTCTGGTACTAGTGTCTATAGGATCTGCAATGCACGGTGCTTCAGCGAGCATGGGAATGATGGGTAGTACATGGATTTGTCTGGTCTTCATACCTCTGGCTCCATGTGTTTTCCTGTGGCTTAGGGCTGATCTCTCACGAAACAAAAATCAGCAAATGTTTAGCAGTTAAGTTTCACCACATTATTCTTTAGGGCTTACCATTTCAAATCGGGTCACGAAACTCAAAAGAGTTCATTCTTTCTTTAGGAACAAAAACGAAACACAGCAACAAACGAAGCCACAAGTGCGATCGCCGCCAACAAGTACAAAGACTAGGGCAAATCCGTGTACTACCCATCATTCACATGGTCGCTGAAGGAACACAGCGCCAGAGTACCCTCTAGTTAATTATAGAAAACTCTATGGTTCACTGCACTTCTGCTAGATAGATTTAAAAAATTTGGGGGGCAACAGTTTTGTAAGGTAATAAACTCCATTACTGAGGTCATTTTATGATTATTCGTGGGAAAAGTCATTAAGGACTACTTCAGAGGTGCTATTCCATCGCCACGTCACTAGAAGGATGATGCTGTGTATGGACCGAGATGAAGAGTGCCCCTCAGCCCTCTTTAAACTATTCACACCTTGGCCCAATTGTGGGATGTTGTACACTCAAACCTTCTTATAACAAAGTTGAATCTTGTGTGAAAATAAGTTCGTTTTATCTAAAAATTACTTATAAGGTTTTATTCCTAACACTATATATATTACAAGACTATTCTTCATTTGTTTCATTATAACCAATATTTCGTTATATCTTGTTATGCCACAGACATTTTCCTCGTTCGGGAGCACGTCTCACGAGATCAAGCGCTGTTCCGACGAACTGTCTCCCCCCTCCCAGCGCCGCCTTCCGTGCAGGAGAACCGTGCAGTTCCAAGGATAAAGTCGCTTCCTCCGCTGAACCACCTTGCAGTTCCAAGTATGGCTGCGTCTCCTCAGCCGAGCCACTGTGTTGTTCCGGGGAAGTGGTCTCGCAGAAGAGTCCAAAAACGCTATTTAAGGCCGTGCCGGCCCCATGTTTAGAAGGGTTTTGCCCCAGCCGACGTTGTCGTGCTGGCCAACGCTGTACAAACGACAACCTGCTACAGTAAACGCTCCTTCTTGTTGCTGTTTTCAAAATAATTGCCTCCCTGCTTCGCCTTCGGGCAAAGGCTTCGGCGAAGTCCACTCAACTGCTCGCCGTTTTTCGCCACCGCTACCGTCACGACACAGCAAATTCCTAACAATCCAAGTTTATTATAATGAAGTTTGAGTGTAGCTATACTACAACTAAAAGAGGCTTCCGTCATGTGGGAGTCTCCAAGGGCATGACCCCTTGACTAGGAGGAAACTGATCGCGGCATTGCTGAAGCCCAGGCCGTTTCAGGTCTGGTGACTCCAAGGTGCCGCACCAACACTGAGACAACGAACGATTACGAAGATATTGACAATGGCTTTGCCACCTACTGTGGGAAATCTATAGCTGACACACTGAAGGGCAGCTGAAAAAGCCACAGGCAATGAGACTGAAGTGGAGATCAACCACAATGACAACCAGACCTTCCTACTGTTGACTAAAGAAGGAAGCCAGGCAGTAGAACTGCAGCAGACCTTCCAGACACAGGACAGCTTGGAGCATGTGTGCAGCCTTAACAGGATGAATGCCTACTCAATGAAGCAGTACTGTGCCCTTGGTGAAGCAAACTACCTTTCCCAGCTTTTTAGAAGGTCAAAACACCCTAATGAATCTGCCAATAAATGAAACGAATTTCCTTGTCCATGTCCGAATATTGCTTAAATGTAGTGTACTGTATTCTGATGTGCTATTTTCATGCTAGAAGTTTAAAAAGAAAAAAAAACAACAACAAACAAATGGAACAAGTATACGATGAGAAATTGTTGAAGAGAGAATAGCACTGGAGCCGAAGTTCTCACAAGAGGACGTATCTTCGTAAAGCCAGTGAATGGATGATATTACATAGTGTTTAACGTCCCAAAACCATTATATGATTATGACCGATGCCGTAGTGAAGGGCTCCTGAATATTTTGACCCCCTGAACGTCCACCTAATCCTAAGTACACGAACCTCAAATACTTTCTCCTCCATTGAAGGCAGCAAATAGAGTATTAGGAAATCGATAGGGGCTTTGCGCCACAAAATATTTTTTTTTTTTTTTGAGCTGTCTGCTTGCTACGAGTCCTGACGAATGCTGCAGCACTAATGAAAGCAGCCAGAACAAAGTGCCTGATATTTCATTTCTAGTTGAATTGCATTTCTATGTCAACTTCAGCATTACATCACATAAAAAATTTATGTTGCCGGAAGTGAAGCATCATGCTGGTCATCAGCTTCTCGAATTGATCGAATGAAAATTAAGAATACACTGGGAATGCTTGTGATGTACTTAGGGTGAGGAATTTAAAAATTGTCACGCAGTTAATTCTTGTCAGAGCTGTGAAAAGGACATTGACTTGGGCATCGTAAATTCAATTTCAACTGGCCCAGGTGTCACCGTTAAATTGTCAGCCCAAAATGAGGCCTTAATCAGTACATTGTACTTGGCATTTTTACACGAGGGCAAAACCATCAATGCCTTCATGGCAAAACAAATAATATTTCCTGTACTCATTTTTTACCTGTTGTGGCCTATCACTTGTCAGCCTAGAGTCATCTACAGATTCATGTGGCACCAAAAACCCTAAGAGCAGTAGCTACTTAAAGCAGCGAGGTCAGCTTCCAGAATGACAAAATGTGAGCAGTGTTGCATATTTTCTGTCACTGAGCATTTTCCTATACATGCTATGTACGTTTCTCCCTTTATCCCTAAGTATATTTTTGAGTCAGATTTCAGGTAACTCGATTGATTGATTGATATGTGGGGTTTAACGTCCCAAAACCACCATATGATTATGAGAGACGACGTAGTGGGGGGCTCCGGAAATTTCGACCACCTGGGGTTCTTTAACGTGCACCCAAATCTGAGTACACGGGCCTACAACATTTCCGCCTCCATCGGAAATGCAGCCGCCGCAGCCGGGATTTGAACCCGCGACCTGCGGGTCAGCAGCCGAGTACCTTAGCCACTAGACTACCGCGGGAGGGCTCAGGTAACTCTAGATCTTGACAATGCGCGATGCTGCCACGCCTAAAGCCCGTCGAATTTATTTTCGTATTTAGCCACGCCTGCCACTACGTCAATGCTTTTTGTGAACGCGAAGTGCGCAAAGTATCAGCCCAGCGACATATAAACTTAGTCAAGCAACCCTGAGGCACATCATGTCACACATGCGCTGAGCAGGGAGGCCCTCTGTCCAGTTCTGGCGTAGTCATTTTTGTCTCGTTTACTTTTTGCAGTGAACATGATTTTCCCTGAGGAGCGATGTCCGTTCATTTGCCCAAACCGAGCGGTACGGATTTCTTGCTGACTGTGAAGAGCGGACACTTAGCGTGATTGCGGCAAGCATGGCATCAAAGCAGTGCAAGTTGCCGACGCTAGAAAAAAAGTTGCCCGAATTAAGAAAATGAAGAAGGCCGAATGAAATCGAGCATTGTGCTGCGATTCGGCATCCCTTTGTCTACGCTTTAGACGGTGCTGAAAAACAAGCAGAAGGTGCTCGATGGATTTCAGCAGAGCTTCTCCAGCAAGCAAAAGTAGGTTCGATGGTTAAAGTTCGCACACGTTGAAGTGGCGTTGATGGTATGGCTTCAAAATAAGATCAAGTGCAGCGGCTGGGAAGATCGACTGATGCGATGCGTCAGGCAGCTGGAAGGTGCCTTCCCAGGCCCGAGTACGACCGAAAAGCAGATGAGCATTAGACAATCTTTCTCTGCTAAATAAAATGCCGATGCGACAAAACCCAGTCGGTTACAATCTCGTGCACGTTAACTTTTTTTTTCTTTTAGACCTGCACGAGAAGAAAGATTATAAACTACCACTGAAGACCCGGTAAGTATTAGTGGTTTTCCTGAAAAGCGCTCATTTTCCCCGGCGATTAGCACAGCTTTTCTTATCTCAAAAAACCGTTTATATCGAAATTTCCCCTGATTTTTACGACTCTGAGTTAACGAGGTATTACTGTAGATGAGTTAAACACAAAAGAGTATGTCAATTTCTGTCATCAGCTTCTAATTTGAAATGGTAAGTTCAGTAACATTTGTATACAGCGGAACTCCTTTACAATTGACACTGATTAACAGACGAATTGATATAAAAGATACCAATGCGCCTGCATTAAAATAGGAGTCCGTCAGAAAATGCACACGTGGAACGCTGCTTATAAGAGACACCTAATATAAAAGACAAGAATCGCTGCCCCTGTGCATGTCTTTTATAAAGGGGTGCAACTGTACTACATACATCTATTTGTGTTTTTGAGCCAGGATGTAAGCCTAGTTCCATGGAAACAGTTCCATTTTTTTTTCTCATCTCGGTGGCATGTAACTGTCTTGTACACATGCCAGAATAATGGGCATTCTTCTTCTTCTTCTTCTTCTTCTTATTATTATTATTACTATAATAATTATTATCATCATCATTATCATCATCTCCTATAGTCTTTTCGAATTTATCTTGGAATGATATAAGGAACGTGTTTCAATGTAAAATTTGGGTGCAGGGCTTGTTTAAAAAAAGTATCTGTATACACCGTACTCCTACAACATTGTTGTTCAACACTGCATAGCTACTAAAGTATAGAACCTTTGATAATATAGCCTGCAAACCTTTGTAAGTCATAAAATTTTATGCCTATACAATACACATAGACATACTATGTGCCATACTTTCAAATCCAAGCTGTATATTCGGCTGCACACAAGTGACCTGTTGATAATGAAATGTCTGTGGCTTTTCTACGAGTCCGTCAGTAAGACTTAAACATTGTCAGTCAAACTCAAACCATACATGGGTCGACCGGCCTACAGGAAAAAATTTAAATGTACCACTTGGAAGCCTTTCAGGCGTCACAGGCTGAAGTGTAAAGTAGGAAGCCAGCCAGTCTGCCATAAACCACTATTAGATCGGCGGGGCCTCACCAGAAGTGTGTTACAGTCCCATCTGTTCAGCCTTTTGCAGTTCCTTTGCTGATGCTAGACTTCTCCAGCAGCGTCACAAACTTGCATGTCTTAACAAGAGGCAGCATCTGCCCGAAACACTACACGTGAGCAAAGCGCTGGAGATCTCAACTGTGTACATAGAGAGACGTTGACAGCAAGCAGTCAAACAGACTAGAGAATGTGTGCGGGCATGAAGCCCCTTTCATAAGTGTGGACACTTCAAATATGATGTGCCGACGCAATTGTCAACGAAGGCGTTAGTGAAAACTTGGTCTCAGTCAAAGAGGCAAGTCTTCCTGGTATTATTATTATTTTATTTTATAAGCCAGCCAACGCACAAAAAGTACAAAGGATTCAATAATAAGAAAATGGGACAAAGCAAAATCGGCAAAAGCAATACAAACAAAAACTAGCAAAAGCGTGATGGTCAAAAAGCAAAACATGCAGCCAGGTAACGCACAAAAGGTACAAAAGATTCAATAATAAGAAGACGA